>CM052891.1:15586836-15649510 GCA_028534135.1 Potos flavus | reverse complement strand
TGGGTTTTGTCAGGATTGAATGAGGGGACATATGTCACGGTCACTTCCTCTTCCCCCACTCAGTGGGTGACACGTCACAGTCATTGCAATCTACTCCACTTCCCCAAAGGGCATCTTCACCCTCTCAGTTGCTCAGCCCAAAAACTTTGGTGTCCTCTTGGCTCCTCGCTCACAATCTTCATCCCACCCACCAGCGCCCCCTGCTGGCTGTGCTCCCGGCTACCTTCACAACCCAGGGCGACCCCGCTCCGTCCCGCCACCGGCTTGCTCCTGGATTTGCGGTAGCATCTGAGGGATTTCCTTGCTGCCACCTTTGGTCCCCAACTGTCTGCTCATGATATAGCAGCCGGTGTGAGCCTTTAAAAATGCAAGTCCAATCATTTCACCTCTCTGCTCAAAACCCTCCAATGGTTCCTCTCTCGCGGAGAGCTCAAGCCAAGTCCTTACAGGGTCCTACAGGGGCATCACGATGGACGAAGGCATCTCTGCTCCCAGCATCTCCTACCACCCTCCCCCTTAATCTCAGCCCTCCAGGCACACTGGTCGCCTTGCTGCTCCTTGACTATGGCAAGCATACTCCCACTTGGGTCTGTGGATATGCTGCTCCTTCTGCATGGAAAGCTCTTCCCCCAGAGGGCTGCGTGGCTTACACCCTCCTCTGACCAACCATCGCCCTATCAGAGACTGTCCTGAATATATAAGATAGCACCCTCATTTCACTCTCTAGTCTCCTTGCTGTTCCGCTTTTCTTCATAGCACTTACCAACTTATCACTACCCAACGCGTTACGTACCCCCGTGTTCATCTATTGTAATATGCCTCACCCCAGGATTCGGGCACTACTGTATTCAAGGTGCTGAAAACAGAGCCTGACAAGTAGAAGGCCCTCAAAAACATCCGTTGAATGAATACATAAAGCACGCAGAAAAATGTCCAGCTCATAGGTAAGCAGGAACTTCACATTAACTATTTTATTTTGTATTATTTTTAAAGATTTTATTTGAGAGAGAGAGAGAGAACGTGCAAATGAGGGCGGGGCGAGGGAGAAGTAGACTCCCCGCTGAGCACAGAGCCCTATGCAGGGCTCAACAGCAGGGAGCTCAACACGGGGCTCAATCCCAGGACCCTGAGATCAGGACCGGAGCTGTAGTCAGACGTTTAGCCAACTGAGCCACCCAGGCGCCCCTCAAAATCAACTATTTTAAAATAACAGCATCTGCTTCAGAAAACCTACTATGAGAACCACAAAACCTTTTCCACATCACTTCCCACCCCTACCTTTCTGGGCTGACAATATCTTGGACTCACAGATGGGGCAACTGAGGCAGAGAGTGGCTGGGAAGGTGAGGTTTCCAGTAGGCGGGGCACTAGAGCATAAGAATACCTGCCTGGTGGCTCGGCCGGTTCAGCGGCCAGCGGACTCTGGGTTTCAGCTGGGGTCATGGGCTCAGGGTCGTGGGACGGGGGGGCCACGTGTGTGTGTGCGAGCGGGGGGCAAGCTCGCAGCTCAGTGCAGAGTCTACAGGGTCTGCTTGGGGGCTCTTTCCCTCTCCCCTTCCCTCCCCCACTGAACCCCCACTCGCACGTGCACTTGCATACACTATCTCTCTAAAATAAATAAATAAAATCTTGAAAAAAAAAGAGAGTGGGGGCGCCTGGGTGGCTCAGTCAGTTAAGTAAGTGTCTGGCTTCGGCTCCAGTCATGATCCCAGGGTCCTGGGATCGAGTTCCACATCAGCCTGCCTGCTCCACGGGGAGACTGCTTCTCCCTCCGCCTCTGCTTCTCTCTCTGTTTCTCATGAATAAATAAATAAAATCTTAAAAAAAAAAAAAAAAAAAAGAGTAGCCGCCCACCATTTGAGCATTGTCTATGGGCCAGGGACGTCCCTCATCCTGTCTGACCAGTACAACCACCCAGTAAAGTCAGTTCTTTGGTTTATGCCCATTCTAAAGGTGAGGAAACGAAAGCTAAAAGAAGTTAGATATTTCTGGGGCGCCTGGGTGGCTCAGTAGTTGGGTGTCTGCCTTCGGCTCAGGTCATGATCCCAGGGTTCTGGGATCGAGCCCCGCATGGGGCTCCCTGCTCGGCGGGGAGCCTGCTTCTCCCTCTGCCTCTCTCCCTGCTTGTGTTCCCTCTCGCTGTCTCCCTCTGTCAAATAAATAAATAAAATCTTAACAACAAAAAAAAGAAGTTAGATATTTGTGCATGGTAGTTCCAGGACGCCTGGGGCATGCTTGAAGATCTTCCAAGGGGCACAAAGGCACAGTGCAGGAGGAATACATTTCCCACTCTGCCCACTGCCTCTACCAATGGGAACAGACCAGCTTTGGAATATGCCTGCATCCTCTCCTTTCCCAGGTCTCCCTTCACCCTGGCCCATCTCCCAGGTTTCAAAGAAAGGCACAACTACCCACTCAGGCCAAAATCTTACTAAGGTGCACTGTCGCTAGTGCAAAATTCCCCTGGCACCACCAAGGGGCACTTGGAACCATCAGTGTTCATGCTAAGGACGTGCCTGCCTACCGTGACTGTGTAACCAATGCTCCTGCTGAGTCAGGTGGTGTCCAAATCTTTGCCTTCAATAAAGCTCAAGGAGGACCTAAAAGAACTGTCTGCTGGCAGGTCATTAATAAATGATTTCAATGACAGATCACTGTGGGGGTTTTTGGCCCGTAACTCAGAGGGTGTTCAAAGAACTGAGTAATGTTACCACAACAAAACGCCTTCAAGTCCTATGTATTTATTTACATGAACCAACTATTTCAGTGCTTCTGTCCACGAATTAAAGCTCTGGCTCATACGCGATACACACATGAACTTTAAAAAGTTCCACTTGGCTTATTAAGAGAAGCATTTCAAATAAAACTTACATTTGACGATTGATCAAAAACCAGGTGTTTTGATCAACTGTATATTTTACAATGATAAAAACTCAATCCAAGAGAAATTGTTTAATATTTCTTGACCACAAGACAATTCTCAAAAATGTTTTAGTTTTAACTTTTTTGTTGTTTGTTGCAGAGAAGTAGGACGAGAAACCAAGGGCTTTCAAGCATAAAATGTATCATACTAGAAAAAAATTCTGGGGAGGATATTAGGTAGAAATAGAAGTTGGAGGAAAAATAGCAATGTAAAATTTCAAAGGTTAAACTGGTTTGTATATTGTTTTCAGAGGATAAGAGAAATCAAATCACTATGGTATTGAGATTCCATTGCAGATTTACATGCCTAATATAACAGTTTCATTTTTAAAGTGTCTAATATTTACAATTACCCAGAAATCATATCCTTTGCAAATATCAGACAAAATTTTTAGCTATCTAAAAATGTGCCCATGGGGCATCTGGGTGGCTCAGTGGGTTAAAGCCTCCGCCTTTGCCTGCGGTCTGATCTGAGTCCTGGCATCGAGCCCCACATCGGGATCTCTGCTCAGCAGGGAGCCTGCTTCCCCCTCACTCTCTGCCTGCCTCTCTGCCTATTTGTGATCTCTCTCTCTCTCTGTGTCAAATAAATAAATAAAATCTTTTAAAAAATAAAAAAATAAAAATGTACCCATGGATAGTTTTCAAAATAAACCAAAGTTCACTGCTTGCCTGCCTTCAGTTACCAGCCCTAATCTTTTCTCCTAAGGCAAGGCACCAAGAAAGGATCTGAACCCTTTAAATGTATTACTCAGGAGGACGGATTCAGACCTTGCACAAGACAGAAGAGGATCCGGTGGGAATTTATGGCCCTGCAAAGAGAAAACCACCCTAACTGGCCTGTCTTCTTTCTATTCGTCAGTCAGACCTCTAGTATTGCCCAAGACCTAGATCCACACCCTGCCAAACCCATCTGATTTGTTCTGGTAAAATCAGCCATCACCCTTCCCTCGCAACCACCCCACCCCACCCCCGAAAACCTATATTCAAAGGCTTCCATTTCCTCATCTTTAAAATTAGGGCTTAATATCATTCGCGTGATAATTTTCCCAGAACTAAGGGAGAAATAAAACGTCATAGGCGAACTCAACGACAGAGTAGCCAACGTCTCCACTTGGGAACCTGGGGAAGGAAGAAAAGTAAGGGGCCAGGCCGCCCTCTTTACTAGTGGATGAGTGGGAATCTCATGCTGTCACCCAGGCCTGGTGGGGGGCGGGGGGTGGGGTCTTCCCTAAAACTTGATTAACCAGTCCAGCCTCCTGGAAAAAAGGAAAGTGGAGGCCAAGCCTTGTCTGAAAGACGGAGATGATCACTCAGCCAAACAGCAGTACCCACCGAAGCACTTTTAATCCACCCTATAAGATAGGTATCATTCCCGTTTTCTAGAGGAGCAAACTGGGAGTTGGAAAGGTACGCAGTTCACAAAACTGGAAAGGGCAGACGCTGGATTCCGAAATAAAATAGACCTGACCACAAAGTTCTGAAACATAGCGGCTTTGGACTGAACCTGCGTTTGAACCCACAATTTCTGCAACAAGTCTAGCCGTAAACCTTTGTCCATTTCCACAGCTGTAAAACAGGGGAAATAGCACCTTGCGTAGCAGGTGCTATACGTAGCTGTCAAGGCAATGAGCCATGGATGCCAAAGCGTCTGACGCAGGGGCGGCTACATAGTATGTGCTCAACAGACTGTAGCCGGGCTTTGCAAAAACAAGGCGCGCACCGCCCATGCCCCCCGCGCAGCACCACCCGTGCGCCTCGGGCGGCCTTCGGGGCGCCTACAGCCAGGACCGGCGCCGGGACGCGGGGCCCCGCGGGTGACCCTCTGGGACCGAGCAGCCCCGGGCGCCACCCTCCGCACCCCCCACCCCCGGGCCCGGCCGCTTCCACCCGTCCGCGCGGCGCGCTACGTACCCGAGGCCTCTGACCGGGCCCGGGCCGCGGCCGCTCGCCCAATCTGTGCGGCGCTTACTAGGGGGCTCCCGGAGGGCAGGCGGGGCCTCGGGAGCGCGCGCACGTGGACCGGACGTCCGGCCGGCGGGCAGGGTGGGCGGGGAAGGCGCCTTGTATCCGCGCGCTGGGCACGGTGGGCACCGCGGTGTCGTCCCCCCTTCGGAGCCAGAGCCCTCCCACGCCGAGGGAAAAAAGAAAACAAAAAAACCCCCGGAAAGTCCTAGCTTCAGATTCAGGCCTTGGCCACCTCCAGCTGTGCAGGTAACCGAGCGCCTCCAACCCGCCAGGTCCAAAGAGCACTCTGTAGGCATTAGCTCATTGACTTTTTACAGGTGAATACGACACCGTCCCCATGTCACACAAGAGGAAACTGATTTTCGGAGGTTAATCCGTTTGCTCTCTTACAGTGTCAGTTGGCTGTAGAGCTCATTCTGTCCGGGCAAGCCTAGCAAGTCACTTAGCCTCTCACCCCGTCTCCGCTATTAAAGTGGGAATAAACGGCTACTACGCTGTTTGTTGAAAGCCTCAGAAATACATAAAAACACCTAATGGTGCCTCACATATAGCAGGTGGTGCTTAATTACCCTGCTTTCTTGCCCTCTCCCTAAACTACCTCTGCTTTCTGCTTCCTTTAAGGTAGGAATCTTGTCTATCTTCACCACCAATATTCCCAATGCCTAGAACAGTGCCCAGCACAGTAGGGATCCCATACATTGAAGAAGTAATTCAACATCTTTCTCTAATCACTCCAGTCCCTGAAACCTTTCCTCTTCATGTCAACAGCACTGGCTGCCAGCACCCAATAAATAGGCTCCTATCTCATGATCAGAGGGCCCACTGGGTCCAAACACCAATCCAGCGTTTGAACCTCCTCTACATCATCTCTGGGGTCTAACCTTGGCCATGCCCAGTGTCAGGGAACTGTTTTCCTTTACTTTTTTTTTTTTTTTAAGATTTTATTTATTTGACAGAGAGAGAGACACAGCGAGAGAGGGAACACAAGCAGGGGGAGTGGGAGAGGGAGAAACAGGCTTCCTGCCCAGCAGGGAGCCGGATGCAATGATAAACTGGCTCTAGCTGCTTCCACGGTCTCACTTCATCCTGACAATGACCTGCATCTCAGTCACCTCTGTGTCCTTGGCATTAAGCACGATACATAGAATATGGTGGTGCTTCAAGTTCTTTAACGAACCACCTCTGAGTCCAAGAGAGATGACTCCTTTGACTCCTGGGTCTTTGACTCTTGGTTCTTAAAATTAAACTTACTTTCCGTATGTTTATTTTAAATAAATATTAATATGCAATTAAATTTATACCGTACCTTACAAATACCATTAATATTTATCCTTTATTAAACAGCTTCAATAAAAAAAAAACCTCCCATAGTTTGTCACCAGCTGGAAGGTAAAGTCCAAACTTCTTAGCCCGAAACTTAAGGCCTTCTGTGACCTGGCCCCGATCACCCCTCTAGACATGGGTCTCACCATATGTCTCACCATATATTCTCCCTTCAGAGAGGCCAAGAAGGAAATTGGTTTAGTTATTGCATGCGACTTTGTGTTAAAACACCAGTTCAAGTCTGAATCCATACTAAGTAGCACTGAAACTTCAGACTAATCATTGAACTTCTTGTTTTCTCATCGTAAAATGGGAGTAACACCTGCCCTGTTCATTGCACAGCATCAAGCGAGACAGTTGATGGTGGGGATCAAACAAACAGTGTGCTAGCACATTCTGTGAGCAATAAACGCTATACAAACACAATGGGTCACCATACTGCGTGTTCCTGCCTCTGCCCTTTGCCTGGAATGTTCCCACACCTGAAGCCTTTAACCCTTCTTTCTCACCATTCATTCATACATTAAGTAATCCAACAAATGTTAATTGAGGGCCCACTCTGCGCTGGCCCAAAGGACACAGGAAAATCTAGCATATTCTCTGCTTCATGGAACACAGGGTCTTGTGGGAGAAAATGGTTGCAAACTGTACAACCACACACACACAAGTAAAACCGCAGCTGTGATTCCAGCTCACGGAGGGGTCACCAGAAGTTATAATGGAGGATCTGCACTTAAGTTGCCTCCAAGGCCAAGTCAAAGTCTGCTTTCTCCAGGAAGCCCTTTCTAACAATGCTGCCCCAAAGATCTGCACCCCCTGCCCCACCCCAAACTTCAGTTAACTTATCTCCCCAGCTCATTTAATCATACCCAGTCAGACTGGGTATTTTTTCAAATTTATTTTTTCAAATTGCACCCGGTTTTCCCAACTTGACGGAGCAGGGAATGGCTAGTACACTCTTAAATCCCACAGATTTAAGCCACAGAAGGCTGGACCCACTGCGTTCCAGACCCATGTGTCAGGAGCTGTCATAGGAAAGAAGGGTACCCTTCCTCAAAGTGAGTTCCAGGGGAGACAGGACTGAGCACACTAGCCCTGTTCTTCAGAGGAGAAAAACTCTCTTCCTTAGGACAGCCAGGCTGCTGCCTAGTATGATCTCTCAACAAAAATTTCATTCTCTCTCCCCAGCTAAAAATCTTTTCAGCAGCTTCCAAGAGCCTTCAGGATAAAGCCCAACCCCCTCATCCCTTCCTGGTCGGACTCCTGACTGCCTCTCCAGTCTCGACCTCCAAAATGCTCATATAATTCTCGTTGCAGGACCTCAACGGCACCCCACTCTCAGGCAGCTGGACTCCCCCCTACCCCCCGCCCCATTTGTCTGGCTCCCCTTTGAAAACTCAGCTCAGCCATCTTTTCGTCCAGAACCTCCTCCCTCCAGGGTCCTGCTGCCTCTGGCGTTCCCACTCTCTCACACACTGTACCGTAATGGTCAGTCTGTGTAGTTACCAACGTGTGAAGTGGAGTGAGGATGGGGACGACTGGGTTGTTCTATCCCTCATTCTCTAGTTCCTGCCATAGAGCCTGGCATGTGATGAGTGCCCCAGGGTGTTGAAAAAATGAACCACAACCTGGCTCACGCTTTCCTAGGCCCTAGAAGAAATGGATCTCTGATATGCCGGGAGTACAGCGAGGGCCTTGATCTGTGATGGACATTGTGACAAAGTTTCTCTTTGATCATCACAGGGAATGCTGACTTCCTGGGAAGGGAAATAATAATTTATTAGGTACTGACCGTCTCAGACACTTTACTAAATGTTTTGCCTGCATTGTCTCATTTTATAAGTGAGGACATTGAGGCTCAGAGAGGTTAAGTGACGTGCCTAAGGTCCCTCATCAGGCAGAGGTAGAACCAGGATTTAGAACCCAGGGAGTTAGACTCTGAAGTGTGTTCTCTTAATCACTATAGTCTTCTGTCTCCAGCAATGACTGTGAAGGGATAACAGAGGTATCCACAGTAGCAGTAAACTCCAGAATCTGCAGGGTTTCACAGGCACATTCCTCAGCCACCCTTTGGGCTGTCTTTGTAGAGTGCTTCTGCCAGAAGGAGAGGATAGAAAGAGCCAGCAAGGCTAGATGGGAGAATCCTGCTATTGTAATGTGATGAGGCACTCAGGAAGCTGGGAAAGTTTACCTTGGAAAAAAGAATTTCAGGGAACCAGATCCTAATCGAAGAATATGTAACAATTATGTAGAAGGACACAGGATCATACCCTTCCATGTAACTCCATAAGGCTAAATTTGGCCAACTTTCCACCAATGAGAACTGTCTGAAAGTGGAAGGCTCTGTGTTATTGGGGGGGGGGGGTATGGGGAGGAACAAATGTGAGAACTCTTTTTGAGTTCTCAAATGTGAGAAATCCCAAGAAACTATCCACAGACCCAATTTAGGAAACTCTACACTTTACTGCTTTTGGTGACCATTCTGTCCCAACGTGACAATAAACTTGAAAGTAAACTTACATTCCAAAATCACATGTGGCAATATGCAAGTTTTCAGTGGTCATTTTTAAAAAGTAACACATACACTCAATTTCTTTTTAAAAACATAACATTTAAATTTTATTAAAGAGAAACAGATTCTACAAAATCTAAGTGAGCATTCTAACTTGAAAGATCCTAACAGAGGGGAATAAGTGCCTTTCAGGTGCCTTTGAACTCTGAAATTCTCAGAGGTGCTGGATTCCAGAACTTTGGACTGGTACTTGCATTCTGAGCTTGGACATGATAGTCACATTGGCTGTCTACCTCCCAGAAAGGCTCTCCACGGAGCAAAAACTGCTCAGTTTGGAGTAAAATACAAGGCAGTGTCTATCTTAAGCTTTGAACCGCAAGAATGGCAGGGTCCACAGTGGACCCTATCACTCCGCCCTAGTCATGTTTCATTAGCTTTTGTTCAACCTCTGCATATCTGTGAGAAAAGAAAATATAGGGCTGGGAATTAGAATATCAGATGCGGGTTCTCGTTCTGCTACTAGGTATCATTGTGATTTTTTTTTTTTTTTTTTTTTTTTGCAGCAAGCTCAATTTTCTTCAAGTCCCCTTCCCTACCTACTTTACAAGGTCACATGAGCTACAACAAGCCAAACGCTTAGAAATCAAATCCATCTAACACATGTAAGGCTTTATTATTATTATCTCTGACGTCTTCCTCTGGCCTGCAGCTGCATAGAAGACATCCTGTGGACAGCAGTCTTGGTTCTGGAGAGATGAGTGTGGGTGACAGTGCTCAGTCTGAGTGGATGTCCTTCCCTTCTAAAGTCAGATATAAATGACTGGGGATTATCTGCTGTTTCGGATATTTACTTCTGTGCTTGCCACTGAGAAAAATGAAGAATTGATAATATTTAGCTCTATTTTGTTTTGTTTCCCTGAGTCAGATGGGAAGTGTTTCTTCCCACTTTCTCCCTCTTTCCACATTGAGAGTTTCCCAATGGCAAAGATTATTCCTTTTTTTGGTCATGGAGCTCTCTGAGGACAAGAACATGTCCTTCCCGAACAACCCACAATTCAACATGAATGGGATCTCTAGAAATGGGAACCATGTCTTCCGACCCTGGCCTCAAGCCTCAGGTGCAATTACTCAAACACTGGGGTGAGACCCAAGGGATTGAAGCATTCAGTCAATGCTAAAACTAGATTAAAATGTCACCATTACTTTTTAATAACTGATTTCCAAGCAGACAATGGGACTTTCGTAGTAACAGAGAATTCAGAGGGCCGAAGGGCCGACAGATCCAAATTTGTACACTGATTTTGCCACTTACTTGCTTTGTGACCGAGCGATTTACCACCCAATCTGGGCCACATTTCTTCGTCTGTGCAAAAAGGGAATAAGAATACAACGCATCTTCTCGACTTGTTGAGAGGATTAAATGAGATATACGAAAAGCCTTACCCCAGACTCTGGCATATAAGTGCTTATTAAAAAGTGCATGTGGAGAATCCTAGGGTCACTGTGTGAGCTTCGTGGAGACCAGTAGCTAGAGGCCAAGAAGCGGAAAAGCCGAACCAAGCAGTCAGGTCTCCTGGCTCAGGATCAGTGCTTCGCACACCACAATCCACCGTCTCTCAAGAGGCCTCGAACTCCCGACGACCAGGGGCCGCCTAGAGTTCCGGGTAAGGAAAGGCGGCCAGGAGCCAACCTGGCTTCTTACAGCCAAGGCTCTGCAAGAAGACCCAACGCAGATGGGTAGCACCCGCAGGCCTCAGGCCTCATTACTTACCCGGTAATGGTAACGGTCCTTAACGGCAGCCAATAACGGCTCACCTGTGGCCCAGGCACTGGCAAGGGCAGGCTGAGGTCAAACCTTGAATTTTGGCGCCTCATCCCGAAACCCTAAGCAAGCATCGAACTACAATTCCCAGCATGCCACGCGAGAGCCCGGTCGCGGAGCGTCGGCCCCGCCAACGTTGGGGCCCTTCTTTCCTCAAAACGCGGCTGAACGCCCAAGACTTCCGGGTAGTGCTGGCCCCCCACCCAAGACAGCCTCCCTTTATGATTTCTGGGTATTGTAGTCCACCTTGTTCCGGTTTCGGGAGAATGAGCTGTTCCTAGTTACGGCTCCCTTCGACATAAAAACTACAAAACCCAGAATATATCGCAAGTTCCTCTCGTCCAATAGGAACCCCCTATGTAGCGAGGCGCGGAGGCCGGCTCTCGCAACTCAAGATGGCGGACGAGAGTGAGACAGCAGTGAAGCCGCCGGCACCTCCGCTGCCGCAGATGATGGAAGGAAACGGAAACGGCCATGAGCACTGCAGCGATTGCGAGAACGAGGAGGACAACAGCTACAGCCGGGGGTAACGATATCCTCGGAGTCCAATTCCCGTCCAGTCTCCCACAACCTGGGTCTCTGGGGTGCGGGGAAGTCACCGGGAGCTTAGAGTAACCCCACCCCCATATTCTAATTGGCTGAGACATTGGGATCCTGCCTGGCGATTGGTTGCTGTCTTTGTCATTTACCAGGGTGGGTGCTCAGTATATTAAGGGCCGGAGACATTCAATACTTTTATTATGTAAAAGTTCTTCTGTGTAATGTTCCACTCGTGTGCTTCACCCGCGTTCAGGGAAAAGAGCATGTTGGACGATGGTTTTCGATGGCACAACACGGGTCAGTCTAACAGTACAGTTCAAAGGGAACGTTACTTATAGATGTGTGTGAACAACGTGATAAGCAATAAACGAATAATAAAACATTTCGCTGCAGCTCACCTTCAGTGAGGAAATCTATCAGGTTGTACAAACCATAATTATGTTGTAAAATATCACTAAGGAGAATCTCAAAATACAAACTTACCATATAAACCCTACAGTGTAATTACTGTATGGTAATGGTTCGGTGTATATGGTGCCCGTTGTTCCAGATAATCTATAAGATTCCCAAACAGTGTATAATTAGGTCTTTCAGGATCTTTGCTCTGTTACTTTGTGAAACAACCTCAAAGCTTCAAGAAATTGACTGATGGTGCAGCTTGGACAGGGATTGGAAGTGGGTTTAATACTGCAGCTCCTGTACTTCGGAGTCTTGCCTACTAGTAACTGTTTGTTACTTGGGCAGAAGAAATTCATCAGGCGTTTCAGTGTTGAGTTCTATTTCCAAATCAATTTTCATTCTTGTAAGCCACACCCTATCATTCTTCTTTCTTCATATTGTTACAGTGGTCGGTGCCGAAGCTCTGTCCCTATGTTTTTTTAACGGAAAGTTATGGGAGACTTTTTGGACGGATAACTTTGGGTGAGCCTATGGAGCCTATAGCCCATGGTGCCTATTTGTGCCTCTGTGTGTGTGTGTGGTAGTCCTGTTTTCATAGTCATGAAGTCATTTGCAATATTAGCGGAAGGCCTGTAGGTAAAGGTAAAAGGTTGAAATCTTTGGATAAACTTTTAAAAAATCCACTACCTTGTAGAGATGGAAGAACAAAGGATTAATTAAGTTGTTTATAATCTGCTTGTGATGGATCCTTAGGTTAAAAGATCTAGCTTTTATGTTCTTTGACCAGCTTAGAAAAATCACAAGAAGAATGTAGAGGAAAAGGAAGTTTGTCAGATCTGGTTTTATAAGAGTGTGTTCTTTTGCTATAACTCACAACAGATCTCATGTAACAAAAGCCTTGAAGTTTGAGATTCCTAAGAAAGGAAGAGCTTTTAAAGAGGAAATAGGCACAGGAAGAAGGGAAAGTGCAGCCCTCCTGAGTAGAAATCCTAATTATAGATGAGAGCTGTCGAATACAAAAGTCATTTCAGAAGTGAAAGTAAGGCTATTTCTTTGCTCTGTGTGTAGTTGCTTTTATTTTTCTCTGCTAAACTGTTGCCCTGACCAGCGTCTATAGCTCTTTAATTGGTTTTATTCCCTATGATCTATGAATCAGTTTGCAAAACTATTTGGCAGAAAGTTCTGTGTTTTTATTTGTAGTACAACAAATGGTAACCTTAAAAAAAAACTTTGACAGTGTTTTGTTATTGTTGTTGTTATACGTGGTTATATATGGTCTGGGTGAACAAATTTATTAGCATCCCAAATCTAGAGGTCTGTGTAAATGAGTTTGGAGGTGACAGGTGAAAAACAGAGGACCTCTCTTGGGGGACAGGCTAATTCTGGCACTCAGAATCTGAAGCGGAGTTAATATTTTCTCATTAATTGTCAGAGGAAATGATTTTCGGGAAGAGGCAGTGTGGCACGGAAAGAGCATGGATTTTGGGTTCATTCATACCTGAGTTCAAAGCCTAGTTCTGACACTTAGTTGTCCAGTAACCTTGGGAAAGTTACTTAACCTTCAGTTGTAGGGATGAAATGAGATAACATGGGGAATACAGCCTGTCCCCTCCCTCCTGTTCTTCCTTCCAATCTTCACTGTCCTTTCCCCAGCTTGTGCTCTTATCACATACCTCATTTTTTGTAGCTTTTATCAAATAACATGTGTCCAGTCCCTGCCTCACCCGATTGTAAGGTGCCTGAGTAGAAGGACCATGGCTTTGAGACGCCTGGCACTTAATGGGCGTTTGCGAGTATGTAGTGGATGAACAAATGGCAAATGTTAAAATTCAGAGTTCGGTGATGGCGGAGTTTCTCCTCACTGAGGGGAAGAGTGTCAGATTTTTCTTACATACGCACTTTCTTACGCCAAGTCAGTCTCATTGCGTGCCTTACTACAGTTTCCTGTGAAATACCTTCAGAAATTGGGGATTCTCCAATTTGTCCCGGAAGTTTTCCACTGTTTTTTTTTTTTGTGACTTCTTGAAATTTTCTTATCTTAATTACTGAAAATGTTTTCAAAAGTGATGTAAGAATTGAAGGGGAGCATCTCCTTTTGATGCTAATAAGTCTAAAGTACAATATGCAACAAAAGTTAATGATAGTTCAAACTAACTCTTATTCTCTTAGGCCTTCCTTTCAGGATGGACTCACATTACTTTATGCTAATGAAACGACCATAATTAAACATTTCATGAGTGTAGATTTCACATAGACGTTGAAACACACATATGTGCACATGCATACACACAATGTATATGTATGTTTTGTGTGTTTGTATTTTTTATGTATGTATCTCGACAATTTTTCTGTACACTGTTTTTTTTTTTAAATCTACTGAAAAAGACAGGTGGCATTTTTCCCCCAGTCACATGCCTGACATAAGTTACCCTGAGCAACTGAGAGAAGAGTCAGACTAAGATAATTTTTTTGTTCAGGTTTAATTTGTTTGAGAGAGAGTGCGCTTGCATGGATGCGCACAGGAATTAGGGGAGAAGCAGAGAGAGATCCCAAGCAGAGTCCCTGCTGAGCGCAGAGCACCACATGGAGCTCAGTCCCAGGACCCGTGAGATCATGACCTGAGAGGAAACCAAGAGTCAGACGCTCAACCTACTGAGACACCCAGACGCCCCCAGACTAAGATCATCTTACTGCTGTATCCCCCTGCAGTTCACCATTCATTCATGTGCTTTAATTTGCTTCTTTGTTTTTAGTGAAAGGCTTTCCAAGAATTGTTACTAAAGAATAAACTTTATTAGCGGGCAGTAGATTTTAGTTTTGGGTTAACAAACAAGTAAAGTTTATTTGGATGATTGGAACAGGAAAGGACTTTTATATTATTTTGTTCCTAGGTTCTTTTAGAATTTATTTTTCATTGTCATTGATACCACTGAGATGCTGGTAAGCCATCCCTTTGATAAGGATGTCTCTTTCCCATCGTGCTTTCTTACTTCATGGGGACAGGTTAAGATGAGTTCTCGTAAGTTTTCCTCGCTAGTCCTGAGCTGTTACCTCTTATGAAAAAGCTTAAGAGAAAACAGAGGGCTCTTTGAAAGGAAATTCCACAAAGCCAGCCTTACTTGGTTTTTTGTTTTATTCTCCAGATTCTTCAAGAGTGGTTCTTTCCATATTTATTTGGTGGCTTATAGCTGCATCTAGCTCTTGGAAAGAAGAAATCTTTTTCGTCCCTTTTTCTTGATTTCTCCCTTCATTTTGGTTTTTCAAAACTAGATCAAAGCAGAAATGAAAAGAGAAACCTCATCACTGATATCAAATAAGTGTTCTAATTTTATTTCCCAATTAAGTGGCAATTAAAAAAGAAACTAATCAAGAGCCGCTTCAAAGAGAAGAGACTGGAAAGCAGAAGAAATGAAAAGCAAATGAGAGCCTATTTCAGGGAGACTGCTGCTCATGGCACACGAGTTTTGCTGATTTTTCACATTGTTTAAATTAATGTGCTCACTCTAAAATTTCCCAGCTTCACTAAGTCTGCACTTAACCCTTTGTCTGCAGAGGCCATAGATTTGGGGACCATAGATTGAGTAACTTTAGGAGGAGCTTCTTCAGCTCTTCTCTGTAACCTTGTTTGAAGCCTGTACCCTGCAAGGCTGTCCTCTGATTCCTCAAGGAAGGTACTCTCGGGATTGTTGCATGGAAGGCATGCAAAACATGGTGTTCTCTTTTGAGAGCACCAAAACAAACAAACAAACTTAAACTGAAATTCTTCCACAGGATCAATACTTGCTTAGAAGTTTTTTTCTAGGGGCACCTGGGTGGCTCAGTGGGTTAAAGCCTCTGCCTTCGGCTTAGGTCATGATCTCAGGGTCCTGGGATCGAGCCCCGCATTGGGCTCTCTGCTCAGCAGGGAGCCTGCTTCCCCCTCTCTCTCTGCCTCTTTGTGATCTCTCTCTCTGTCAAATAAATAAAATCTTTAAAAAAAAAAAAGTTTTTTTCTACTGCTGCCGACTTTGAGAGGCAGTTGAGGAAGTTACACTGTTGTCAAGTGTTTGATAAATGTTGTCTGCTGTTATGATCACTATGTGCTGGGCCACTGTGCTAAGCCCTTTCCGTGGATTATCTCCTAGACTTCACTTACAGAGACTGATTGAGTTTTGGTAGTGAGGCTTGGAATTTGCGTCTCCACCTCTTCCTTGGACACCCTGGAGGATCCATTCCGAACTTGCTGGATTCCTTTTCCCTACTGCCTTGATTTCTGCCTCCTGACCCTGCAGCAGTGTGAGTCCTATCTTTGGATCCATTCAGTAACCCATGAACTTTCCCAGACTAGGGAGCCAGTTGGTGATGGAGATGGCTGGCCCCTTGAAACTCTTCTCAGTGGACAAGTATCTTTTGCGGAGGTCATTCTAGTGTGTGAAATTTCTGCCAGCAGTGAGTCATTCATTACTCAGAAAATTACTGAAAATGGTCTCTGAACAGCATCTCATTTGACCTTGGAGTTGCCAGGTTACAGTGTGGCTCACCAAAGCAGCCCAGAGGATGTGGAATTTACATTTCTGTCTCAGTCCCATTCTAAACAGTTTAGTATATCAGAGTATTTATCTATATATCTATCTATCTACCAGAGAGAGAGAGAGATCACAAGTAGGCAGAGAGAGATGGGGGGAAGCAGGCTCCCCGCTGAGCAGAGAGCCCGATACGGGGCTCGATCCCAGGACCCTAAGATCATGACCTGAGCCGAAGGCAGAGGCTTCAATCCACTGAGCCACCCAGGTGCCCCAAGTATATCAGAGTTTTTTGTGGCCCTCCCCTTAAAAAACCCTAGTTATTCTCCATGACAGGAACTGGCTTGTTCACCCTCAAAATTCTGGCCAACTATCTCAGGAAGGGCAGAGGATGGCAGTAAAAGCAATTTTTGTACTTCTCACAACCTGCTGTTCTTTTCACAGGCCTCCTGAGATACCTTGATGGCAGAGTACTAAAGTGTTTTGTTTTTTTTTCTTTCCTCCATCATCTAGGATTCACACGCAGTTTTTTATATAAATAACTGGTGGGTGGGACTGTAGAGTTTGGGGATTGCTGTAAGTGACCCTGCAGCCATAGCAGTACAGAGGATAGGCGTGTGAGACTGAATCAGACCATGTGGTTTCCACCCCGGTACTCTCATATGCCTCTGCATTCACCTCTTTGGGCCTTCTGAGTACCAGTAGGATTCTGGTGAATCTATCACACCTCATAAGTAAATGGATTTGCAGAAGGATTTCCTGATATCCAAAAGTAGAATCAAAAGGATGTTAGAGCCTAGGATTTGTTTAATAGGTTTCTCTGGAAATTTTGAGTTTTATTTTAAAAGATTTTATTTATTTATTTATCTATCTGTCTATCTATCAGAGAGAGAGGGACAGAGCACAAGCAGGCAGAGCGGCAGGCAGAGGCAGAGAGAGAAGCAGGCTCCCCGCTGAGCAAGGAGTCTGATACGGGACTCGATCTCAGGACCCTGGGATCATGACCTGAGCCGAAGGCAGCGGCTTAGCTGACTGAGCCACCCAGGCATCCCTGGAAATTTTGAATTTTAGCCCAAAGAATTAACTTCCAGTTTTCAGAGGTAGGAAATAAGTGACTGAAAGTTGTGAATTTTATTTTCTGAACTCTTTTTTTTCTTTGATCTCATAATCAAAAGTAAACCTGCGGTCTGTGTGTAAGACATTGGAACCATTTAAAATAGTTTCGGTGGAGCTTTTTTGTTTTTATTTTATTTTTTTTAAGATTTTATTTATGTGACAGAGAGAGACAGCGAGAGAGGGAACACAAGCAGGGGGAATGGGAGAGGGAGAAGCAGGCTTCCTACTGAGCGGGGAGCCCGACGTGAGACTCGATCCCAAGACCCAGGGATCATGACCTGAGCCGAAGGCAGACGCTTAACGACTGAGCCACCCAGGTGCCACTTTTTTTAACTTTTATAGGTATAGGCCAGGTCCTAAGGAAAGGGAAGATGACATATAAGAAAGTTGATAATTTTTTTTAAGATTTTATTTATTTATTTGACAGAGAGAGAGATCACAAGTAGGCAGAGAGGCAGGCAGAGAGAGAGGGGGAAGCAGGCTCCCTGCCGAGCAGAGAGCCCAATGTGGGGCTCGATCCCAGTACCCCGAGACCATGACCCGAGCTGAAGGCAGAGGCTTAACCCACCGAGCCACCCAGGCGGCCCAAAAAAGTTAATAATTTAATAAGAAAGTTGCTATTTAAAATCTCAAGCGTGGCTCAAAAGAGCACAGCATCTCCACACATTTCATAGACTATTAACACAGCTGTCCTATGGAAATGGTTACTGGAGATGTTTTGCTGACCCTCTTTTGGGCTCTAGCTTTTCAGGGTTTTATTTTAGTCTATTATGCTGGGAAAGCGTCAGTCAAGCACATTATTTGTTGAACTCTTAACTGTGCCCTGCGTGCAGCCGGGGGTGCTGTAGGAAACAGCTGTATCAGATGTCCTTATGCTCAGGAAATTTTTAATCTTACTGGGAAGGTAGGAAGCAACACATTATTCTATGTAAAATATTAAATCGTTTGGGAGATCGTAATCTTAGCCAGATCCCAGTGAGAGCTAGTGCAGTCAGAGGCGGCTTTCTGGATAAAGTGTGACTCGGTTCCTCCTTGCCTTTCACACGCGCTCCTCTGATACACAGGAATTTGTTTTAGGGCCTCGTATGATGAAACTGTCTTTGGGCTTTGGAGGAGTCTCAGAGAAATTCCCACAGAAACAAGACCGGGCTGTTTGGGAAGGAGTGGTTCATGTCTTTAGAGATCGATGGCTTGGGTACTGGTTGGTTAGTTGGCGACCAGCTTGCCTCACGTGTCTGGGCCTTGCTTTCCGCGTCTGTGAACAACAGATTAAGCTGGGTGGCCCGGAGAGTCTTTCCAGGCCTGGTAGCTGAGCTTGTACTCCCAATCACGCTACTCGTGTTCCCCAATCACGCCCCTTTAAGTGGATTTTGTTAGCCGGTAGGATGGGGAGGAGGCCTGTGTTATGGACCCTTCTGCTTGTCGTGTTATCTGCAAGTTCTGTGCTTGTGCCGCTCATCTGTCAGCGTGCCCTTCCCTCCCGCCCACTCACACATCCTGGCACTGCGTTCTGTTTCTAGAAATCAGCACTAAGGCTCATTTTCTATCTCCTCCCCAAAGCCCTGACTTTATACCAGAGCACCCGTGGGATTTCTGTGTTTGAACTTCGAATATCTTGGCTTTCATTAGAAAAATGACATTTCGGGCGCCGGGGTGGCTCGGTTGGTTAAGCGACTGCCTTCAGCTCAGGTCATGATCCTGGAGTCCCAGGATCGAGTCCCACATAGGGCTCCCTGCTCAGCAGGGACTCTGCTTCTCCCTCTGCCCCTTACCCTGCTCATGCTCACGCTCACAGGTGTGCTCACGCTCGAGCTCTCTCTCTCTCAAATAAATAAAATCTTTGAAAAAAAAAAAGAAATCTCTCCTGAGTCCATTGTCCTCTTGTCTGCGTTGCTGACTGTGAGACCATGGCAAGTTCATACTGTGTTCTCGGGGACGTAGCTCTGTACCTGGCCGCTCTGTGGAAATGACTCTTCTTCAACTTCCCTTTGTTCTCCGTCTGTCTCTGCGCATGATGTACAAGCGGAAGCACGATTATTGCCCAGTAGCTGCGTGTGCAAATTCAGGTCAGTCCAAGGAAAATGAAATTCGCTCTCTGGGTTTAGTGTGGGCCTCGCAGTTTGTTAGACTTGTGTATGGATGATGCATAAAAGAGAACAAGAGTTCAGTCAGAGATCCTGCCACAGAAGGGGGGTCCACGAGGCGATGGCTGCTCAGAAGCGTCTCCGCTGAATAGCAGCGCAGAGGCAGGAAGGTAGTTTCTTAGTGATTTACTTGGAAAGATTTCCGAAATTGGAAAAACTAATTTCTTCTATTTTCCTTACATGAAAATGTGTTTAGTAAGTATCTGAAAGGTTGATACGCAGCAATTCTTTGCCTTGACCTTGTTTATCCATAGAACTATTTAAAAAAATATTTTTATGGTAATTCATACACAGGGACCAGGTAACTCATTCCATAAGCTGAAATGAAGGACTTCTACA
The DNA here is from genome assembly GCA_028534135.1 of Potos flavus. Classification (NCBI taxonomy): domain Eukaryota; kingdom Metazoa; phylum Chordata; class Mammalia; order Carnivora; family Procyonidae; genus Potos; species Potos flavus. The sequence goes on along the minus strand of CM052891.1, from coordinate 15,629,923 downwards.
TTGTATCAGTGGTGGGACACTGCTTTGTTTCCTGACATCAACCAGTTTTTAAATTTTATGATGCTCCATATAATCTTGAGACTGAAGTGAGACTATGTCCAGAATTTAAAAACCACGTAGAAAAAATTAATTAATTAATTAAAACCACGTGGAGTTTTTATAGGCTACAAATAGGCCTGTAGATGATAACAACATTGCATTACTTAAGTGGAAGAATTTTCTTTAGGACATAAATGGCTTCCTGGTTCCTCTCCTTTGCCATGGCCTTGGAGGTTTTGCAGAGCATGTGGTTTAAAGGAGTGCACCTTATTCCCCCTCTGAATGTTCTTGGTCCTTCTTCGTGGTGTGCCTTCTGCGTCCCACTACGATAATACCTAAGAGGTGCACTTGGACTAGAGTAACCTCCGGCCTTTACTGGATCTCCCTGACTTCATAGTCCCCCTGCAGTGGGGACCATCAGAGGCCTGGCACATGGGTGCGGGCAGTCACGCCAGGGCGGGGCGGGGGAAGAGTGAGTGAGCTAGCTGGGGACTGAGGCTTATGGGCCTAGGGAAAAGTTGGGCTCGATACCTTCCCGGTTAAGAGGCAGCTATCACTGTAGGCTTTCTAGCATGGGAGGGACACACTTTGTAGTATGGAAAGCCTTTTCACAGAGCTGAGTCCCACGGCCGTCTAGAGTTTACAGTGATGCAGAAAGACGGTGAAGTCAGGGAAGTGCAGTCCTGGCTGGAGGTAGCTCTAGTGCGAGTGTAAGACCATGGAGTCTGGACGCCAGAGCTCCTCCCAGGCCTAGGGATAGGCGCATCTCCCACAGAAGAGGGCTGCTCACGGCCGCAGGTTGCCTTCTCCCCACACAGTTCCACTCGTTATGAGAGGATAACTAGTACTCAGAATCACCCCCAAGACATTTCAAGACCAGGTACACTTTCTGAATTATAAAATAAAGCTTAAATGGAATTTATCATAATGGTGTGGCAAATGTATGTTATACTACTTTAATTCTTTGAAAATTGGTTATCTAGAATACACAGCTGAAGCCCTGCCCTTAGCTGATCCTGCAGATTAGCGTTCACTGGATTCTCAGGCGGGAACTACTAATTTTAACTTTTTAATGGAAGATTTCCAGGGAAGATGGCAGAGTAACCTTAAGCATTAGGCTCAGGCTGACAATGCCAAAATCAGTGTAGACGTGGCAGAAACCAACGGTGAATTATTGATTTCTGGGTTTCCTTTATTTTACCTTTGTATTGCGTTTCCTTTATTTTACTGATGACCTTTAAGGTTCACCTTGCGGCTTAGCTTTCTTAATTACGGTTGGGCAGTTGACCCTTGAACAACACAGGGGTTAGTTAGGGGTGCCCCCCTGGCACTTGAAAATCTGCCGACAACTTTTGACTCTCCCCAGATTAGCTATTAATACCCTATTGACCCTCGAACAGCACGGGTTTGAACTGCACGGGTCTGCTCATATGTGAACTTTTAGCAGTACAGCACTATAAATGTATTTTCTTTCAGCTTTCCTTGCTAGTATTTTCTTGTCTCTAGCTTACTTATTTGAAGAATACGGTGTATAATACACACAACTAGAAAATCTGTGTTAATTGACTTATGTTATTGGTAAGGCCTCATCAACAGTAGGGTATTAATAGCTAATTTGGGGAGAGTCAGAAGTTGTATGCAGATTTTCAACTGCCGGGGGGGGGGGCACCCGTAACTAACCCCTGTGTTGTTCAAGGGTCAACTGTCCAAACGTAATTGAGAAAGCTAAGCCACAAGGTGAACCTTAAAGGTCATCAATAAAATAAAGGAAATGCAATACAAAGGCAAAATAAAGGAAACCCAGATATCAACAAGAATTGGGAGAAGACATTAGGGAGCAAATGAATGGAAAACGTGAAAGAAACATAGTATTATGTGATTTGTGTCTCAGTAAAGATGTTGAGAGACCTCAGAAAACAATAATAAAGGCCTGCAGGAGATGTTTAAATGTGGCTACGAGCCTGTTGTGTGCTGCGTCTGTGGCGCGTGTCATGCAGAGGGCTTGTCCCCTTTGCTGGCTCACAGGCAGGCAGGTTTCACGTAGCCGCTTTGTGGCCGGAGTGGCTGGTGCTTCACTGTTCGTTTCCCCAGATCTCAGGTGCCGGGTTTTGGCCGTGGTGATCTCCCAGTCTGAGCCAGCTGACAGTCGCCCCGGGTCCTGCAGGCCTGATTGAGGCAGCGCTCACGACTGTTTCACTAGCTTGGACACAGATTGCAGCAACGCGAAACTGCCTTTTTCCTCCTTCCTTCTTCCCTTTCCGGTACTGCCTGGAGCTTTAGATCCAGCTGGGGAATTCTCGCTCAGCCTGATGCACGGGGCGGGTGGGAGTGGGCGTGAGGAAGGGTTTCCAAAAAGACTCCTTTGGGCTGTCATCGTTTTAGATTCAGGGCTCCCAGGACGTGTCGGTGGTATGACAGGCCGTTAACAATGATCGTTTGCCGTTGGTGCCGGCACTCTAGCAATCTGAAGAAAAGAAACATAAAATAAAAACCAGAATTGAAAAGGTCCTTCCAAACAAGTAGGACATTTCTCGCGCGGCCCTCCCCCGCCCCCCATTCCCACCCCCCGGGGCTGGCGGGAGTGAGGAGAGCTGCGTTTGCCGGCGCCCTCCCAGTGCCCCCCCAGGACCTGGGTTCTCCAGGCAGCTTCGGAAGCCAACAGGCCTGATGAAGGAAGGTCTGGCTCCACAGAAAGCTCTTTGTCAGTGTAGCTCAAAACAGATGATTTTTTAAAAACCCTGCATCAGTATTTACTTTGTCTTCCAGTGGTTTGAGTCCAGCCAATGACACTGGAGCCAAAAAGAAGAAAAAGAAACAGAAGAAGAAGAAAGAGAAAGGCAGTGAGACAGACTCAGCCCAGGACCAGCCCGTGAAGGTAACAAGGAGGCTCTGTTTTCGTGTGACTGAGAGTCGCTTTTCCAGAGGAGAGAGTTTGGGGTCAGGGTAGAGGAACAATTCAGATTGACGGTCTCCGCCGGTGTTGCTTCAAGATGGGGGAGTTGGATCCCTCTGCCACCCTCTGCTGTCCTAGACCGAGGGGCCGAGACTGCTCTGGGTACCCTGGGGGCCCCAGCAGGTTAGACGCTGCCTGCCGAGCAGGTCGCCCCCTCAGTACGTGCAGTTGCGAGGCCGCGGGTGGTGCTGTGTGAGGTGCCCGAGAGCCAGCTCCCAGGGACAGGCCCTGCCGCCGGGAGCAGCGGTGCCCGGTCCTTTCCATCTTGAGTCCCCACCCCTGGGAGAAGAGGCCTGCTCTTTTTAAGGCCACCCTTTCATATTGCAAACATTCTGTGATGGCCGTGGTGGCCGTGCTGGGAACGGCGAGGCCCCCAGAGCGCACTGCTGAGCCCCACAGCTGAGAACCACCGGCCTAGACCGGCCGACCCAGGCCTGGCACCCTGACCCGAACCCCAGAACCGCAGGGAGGGATGGGTTTGTTCTGGAAATCAAACAACATTGAAACCAGAAAACTTTTTCTTTCGGAGTAAGTGCTGCCCCCTTCAGAGCAGACCCCAGGAGAAGCCTGAACATACGATCCCTCTCTTAGAATTACCTCTAAAACGGTGACAAAGCCTCACAAGAAATCCAGTCTCACTCGTATACCCACACTTTATTTTATGCCACAACCTTCGTACTCCAGCTTGAATCTCCTACCTTGTCGAGAAATGGTTTCAAGTGATTTTTTACTGTTCTCAATATGAAATCCACCATGGGGAGGAAGAAAAAGTAAACACCATTATTGACCACTGTTTTGGCCAGGTTCTTGCCCGGCAGTTCATTTAAATTAACCCCAAACATTCAAAATCCCTACCAGGGATGTGGGGGTCTTCCTCATTTATAAAGACGCCAGCAGTGGGGTGCCTACCTGGCTCAGTTGGTAGAGCATGTGACTCTTTTTTTTTTTTTTTAAAGATTTTATTTGTTTGAAAGAGCGAGTGTGCGCACAAGCAGGGGGAGGGGCTGGGGGAGAGGGGGGAATCATACTCCCCACTGAGCAGGGAGCCTAACCTGGAACTCAGTCCGGGGACTTGCGATCATGACCTGAGCCGAAGGCAGACACTTAACCAGCTGAGCCATCTAGGCACCCTGAGCATGCGACTTTGATCTAGGAGTTGTGAGTTCAAGCCCCACGTTGGGCATAGAGCCTACTTTAAAAAAAATAATTTAAAGATGAGAGCAATGGCTCAGCTAGGTGGTTGGGTCAGGGATTCTAGCCCAAACCCATGCTTTGGCTTTAGAGACTTTTGTTTGTTTCATTGTTTGTCTGGGAGTGGGTGTTTGGAAGATCCAGAGGGATTTGAGCTCCAGCATGTGTCAGAATGGTTCACTTTGAAATTAGAAACATTTAGCAAAATACCATTTACATAGCCTCCCTTTCCCTCTTTGTGAGAGGGGTGCAATTCATTGTCAAGAATTTAGGAAGAACCTAACAAGAGGAAGAAAAAAAATCACTTGTCCTACCTCCCAGGAGTAAGCAGTGTAAATGTGTTAGTTTATGTTCTCTCTGTCCTTCTCGATCTCAATGGAAAAAAAAAAGTGGTAAAGTAAAAATGCCGGAAGAAGTTATGACTATTTTTATATAATCGCAAGCCTGACATAAGACCCAGAAGTCATAAAAGAAAAATTGACAAATCATCTCCATAAACGTTAAAAAGATAAACAACAGACTGGGAAAATATCTGTGATACTCAAATCAGTCAATTTAAAATAATGAAATGAGTAGGCAGTTTACATAATTAAAAATACATGTTTAATCAGTGTATGAAAAGATAGCTAAATTGACAATGAAAGAAATTCAAATTAATATATATTTTTTTCTCCTAGATTGGTAGAGTGTAAGATTTGGTAAATCTAATCATGAGGGTCAGGAGAAACACGTGCTCACTGGACCATTCATGTTAATTAAATAAACATACTGGGGATGCCTGGGTAGCTGAGTCGTTACGTGTCTTCCTTAGGCTCAGGTCATGATCCCGGTTCCTGGCTTCCAGCCCCACATCAGGCTCCCTGCTCGGCAGGAAGCCTGCTTCTCCCTCTCCCACTCCCCTTGCTTGTGTTCCCTCTCTTGCTGTGTCTCTGTCAAATAAATAAAATCTTAAAAAAAGAAATGAACATACTGTTCATTGGCTTATTAATTGATATTCTCTTTTTAGAGAGCAAGTTGACAATATATATTGCAATTTCAAATGTGCATATCCTTTCACCCAGAAAGTCTCTTTCTTAGACTTTATTTGACAGAAATACATATCCTAGTGAACGAAAATAGATGTACAAGAAAATCATTATGGCATTTTTTGTAAAGCTGAAGAACAAAACCACAAAAATGCCGATCAGCGAGGGACTTGCTAAATATATTGTGGCCCATCCACAAAGTGGACTCAGTTCGAATGAGCAGGTCTGCGTTTCCACATTGAAGGGTCTCTAAGACAGAGTGTTTGTTATTTTTTTTAAGATTTTACTTATTTACGTGTGAGAGAGAGAGTGCACAAGCAGGGGGAGTCGCAGGCAGAAACAGAGGGAGAAGCAGGCTCCCCGCTGAGCAGGGAGCCCAATGCAGGACTCAGTTCCAGGACCTTGGGATCATGACCTGAGCCGAAGGCAGATGCTTAACCGACTGAGCTACCCAGGCGTCCCTAAGACATAGTTTTTAAGGAAAAACAAACAGCATGTAGAATAATACCATATGACCCAATTCTAGGTTTTTGAAAATTGTGTGTGTGCGTGCTTGGAGCTTGCATGGAAAAAAGTCTGAAATTATATTTGCCTCTTTTCACCCTACCTCCTAAATTAAGACTGTCGATGATAAGGATTATATTTAAGGAGCGGGATAGTTGGCTATTTACTTTCTATATGTAGTGTATATTTCTGCATTGTTTGAAATTTTGCACTGAGCGTGTATTCCTTTTGCCACCGAACATCCTGAGGCTAAGAAGGAGAAGCACCCACCCTTCAGAGAGCCCATCGCCAACCACTCTCTCTGGTTGTCATATGACATCTGACCTCTGGGATTGGGATGGAGGAACCACACCCCTTCCTTGGTTACACCCCTTAACTCTTGCACTTGTGATTAATCAAAAGTGCTTGTTAACATAATGGGCCTTTTCTCTCCCCAACTTTGTCTCGTCCAGATGAACTCTTTGCCAGCTGAGAGGATCCAGGAAATACAGAAGGCCATTGAACTCTTCTCAGTGGGTCAGGGGCCTGCCAAAACCATGGAGGAGGCTAGCAAGCGAAGCTACCAGTTCTGGGACACGCAACCTGTCCCCAAACTGGGTATGTATGTGCTTTCTTCCCCAGGCGATGGGGAGGGATGTATCTTACCCATGCTTCGGGTGCCACGCTGAATCTCTCAGGGGAGGGTGGTAGAGCCCTGGAGTTCCTTGGTGGTTATTTTTAGAGGGCAGTCTTTAAAGTGCAGTATAGAAAATACTGATGTTCAGGGACCTTACTGTTTCACAGGCGTACATATCGAGAACAAGTACTGATTCCTTTAGTCCATCATCATCTACTATAAATCTACAAAAAAAAATATATTGGCGCAGGCTGAGTGGGGTTGTGCGCCCACGGGTCTGTCTTCCCAGAGATTTTGTAGAGAGACCGTCTTGTTCATCGGGCAGATATTTGGCCCTGGGGTGGGCTGAGTCCCCAGCCCCTTCCCTTTGTCTCTCAGCCAGTGCATGCTTCCCAGCTGCACGTCACCTGACATTTTGCTCAACGTGACGGCTCAACCCTGGGAATGCCCTCTGCAGGTCTTGTTGGCACCCTTTAAAAAAGCTCTACTGAGCTCTTAAAGGGGTGGGACAGGCGGAAAAGCTGAAAAGATTCTAGAGAGACCGACATAGTAGAGATAGAGATGCCTGCTGAGACTGAGCCACAGCTAACGTTGATGGCCAACTTCAGACGTCACTGTTGACAAAAGTTTCTGGAGCGGTTGCACCATGATTCTGGACCTTTTGATGGCCCAGTGCATATTTTCTTTGTGACTGAGAAAGGAAGTGTGTTGAGAAGACATGCGTTCAGATACCAAATGTAAGTGGCCTTCAGGTTGTGCGTGTGACTGTTCTCTTCCAGAACGTTTGGTGGGGAAGGGGGTTCGGGGGCAGAGCAGGGCCAAAGACCGGAGAGGGGAGAGGGGCGGCTGCGCCCACAGAGATGATCTCTTCCAGGTGGGCAGTACTACTCCGTGTGAGCCTCAGACCAGCAGGGCGGGCATTGCCTAAGAGCTTATAGACACTCGGGCTCCCGGGCCCCACGTCAGACCTGGGGGATCAGGACGTGGAGGGCCTTCGCGTCCACTCCGCAGGCTGCAGGCACTGCCGTAGAGCAGATTCGGTTCGGGGTCGGCTCAGTCATGATCCAGGAGCGAGCTGAGGTGCGCCCCACGGGGAGCGGAGAGCAGAGCACTGCCGGGATGGTGCGCGGTGGTGATTCGGCAGCAGGCACTATTCCAGAACCCTGTCTGACCCGTCAGCCGGGTCCGAGGCCCACTGGCTAGACCCTCCCGCAAGGCTGTGGGTCACAGTAATGCTGTTAGTAGGGCATTACCGGGAACGGGTCCCAGTGACCGCTCCCCACCAAGGAGCAGGACGAACGTGTAGAGCGACACGCTCCGCCTCGGACTGAAATGCTCGATGAGGTGTTTTGTGGTGGCCGCCAGGCATCTTGGCCCAGTTTTCGGATGGGTTTTGGGGTTTTGGGTCCAATTTTATTTTTCGTTAAGAATTTGCAAATGGGGGATGCCTGGGTGCCTCTGTTGTCAAGCATCTGCCTTCGGCTTGGGTCGTGATCCCAGGGTCCTGGGTTTAAGCCCCGCTTCGGGCCCCCTGCTCCGCGAGAAGCCTGCTTCTCCCTCTCCCACTCCCCCTGCTTGTATTCACTCTCTCGCTGCCTCTCTCTGTCATAAATAAATAAAAATCTTAAAAAAAAAAAAAGAATTTGCAAATGGGTAACTTAGCTCCATTCTTCACAGAGATGAATTGGGGTCCATGGACTTCTTTTCCTCATCAGTCTAGTTACTCTATGTTGTCTGCCTCCGTTTCTCTACCCTAAATGTAGAGTGCCCCAGTTCCGTTGTCAGGAAGTTTGTAAGAAAGCCGCACAGTCGCTGCAGGTGCCCTGAGGCCCTCAGGAAGGTGGGCCGAGCACAGCTGTTAGTTCTTCTGGATGTGCCTCCTGAGCCGTGTGTGACATGGGGCCCGGGGGAAGGGCCATTGCTCTGAGCACCTGACCAGTCAGCCTTTCGGGTCCATGGTCAGGCCCAAAGGAAGGCTTCCGTTGTTTTCGTGAGGCATCCCGCAGGGAGTATGACGTTAGAGGCTTCCGTTGGCCCGCGTGGCCGAGGTGCCCACTTCACTCTCCTCGGGGTGGTGTGACTTATAGCTTCTTGCCGTGATCTTCCCCTCCAGTAGTCGGGAAGCCTGTCAAGTGGACTGTTTATTCACCACCTTGTCAGGAGAGGTGTGATTAGGTTGTATTACGCTAGGAGACCTGGAATTTTTTAGATGTTTACAGTCCTAAATTCGCCGCGGAAGGGCCGTCTGAACAGCAGCTGTGTTAGGCTGTGTGACAGTGACAGTTCTGTGTTCCCAAATGCATGCACAATTCTGTTCCCAAATAAACTTGGAATCCCCTCTGTGGATTGGAATTTCGCCATTCTTAGATTCGTTTGTACAAGTAACTACCCAAGGGAGAACGCAGACTTGTACGGGGTTTCTCTGGGCTGTGAGAGAGAAGCCTCCCCACTCTCACCCTCTTCCTTGCCCTGTCCGTTTGGTTTAAAGTCTCCCAAATCTCACATTCTTTGGTTCCAGGTCATTCACGGTTGCTGTGGTACGTGGTTTTGGATCTTTGATGTTGAAAGGCAGAGAGAATTTTGGGGGAAGGGTGTACAGAAAGAAACCCTCTGAAAGTCCAGAGTTTTCTTTTTAAAGTTCCCAGCATCCTTATTCTGTTACTGGGTCCGGGTGGCCTAGCCACCATCGGCTGTACCCCGGCCATTCTCTGTGGCAGTCTCCCACCCCCGTGCAGCAGGAGGCGCTCGAGAGCCCCGCGAAGGTGGAGGATCGCCTCTCCCCACAGGGGCAGCCGCAATGCTGGGTGCTGGCAGGAGGACAGTGCAGGAGCCTAGGGCTCCTCCGCTCCGCTGGCACCCCAGACTGTGAACCTGTTAAAAGTAGCGTCACTTTTCTCATTGTGTCCTGGAACTCTGCTTTGTCAGCTATGTCTTGCGCATATCAAACAGCCTTGAGGCCACCTTGGAGAACTGGCATATCATGGTCAGGGGCCCTCATCCTGCTGGGGGGCAGGTGCCTGCTCACCTGTCTGTCGGGGGCCTGTGGTGACGAGGGCCTGTGCCATCCCATTACACCAGCTCCTGCCCCAGAACTGCTGTGCCCCGGGATTCCATGAGCACGGGGTGAAGGAGTGAATGGAAATGCTCATTGCACGCAGGGCCAAGTAACCAGCCTAAGGGAAAAGATTTAGCCTTGAGACGATTGTAGTACAGTGGGGAAGACTACCAGTATCTTGCCCATGGAAATCATTTAGGAAAAAATAAGAAGGAGATTCTGAAGTTAAATGTGTTTTGGAAAAGTGTAAGTTCGGTACAAGGCAGGGAGCCGACCGGCACCTCCACAGGACTGGCAGAGAGATCCTTGGGACTTGGCAAGGGCATGGGCCTCTCGGCCTTGTGGGCCCCGAACATTTCACATGGCAGTGGATTGGGAGTAGATTGACATTAAGTTAATTCATTAGGGCTATTTTATGAATAAATCAAAAGGCTGGTTTCTAAACTAGGGAAGAAAAATACAGCCTCTTTCCCAAGCAAACCTCCCGGGAAGCCGGATGGTAAATAGGAGGTGGCCGGCTGCTTCCCCACTGTTGCCTGCACTTTCCAGTTTGTGACCCCTAGCATGTCGGTAATGACTTACTAAATGCTTCCCCAGAAGGTGGTCCATCTTCTGGGGACAGGGACCTTGTCTTTTCCCCGCTGTGTCCTCGTGCCCAACGTCTGATGCAGGTCGGTGCTCGGTACGTGTGCCGAGTGAGAGAGTGAGGTGGTCAGTCCTAGCGGTGTTGTCCTCAGCTCACAGCCCGACGTGGTCTCTTCCACTACACCTGCCCCACGGGTCCGTTACCGCTGCCTGCACCACGTTAGAATGACATGTTTGGGCCAGGGGTCTGCAAGTCAGTAAAAGCCTGAATCGAGTGCCGAGTGTGTACAGAGCCGGATGCTGGGAGCAAGCAATGTACTGAGTGGGTCCCTTCCGAAGGTTCCGTTTTCAAAATGTACTAAACGTTGCATGCTTTCAAGTGTGAATATGGACGAGCTCTGAACTGTGGAAGCGAGATCATTCCAAGGGCCAGAATTAAGTGGCGGACCTGTTTAGGTGTGTCTCATCATGCATGGGCTTCAGGGCTGAATCACCCGAGCCCCCCCACCACTGTCCGCACACTGCACGGAGAGGGGGCGCTGCTCAGGGTGGGGGGCATCAGAGGCTAGCTTCCCGGCAGCATTGTGTAGACTCAGTGATTCAGCCTGAAGACGCTCGTAGGGCTCTGGAAACACTGAGGAACCAAGTTGGCAGCAGCGGTTAACTGGCCCCCGTCGCTGAAGGCCAAGGCCGGCGGGGCCGAGATTGAGCCTGGCGCCTTGCTGCCATCATCTGGCTCAGCAGCGGGCCCGGTACATTGTTGCACTGTTGACACAAAAGCAGCCTTGTTGCAGCTCCTTATAAATCCGTCCAGGTTGATGGGCCCGGGCCAGGACCACGACGGCCGTCTTTATACCAGCCGGGAAGCGGGAAGCCAAATGAGTCAAGATAAATGTTTGCCATTTAGTAACCAAAGGGAGATTTCAAAGAATTTCCAAAAAGCCAACCACCTTGAAGCTTAGTGATTGTTCTGAGGCTTTGCTCCGAGTTGGCTCTCGGTTGGGGACCGAGGGGAGCCGGAGAGATGGTCTGCAGCTGCCAAGCACAGAGTGTTCTCCTAGACGGAGGGCTCCCAGGGACAGGGGGAATGTGCTCGATGTTTGAGCCGCGTCCCCGGCCGCGCCGCCTCCCAGAGACGGAGGGGGAGGCTCACGGCTCTGCTCTGCTTCCAGGAGAAGTGGTGAACACGCATGGGCCCGTGGAGCCCGACAAGGACAACATCCGCCGGGAGCCCTACACCCTGCCCCAGGGCTTCACCTGGGACGCCTTGGACCTGGGGGACCGTGGTGTGGTGAGTAGGCCCGGGCAGGCCGCACCGTGGATCGGGCGCCACTTTCAGGGAGCCCAGCCGTCATATGGGCACAGCCGCTCCTCAGGCCGTCCTCAAGGACTCTCTTGAGAGCCGATCCAAGCAGGTTGGAGCAGACACACACGTGCGCGCACACGCACACAAACACACACGTGCGCGCGTGCGCACACACACACACACAGCGCCCACCTTGGCCCCTGTCTCTTGCCTCTGAGGCCTACCCAAGACGCCACATTTTTTTTTTAAGATTTTATTTTTTAAGTAATCTCTAAGTAAGCCCAGTGTGGGGCTCAAACTCACAAACCCAAGCTCGAGTCGCATGCTGCACCAAACGAGCCAGCCCCCCCCCCAAGATGCCGCACGAAGTAGCCCCTGGCTGCTCCGGTGGATTGAGAGGTAAGCTGTGAGCTCCCCGAGGCGCCGCCATCTTACTCATCTATTCGCTCGTTCCCGGACTTCACGATGGAGTGGCTGGGAAGTCGGGCGGCATTCTTGCTCTGCCGCCGTGTGTCCTGAAGTCTACCGCTCTGGCTCTCGGTGACTCGGTTTCCTAGTACGGCTTATTCCAGAGAGTCCCTGCCATGCCTGGAGCGAAACGGATTTATGAGCTAAAACCTGGTTTTTCATAATTTGCCTTGTCCCTCCGGAAAGCTTAGAGCCCCGGGGAGCTGGGGTTGCGTCCCCCCGCGGCCGCCCATGGCAGGGTGGCTCTAAGGCAGCCGCTTGCCTCTCCGCAGCTGAAAGAGCTCTACGGCCTCCTGAACGAGAACTACGTGGAGGACGACGACAATATGTTCCGGTTCGACTACTCCCCGGACTTCCTGCTGTGGTGAGCCATGAGGCCTTCCTGGAGGCGGGGGCTGGGCGTGGGGCAGGACCCGCGCGGCGGGCCCACTTTCTCATCCCTGCTAAGAACCAGCCTCCAGATGGCAAATGAGGGGGTCCGTTTTGAGTTCCCACATCTGAAGGAAAGTTGTTTTCAGTGGAACTAAGAATCGAAACCTTACTTAAAGCAGAATGGCTGGGTGAGGGAGGCCTTTGTGGCACTGGTTCCCAGAAGAGATCATGTGTTATATGGTGACTTGGTGTAAGAAGGGAGGGAGGGATGAGATTTCAAAAGAAAAGAGTCATTTTCTATCCAGTTCCTGAGCACACTTGGTTATCTGAAAATGGCCCTGCTTGGCTGAGCCCTCCAGCCTCCTGGTGCGTGTTGAGAATCCAGGGACATAGAGGCATGAGCTGGACTGGAGAGGGACTGCCTGAAAGGGAAGACTGGGCAGGCAGAAAGAGGGGGTGATGGTGCCTGGAAGGCAGGTGGGACCCAGAGCTCCGTGGAGAAGGGCTCCTTGTTCAGACCCCCCGGACTCTGAGCTCGTCATCTGGCTTAAGCTAGCCAAGTGAGCAAGCACAAAGAAATTCGATCGGGTGCAAAGTCCTCAGTATGACAGCCTTGGATTGGGTGGATGAGTAGGCCAGTGGGTTGAGCAGCGGGAAGGGGCCCATGTGTGTCCGGGAGGGTTCAGTCCTGGAGAGAATTAGCTGCTAACCCCCAGGAAGGTAGGGTAGGCAGTGAGAACAGACTCGGCTATGGAGCGCAAGCTATCTGCCCAGCTCACTGGTCACCTCCAGCTGCGGCCTCGGTTTCTCTTCTAGGGCTCTCCGGCCGCCTGGCTGGCTCCCCCAGTGGCACTGCGGGGTTCGAGTGGTCTCAAGTCGGAAACTGGTTGGGTTCATCAGTGCCATTCCGGCAAACATCCACATCTATGACACGTAAGCACCGGCACCCTCCCCTCCACATCACCGCCATCCTGCTTGGTCTGGAAGCGGGGTAGAAAAGATGCACGTACCTTCCCTGAAAGAAAGGGTGAAGGGAAGGAACTCAGGTCCTGGCAATAGAAATTCATAACAGGAACCATCCGTCTCCTGCTCTGAGTTGCTTCTGGTTCACTTGCTGGTCATCCGGGCTGGATGGGGTCCACCGTGAGGGCCCTGTGTTTGCACTTGTAACGCCTGTCACACGGTGGCGCACTTGAGCAGCTTCAGAAGTGGGCCCCCGAGCCAGTGTGACTCAACCTCCAGTCATGGGGCCTCCGAGCTCTGCTCTCCATTTTCCCTGGAAACATCAGAACCATCCGCCGCAGTCTTCTGGGCTTAAAGACCTGAGATTCTCGTGGGTGTCAGAACCCTTGACATTCCAGACTAGCCCTTGACTTACTCTGAGGTACCCTGCCAGCTGCGGGGGGGGACTCCCCCATCCTGCTGGTGGGGTTTCACCAGGCAGGTCCTGGCTTGAGTCCCACCTACCTGACAGTGGGGTCTGGTGGAAAGGAGTGGCTTCCTTGCCCGGCACGGCAGAGCAGGGGACGGGGAGCCCATGTACTGGGTGCTGGGTGCTGGGCGCAGGTGCAGGTGGCAGCAGAACGCGAGCCTCAGCTGGAGGCCCCGCTCCTGACGTGGTGGCTCCTGGGTCTTGAAGGGATTACTTTCCCCATTAAAAGCCGGTCACTGGGGGTTTTCCTTTCTCTCCAGAGAGAAGAAGATGGTGGAGATCAACTTCCTGTGTGTCCACAAGAAGCTGCGCTCCAAGAGGGTGGCTCCGGTCCTGATCCGGGAAATAACCCGGCGGGTTCACCTGGAGGGCATTTTCCAAGCTGTTTACACTGCCGGGGTGGTATTACCAAAGCCTGTCGGCACCTGCAGGTAAAGCTGTCCCACCAGGCACTCCCAGGTCTTGGCGCGCCTGCTCTCGCTGAGGAGCTTGTGTCTCCCGAGTCGCGGCCCTGGCCCTTAGTCCTGCTTCTCTCCTGTCTGATAAGGGGGTTGGTGGGTGCCCACGGGAGCCAGGTGGGGGCACGGAAGAGTGAAGAGGGACTTTGTAGGAACAGACTGGAGAGTGGGTGCCCTGTCCAGAGGGGTTCGCCATTCTCTGGTCCTGCTGATTCCCGCCTTTTGGAAATGGGAGGTCATTCTGCTGGGGTTTTGTTGTAGTTTTTAAGGACCAGCCCAAATCTGGGTTTTGATAGTAAATGTCCAGGAGTTTGAAGTGGTCGGCTCCATTTTGTTTTGACTATTCTGTGGGTCAAAGAGAGCATGTCTGATCCCTGTGTGACCCAAGGACAGCCTCTGCCCCAGAAAGTTGTTTGAAACAATTGAACAGTCTCTGCCTCAGGAACTTCAGAAGTGAAACACCAGGCAAATGCAGTAGAGGAGGGAGGAGGAGGAGGAGGATACACATTCCGAGAACTACAAGTCTTTTCATGGACTTGGCTTTTGGAATTGGGGCAAGAAAAGTAGAAGAAAATTCGGGAAGGGCTGTGGCAGCTGTGCATTTACTGGGGGGACGTTGAAGAGCCCAGCCCTGGCTTGTGCACTCCTGGGGCCGGGTGTATCTCTCACGCCACCTGCTGGCCAGCTGGAGAGCGCCATGCCGTCGTCGCTCTCCATGGGACTTGCCAGAATCCTCTGAGGACAGGACGTTTGTGTCCCCCACAGGTATTGGCATCGGTCCCTAAACCCACGGAAGCTGATTGAAGTGAAGTTCTCCCACTTGAGCAGAAATATGACCATGCAGCGTACCATGAAGCTCTACCGACTGCCCGAGGCCAGTGGTGCTCCGGGGTGGTGGTCAGGCCGGGAGAGGCTGAGGGGAGCCGGGCCCTCGGCAGGGACGCAGCAAGGCTTTGGTGGGGCCATGGGAATGAGGGGGGGGTGTCAGAAAAGTGACCCAACTCAGAGTTTCCTAATTCCTCGACTTTCTGTCTTTGTTGCCTGTGCTGTCTATAGCAAGGATTTTATTTTGGTTTGACTTTCTTGGATCTGCCGCATGTGCGCCTGGGCTAGCTTCCGCGTCAGCTGCTGACGAGCTCGGAAAACACCTATTCTTTGTGCCTGGAGCCCGAGCAAGGCATAAATAGAAACACAAACCTGTTCCCTGAACCGCAGCACCACCCGGGCCTGTGTAAATAAGCTACAGAGCGACTCCCTGGCCCCTGTGGGTCAGGGGAAGGAGGGGTGACCCCAGCCTGGGAGGGTCGCCCAGATTTCTAATCCCAGTCCCCCCAGTCCAAGTCTGGCCAGTGAAGGAGCAGGCAGCCTGGAGTGAGCTGGTTTTCTGGTCTGGGTCTTAGTTTACCTAATTTTCCAACGAAAGAAATGCCACTGCTCATTCTCCGCTTGTGCTTGGTTTCGGGAGCCTGATGACCTGAAAGCCGCTTGTCCCCCTGCACAGCTTCCAGGGTCAGCACCGTTATCGGGTGCCCGCTGATCAGGGGGCTCTCCGCCTGTCTTTGTCAGCCGCCGGACTGGCTTAATCGCACTGGGATCCGGCTGGTCCAGCACTGGGTCCGGGTCAGCGCGTCCTGTTTTGAGAGACTGTGATATTGAGATACTCCCCCAAAAAAACAGATTTGAGGGGGCTGCGAAGGGTGTCTCCTCCTCCTGTTGTGAGGACAGATTTGTCCTGAGTTCCAGGCAGGCAGAGAGCATTCTTAAAATGGTGTCGTAGCCAGAAGACCATCTCCAGATCTCCCCGCCCGTGGGTGAGAGCCCCTTTCAGGGCAGAATTTGAGGTGTCCTTGTGGGAGCTGCCAGGCAGAAATGAGGTCAGTAAGTGTTCCCCGGAGACATCGGGGTGGTGAGGAACTTGGGCGGCTGAGCTCCTGGAGCAGCTCTTCAAAAGCAGCTTCTACACGGGGAAGCAGTTCAGTCACGCAGTAACTGAGGTGTATAAACCGTAACCGCACCCGCTTCCAGATTCGGCTGACCCCGCCTTCGTGTCCTGAGCCTTTGGGGATGTTCTATCAGTCCCGATATTTACTCCAGAACATCTCATGGTTTCATTCTACGAAAGCCTTCCTGAAGAAAAAGCAGCTGTGGGGTGGGATCCTGATTCAGGATGAAGTCCCAGGAGTTTGGTGCTTTTCTTCAGAATTGAACTTGCAGCTGGCCCGGCTGGGAGCAGACTGGTACAGCACGGTCTGGGCAGACAGAGCGGGCCTGGGGTGTAGACTGTGCTGGGCCTGGGGCTTCCAGCATGCCTAGGCAAGGAGCGGGTCTGCGAAGTGCTCTCCTAGCCTGGAGGAGGGACACCAGCATAGACGATCAGCTGCAGCTCAGTGGGACGACGTGGCGAGCGTTCGGAGGAGAGGAGCCAAGAAGGGCTTTGCTGGGTTGACGAATAGCCCGGCCCTGGGCCCACCCAGCACATCCGTGAGGCTCTTGCTCCCTCACGGCACCACCAACATTTGGGGCTGGGTAATTGTGTTGTGGGGACTGTCTTGTTCACGATAAACTGTTGGGTAGTTTCCCTGGCTTCCGCCCGCTGGATGTCGGTAGCACCCCTTCTAGTTGTGACAACCGAAAATGTCTCGTCGGAGTATTGCCACATACTCAAAACCACCCCCTTTGAGACCCACTGGGCCAGAGGGACAAGAAGGACAGTCAGAACTGCCATCCGGTCCAGAGGGGGGAAGAGTCTCCTGCTCCGTACTGGAGAGTTCAGAGCAAGGGAGGGGCCTGATGGGTTGTGTTTTCTTAGGAAGGTGGCCTGGGCCGTGTGGATAAGAGATCGAAGCAATAGCCTCAGCCGGAGAGGGTGGCCTTCACTAGGAGGGAGAGGGCCAAAGATCCTGATGAGGCAGGACTCGCTCCTGAGTGTGTGGGGGCCGTGAGAGGCCACTGAGTGGTGTGTGGGGGCTGTGAGAGGCCACTGCCGGAGGTGACTGAGGGTTCTCTCGTGACGGCCTGGGTGAATGCCTCCAGGGTCGGGGTAGGAAGGGAGACAGTCTGAAGGTTCCGGTGCCTTCAGGACTGGAGGGGGCGTCAAGAGGCTCACGTTCCGCACACCTGATACTGTCCCGTCTGTCTGCCTTCCAGACGCCCAAGACAGCTGGGCTGCGACCAATGGAAAAAAAGGACATTCCAGTAGTGCACCAGCTCCTCACCAGGTACCTGAAGCAGTTTCACCTCACGCCAGTCATGAGCCAGGAGGAGGTAGAGCACTGGTTCTACCCCCAGGAGAATATCATCGACACGTTCGTGGTGGAGGTGAGTGGGGAGGGGAGTTCTGGGCCCCGAGAGGCATTCTCCTCCCGCGGCTAGGTGCCCCACGCTCGGGGACTGAAGGCCCGGCCGACAGATGCCAGCGTTGGGCTCCTAGACTTCCCTGAGCCTCCTTGCTCGGTCCTCCCTGCAGACAGGACGCTGTAGCTTGTACTTGCTAACAGGGTACCCTCTGGACTTGGCGTGAGCCCTTCTTGCCCCTGCCCCCACCCTCAGTCCCCGGGAGGGACGGAGTAGAGAGAACTAGGCCCCTCTTCCTCGGTAAGCCTCGGAGCCCCGCCTGCCGTGCTTGTGGTGGTGCCAGCCGGGGTCAGCGACAGTCCGCGGGGACGTGAGGCACAGGGAGCCCCCGACAAGGTGCAGGGAGCGCTCTGCAGGGTCAGCCCGCAGTGCGGCCTGGATTCTCCTCCCGGCTCTGTCCCCAAGTGCCGTTGGCCAGTGCCGTTGGCCCCCTGCCTGCACCCCCCGTCTGGGTGTGCACCCGGTCATCTCGGGGGGCAGAGCTGCCGAGGGTGGTGTGAGAGCCGTAGGATGCATGCTCTGCCCGGGCGGCCAGGTCCCGGGGCCTGCGTGACATTGCCTCCTTGTGTTGTGTTCCCCTCAGAACGCGAACGGTGAGGTGACAGACTTCCTCAGCTTTTATACACTTCCCTCCACCATCATGAACCATCCAACCCACAAGAGTCTAAAGGCTGCTTATTCTTTCTACAACGTCCACACCCAGACCCCTCTTCTAGACCTCATGAGCGACGCCCTTGTTCTCGCCAAAATGGTGAGGAGCAGGCCGGAGGAGGGCCCAGAGACGCGTGGGGACGGGCGGTGGGAGCCATGGTGGGCACAGCGGCCCGTGGGCCCGGGCTTCCGGCGCTTCTCAGCCCGCAGCTCCAAACCGGGAGGGAGCAAGGAGCGTCCACAGGAAGCGAAGGCATTGAGCTCCTGCTTTACTCCAGTTTCCTTCTCACGGGAGGCGCTGCCAAGGAGCCCACATAGCCAGGCCTGCTCTGGGAGGAAAGGGGTTCTCCTCACGACTTCCCCAGCGTGGGAGTGGGGGGCTGGGTCTCTGTCGTGGTCAGTCACTGGGGCGGCTGACCGTAGCGTACGGCGGGGGTGGGGCCCGGAGAGGTCAGCGTCCGTCAGCCCTTCGTCGTGGGGCCTACCCAAACTGAGAGCAGTCCACGTGGGCCGGCCACATGGTGGCCTGTCCAGCCTGTACCCTGCAGGACCTTCTGGTCAACTGGGTGAGACCTAGGAAGTGTCTTGGTCACGGTCTCAGAGCAGCGTATTAGCTGCCAGAAAGGCCCAGGAGACACAGCAAAGGCCTAGTAGTTGCGGTGTCGGGGCGTAAAGGGGCAGCTGAGCCACTGATAGGAGGCAGCTTCTCAGAGGAGGCGCTTTGGGAACTGGTCTCCAGAGAAGACTGCCAGTGACCGGTGTTTCGGGGAGGCCTAACACGGAACCACAGGGGCGGTGACCTGGACGCCGAGGACACAGGGATGCGCTTGGTGCCCACTAGGGGCCCAGTCGGGTGGCGCTCCGAGAGTCATGAGAACCGGCCCTGGAGCTTGGCTCGAACGCGGATGCAGCCGGGGCTTTGGAAGGGAGTTGTTCTCCCGGGCGCCTCGCCGCACGGCTGGGACGTGCTAGAAACGGGCAGGAGGGCGAGGCAGCTTCTCTCTCTCTTCACCTGTTCCTGTTTCTCCCTGCCGCCTCGCAGAAAGGGTTCGACGTGTTCAATGCACTGGATCTCATGGAGAACAAAACCTTCCTGGAGAAGCTCAAGTTCGGCATAGGGGACGGCAACCTGCAGTATTACCTTTACAATTGGAAATGCCCCAGCATGGGAGCGGAGAAGGTACGTCTGGGCCCAGCGCAGCTGAGGTCGGGGTTTATGCCGCCAGCAGAGCCGGGGCCATGGGTCTGAGCCCCAGCATCGGCAGGGCCCACATTCCCCTTCAGCAGCTGGTGTGAGGTTGTTAGGGTGGCGAAGGGGACAGGCCCCAGAGCCGCACAAAAGCAGGAAGCTCGTCTCCAACTTCTCCCCCCGACAAGGTGAGCCGCCTCAGCCGCGCACTGGGGACCACCTCGGGGAACTGCTGCCCGCGCTCAGCCAGGAAGGTTCTAGTCTAAGGACCTGAGGGGTTTCCTCTGCTGGGCTCCTGCCCTCATCCCAGCGTCACCCTCAGCCCTTCCTCTGCCAGCCCCAGAGGGCAGCCCCGGGCTATGGAGTCATCAGCATTTACAAAATCACTGACAGAGGAGCCGGAGGGAGGCCTTGGCCCTGGCGTTGGTCAGGTTGCTGGCGGATGCTTTCCTTGAAGGATCTGCGGGATGTACGAAGCCGCTCGTAGGGGTTGAGTGGAAGGTCCGGGCTCCCCGGGAGCCTGCTCCCACAGCCCAGCGGCACTGTGTGGCCTCCGTCCTCTGGGACTTCTGCAGTGGGGGTGTGGAGGGAGAAGGGAGGGGGACAGACTTGGGACTGCCGTCCGCTCAACGCTGCCTCTCCCCGTTGGCTCTCCTAGGTTGGGCTGGTGTTACAGTAATCAGTTGCCAGTGAGATTCTGGATAAAGCCACTGAGAAGTCAAACCAGGAAATGGAACCCCACCACTTGTTGGTCCTTTTCACAAACGTGAGACTCCCTGGCAAAGGGAACGGAACTGAACCGGCTTTACCAAACCGCCGCTGAACTTGATAATTATATTGCAATGGCGTAGGCTGCGTGACGTCACCTCCAGCCGTGTCTCTGGTCTCCCTGTTTTCCAATTAATCACATCCTTCTGCAGCCGTGATCAAGGGAATGTAACTGCTGAAAACTAGCTCGTGATTGGCGTATTATGGAGTTAACGGGTGAATAATAA
Organism: Potos flavus; assembly: GCA_028534135.1. Taxonomy (NCBI): domain Eukaryota; kingdom Metazoa; phylum Chordata; class Mammalia; order Carnivora; family Procyonidae; genus Potos; species Potos flavus. Next base: position 15,609,730 of record CM052891.1, on the reverse strand, counting down.
AAGTATATATATATATATATTATATATATATAAATATTTTAAATATCTTTTACGTTCCAAATGTACAAGGATGTTCGGTCTCTAATGAAAAGCTGAACCCAGATCATTCCTCAGAATTAGACTCCAAGGACAGTGGCAAACACATCCTGGTACAGTGAATTACTTGTTCGGAAAGCAGGCATTGACTTTTCTTGGGGGAGCAGAAGAGAGAGGATGTGGGGAATCTTCTCCAGTCCCCCTCCTGGATGGGCTGAAACGATTCGCTTTGAGAAGGCAGGGAAAGGTGGAGGGACTGGGCCGAGCCTGGGGCGGGCTCCGAGCTTGAAGAACCGCAGGTGGCGTGCTGGGTGGGACCCGACTGCGGCCTTTTCCACATCCTGTCACTGGGCAGCGGGGACTGTCTGCGGAAGCAGAGTTCGTTTATGGGGTCCCTTCTCCCATCCTCGCCCTGCTCCCTGTGGGAAGTCGTCCTGCCACCTGATTTTAAGGGGCTCTTTAGCCCGCTGTTGTTGCCAACCTTTCAGGGATGAGTCCCGCACGACGTTGTTTTTCCACTGCCTGGGGTGACTGGCAATTTGAAGGGGACCTTTGACCTCCTTGTAGCATGTGGGACCTTGTGGGGAACCGTACCAGTGCAGTCCCTGCCGAGCTCGTCCTGGAGAGGGCAAAGAGCCGGCACCCTGATAGCCCTGGGGTGGCCGGCCAAGGATGGCACGGGGACGACACCCGGACCCCCTCAGCCGCCAGCCCCTGGCCTGTGCCTTCCGATCCATTAGCCATCTCTTGTGCTCCTTTCCAAGACGTGCAGCCTGCGAGCGGTAGCAGGGAGCGGTGGGCAGACACTGGTCTGGATTTGAGGACAGAAACAATGGCACGTCGCCGCGGTTTGAGTCTGATTTTCGCTGATGATGTTTTGTGGATTTTTGTGGTGGTGGTGATGGTTATTGATGCTGCCAGTCTCCCCAGAAGTGACGGAGCCTCGGGCCACATGGCTGTCCGTGTAGGCCTTCCTCTGCAGTGCTCAGCCAAGTAGCTTGGGGAGGATCGGGCTGTGGAATTGCCAGAGAGCCCCATGCAGGCTTGTATGCAACTTGGATTGAGGAGAAGGTAAACGGGAGGAGAGTGGGGCGTGTGCGTGAGCGGGTTTCCTGGCTGCCTTCACCTGCTTGCAGTGGAGAGGAAGCTTTAGCCAGGAGGCCGGCTTTAGCCAGTTCCCACTAACCGAAGCCCTGCTCTGCAGGCTGACAGAGCGGAGTTTCGGGCTTCGGGTTGGCCAGAGGCTAATTGTGCGAGTCCCCAGAGCTGGAGCAAAGTGCTTGGGCTGGACTCTAGACTCCCGCTGGAGCCCGCAACCCCACTGTCCTGCATTCTCATCGGCGGCCGCTAGGGGCCTCCCTTCTCCCCGTTGTCCCCGTGCTGCAGACTGCATGCACCAGCGATCCTGGCTGACCTTTGACTCCTTGACTCCAAGATACCCAGACCAAAGAAGCTGCTATTGTTAGCAAGTTGTGCACTGCATTCCACAGACGGGAGGAGCCGGAGAGACAAGGGGCTTGCCTTTACAGCCTCACCGACATCAGACACCCCGCGCCCCAAATTCCCAGGGCAGCTTACCCTGTGCATGCGTCTGAGGATATCAAAGAACCAAGTGCCCGACTCTCTCCTGGCTTGGGCAGGACCTGGAACTTGGAAAGGCTTGGTCGGCTCTGGGCCAGGTCCCGGGCCAAGCTGCCGCCGAGATTGGGGGTGCACTGCAGCCCCTCGGAGTGAGCTTTGCCTCGGTTGACCAGGTCACAGGATGGAAACCATGAGTCTGAGGCTGCTCTAGAAGAAGCATCTCCTGGAAAGGCCCTCGTGTCTCCCTCCAAGACCGTGTGGCCTGCTCTCTGGACTCTGCTGTCGTGTCACGGTAGGGACCCTGTCCAGGCCTCAGCACTGCCTCCCCGGCCCGCAGGACTCAGCCTGGTGCCTGCTCTTAGTCTCCTTTTTGTCCAGACAGTTCCCAGGTTCTTCACTCCACCCTTGCCGGGACTCCAGGTCAGAGAGCGCAGAGAGAACCGTTGCTCGGGGTTCAGGGCCTCCCCACAGGGAGCCCCACAGGATGGTGGAGCCATGGCTTCCAGGAACCAGACAAGGGAACGACCCTGGGGCCTCCAAGCTCTTCACCTGGGACCTGCCTCCGGCAGCCGTGGTCAGAGGGCCTCCCGGGCCCGGCCCTCACCGCCTGCCACCAGTACTCCTTGTTGGCACCGCTGGGCTCTCGGACTCCACGTTTCCAGACGTGTACCTCCTGCTTTTGGATTGACTACATTTGGCCCCTTGCACGTTCCCACGGCCTCTGATCTCCATGTGGGGAGAGAGCTGGGTAGAAAAGAGGCCTCAGCTCTGGGTGGAGGTGCACGTAGGGCTCCCCCTCCCCCCCATGCCTACTCTCAAAGACGCTGACGTCTGATTTGAAGGCTGGCCCACACCAAGCCACCTCGACGCCCAGTTTATGGGAAATTCAGGCCTTGCCTGCAACTCTCATCTAACTGCCATTGACCCCCTTCCTTGCTGGCTCACTGAGGCCCGGGCGTGGGGGTCCCTGTGATCTGAATTCTCTGCCCCAAAGATGACCAGCATTTAACCAACTAAAAGGATGGCCCAAAGGCCTGGGTCGCTTCGGAAGCTGCCATCTGGGAGAGGGTAAGGACCTGTCAGGCCAGAGGAGGGGGATGGGCACATCTCTGGCCAGTGCCTACCCACCCAGGGGGCAGCCTTCTCGTGGTCTGGCCCACCTGCCCCAGAACCAGAGGAGACACGGGTTGGCTTTGGTTTCGCCCAACTGCAGAGTGAAGGCAGGCCCGCCGACAGGCTGTCCCCTAGGAGATTGTGTGGGACAGTCTCATTCAGTTAAATTCAAAGATACTGACTGCAGGCAAGGTGCCGAACCTGGGAACCGAGAAGGGGGAAGCTTCACTTTTGTCTGGGCTTTTCTCGGTGTTGTGGGAGGGGCATCCATTTCCAGGGTGGGGGAGGAAGTCCCAAATGCATTGTAGTTCCACTGGTTACATCTCACTTGTTTCTAATAAAGGAAGCAGCTGAACCAAATCTCTCTGCCCTCGCGTTCCTCGGGTCAGCGGGGGACCCCGGCGTGGGCGGGAGCACCCTCTCGGAGGGCGGCAGGGCCCCGCAAGGAAAGCCGCTCTGAGCATTCCATGGAGGCAGCTTTGGAGTACTTTCCTTTGGCAAGGTTCTCCTCTCAGGGCAGAATTGGCTCTTTTCCCCTAACTTGTCCCATCCCGGGGCGAGGAGTCGGGACTGGCCCAGGTTGGCTGCGTGTAAGAGGAGCCGCTGGGCCCTGGGCCGACAGCAGGGCCCCTTGGCAGTGGCGCCAGTTCCTGGCTTCCACGGCTGGGAGCAGAGCACCCCCTCGGTGCAGGGCGGCAGTGGCCCCTCGGCCGGGAGAGGGGCAGGCCCAGCCACTGCCACGTGCCCCTCATCCAGATGCCCCATCTCCCCTTCTGGGCCCCCGGGGCTGCTTTGTAACACTGCTGGTCACCAGGCCCCAGTGCACACCTACCGACCTGGGGCTCTGAGGAAGGGCCCCAGCAACTGCATTTAGAATTCACGTTCCCCCCCTCCCACCCTGTTCTCTTCCTCTGAAACTTTTCATCTATTCCACGACCCTGTGCTGCTTTTAGGCCCCCATGGCTGGTGCCTCCGAGGGAGCCCCTTTCCAGGGAATGGGGCTGCAGCCCGAGGACACAGGACCTCCCCTCGGGATCATCTGTGAGCCCCCCCTGCCAGGCTGGCCCCTGTGTCTCTCCCCTCCCCCACCCATCACTCTAGTCCCTGAAGTCTCAGGCCTTCATCCCCACCCTTAGATTTGGACTAAGAACACAGTCCCTGGGTGGGACCTCTGGAGTTAAAAGTGATTTCTTTGCCTCCACCTTCTGTCATCCTTTCCCATCCATTTTTCCTGCACCGAAAACTTGCCCTTGCAAGGCCGACTTCCTAGCTTTGGGGCTCTCACCCTAGCAGGAAACCCTTCCCCGTGCTCTACTAAACCAGAGAAGAGAAGCAGGATGTGGGGGGGTTCAGCCCGGGGTCCAGTGCTCTCCCGACACGGGACCCTCACCCAGGCCCTGACCCTGTGGGGACAGGAAAACCTGGACTGCTTTGCGTGCACCCCAACCGGACCCTGCCTCGCCGCGCCTCCCTCAACCCCTGCGGGTCGGCCGCCTGGCCTCCTGACGGCCCTGAGAACCAGGAGTCCGGGCTTGGTGGTTCCTGCGTAGGGAGGCTTCTGAGCCCCTTCAGAGTGTGAGCATCTTCTTGGAGACACGGATTCATCAGAACCAAACGCCGCTCTGCGTGCAGAGGGCAGGGGGAGGCTCTCACTTCCCGCATCGGGTCATGGGTTTCGGGAAGGAGAGCCAGCCCGGCCCTGGGTTCCGCGGGGCCCATTCAAGCCCCAGCCTGGCGCCATCCCCACGCCAGAAGCTGTCCTCAAGCTCTGTCCCGGCTCAGTGTCGGTGCTTTTGCCTGATGGAACCCCAAATGCCAGGGCTCCACACTGAAGCCCAGAAAGTCCCCTTTCTGGAAGGTTCTCTCTGGATTCTGCCCTCCAGTGTCTCGGCACACTCTCCCAGCTGCTCCAGGCAGCCCAGAGCAGCGGGCTGGTTTCCCAGCCTTCGTCCCTAGTGGAAGGAGAGCCCCAAGTCTCAGATTCATCTGCCCAACAGACGGGCCTCAGATGCAGCTGAACCCAGAAAGCAGGGGTCTGCTGAGGTCCCTCAGAGTCCTGTCCCCATCCCCTTTTAGGGCCATAATAGTTCTTCCCTGGCAGAAGCGCCCCCCCCCCGCCCCTGCCACATGCCCCTTCCCCATTCAAGGTCATGGTGAGGGGGCAGGGGGAGCTTAGGAGTTGGTGTCCCCAGAGTCCCGTGACGCTGGAAGCAGCACTAAGCCCAGAGGAGGGGTCAGGCTATTTTGAGCTGGGGCCTCTTCTCTGCCCCCCCATCCCCCCCCCCCAGCTCCCTGGCTGGCTTAGACGGATTAAGACCTGCTGGGGGAGGGGGCCCAAGGGACATTGCCCTCATCCCTCCTCAGGGGCCCGTGGGTCTGAGCTCAGAGGTGCTCCGTGTACAGCAGTAGTAAAATAAACTGGCTTCTTTATTTTTTAAAATCGATAGTCTTGTTTTATTGCCCTCTCCCGCACCCTTCTATGGCACAGGTTAAAACCTATTTCCAGGCTTCCTCGGAAAGGGAGCTCAAGTTCAAGAGCTCCAGGGAGGAGCCCGGGAAAGTGTGGTGAGGGGAGGAGGGCCTTGGGGGATGGCTAATGCCTGGGGTGGGGTGGGGGCAAGAAGGGGGCTGGGCCAGCCCCCCTGGGGGGCAGAGGAGAGCTGAAGGCTCCCGCGTCCACCCCAAATCTGGCGGCAACAGGCCTGGCCCTTCCTGAGCCATGAAGAGGGAGTGGGCCAGGAATCGGAGGAGCCAGGGCCATCTCAAGGCTCCAGGGTCACAGGGAATAGAGCAATGGCCTGTTTCAGGGGGGGACCAAAGCAGCCCCCAGCACCCCGCTGAGACCAGAGTGGAGTGGGCAAAGCGAGCAGGCTGGAGGGGCTGGGCCTCCCTCCACCCCTCCGCTCCAGAGGAGGAGAGAGCCTCTGCCACGGGACGCAGCCTGGCGCCCCAGGAACCGCAGCGTGGGTCAGTCCGGCCCTCAGAAGTGCTGGACGCGGATGCGGACAAAGAGCGTGGCTGGTGACAGTGAGGCCCCGTCCTTGGAAAGCAGGTGGATGTGGCGGTACCCTGTGGGGAGCGTAGCCACGTGTCAGGTTCTCTGCCCCCCCGCCCAGCAGGGCCAGGACCGCGGGGGGCGCAAACCGCATCCCAGCCCTGGGCTCCGGGCACGCTCTCGGGAGGACCCCCAAGCCCCAGCGGACAGGGTCTCGGGGGCCCGGACCCCCGTCCCGCTCCACCCCCGCCAACCTTGCTTCAGGCTGTTGAGAGGCAGCGTGAACTGGCCCACAAAGTCATTGGGGGAGGTGGTGTCGTAATCTTCCACCACGAAGCGGACCAGGGCCAGCTCTGGAGCCCGCAACTGGAACTGCAGGGTCTGCCCCCAGCGGGGGTTGAAGCCTAGGGTGCAGGCGTGGCAGTCAGGAGCCAGCCGGCGCCCCGCCCGCCCTACTGCCCCCAGCACGCCCACCCACCGTTGTTGAGCACGTAGTTGGTCTCCTTTCGAGCGCAGTCTGCGGGCACGCCGTGGATCTCAACACGCACCAGGGGGTCCACGATGGAGTTCGGCTTCTCCGTGTTCAGCTTGGGCAGCTGCTGCGCCGTCAGCACCTGCCGGGGATGGAGGGGAGCTTCGGGCTGGCCCCCCGGTTGGGGCAGGAAGCCCCTTGCCCTCAGCACTCGCCCGGAACCTCCCCGCCCGGGACCCAGACTCAGCCTGTCCTCACCCCAAGCCGTCCCCAGGCCTCCACCGTCAGGTACTAAAGGCCGGCGCCCGGCAGACTAGGACCCCTCCGGAACTGGCCGTGGCCCCGGGGTGGGGCCCGGTGCAGGCTGCTGACCTGGATGGTGAGAGTGGTCCTGGGGGGTCCAGGGCACTCAGGGTCAAAGGTTGTGTCCGGCTGCCGCAGGCAGGCGGGTTTCAGGACGTAGCCGCACTGCCCGTTAATGAGGAAGCGCCCGGCGTTGAGGTCCATCTCGTAGCCCGGCGTCTGGAAGTTCAAGGCCACTGTGGACATAGCGGGGTCAGGGCAGGGTCTCTTAGGGGCCCTCCTTTCACCCCTCCGATTCAGGGTCTCACTGCCCACCCCCACCGGGGCTTGGGGGGGGGGGGCATCGTGGCATCGTGGCAGCCAAGGGACCCAGCCAAGGGACCCAGCCATCGTCACCTGCACTTGATCCCTGGTATCCCTCCAGGCCAGACGGGGGGTGCTGGGCATAGGCCCGGGCCCAAGTTGCGCCCAAGGAAGCCTGCGGTTTCCATGTCTGTGCTCCAGGGGACCATACTCCCCTCCTTCGCTCCTTTGTTGGGGCTTAGCATCCCTCCAGAGCCCACTCCTGTCAGTGTTGATTCAGGGGAGCGTGTGAATGTGTGGGTGCGTGTGTGTGTGTGTCAGGAGGCACATGGGAGTAGAGGTTTTAAACTTTTATATTCATAAAAAAATGTGAGACTTTCACACTGTCGGGAAGAAAGGACTCAGATTTGTTTTCCCACCTATTTTCCTGACAATTATGTTAATCATGGTTATACCAAGAAGAGAGTTTTCCACCTTCTGGAAAGCTGTGTGGCCCCATCCCTGCCCGGGCCTCTCCCGGTTCCCTGGGGGCCACCCCCACGCGGCAGCGCCCTGCCCGTCCCTGGTGCCGCCGCTGTCCCCGCTCACCCAGCTGACAGCCTGAGTTCCACATCTCCTGGGGGCTGTAGTTGGCCGAGTTCATCCGCAGCCCCAGCGGGTAGACGCGGGTCAGCTGGCGCGCGTTGTGCCTGATGAAGCTGTTCCCTGGGGGAGAGTGGGGGCAGGACGACGATGGCCGTTAGGGTGTCCCTCACCCAGTGCCAGGGCCTGGAACTTCTTCTGCCCCAACTCTAGGGACAAGCTGGGAACGGAGGCTGAACTCCCCCCACCCCCAGACCCTCCTGCCCCAGGGTTGAGAGGACCTCCCGGAGGAGGCTACTGAAGCCCAAAGAAGGCCAAGGACCCCCTTCCATATCCTGGCACTGCATCCCGGCCCCAAACCCCCGCATCCTTCCCCCCACTCAATGCCTGGAGCGCAGGGCCCCAGGCTGACATCTGGCTTTCATCCCGCCTCCCCCATGCACGCCTCCCGCAGCGCTGTGGGTCCCCAGGACTCTTCCTGCAAGCCATGCCTCCAGGCCTTCGTCCGACCTGCTCCTCCCGCCTGGAAACCCCTTTCCCTTCTTCACCTGGCTGCTTCCGCCCCGACCTCTGGTCTGGGGTCTGCGCAGGCATCCCCTGCTCCAGAGCCCTTCCCTGATCTCACGCCCTCTCTGGGGCTCCCCCAGCCCCCGCCACAGCCCACTGGTCACCCTGCACCACTGCTCCCTACTATGTCAGGCCCTGCCACTAGGCTTGAGTCCAGCAAAGACAGGCGGCAGCCTCCCTCCTCCCCAGACCCTCTTCCCTCCCTCCATGCCGGCCCGGTGCTGGGAGTGTGCCAGGCGCTCATTCCCTGAGCCCCGAACCGGGGACCTCCTGACCCCTTCACTGATTCTGAAGTGCTCTTGGTCTCCTTTCCAGAACAACTTCAGGATACCCCCCACCAGGAGCTTGTAAGCCTCCACGCCGCCTCCGGCCCCCCGATGCCCGATGTCCCGGCTCCTACCTGCCTCTCGGATGAGCTTCTTGGCCTTGCGCTCGTTGAGGGAGCTGACCTGGCAGGGCTGGGGCAGCACCGGGCTGGGGCGCAGGGTCCGCAGGCGGGTGGCACAGCAGTAGACGACCAGGGCCGACAGCTCGGGGGAGATCTGCTTGGCCTGGGAGAGGAGCCTCAGAGTGGGGGGGGGGGGGTTCGCCGGCTCCAGCCCCTCTGTCCTCCTAGCTCCCTTCCCCTCCCCGGGCAGCTTCTCCCTGCCCCAGCCGGGCTCCGTCCCACTCACCCGCCGCCTCTGTTCTGCGGCCTCTGCCTCCTCTTCTTCCTCTTCCTCTTCCTCCTCCTGGTCGGATAGAATTCGACCATCCTCGCTCCGAGCAGCTGGCAGCTTCTTCCCCTTCACCAGGACCCGGCCCTTCAGCTGCTGTAGGGACCCCATATGGAAGGATTATTTCCTCTTGCCCGGGCCAGTCTTACAACCACCTCTATGTGACGAGGGCTGTCTGGGGGGCGCAGGAAAGGCCACGCAAAGAGGAAGGATGCTTCTAATAGAAAAAAAAAAGGGAAACAACGTTCAGAGCAATCAACACGGGACAGGCTAGGGAGGTCCCTCCAAACAGAATCTGACACGGCAGCCTTCCCAATGAATGACGCAGCTCGGGACCGAAAGAGAAGGAGCCGTCTTCCAGAAAGATCTCCCATGAAAAAAGTGACCGTAGACCAGGTAATCACATGAGCTTCCTTGTGTAACATTTGAAAGAGAAGATAGCTCTGCACGTAGGTATATACACACGGGAAAATTCTGGAAAGACGCACAAGAAACTTAAAGATGGTTACTTCCCGTGAAATAGGACAAGGGCAAACAAAACCCCATTTTTCGTTGTATACAATTTTGTACAGCTTGATTTTTTAACCATGTTTGTTTCATGCTAATAAAAAAAATCAAATCACTCACACACACACACACACACACACACACACACACACAGAGGCGAATCGACGTTCTCTGCATATTTGGATTGAGATGGGAGGAGAGTTTTCTCAAGGAGCCGGAAAAACACAAATGTCCTGAGGAGGCAGATAAAGTGTCCTGGGGTTGGGGAGGAAGAACCGCCCCAGGCCAGAGAGCTAAGGAGGTTCCTCAGACCACAGGAGGGGTGGTCTACGCTGAGCTAGAATTCTAAGCGCTTGGCGAGGGCAGACAGTGGGGAAGGGAGCTTCAGGGGGAGAAGACGCATCAACCAAGGCCTTGGAGGTAGGAATGGCGGGGTTTGCGGGGTCCCTGTAGGCAGGGCGGCAGAGCGGGGTGCGGGGGTGAGGGGAGGGCGCGGAAGGCCCTGAGCGGGGTGGGCGGGGCAGGCTGAGGCAGAGGGACGTACGGGGTCCCGACCCGCGGAGGTGTCCCGGCAGGGGCGGATGGTGGACTGGCGCCGGCTCCTCCCCTACCCAGACTCAGAGTTGGGGGACGCTCATTACCTCTGGGGATGGCAACTCTTCAGGGTTCTGGGCGTCCAGCCCTTGTGTCACCAGCGCGTCTCCCAAGATGGTGCGAAGGTGGCGGGCCATGACGGCCTGCTGCTCCAGCCCACAGTGGTTCTCGAGGGACAAGATGACAGGGTATGGGGACAGCTGGGGGGTGGGGGAGAGGGTCAGCAACTCAGAGCCACTTCCCCTCCCCCCCAGCACCCCCACTACTCCTGGCCCCCAACCCCTTCAGGACAGACAGGCAAAGGCACTCTAGGGGGCTGAGTAGGTGGACGTGGGACAGACTCTGGGACTAGTGTGTCGTGGGGGGACAGAGGCCAGATCTGGGGTGTCCGGGAAAGGGTGGAATGTCTGGGAAGCTGAGGGCAGCGGCAGGGATGGTTTTGTTATATAAATGCCCTTTATATGTCAATGACACTGGCCATGTTGTTTATGTTACACACTCCCCACCCCCCAGCCCGTAATTTTCTTTCTTTATTTATTTTTTGGTAATCTCTGCGCCCAATGTGGGGCTCGAACTCATGACCCCAAGATCAAGATCGCACACTCTTCCGACTGAGCCAGCCTGGCTCCCCACGCCCACCGTGCTTTGAGGGTAAGATTCGTGCATAGCTGCAATTATGCAGACCCCATGCTGAACTTCTCTTTTGTGGCCTTCTCTTTGAGAGTCATGATTCAAACGTCCTTCCCTACCTGCAAGGTTTTCTTCTGGACATTTTGTGATCTTACTGCATTTATTAAACATGAGGGTGGAGGAAGGGAGCCTCTCAGTCAGCTTTCTTCTACCCTGCCGGCCAGCTGTCCCAGCAGCACTGGGCGAGTGAGCGATTCTCTGGGCAGGGGGGGTTTCTTCTGGAAGGACAGAGGACTCTGGGGTCACTAGGGGAGGCTCTGGGGCTGGGCACGGGGGTCCCGGGAGCTTACAGTGAAGGCGTGGTCGCGCACGGTCTGGACCACGTCTCGGAAGAGGATCTTGGAGGTGAGAGTGTGGCCGTGATAGATGACGGGCTCCCCTCCCGGCCCCTCCCAGCAGTCCAGCTCCACACAGCGGCACCCCTGCGCAAAGGCCCTGTGGATGGACAGACGGATGGGTGGGCGAGGTATCACGTGGGAGCCACGGAGCAGAGCAATGGACGGACTGAGCCAGGTTTGAGCCCCATAGCGCCCCCGAGCTGGGCTCCCAGATGCGTTTGCCCCAATCACCCCCCACCACAGTACCTAACATAGGCCTCGGTGCTGCTGAGCCCCCCGATCTGAGAGTCGGTCAGGTAGGTATTGTGTGAGGAGGAGATGAAATAGTGGGAAAGGGGCTGGTCCATGTCCTGGAACACGCATGTGTGGGCCGGATCCAGGGCAGCCCCTTCGGGTGACAACAGGTACATCATGAAGCCATCTAGTGTCATCAGCTCATGCTGCTTAGCTGCAAGGACGGGCAGAAGAGAGTGTCAGGCCCCCAGGAGGACCCCAGCATCTGACCCCACAGGCCCCCAAAGCTCACTCGGCTTAGTAATAATGAGCACCTATTTACTGACTGCACCCTGCATGAGTTACACCATTTATTTTTTTAAAGGAATCTCTACACCCAACATGGGGTTCGAACTCACGACCCCAAGATCAAGGGTCGCACGCTCTATCAACCGAGCCGGCCAGGCGCCCCCATAAGTCATGCCATTTCATCTTCAGCCAAACCCCGCGAGGCAGGTTCGCTACTATGCCATGTCACCGGTGTGACAGCTGTGTCTCCCAGAGGCAAAGGTGACCTGCCCAAGATGGCCCCCACAGCCAATAATCGTAGCTGGAAGCCCCCGGACCTGTCAGACGCCGAGACAGGGCCGTGGGGACCCCGACCCCGTCCGTCAGGCCCCCACCTGTCTCGTTGAGCTCATAGGTGTGGATGAGCTTCTGGGCGTGGGCCAGCGTGGCACCGTCCTCGCTCTGGTCCTCCAGGAACTCCAGCAGCTCCGGGGCGCTCAGCACGCGGTCCTCACCCGAGTACCGATGGAAAATCTCCTCCAGCTCGGGGCGTTTCAGCAACCGCCGCAGAAACTCCTCAATCTCAGCCCCCTCCAGCCGCTCGTTGTTGGAGTGGTCGCACTCCTGGAAGGCAGCGCGGAGCGGCTCAGAGAAGGAGGACGCCCGGGGAAAGCTGGCCCGCACCGACGCACCCATCATCCCCCACGCTGGGTAGGCGGGGGTCCCCCAGTCCACAGGTAGAGAAACTGGGAGCTAGCGGGGAGGTTCTGGGGGTCGCACAAGCTCACACAGCTGGTCGGCTGCAGCGCTGGGATTCTAAGGAAGGTCTCTTGGCTTTAGTGCCTGTCCCTCTGCACCACGACCTACCCCTCAAAATCAGGATGTGGGAGAAAAAGCAGTGACCCAGGGGCAGGACCGGCCATAATCCCTCCTCCCCTGTGTATGTGTGTGCAGGGCCGTCCTTCCGTCCCCAGATCCACACCCGGGGTCAGTGAGCCACAAATAACTGACTTTACGGGGAGGAGCCCCCATGGAGCTGTGGGCCCAGGTGGCCAGGCGCCATGGCTCCCGTGTCTCCGTGTCTTAGGCGGCTCAGTCGCTACCCACACAGGTGTCTGTCACGAGCTCCGACCCGGTCGCCGTTACCCGGCACACCCCCGTGCACCCCCGTGCGGGCTCCCACGTGTGGGGTGTACCCAGTCACGCGGGGAGGTGCCCCGTGTGTCACAGTGGAGGAAGGTGTGCACCTGAGCCCGTGAGCCCACTCCTGCCTGCACGCCCGTGTGTAAGCCGTGCATGGTCACCAGGGCAAAGGGTGCCTGCAGACTCGGAGAAATGGGAAGCCCAGCTTTGCCACTCACCCTGGGGGAGCGGAGGGTCCTCCCCACCTCTGGGCTCTCTGCCTGAGGGTGAGAAGTTCTGGGCCGCGGGGCCCATCCTGGCCCAGCGCCCTTAGGGGAGTGCAAAAGGCTAAGTAGGCCCAGATGTGGCCTTTCCACAGGGCGAGGGGCCGGGGGTGAGCGAGGTGGGTGGCTCAGAGGTCAGAATGGGGGCAGGACCCCACCTTGAAGAGGAGGTAGGCATACATGTCATTCATGTCCACGTTGACCATTCTGAGCAGGCTCTTGATCTCCTTGAAGCTCATCTTACTGTCCTGGTCCGAGTCCGCCCGGTGCAGATAGGCGTGGATCCAGGTGTGGGCGCTCAGGAAATACCCGCGACAGCCTGGGCACCGCCGCCCTCCCCAGGGGTGCCTGCCAGGGACGCCGGGCGGGGCTCCCGGGTCTAGGGGCTGTACTTCCCCTCCGCCTGTGGCCTCCACGGGGCCGGGGCCGGGCTCCCCAAGACTGGAGGCCGCTGCGCCACCCTCTGTTCTGAAGACCAGGGGCTCCGGTTGGCCATCGGGGTCCCCAAGGACGGGTCCCCACCCCCACCCCGGCACAGGGGCAGGATATTGGTCGAGGCGCTCGCGCTGGCTCATGGCGTCGAGGCGCGCGCGCAGCTTGGCCAGGCCGCGCACCCAGCGCTGCGCCTCCTCGGCCGAGGCCGCCGCCAGGTCCAAGTTCTTGCGGCGGCCCTTGAAGGCGATGGTGAGGCAGCGCGCCGGCGGGAAGGCGCCCCCGAAGCGCCGCAGGCCCTCGGACTGGTGGCCTTCGCGGACAGCCTCGATGTGCTGCACGAAGACTGCGGGGGGTGGGGTGGGGACAGGGCACGCGCGGCCAGGTCAGGGCCACTGTCCCCGGGCCGCTGTCCCCACAGCCCGCCCCGCGCCCGCGCGCCCCGGCTCACAGATGTGCTGCGACGGCGCGCGAGGGATGCGCCGCTGGAACCACACGCTCAGGCCATCCTCCTGCAGCCGGTACAGCCGCTCCTTTTGCCACGTCCGCGATCGGATCTTGCAGAGCCGGGAGCCCCGCAGCATGGCGCGCACGTCCTCGTCCTCCGTCAGGCCTGCGGGGGCAGGAGGCTGGTCGGCGTCGTAGGGGCCTCCTTGGCCCCTTGTCTCCTCCACCCTCTTCCCAGCCGGCAGCCGCCTTGCCCTGCAAGCCCTCACCGGCCACTCTTCCTCTCCTTAGCGAAACGTGTCCCGAGGACTGGATTTGGCCTTCGGCTCCGCCGCCCCAAGGTCAAGCCGCTGCCTCCGGGGTGAGGGGGCTCAGAGCAGAGCAATCCCTCAGGCAGCACCTGGCATTTGGGCCTCCCTCAAGGTCACCCTGTGCCACTCCCTTCCATCCCAGTCTTCAGACTTCAAGACCAGAATCTGCCACCCAGAACCGCTTCGGTTGATGTGAAACCCTGACATCAAGAAGGTAGTCTCATTATCTAACCTAAATCTCTCTTGCTGCAATCCAAGCTCCTCACCTCCGCGATCCCCAAGACAAGGGAGGACGGCAGAGGCCACTCTGGCTCCAGGGTCACAGGCCAACGACTCCAGGAGCAGCCCTGCCAAGGCCAGCCTGGGGCTGATATCCAGGTGTCCTCTTTGTATCCAGCTGAAAGCGTGATCTCCTGTGACACTCGGCACTCCCCCGTACCCAGCCACTGTTACAATCCCACCTCACCGCACATAGGCTCTCCTTAGTAGGAAGGAATGCTTATAAAACATCTACCAGGGTGCCTGGGTGGCTCGGTGGGTTAAAGCCTCCGCCTTCAGCTCAGGTCATGATCTCAGGGTCCTGGGATCGAGCCCCGCATTGGGCTCTCTGCTCAGCAGGGAGCCTGCTTCCCCCTCTCTCTCTGCCTGCCTCTCTGCCTACTTGTGATCTCTCTCTCTGTGTCAAATAAATAAATAAAATCTTTTTAAAAAATAAATAAATAAATAAAAATAAAACATCTACCCATACCTGCCCCTACTTATGAATGAACACACGCGAAAACAAGGACAGAGAACTTAAGGAACTTGCCAGAATTCCATGGCTACAAAGTGGTGGACGCAGGCTTCAAACCCTGGAGGTCAGGCTCCAGCACCTGTCCCCATGGCCACTGCACTGAACCCCTCTGCTCCTCCAGCCCTTCTCCTTGCTGGTGGGTGGGGGGAGGGTGCAGAATTTAAATTCAGGGGCCCGGGGAAGCAAAGCCCAACTCTGTCACTTCTGAGTTACACAGCCTGGGTGGCAGTAATCGTGACCGCTCTGGGCCCTGTGTTCTCCACGCACGCAGTGAAGACCCCACTAGCACCCGCAGCCAAGTCCCAACCTCAGCGAAGATGCCCCCCGTCCCCGTGACACCACAGCCTGCTCGCCTTTGTCGCGTTACAGGTCAACACCAAAGGTTTACGAGCCGGGCGACAACAGAAAGAGTGGGAACCTGGCAAACTGGAGGGTCCATGCCCTTTGGAAGGAGGAGGGCAGCCAGGAGCGGAGGAGGGCCCAGAGTTTCCAGAGAACAGGAAGCCAGGTATGTATGGGAAGCCTCCGGATTTTTCAATGTTGGCAACTAAATCAAATTGAAACAAAAACCCCCTAAAACACCACTGCGTGAGCCAAATGAAACAGGACAGTGGGTGTCTCTTTCTCCCTTTATTTTAACAAGCCCCCAGGACTGGGTTTCGCGTTGGGCTTTGTGGCCCCCAGGCCCTTGTGTGTTGTGAACTCTGACCCATGCAACCAAGTCTAAATCCCAGGGCCTTCTTTCATTCACTCTGGGAGCCTTTGTGGGATCCTTTTTGCTTCTCTGCCTCACACAGGATTCCTTCAAGGACTCGCTCAGACACCATTTCCTCCAGGAAGCCTTCCTTGATTTGTCCTCAAATGGGCATTCTCCCTCCCCGATCACCAATAGCATTTTTTACTTTAACTAAACACCCCACCTAAATTGTGATTTCAGCGAACTTTAATAAACCCAAGGACAGGGACAGAGTCTTATATCCCCATCTCGGTGCTCATCCCAGAGCCAGATTCAGTCAGGGTTTTCTGAAAGGGGTGGACAAGCCATGTGCGCAGATGTACGGACGACTGGGGAGCTAAGTGCGTTCTACCCCCAGCCCTACCCTATCTGCCCTTTCCTCGCGGGCCAGGGTTTCTGAACCCTGGCTGTGATCGGAGCTGCCTGGAGGAGGTGGCAAACCCCACAGCCCAAAGTTTCTTGTCCAGCAGGTGTGGGCTGGGACTTGGGTATCGATGTTTAAAAATTCCCCTGTGACCTTGAGGGTGACTGTGATTGACAATCAGCGTCTCAGGGCGAGGAGGAGAGCCCATGGTCCCCCTTGGGGCTAGCCTGTGGCTCTGAGGGCTCCAAAGGGTCTCTCAGAATTCGGACCGGCCTCCTGGGTCGGTGCCCATTCAGTGCCCCCTGGCTAGAAAGGGGAGGTGGAAACCTCGTCTTTCCAGACGAAGGGCTAGAACATGGCACACAGCAGGCCAAGGGACTCACCAGACCCTCAGCCCTCCGCACCCGCATCTGGGCAACCTCTGAATTCCCTCAGCCTGAGAAGCAGTGGGTTGAGGGGCAGGACACTCGGGGAACCTGCAGTGCCACCGCCACTGAGCCCCCCCAACTCCTCAGCTGTGGGAAAGGAACCCCTCGTTCCCATGACAACCAGGCTCTGCAGCTGGGGCCACCTCCCCTGACCCCACCAGCCCTCTGATGCCAAGCCCGTAGTTGGGGAGGGTGGGGGAGAAGGGGGGCTGGCGAATGACTAAGGCCGGAAATGGAGGTGAGTCACTGAGGCCCTGCTTTGTCCAGAATATTTTGCAAACATAGAGACAGGGAGCCTGAACTTCTGATCAGCCCTCCACTGGGTTCCCATGTTGAGGGGCACCCTGCCCCTGGCCCGCATTCCCAGCTCCCCAGGAACCTGCTGGGGGAGAGGGTGACATTCCAGTCTGCCCTCCCAGCTGGCACTGGTCTCTGGCTCGCGCTGCCACGTGGACCACACTGCCTCCCAAACACGCATCCATTGGAAAAGCCGAACAGAATGCGAATCCAATGCCAGGCTGAGCCGGGTGCCGAGTTCCCGGGCAGGCGACACTCTTTCCCCATCGCTTCAGCTTCTGAGTCCTGGGGTGGGGAAGGGATTAGGGTTCCAGACAGGAAGGGCGGGACCCACAGAGGTAAGGGAGCGAGGTCAGGAGGAGGGCCGAGGCCCCGGGCAGAGGCGCTGGGAGGCAGCCGGCTCTCTGCCCAGGCACCCAGTCAGCATTTACAGGCCCTGCCAGCGCCCAAACCCGCAGCTGCCTCCTCCGCCTCCTCCCTACCTGCTTGGAGCAGGTGTACAAACTGCCTGCCTCTTGTGCTTCCCGTGGGTTCTCTATCTAAACATCTCTGCCTTGGACGTGGAGCTGGGCTGGGCCAGTGCCATGGCCACCTTGACCGAACAGAGGCGGGAACGATCATGAAATAGCAGTAGAAAAATGAGGATGAACAATAGGCGAAAAAGATAGAAACAACCCAAATGTCCACGAACAGGTGAGTGGAGAAATAAAGGCGGGCACAGACACAGAGGGAAACATTAGTCAGCCGTAAAGAGGAGGGACATCTGGTCTAGGCTACGTGGATGACCCTTGACATCATACTAAGTGAAATAACCAGTCATAAAAGGACAGCTAATTGTATGATCCCGTTTATAGGCGGGGTCTAAAATAGTCAAATTTATCGGGACCATTTATATGCCCCATACGCCTCAATAAAAAGATTTCAGAGACGGAATGAAATTAGAGGTTACCAGGGCCTCCGGGAAGGGAGGAAGGGGAAGATGACTGGTTAATGGCTACAGAGGGGGTTTTTGTTTGTTTGTTTAGGGTAATGGAAAAGTTTTGGAACGAGCACAACATTGTGAGTGCTTAACACTGTGCATATAATTAACACCACTGAATTAGCTGCTTCCAAATGGTGAAAATGGCCAATTTTATGATATATACATTTTTTTTACCACAGCTTAAAAAATTAGTAACATAATAGGCCAGTAACCACTGTATGCTTAAGTGGGTGAACTGTATGATATGTGCGTTAATATCTCAATAAAGCTGTTCAAAAGGCACAGAGAGCAGCTAACGTATCCAGGGTCCTGGGTCCGTAAGGTGGGGGGATCCAGAATGCACTGAGAGTTGGGGGGTGCCTAACCCCCCAAAGGGCTGTGTGTGGGCCTGGCCCACAGCGGGCGCTCGCTAAATTAGGATAAAGTGAGGCGGTGGCCGAGGAGGGGAGAGGGACCCACCAGTCTCATAGTTTCCCACTCGGCCCTTCTCTAGCCCAGTTCAGTGCTGTCAGCCGGGGCTTGGACACCTTCTCTAGGCCAACTGCTTATCTCAGCCCCCCGAGACGGGCCGGGGGAGGCGAGGAATGGACAGCCCAGTTTCCCAACTATCACCTTCGGCCTGGGCGGTCCAGTGTGTGTGTGGTCTGAGGCCTGAGCAGTTCTAGTCAGCGGCCAAGGCCAAGGGGCAGGAGGCTGCCGTGGGGAAGCCACATCCATCTCTGACCCTCAACCCCTGCCCCTTTTCACAGACGGGCCACTGGAACTAGGAGAGGGCAAGCTGTGTGTGCCGACGACAACAGCGTGGGTCCCCCAAGCCCATGAAGGACGCGGGGGCCGTGTGGCGGGTGGGCAGAGGCCAGAGCAGGCCAGCGGTGGGGGTGAGGGTGGGGGTGGGGGTGCCGTGGGGTTACAGTGAGTGTAGACCAGACGGGTAATACGTAGGCAGCTGGGCGTGACAGTGGTAGGTCTTGAGCAAGGGGGCGTGGGGGGAGGGGGTGTGCATATAGGGTGTGTGCGTGTGTGTGCGCGTGTGTGCTTTGCGGCAGGGCACACTCAGGAAGGGCACCCAGGGCTCCAGCAGGAATGTGAGCCATGCAGGGAAGAGCAGCAGATAGCTTCATGCCAAGTGGGGGAGGAGAGGAAGAGAAGCTTTTCCCGACGGTTCTGGAAGGGAACCCACGATGGCGAGGGTCCCAAACACCCTGCCATCCGATTCCTGCGACCAGCAGGCAGTCCTCGCTGTGCAGGTACGAAGCGTGCACCCGGCACCGGCCGCCACACCCAGGGCGAGGGCCCCGCAGAGCTCAGCGCCAGAGTCCATAACATTCTTTGCAGAGTCAACACAGTCAGGAAAGGCAGGCGGTGCCTCCCCTGTCCCTGGCCAGACACAGTACGACTGAAGGTGGCAGCACCCTTCCGGGCAGGGCCCAGAACACGCATGAAGCCGATTTGGGGGCAACTGTTGTAGGAGGGGGCCCCCACAGAGCCGGAGAAGGAGGAGAGGTGAGGGCCAGCCCCCTAGTCCTGCCTGGCGGGCCCCGGCTTAGCCAGGATGGCCGCCCAGCTCTCCCTCCCGCCAGGCCAGGCACCTGCCAGGACCCTCATCTGCCAAGTGCACGCACAGCAGCCCCACTCACCCTGCGGGAGACGTCCTGGGCAGGCCATAGCGAGAGCCCTCTGGCCGCTGCGGCACTTGGTGGAGGCCTGCAGGCCGGGGAGGAAAGGGAACGGGATTCTGCCCACTCAGGGCTCCGAGCACGGGGAGGATTAGGGGCAGGGGCGGGGCCTGCGGGGTGCGGGCACAGGCAGGGGCTCTGGGGAGATAGGGCCGTCTGGTGACATCCAGGATGCTCACCTAAATGCACATTTCAGATAAACAACAAGTGATGTTTTAGTATAAGTTTGTCCCAAACGATCTGCTATTGATTTGAAACTCACGTTTCACGGGGCATCCTGGATTTTATGCGAAGCCTATGAGGACACCTCTAGGAGCTGGCAGGGCCTCTGCAGGGGAGAGGAGAGGCAGACCATGTCCACGCACAAATCACACACTCCCTCATTGTGATATGAGCTTGGACCCCGGGCCAGACGCCTGGGTTCAAATCTCTCAGCTCCTTCCCGGCGTTAAGTCTCTCCGAATCTCAGTTTCTCATTTGTAAGATGAGGCTAATGGCACCACAGACCTCATACAATTGTGAGCATTAAATGAGCTGATACGTGAAAAGCCCTTGCTCAGTCTTATAAAGGTGTTAATTCGTATTCATTAATTCTGGCAATAAAGAGCCATCATTGAAACTTAGGCCTTGGCGGCTGCCTCTTAGCCATGTGGACCCCAGGCTGGTGATCTCACCGCCTCCCCCCCTAGCTGATCTGCCCCGCGAGGACAGCAGCAGTACCTTCTCCCTGGGGTGCCAAGGGTTAAGTAGGCTCCCGCCAGATGCGAGCTCAGCACTGTGCCTGGGTCGGCAGTGCTCACTGAGCTCTGGCTCTCTCCCGCTATTCCCTGGCTTCCAGGCACAGGCTAAGCCTGCAGCCACCCCGGTTGGGGGGGAAGGGACAGGAGAAGAGCCCCAGGCTCTACAAATGACTCCTGCTCCGAGTGGGAGTGGTGTTCCTCCTTCCCACCCCCCCATCGTCCCGTCCCCATCGCCCTAAACGCCCTTTCTTTCCCTTGGGCTCCTCTGAGCCTTTGATCTCCAAGCCACTCCCTGCCCTAGTCTCTTGACCAGACCTGAAATAAAATCTGTTGTCTGCTAGCCTGGGGGGTTGGCCACGATCCCGAGGTTGGTGGGGGCAGACCTGAGAGCCTCTGCGGAGGAGCCGCGGCGGTGGGAGCTCCCCGGGTGGCGGGCCTGAAAGGCTGGGCCCCAGGACACCTGAGTTTTGTCTCCACCCTGTTCCCGGAATCAGTGAGGCCTGGGGAAGGGGCATTCCCCAGAAACTGGACATTCCTCTCTCAGCAGTCACTTGGCAGGACAGGGCAGCTGTGGGAGGGGAGGACGGCCCAGGTGACATTCTGACGCCCACACAGGTCCTGACAGTGTCCCTAGGACGGGATGCCTTGAGCTCCCGTGAGGCTTTACTCATGCTGTGAGGCCGAGTCCTGGGCTTGGTGGTAATGACCTGTCTGTGAGTGTCTCCTGCGACTAAACTGTGTGGCCCCCGAGGGCACAGCGCTGCGGTATTCGCCTCCGCGGCCCCAGGCCTCGGCACAGCGCCACCTCACGCTGAGAGGGCTGAGCACAGGTGTGTGGAATGAAGAAGCAGGCGGGTATGCCGGGCAGCCCCAGCCCTCCCCCAGCATCTGCAACCCCTGCTTCTCCGGCCCATACCAGCCCCGGATGTCTCTGTGGCACCTCAGCTCCCCACGGCCAGCCTCCTCTCCCCAAGGCACCAGCGCTTCCTAGCCCAGAGAATGACACTGCCACCCACCGTCTGCCACCCACCTGTGAGATCCCACCGGCCACAGAGTCCAGCCCAGTCCGCCTCCTAGGTGGTTCTTCTAGAATCCAGCTCGGCTGTGCCAGCCCAAGTCTGAGCATCCCCATAGCTTGACCAACGGATTCCTCAGCCTCCCTCCTATGGTTCTCCCTGATTCATCCCTGCCTTCGTCCAACGTGCCCCCCACTCTGCAGGAGCCCTGCCTCCCTCCTCCTGCCTGAGACCCTCTGGGGCTCCTGCTGCCCCCAGGGCAAGTCCATAACCCTATAAGGAGAGGCCTTGAGGGTCTGGCCCCCACCTGCCTCTCCCCCACGCCTCGCTCCAGTCTCCCTCTGGCTCTGGGGTGCAGCCAGGGCCCTTGCTGGCTCCCCGGCATCTGATTTGCCCCCTCCCTTTCTAGTATTGTCTTTGTCTCATTGTCCGACCTCCTTGCTGATGCCTCCATTCTCTAAAGGGCCAGAACTGTAGCTGTCTTATTTGTTGCTAAATCCCAGGACAGAGCATACTACAGGCACTAAATGTCTGCTGAATGCGTGAATGATTGGAGGGTAGGGAAGAAATCATGTGTCTTTCGTCTCCTCAGGGAGAGTGCCAGGTTCCGCGCTCACAACGTAGTCAGAGCTCAGTCAATTCAGATCGAATGAGTGATGGGAGGGAGAAGTAAGAACAAGGTGGGGGGCAGGGACAAAGGAGGCAAGACTGGCAATCGACCCCTGAATTCTGCCCTGAGATTCACGCTGGTCTCCCGGGCAGCCCTCCCCTACTCCCCCAGCCCCACACCCACCTCTCCATCATGAATTATTTACCAACAGTGGTTGCAATACACCATTTCAGGTTCACGGTCACGGACGTTTTCTAAAATACTCATACGCACTCACTCCCCACCCCTCTCATTCAAGCCACCCAACCAGCCGGTCGGTCACACTTTGCCCAGGCTCTGAGAGGGTCCCCGTCGCAGCGTGGCTGCCCACAGCCTCCATGCCAGCCTCTGCCCTTAACTAGTTGTGTGGCCATTGACAAATTCTTCGACTTCTCTGCCTCAGTTTCCTCATCTGTGAAATGGGAATTATACCAGGTGCCTCTCAGGAGAGTGAGAAAGACTGAGTGAGACCACCTAGGTAACTACCCAGTGCCTCCGGACTCTGGGAGTTAGTTACCTTCCTTCCCTGCAGTCACTTCCCCCAATCCTGAGACGGGAATCTGTCCTTCTGACTCCAAGGACAGTACTCTCACCAGCTGGACCAGTCCCACCAGGGCTATGTGGCCGCTGCACCCCTGTGGGGGCTGCGGGGCTGGAGGACTGGCTTGAGAGGCCGGCCTCTTCCACCGCTCCCCTGCCCCTCTAAGGGCGGCCAAGAACCCAGGAAGTCCGGGGGCGCCGGCGGACCCGGGAAGGCACAGGGTGCTGGGGAGGCGGGTGAGGGACAACCCCAGCCTGTCTCTCCTACACTATTCACCCAGTCCTCCGGGACCCCAATCCGCGCCCCGCGCCCGGACGCCCACTCCAGCACGCCCCGCGGGCGCCTCCTGGTGGGAAGCAAAGGCCACCCGCGCGCCTCGCGCGCCTTGCGCGGCTCCGGAACATCGGGTGACCACAGGTGCGACCCCCAGCATCCCGACCCTCGCAGCCTGGGAAGCCCACGACAGCTCGCCCGCACACCCCCGCCGTCCCAGGCGACGCCCCGGGACAGTCCGCGCCCGCCCCGAACCGCCCGCGACGGTCACTGACCCATCTTCTTCAGCGCCCGCAGCCCGGGCCTCCTGCTGCCGCCGTCCGGGGGCGCGAGCGCGACGGGCGTCGCGACCTGGGCCGGCACCGGGGGCTCCTCGGGCCGGCGGCGGCAGCTCCTCCAGCGGCCGCACAGCATGGCTCGGTGGGGCCGGGGCCGGGCCTGGGGTCTGCGAGCGGGGACAAGGCAGCGGGGACGCCGCTCCGGCCCGGCCCCGGCTCTGCGCGCG
>CM052891.1:15540071-15586336 GCA_028534135.1 Potos flavus | reverse complement strand
TGTTCACTTACTATATGTGACACCATCAGAATATTTGTGCTCGAAGGGTGGGATGGCAGGAGACCAACCGTGTAAGCGTTGTCTGCAGCAACTGCCCCAGGTTGGGTGCGGAGAGCCGGGCACACACCGCCCCTCCGCGGCGGCCAAGAGCGTGGCATCTCAAAAAGAAAGCGTAATTCCTCAGGACCTAGATTTGCCACGTACTTGCTCTTTCAGATTTCAGGCCCCTTTCGGATATCCTCGACCGAGAGATCCAGCATCCTGGTTTGGGTCCTCACCCCTCTTGGGATATTCTTTTTGCACTTTTGATCCTGCAATTCCTTCCTCCAGGAGTGACCTTCCTCATTCCTCTCCTGGCTTATTTACTCGTTCCAAACCTCAGCTCAATGCCCCTCCTGCAGAACCCCTCCAGAACCCCCTCTTCCTCCAGGGCATGACTCCCTTTTTTTTTTTATCCCCAGCGCCTAGAAGGGTCTAAGGAACTGAGTGAGGTCGCTAGGTTCTGCAGGACCCGGGTTCAACTGACCGACGCGGGCTTCCACCAGGGGGCGCGAGGACTCAGCATCGTTTCACTATGTCCACCAGGTGGCGCTTCCTCCCGCCTCTGGCCCCCACAAGGTTGGGGAGCCGGCCCGCGGATTCGCCTCGACTGATTGGGAGACGCACAGCTAAACTATATGCATAATCTTGAAAGGACCGTGCTGAGTGGTTGAGGTATAAAAGAAGAAGCTGAAACGGGCTCTCTCATTGGCTTAAATTTTCCCCCTGCGTCCACATCCCGGTCAGAGTGGGCCGGGAGGTCAGTCGGAAGCCTCCGGCTAGTGGCGACAGAGGACCTGGGTCCGGGGAGTGGGCGCTACAGGGTGAGTGCCTGACAGCCGAGCGGCTGGGCTAGGGGACCCCAGGGCAAGGCGGGTGGGGAACCAGAGTGGGAGACTGTTGGCCCCGCCCTGACTCCTCTTGGCTTGCCCATTCTCCTGTTTAGGAGTTGAAGAGATGCATTTAGGGAGGGAGGGACAGCGACCCTTGGCACCTGCCTCCACCCACCCACCCAGCCACCGGGGTCCTCTCCGCCCACCCTGGCCCCACCTACGCTCCTCTGGGATTAGAAAAGGAGTCTTCTCAGCCGCAGCTTCTGACCTCCCGGGGTATCTCACTCAGGTCTAGAGCTTAGCTTGCCCCTCTGGAAAGTGATCAGTGGCTCACGGAGGTGTGCGCGGGGTGGACCGCGGAGGTCTGCTCACACGGAGGTTTGTTCTTGCAGAGTCGCTCAAAAGTGGGTCCCCTGGGCTGGGAGCCGCTGGGTATGGGTACCGAGAATGAAAGCCCGGAACCGGACTGCCAGAAACAGTTTCAGGCCGCTGTCAGTGTCATTCAGAATTTGCCTAAGAATGGTGAGGGCACAGGGACCTGCATTTGGGGGGTCAACAAGATTGGGGTCTGCCTCTGATCCCTGCAGTTTATGCGGATAAGTCCCTGCCTGGGCTGCCCTGGGGATTTCCTCTGCCTCTGGTCCCTGTCCAGCTGGGTTGGACCCCTCCCCATCTCTGCCCATTACAAGGGAGGTTCTCCACCCCTACCTCCACTCTCTTGGAGTTGGGGGTGATGCTCTGCCTTTCACTTCCCACCCGCCTGCTCAGGCTCTTATCGCCCCTCCTACGAAGAGATGCTGAGATTCTACAGCTACTACAAGCAAGCTACCATGGGACCCTGCCTGGTCCCCCGGCCCGGGTTCTGGGACCCAATTGGACGATATAAGTGGTGAGCTCCTTACTGGCAGGGCAAACAAGCCTCAGCTGTCAACCAGCCTCTCACAGCTCTCTGCCCCCAGGGATGCCTGGAACAGCCTGGGCAAGATGAGCAGGGAGGAGGCCATGTCTGCCTACATCACTGAGATGAAGCTGGTGGCACAGAAGGTAGGGAGAGGCTGCAAGCTTCTTTCTGTCCCCAAGGTCCCAGCTAGGTGGCCTGTCTTCTGCCCTTCCAGGGATGACCCCCATTATGTTTCCTGCACATTGACACACCTGTAGGAATTTCCACGTTCCTGCTGTCTCCCCAGCCCTGCCCGTCTCTGGTCCCTGACTGGGCACAAGGTGGAGGGGCATGACAGGGCAGGGGCAGGGCGGAGGGGACCCAGCTCAAGGGGGGATAGGAGGACAGTGGTAGGAGGGGCCAGCCCCTACCCAACAGACCCCCTCCCCCACAGGTGATCGACACAGTGCCCCTGGGCGAAGTGGCAGAGGACATGTTTGCTTACTTCGAGCCCTTGTACCAGGTGATCCCCGATATGCCGAGGCCCCCGGAAACCTTCCTGAGAAGGGTCACAGGTCAGGCCCCCAGGCTGTGAGCTCCACAAGTGCTGAGTGAACTTCCTCAGGTCCAGGCAGAGGGGGCTGCTCAGCTGGAGGGGGATTTGGGGGCAGAGGCTCCAGGTGATGTCCCTGTAGGGACTCCAACCAGTGCCCCCGATGGAGTGGGTCTCAGGCAGAGCTCATGGCTGATGGAGAGCAGGGGCTGGTCTCACTGGTCTCACCAGCTTCTTCCCAGCCCCACCTCTGGGTGCTATGTCTCAGCAGGTTGGAGAGAGCAGGTACTGAATGGAGATGTTGGGGCTGTCCCCGAGCCTCACTGCCTCCCCAGGGGACCAGCACACCCAAGTCCAGGTCAGTGCCTGGGCCGGAGGGGCAGAGAGCCAAACCCAGAGCCGGGGTGGGTGGGGGGCTTCTGGTGGGGTGAGTAAGGGGAGAAGGCTGGATGCCACGCAGATACTGAGAACTCCGGTGCTTGCAAAGGCCTGGGGGCAGGTTTTGGGATTCCACTTCTGGGACCTCACTCCTGGGATCCATCTCTGCATCCTGTGGCAGTGTCTCTAGTGTCCCCTGAACACGTGGCTCTGCCCCATCACATACCCCTATCCTTCTTCCATGGCCTCCCTCTTGTCATTAATGTTACCTCTCCCCCTGCCCAGAGTCCCAGCCACCTAGGGACCTGGACTCTGAGGTTTTCTGTGATTCCCTGGAGCAGCTGGAGCCTGAGCTGGTGAGACGACCCCTCGTTCCCTGCCTTCCTCACCCCACTGTGCCCCGGCTGCTCTAGCCCGACCCTGGCACCTTGTGCCTCATCTCAGCAGGTGTGGACAGAGCAGAAGAGAGCCCCTGGAGGAGAGCCTGACACCCGGAACAACTCCCTGCTCCCTGCAGAGAAAGGTGAGACCTTGCTCGACCCTTCCCCCACTTCTGCCATTCCCTCTGGTTCTGCTGTGCCCCAGGCTTTCCCCTGACTGCCCTTTTGGGGCAGCGGTCAAAGTCTGGCACTGGGCACTTGCCAAATAGGCAGACACCAGCCTGGATGGGCAAAGTCCCTGCCTGGCCTCCTCTCTGTGTCGGTTTCCCATGTGAGACTGTTCAAGGACAGTGATTTCTGTCCGATCTCCTTCTAGAACTTCCAGTGTGCTGTGCCCCTTAAGGGGGACTTTCATAAATATTATCCCCTTTATTCCTCTGAGTAAGCAGCCCTGTGAAGGCAAGGACCTCTTCCCCTAATTTTCAGATGACAAAATGAGGCTCAGAGAAGTTTCTGGCTTACCCAAAGTCACACAGCTAAGTGGCAGTGCTGGGATTCAAATCCGTGGCAGCCTGTTACTCAGCCACTCGGATGGACTTTATAAGAGGCACACTTTACGAGGGACTGCACTCTAGTATTACCTTGCCCCACACCTGCCCCAGCCTGCCACCACCGTGTCCGCAGCTGAGCTGCCTTCTGAGTTCCCTTCCTTGTGTGTCTGTGCTCAGCAGAGGGCAGCATGCTGGGGCCCCAGGAATTGGACACGTGGCTGGTGGGGACAGTTCGGGCACTGCAAGAGAGCATGCGGGATGTCCAGGGGAGACTGCAGAGCCTGGAGGGAATGTCTGGCCTCCCGAAGCAGGTGAGCTGCCCCCCAAGGCCCAGGGGGAGATTGAGGCAGAACTCTGTGCCGTGGGTCTCTCCTCCAAGCCCCTCTTGGAGCCACTTCCATCTTTTTGTCCTAACTCCCCAGATGCCTGCGTCTCTGACTTCTGCAGAGATTGGTGTGGCTTGTGTGCTACTGCAGGCAGCACAGTCTAGGGGACTGAAGTGCTCCCACCCTGGAAGGGAGGCTAGGAAGGGCCCTCCTTTCCTGCCCTTACCTCCCTCTGCTGGAAGAGCAGGAGGGCTAATTCCAACAGTCTGGAAGGCCAGGACGTGCCTGCTATTTGCACTGGGGCTGGGGGTCCCTGTTGGCCTTTCGTCAGGATTTCTGTTCCCAGATTTAGGGTTTGCTCCCAAACAATTCAGCCCTTGCACCCCTTCCTTTCTCCCCTCTACTCATATATCTGCTTGCCCCTTACACCTGGGCTCCTGAGCGCCTGCAGCACCGACTCCCAGAGCCCTGGGAGTGCCAAATGTAGGACTTGCATTATCTCATTTAATCCGCACAACCCGAGGAACTAGGTTTGCTTTTCATTGGGTAATTCAGCCCAGAGGAACCTCCCAGAGCTGCTGTGAGGATTAGATGAGATAATGTGCCCCCTCCCGCCCCCACCCCCAGGAAGGCCTTCTGGAATGGACTCCATTGTTACTATTAACATTATTAACCTCAAGTGGTGGAGCTGGGAGCGGCCCCAGGTCTGTCTCTGAAGCTGGGACTCACCATGGAGTCTGAGTGGGTCTGTTCTTGAGACGCCTGGGGTCACGGGGCCAGGAGACTGATGAATTGCTGGATGTGGGGGTTCACCTGGGTGAACCCCGACCCCCTTGACACCATGGGTGGCAGCCAGGGGGGCAGGGATTTTGCCTCAGATTCACCTTTCAGCGCCCACTCCTTTGAGGCCTTATTTATTTATTTAACCTTTAGCTAATTTTACATGCTAAAGATTTTAAAGACTTCCACCCCGAAATAGCTGGTTTTCCATCTCTAAAAATAAGAACATTCTACTACCTAGCCCAAACGACAACATTTTAGCACACACAAGTCCTTCGTATCATCAAATCCTCAATCCAAACTGAAATCTCCCCAGTTGTCCCAAAATGGCCTTTGCCAGCTGCTCCGTCTTTCTAGGCCTGGGGGACACGTGCTGCGAGGGGCTCCTCTGTCCTTTAAGACTCCTTTCATCTAGACCAGCCCTGCTTCCTTGCTACTGACTTATCAGGACTGGGCCAATGCAGTGGGCCTGAAGAATGCTCCTTTTTGGGTCTGGAGAATGTTCCTTTTGGGTCTTTCTGATGACATCCTTGTGGCTAGTTTACATGACCAGATTATGTCAGATGTGATGCTCTTTGCATCAGGGGACACAGATCTGGATGTCCTGCCATGAATGATTCTCGCATGGACCACTAGCGTGGATGAAGGGGGGACAGTCAGGTCCCATCACTGTTGGAGCCAGGGAAATGTCTAGCTCCCCCATTCACCCCAGTGGCCACGTGATTTTTGACAATTGATGGATAATCCTTGCCTGGATCAATAATTTATTTGCACAAAACAATGTTGACTTTTAAATTTTATTATTCCTTTATTATAGCTTAGGTGTCACTTTTCTGTAGAGTGTCATCCAGGATTTCTCTGAAGTACAGTGCCTTATGGAAAGGCAGAATAAAGGCTTAATTCTTCCTTTTTAATTACCTAAAGTGAGGAGTTGACTTAACAGCCACCTCAATAGTGACAAATTTCCAACTTTATCTTTGAGTATCATTATGGACTAATGGATTTTAAAGATTCAGTATTTCAATCAACTGAAATTGATTCTTTGTGATGCTTACACTGTCACAATTTTGGTCAATGGGGAGACCCTTTCAAGCTGGGTCCTATGTTCTCATAACGTGACCTCATTAATCTTTAAAAGCTTCCTTGCTTTCTGGTACAAGATGTCCCACATTCACCTCGACCTTCCCTGCTCCAGACCTGGAATTAGCCACTTCTCCAAGGAGCCCCGGCTCTTTTTAGCAGAGAATGCTATTTAGAAACGAAAATCTGAGCACCATTTGAAATATGTGGTACATCCTTTATCATATTGGGTGTTGAAGCCATACCAACAGGGCCACTGCTTTGTGGCCCAGAAGAGACAGCCTGGAAGCCAGTCTCTCTGCTGGGCAGCCCTCTGTCCCCTTGGCACCTGGGATTGTCCTGGGAGGAGGATGTGGGAAGGAACTGGAGGTCGGCTGTCAGGGACCCACTAGGAACCCCAGGATCCCTTTCCCTTCTAGTGGTGCAGATTTGGGTGTAATGCCTTCTTTGCCCAAGTTCTTACAATCTCAGGGAGGCAGGTCCCCCAGACGAAGCTCCCACTTAGTTCTGGGAGCAGGTTCCTCAAGAGGGCCCAGTCTGTGCTGAAGCCTGGGCTGGCCCCTGACTCCCTCCCTTTTGGCAGCAGAGGACCCCGCCCAGTGCCCGGCCATGGCTCTTCAGGCTCTCGGGTCCCACGCTACTCTTCTTCCTCCTGTGGCCCTTCATCGTCCAGTGGCTCTTCCGACAGTTTCGGACCCAGAAGAGGTGACTCTCAGTGGAGGGGTCTCTGCAGCCAACTGAGGTGGCTACGAGCCCCCTGTCCTGCTGTGCCCTGAGCCTTCCTAGGGTTTAGGAGAGGAACAGCATTAACTCCGTCCCCGCCCACCACTCAGTGTTTGCCTCTGCACCGCTCCCTTATTGGGCGGGGGAGGGGGGAGCATTTAAGAACCCATCCTCCCCCACGACTTCACTCGGACGCCTTTTCCCCTCCCACCCAAACACCCGGGCTCCCTGGTGAGGGTGTGGGAGCGGTGCAGTCCCTGGTTCTGGGTTGGCCGTGACTCGGGGGCGGGGCTGCCGGGTCCCAGCCTCTGCCCTCCCCTCCCTCTGGGTCACCTGACTCTTCTCCCACCCCAGCTTCTCCCGGTGGAGGGCCAGCTCTTGGGCAAGTTGGGACTTGGGCTGGGGCCGGGAAGAATGATTGGCTGAGAGGCTGAGGGAGGGAGGCCAGGAGGCCCGGCCGAGTTGGGGGTGGGGGAGGGGAGTGAGCTCCGTTTTGCCGGCCTCCCTCCCCCTGCGCACACACACACTCAGGACGTCTTCACGGAAGATTCACTTACAAATGAATGTTTCACTAAATAAAATAAGACCTTAATCTTCTGCCGTCTGGGTCCCCACGGAGCGAGGCGGGAAGCCGGGTCCGGGCGCGCGGGGCACAAGCCTCTTCCCTGCCCCTCCCCTAGTGCCCCCGAGGACGGTGCGGAGGGGCCGGCGGTCTTCCCTCCTCCCAGGGCGGGAGCTGGGGGCACAGGGCCCCGGAGCCCCGGGCCGAGGGGGACAGGGGTGGAGCGCGGGCCGAGCGGCCGAGGGAGGGGCGCAGGGCCCGCCGCTGTCGCCGGGGGTGGGGCCAAGGCACGGCTCCGCCCCCCGCCCCGTCGAACAGGGGAGGTGGAAGGAGAGGAAACCAGCCCCTACCCGGGAGAAGGGCGGCTGCTCGCTGTCCCGAGCGCGGGCTGCAGGGATGGGGCCCCGGGCTCCTGGCCCCGGAAGTGCCCACCGCCCGCTTCCCCCTCCACAGCTGCTCGCTCCCGGTGACCCCGCCCGTGACCTCCGGGCTCGGGCTTTCCCAGGGAACTTTCTGGAAGACCACGACCCGGCCGGGGCCTAGTCTCCGGCCCGCCCTGAGGAGTGGGAGCTCCTCCTCCCCCTTCGCCCCAGGCCCCCCTTGGCACCAGCAGTGGCCGGTCTTCGGTGGAGAACGCGCCACTCCGAGCGCCTCCTAGTTTTAGCGCGGGAGAGGCCACTGGCTAAGGGCCCCAACTGCAGAGGGCCGCAGCAGCCTTGAGCCCCTGCAGCTGCCACCGCCTGGGCCCCGGGACCTTCCTGCCCGCGGTGAGGAAGAGGGAGTTCTGAAGGCCTCTTCTTGGAGACCCTTAAACTCCTGAGTTTTCTCTATCCGCCCCTGGCCTTGACCGCTACCCAAGGTTGGCTATCACTTGACCTACTGGAAGCCTCAGTCGCTCTGTCAGTTCTCTCAAGGTGGGGAGGGCGTCCCTCCAGGCAGACATACAGGCCCTGGTGCTCTGTGGTCCAGCCCAGGGGCACAGGCCGAGAGACTGAATAAACCCTTGTGTTAAAGATGGACAACAGCAGGAGAGGGACCAAAGTGATGCCGGGGATGCAGGAATGGGCACACTAGCTGTGGGACTTGGGCAAGATCCTTAACTGCTCCGAACCTGGGTTGCCTTGTTTGTAAAATAAGGATGAAGATCTCATCATTAAGGCAGTCCTGGGTTTTTTGTTTTAAGATTTTATTTGTCAGAGCACAAGCAGGGGGAGCAGCAGGCAAAGGGTGAAGCAGGTTCCCGGCTGAGCAGGGAGCCCGATGCAGGACTCGATCCCAGGACCCTGGGATCATGACCTGAGCGGAAGGCAGACACAACTGACTGAGCCACCCACGCGTCCCCAAGACATGTAAAATGCTTGGCAATTGGTTAAAACTCAGCTAATATCAAGGTGCCTAGCCTCTTCTTGTTTGACAGAATTCTAGAATTCCACAACCTATCACTCTGCCCACCACTCCCCACACATGACAAATGAGCCCTGTCCAGTAAATTGAGGGTGGCTGAGCTCAGCTGTACCTCTCAATCCCCCTGAATGAGGGTACCCAGGAGTCCTCTGGGAGTCTGAAAATGTGGTAATAATAAAGAGATCTCTAACTCCCATTCAGGTTCTTTGCAAAACCTCTTTTCCTCAAGGAGCTCTCAGCGTGAGGGGCAGCTCTTGCTCACAGTGGGGGTCTCCTGCATGACTGATGAAGGAGCACAAAGAAAGGCAGCTTTTTCAGATGCACCAAGTTCTTGGAGGCCCAGGCACTGGAGTGGTCAATTTCAAAACAGCTGGATGTGCCCAGAGGCACTCTTGCTTGCTTCTCCTTTGGGGCATGCCCATCGCCACCTCCCCATGGAACTACAAGTCCTTTCTTTGGACACGATGCTTGTTCTTTATAGAATGCCCTTCTTCATACTACCGGGCCTGAAAACCCATCATCTTTCCAAGAGAGCCAAGAAGACCTGTCCCCCATGAATCCTGTCCACAATTCCCAACTCCTGAGCAGCTTGGTTCACAAGGTCCTTGCCAGGATTTTCTTCATTTGTTATTTTGGCTCAGAGTGGTTTAATGGCCTCTCCACACTGTCCATGAGCAGCAAGGATGACATTTTATTCATCATTGTTCCTTCCTAACAAATGTTTGCTAAATGAAGAAACGAGGGCTTTAATTAGGCTGAAGTTGTTGGAAAGGAACTAATTCCAAAGTTCTTGAGAAAAAGAGAGAATTTTGTTTGTGAAAGAAAAATGACACGAGGGTCATAAAGACCTCTGTTCTAGCAAGAATTGCCACTTCGTTGTCATGTGACCTTGGACAAGTCACTTCATTTCTCAGAGTCTCAAGAGATTTCTTATCTCTAAAATGGAGACAATCATTCCTACCCTGTCTAAGTCACTGGGCTGTGGTGGGGTCAAATGATTGTGTGTAAAAAACTGTTATACGTTAGAAAGAGGTCAGAATGTAAGATGTTGCTACTAAGAAAGAAATACGAATGGGTCACGGGTGTGTGGCAAGAGGGAGAGGCTATTACTACATCGAGATTCTAGGCCTAAATGATTAGAGCAGAGTTTGGGCTACTCCAGGGCCCTGTCCTCCGGGCTGGAGCTTGAAATCTGAAGAATTTTCTCAAGGAGACTGTGTCAACTTCCCTCCCCCAAGAGTCTACCCCAAAGTCCTGGGCCACCATCCCCCTGCCCCCATTTCTGGGCAAGACCTCCTCTTTGGGGAATCCTCTGGCTCCGTTCCCTCCCAGTGCTGCCCAGCGTCCACTGATGAAGAAGAGCCTCTGTGGATGGTACCCCTTCTCCCTCGGCTAGCCATGGTTGATTATTTAAACTCAGGATTAATTTCGAACCTTCTCCCCCGCCTCCCCCCAAAGAGGTCCATCAGCAGGCCCGGACTGCCTTGTCTGAGTTCAGGAAATGTTCCCAGTCAGCTCGGAAGTGAAGAGACCAAGTCAGCCCCAGGAGGCCATTTTCTTCGACAGAAGCTGAGGCCCCGGGGCGAGGCCTTCCCACCCCGGTCTCCTGGGAGCCCCAGGTGCACACCCCGCGCTTCCCAGATCCCAGCCCAGGCGGGAGGCTCGGTCACGGCCCACCGGCCCACCGTTTTGCACTGGTCCTGGGGCAGCCGCGGCCCTGAAAGACTAGGCCTGGGCTGGGGCTCAGCCACTTTCGTCCAGCCGTCCCAAGGCCAGTCCGAGGGTGGAAGTCACTCGGGACTCGAACCTGCCTTCTCATCCTCCGAGGCCTAGTCCGGGGCTGCTGCACTAAAGCAGTCACACTGTCCCTTTAAGGCGGCACTTTTTATTCTTCATTTGTTTACTTCTTCATACGCTTTTTTTTTTTTTACAAAATGTATTCACAATATCCTTCCGCAAATGTCAGTCCTAGGCATTAACCACACACACCTTGCAGCCATTCCTCTAATCTTAAGAATCGAGAGTTATTAACCATGGCCAACATCTCTCTTTGTAGGACTTAATCCTCTTTTACGCTGTAGGGACTACTTTTTAGGGATAAACCATTTTTGCTTTAGCTAACAAATGCTTATGACCTTCGGAACCATTCCGCTGAGGACAGAATACGATAATACCCTTTAAAACGCACCTTTACATAAAAATATTCTGTGTAGGCCCTCAGAGGCCATCGAATCTTCTCGTATTCCTGAAGCAGAATGGTATGGTCCAAAGTCCGCCCCATCTTCTCTGCGATTGGCTTTCCTCCTTCGGCGAGACGTGTGACTCCTGGCCAATGGTCACTCACGTTTCTCTAGCGAGGGCTATGCGATGGAAGGAGACGGCCTGGAAGTCGCTCCCTACGCGTTCTGGGATTGGCTACGTCGCACGGCGCGCGAGGACGGCGGGCCTGAGGGATGGGAACTACGACTCCCAGCTTCCTGACATGGGGACTCCGTTACGCATGCGCATGGGCGGGGCGGACAGGCTTCTATATAAAAGGGGTGCAGAGGGCTGGGAGGCAGCAGTTGGAAGTTGGCAGGTGGAGAGGCAGGTTGGGAGGGGAAGTCGGGGGGAGGAGGCGGAAGAGTTGCTGTCGGAAGGGGGAGGAGGGAGGGAGGAAAAGAGGAGGAGGCGGTGGAGATCTGAGCTGAGCCGAGCATCGAGCCAAAGGGGAGATGAGTTTTTCTGTCCTCGGCTGAGGCTCCGGCCGGGCCTAGGGAACTGGGAGCTCGGGTTGGAGCGACACCCGTGGAAGTGGGAGGAGGTGGCTCTGGGACTTTAACCCCTTGTGGGCTCTGCGGCAGGGGATTTAACCCTTTGTGGATTCGGCCCTCGGAGGCAGCGTCATCGGGTAGTTTTAACCCCTTCGGGGCTGGGTTTAACCCGTTGGATTTAACCTCATCTCCTTGCCCACCAACTCCTCGATCGTGGGGGCGCTCTGCGGGGAGGCTTGAGGTCGACCCCCTTGCACATTACGTACTGTTACTGCTGCTGCACCTCCTTGGACCCGCTAGCTGGCCGCGCTGTGGGCACTTAACCCTTTACTGACTTGAGCTCTCCCAAGTTGCAATTGGAGTTCGTTTACAGAAGGACTGGCTAAAGGCGTCACTGCAGGAATTACAGACCGAAGAGGACTCTCCTGGACATTTTTTAAAAGGAAAGAAAAACCTCTTTTTTCCTTAAGGACTTACAGCCAAAATTTTTCAAACTTCGAGAAGAGGACTCATTAGCCATGGCCGAGCCACTCTTGTCAGAATACCAGCACCAGCCTCAAACTAGCAACTGTACAGGTGCTGTTGCTCTTCATGATGAGCGGAACCCCGATCGCCCCCCAGGCGCGGAGGAGCGGGTGCCCGAGGAGGACAGTAGGTGGCAATCGAGAGCGTCCCCCCAGTCGGGTGGCCGTCCGGGGCAGGAGGGGGAAGGGAGCTTGGAGCCGCAGCCGCCTCCCTTGCAGACCCCGGTCCGTTCAGAACCTAGCTGCCCGCAAGCAGGCAAGAAGGGCCAGAATGGGGACGACTTGGGCGCCGGCGGAGCCCCCCCGCCAGAGGCTGGGGGGGAACCGAGGCCCGAGGCCGAGCCTCTCGCACAGCCTTGTCATGATTCCGAGGCCAACAAGTTGGGGGCTCCTGCTGCAGGGGGCGAGGAGGCGTGGGGACAGCAGCAGAGACAGCTGGGCAAGAAAAAACATAGGAGACGCCCTTCCAAGAAGAAGCGGCATTGGAAACCGTACTACAAGCTGACCTGGGAAGAGAAGAAAAAGTTCGACGAGAAACAGAGCCTGCGAGCTTCAAGGATTCGAGCTGAGATGTTCGCCAAGGGCCAGCCTGTCGCACCCTATAACACAACGCAGTTCCTCATGGATGATCACGACCAGGAGGAGCCGGATCTCAAAACCGGTCTCTACTCCAAGAGGGCCGCTGCCAAATCCGACGACACCAGCGATGAGGACTTCATGGAAGAAGCGGGCGAGGAGGATGGGGGCAGCGACGGGATGGGAGGAGACGGCAGCGAGTTTCTGCAGCGGGACTTCTCGGAGACTTACGAGCGGTACCACGCGGAGAGTCTGCAGAACATGAGCAAACAGGAGCTCATCAAGGAGTACTTGGAGCTGGAGAAGTGCCTCTCGCGCATGGAGGACGAGAATAACCGGCTGCGGCTGGAAAGCAAGCGGCTGGGCGGCGACGACGCGCGTGTGCGGGAGCTGGAGCTAGAGCTGGACCGGCTGCGCGCGGAGAACCTCCAGCTGCTGACGGAGAACGAACTGCACCGGCAGCAGGAGCGAGCGCCGCTGTCCAAGTTTGGAGACTAGACTGAAACTTTTTGGGGGGAGGGGGCAAAGGGGAATTTTTACAGTGATGGAATGTAACATTATACACATGTGTATATAAGACAGTGGACCTTTTTATGACAATAATCAGAAAAGAAAATCCCCCCCCGGCTTTGGTTGGTTTGGTAAATTTAGCTATGATGTAGCTTGCGTGCTTTTCTCCTGTTCTTGAATTATGTGAAACTGAAGGGTTGCTTTTCTTGTTTTCCTTTTTAGAAGTTTTTTTTTAATGTGTAACTTGACCAAGTTATAATGCATTTTTCTGTTAAAAATCCCCTCCTTAAACGGAGCTAAGGTGGCCAAATCTGAGAACCATTAAATTCATTCTAGCTATAATAAATTTAATATTTGTAAATGTAACATAGTTTCAGTGTGATTTTTAGAGCTAATTCAAAATTGTGCTGATTTAAGTGATTGCATGGGGGGTAAAGAAATCATTAAATTTGTCAGTTTGCAAAAAACAATCTTTAATGGGACAATTTTCAATTTGCTGATTTTTCTCTTCAACGGGTTTTAGTGTGCTAAATATACAGTTCAGGCAAAATATAAAGATTAGTTATCTTCAATACTTCAGTGTGCTCGCTTTCTAGTGCCTTGGTTTTCTTTTTTGATGCTAGAGAAAACCAGTGTTGGGTGTTTGGGGAGCAAACAGTGGCTACAATCAGAAGCGTAAAATTTAATTCTGCTTCTCAACAGCCATTTGAAAGTCTACTAACAAAACTGTAAACCTAATTTGGCAGTTTGTTAGGTTAGACAACCGACAGTCTCATTTCATTCCTACAAATAGGTTTTTAGTGACTCCTTCACTTCCCCAATAAGGCTGGAAGAAGTTCCTAGATGTCTGAAAAAGGCTCTTGGTAAACCCCTTGCTTTTTTGTGCAAGCAATGGTTGGATAAACTTGTGTGGCAATTCTTTGTTAAGACATTTAGTGGTAGGGAATATTGGATTTACAAAGGAAATGGTTGTTTGGGGGCATTCCAAGGACTTACCCTAATTATCTAATACTTAGGTGCTCCCTACACTAAAAATAAATAGTAGGAGTTGTCCACCTTTTCATGAGGGTCAAACCAAAATTAGAAATCCCCCCCTCACTGCAAATCAAATGTAAAGCTTCTGGTTGAGGAGCTAAATTAAGTCCTTATGGGCCGAGTGGGAACCCTGTACATTCATTCATTCCCTGTACAGCCACTAGTCCCACGCTCCTAATAGCTGCTTAGGCTCTGGAATAGTTCCGTTCTTGAAAATGCAGGAAGAAAGAAAAAAAAAAAAAAAAGAAAAAATGCAGGGAGACCCTGGGAATTAATTTCTGCCCCAAAATCAAAATAGGAAGAAAAAAAAAAAATCAAGATTGTTGGCAGACAATCTCTCCTTTGCTGTCCTGCTTGCCATTCCCTTGCGATGTATTAAACTTCTATCTCCTTAAAAAAAAAAAAAAAATTATTCCTTCCTCATTATGGTTAATCCAGCCCATCTCCACCGCCCTGTGTCAGTGTTTCCCTAGGGCAAATGCATTGTTCATATCATTAGTATAGGGGTTCCTTAACTTGGGGCCTTAGAAACTAGAGGGGGCCTTGGGATTCATGAACTTCATGAAGTTCTATGTAGACTTGGGTTATATGTACATTTTTCTGGGGTGAGAGTTCAAGAGAATCATGAGACTGTCAAACTCCTAGGTTAAAAACATCTGCAGGGAAAGGGGGAGGGGAGACACACAAAACCCCCACTGGAAAGCCTGCTTTTGTATCTAAATGGAATAGTGGAGGTGGCAGGAATTTCAAGAGTGAAATGCACCTTATGATGCATAAGCATTCACAAATCAATGAATCAAGGGGAATTATGCTGGTCAAGAACTGACTCAGGGGCCTTCAGAGCTGGACTAAGCTGGTCCTATTCTGGCAGATGGTCCACTGAAGACAATGTATGATCAGTTTTTTCTTTTGGCCTAAAAATTACATTAAATGTCTATTTTGAAATAGTTTTCTTCGTGTTTTTAATTTTCTTTCTGCTATGACGTCATGCAGTAGTCCCAGAAACACGGCTGCTTGGTGGAACGGCAGCAACACTGCCCTCTGGCTTTATATGCAGAGAAGCCTCATTTTGACTGCACTACAGGATGCGGCAGTGATCACCTCTGATTGTAGAACTTCTTAGTAAGATGGATTTAAGTTTAATGATCTTGTTTCCCCCACTATCAGTCTTAGAAACACTCTATAAGTACATTTATCAGAAAAAAAGTTTTACTGTTAGGAGACAAATTCAGTCTAGTCTTGAAAAATACACAAATAGCTTCAAGTAACTCACAAATGACTTCGATCTACCTTGAGATATACAACTTTTTGAACTTTGCTTTCAAAGGCACTTTATAATATGTATTGCACTTATGTTCTTCTTTTTAAAATATTTATTTATTTGAGAGAGAGAGCATGAGAGGGGAGAAGGTCAGAGGGAGAAGCAGACTTCCCACGGGGCTGGGAGCCCGATGCGGGACTCCGGAATCATGACCTGAGCCAAAGGCAGTCGCCAACCAACTGAGCCACCCAGGCGCCCCGCACTTACGTTCTTAGAATGATAAAGTTTGTGTGAAATTTCAGTTTTCTATTAATACTTTCTACACTGAAACACTTGAGTAGCATACTGCTCTCAGGACAGAGAAAAGACTCTGAATTACTTGTATTAACGGCGGGTGGAGGGGGAC
Organism: Potos flavus; assembly: GCA_028534135.1. NCBI lineage: Eukaryota > Metazoa > Chordata > Mammalia > Carnivora > Procyonidae > Potos > Potos flavus. Next base: position 15,570,782 of record CM052891.1, on the reverse strand, counting down.
AGGCTGTGATGACAATGATCCTCAAATCATTTGAGGATCTCTAGCCTTTCACTAAAGTCCTCTCTGCCAAACATTTTAACTAAGCTGCTCAAAAGATCATGCTTACACATTGGCAATTTCAGTTTGTTCCCTTTTCTCATCCTAGAGAGCCTGGGTATCCAGCCAGGGCAAAGTGCTTCCTAAACTTTGAGACAGATGGCTGGAAAGCTTAATCCTTCTTTGAGCAAGGAAAACTTTTCGGGGGCTAGCCTAGAATATAAAGTGGCCCTTGGGAGATAGGGACCTTTAGATCTGCTTTTGGGAAAGCCAGGGAGGTCCAGATCGGTTTAATATAGAAAAATGGACCGGGGGGTGGTGGTGGGGCTCCTGCGTGGCTCAGTCGGTTAAGCGTCTGCCTCAGGTCACGATCCCAGGATTTGGGATCAAACCCCACATCAGGCTCCCTGCTCTGAGTGCTCTCCCTCCCACTCCCTCCCACTCCCCCTGCTTGTGTGCTCTGTCAAATAAAATCTTTTTAAAAAATAAACAAGGTATCTCTAAAGACAGAAAACATAAAAATTAGGCTAGTTTAGTAGTCAAAAAACCAGGGTCCTAGTCATATCTTTAACATATACTACTAGCAATGTAACCCTGGAAACAACGAAGCCCCATTTTTCATCACCAAAATGGGGCTGTGCTTACTTTACAAAACAGCTATCAGCATTAAACACGATAGCATGAAAATGTGTTATACAAAAGTAAGCTACCATTGATATAATCTTTTCTTTTTTTTAGTAATCTCTACACCCAATGTGGGGCTCAAACCCATAACCCCAAGATCAAGAGTCACCTGCTCCACCAACTCAGCTAGCCCCTATTGTTTCTTTTTAAGACCAGAGCAGTTGCCTGTTTGGTATTTTAATTTCCCCTTCATCCAGAGTAAATTAAAATCCTTCACTTGGGAAAATGTAAATAAGTATACTTTACCCTAATTACTTCAAAAGTTATAGAAAAAGAGAGAGAAATCAGAGGGAATCCATAGAAAATTAAAAAAAACAAAAACAAAAACAAATAAACAAACCCCAAAAAACAAAACCACAACTGAACAGTTTACCTTCAGAAAATCAAGAGCTGGCTATATTTAGTGAAGCATCAGGTAACACACCACAGGATTCTCCCTGGCCACTTATATCCAGAAAAGCTAGCAACAAATATTCACAACATTGTGATGGCAAAATTGGCTAGAGCTGAGATAGTACTTGGACCCAAGTACACTTGAGTTTGTGAGGTTTTTTTGAAATTATTTTTCAAATTTGACAAGAACAATGGAATAAAATTCCACTTTACTATTCTTTCTCACATAAGGTGTAGATGGTTGATGCTAAAAATGAAGAATAATTTTTAAAATAAAGAAAATGTCAAATTCAGGCCCTGAACACAGTGGATCTACTGACCAAAGGGACTTTGCAAGTGGGACGTAATACGTACTCTAGGAGGCAAAGATTCAATCTTGAGCCAGTTGCCTTTGAATACTGGAAAGCTTACTACCTCATTCCACTTCTTGTTGAAAAAAAACAAAGGCTGAGTTTAGACAGATCAATACTTAAGCTCTCACAAATCCTCCTGAATAAACTTCTTCTTGAGTTTTACTTAGAGGTGGTTCAATTATGACAAATGATGTATCAACAAGATCAAGGCCAGGAATAATCCTACTAGTTTACTGATAAACCTCTTGCACACCAACACAATTCTTTCGAACGGTTGAGCTGGTATAGGAAACTGTTGGTAAGTTTTTTGAAACTGCTAGTGTGATCTCTCAACACTGCACCAAGAGCGTATGTTTGGCTTAAAAGTTTTTCAAGAGCAAAAATTCAGAAGGAAATCGTACTCTCACTCTTCATATTCTATTTCACATATCCACTGACTTTGTGCGAAGCGTTAAAAACCTCTGGGTTTGCAGTGAGCAAAAAGTTATTCCTTCAGTTATTCCTGAAGGAAACTGTGGGAACTCGAGTGCCCCATGCACAAGTATATTTGAGAAAATGATAGCATCACTGGTCTTATGAGATAGTAGAACTTGTGCTAGCCTCCAGAGTCAGAGGAGATTAGTTTGAAGTCGGAAGCCTGTTTAAACACAGCATTCTGCAGACCTGGATAACTCCAGTACAACTGCTAAGCAAAGGCAGGAAACCAAACTGGAGGATGGAAAGGAACATCTAAGAGGTTAGTTCTACCGTCCTCTCTAGTTATTCCTAAAAATGTACTTAACAAAACGGCAAACGTGAGCAATTTAAAAGAAGAAAATTCTAAGAGAAAGATGGTGAAAGCTAAACACAATAAAAAAAATTGGTTAATTATGGAAATCAAACCAGAAGCATGATCTTCATCCTGAAGAGGACTGCTGCAAAGAATCAATCCTACCAGTCAATGAATCCTGTTCTCACAGAGGCACCAGGCCCCAGGAGTTGGCCATCAGGGTCAAATATCCAGGACTTCCTAGCAACAACTGCTTGGTACCCTAAGAAACTGACCCTTGTTCAGCCTAGTTGGATGGCCACCCTTTGTGCTGCCAAGGGCAACCAAGGCCACCTTTCAGTAAGGCAGGCCTCCCAAATGCCCCAAATAACCTCTGAAGCAGAAGTTCTAGCTTCCCAAATAATGAAGTTTTGGTAAATAAATATTTACACAGCTACTGAAGAGCAGTTATTTCTCAAGGTATTTATATGGAAGGTAGCATTGACATTATTTTCAAATCAGGAAACTGAGGCATATATAGGGTCTGCAGACTTTGTCATAAACCCCAAAGGAACTCATCTGAAAGAGGATAGCTAAGGAGGAAGTTGAAGGTCTGGTTGAACATTAGATTAACAATAGACTCAGCAACAAAATGACCAGTTTGGACTCATCTTCAGGATTTGGCCCCTGGCCAAGCCAATCAAGTCAGTGGCAGCACACAAAGAAATAGAACTTGGGAGTCCTAACTTCCAGGCCTGTGTTTTGCTCAGAAGATAACCAAGGGAGCATTCATGGACTGGGTTTATTCCCAGCTTTCCTTATCAAGGAATGGAAAAGCTTGTGGCTCAATCTTAAAGATGGTAACCTTTCATCTTTATAAATGAGTAACACACTTCTGCATCTGGCACAGTATTCTCCACCTAGTAGCATCCAAAGGTTTAACTACATCACTTCACGATGGAGGGTGAATCACAAGAGTCTCGGATCCTCCTCCATTAACAGAAGAACCACAAGGATAATCTTTAAAGCCCCTTTCAGCTCCTAAGACTATTTAACTTCTACCAAGCTAATGTCAGCTTCTCCTAACTCCCATCTTCTCTTGATCTGAAGAACAGTGTAAAATTAACATGACATAAGCCAAAAGTCAACCTACAGTATGAATCAAGTGTACTGCATTTAGTGGTCCCAATTTTGGATTAAGAAATCAAGTCAATGAAAAAAAAAAAAAAAAAAGAAATCAAGTCAATGGTGACCATATTTTCACAATCCAGTTGCAAGACTTTTCTTTTTCTGAGACCATCTGGAGTAAGGGGAGAATATAGATAAGGCTATGGAATTGCAATTTACAGCTTAAAAAAAAAGTATTAATCGGAGGAGGGCAGCTTCGGTTCTCAAAAACCTTTCAAGGTTCTTGCTAATAAAGCCAAAGGCTCAGGAATGTGACTATGTGTGACTGGCAATGAGATTCATCACAAGGTACCCTCAAAGGTAAAGTTCACTACCCACTCTCATACTTTAGAGTCTACCTAAGCATAATTTTAACTGACATTTTAGCAACAAAATAAAGATATCCCTGAACTGTATGTAAAGCTCTCTGAAGTTAGATTTTGAGAAAACAAGATGGTTTAATCTGTAATTCAAGAAAATAATTTCACATCAAACTTCAATCCTTAAGAAGCTGCTGTAGCTGTACTATAAGGTTGAGTGTTTATTTTTTTCAAAGCGGGTCTCCCCCACCTCCCGAACGCTATAAATATGTAGTTCAAAACTGCAGTTTCTATATTGGTAGCATCTGGGATCCACAGAAGTGATTTTTCAATTACTTGGAAATACAAAATAGAGGTTCCCTAGTAACAATGCACCAGTGGCAAAATACTCCCCATTTTGTTTAGTTTGTGGGAGAAAAATCCTTTAAAATGGAAAGAATTTGTAGTCTTACAAAGATTACGTTGGAATTAGTTCGTTTTTTCCTCTAGGAGAGCAGCCATTTCTCCAAAAGTTTTGGAAGTCATGGCTCAGATTTCAAAACGCAAACACATGTTCCTGAAGCATCCGAAATGGGCCACTCCACTTTTATTCCCAGAGCCATGGCCCCTCGGCTATTTTGTGTCCCCCGACCCTGTAAAGGGCAAAAACTCAACCCCTTTTGGTGTAAACTTTCAAGAGAAGTGCAACAGCACGTTTTTGGAGTTTCCCAAACGGGCTGGGGACGTGCAAGGTCAGGTGGCTCGGAGAACCGGGGCTGGAAAGAAATCCTGAGGGCAAGAGCGCTCAGAGATTTTCGAGCATTGGGCTTGTGAAGGTTTCCACGAGCCTCTTATCTACCTAGTTCCAGGGGGAATTAGTGGTTGCTACTGTAGGAAGAAGGCTGTTCCTTCCCGAAGCCCGGGCCGCGGGATAGGCTTGGTGTATGGGGGAAGATGGTGGGTGCACCCGGCTTTCCGCCCTCGGGGCCTCCAGCTGCTTGCCACGCCAGAAGGACGCGCGGCCAGAGCTGGGACCTCCGCCCTCCCCCGCGGCGCCAGTCTTTGGAATCTGGCGTCTCCCCCACCTCGCCCGTCGAAGAGGGGGCCCCGCCGCCATATCCAGGCCGCATGGGGGTGGGGAAAGAAGTTGGCAAAGCTCGGCCTCAGGATCTGCGCCCCCCGTGGAAAGGGCAGAGGGGAGTCGTTTCACTCGGTCTCTCCCCAACTGGGGTCTCGGGGAACACGCGGTAATTGCCCAAAACCCCGCCCTCTGTGAGAGGCGAGGCTGCGGGGCTGCCGGGACGGTTTGAGGACCAGGCCCGGCCGGGAAGACTCCAACCTTCACCCCCCCGGTCCCCGGTCCCACTCCCCGCCGTCTCCCGGCGCCACCACTTCAGGCAGCCCACTTGGCCCGGCCTTTCCCCGCGCCCGGACCACCCCCCATGGGGTGCTCTCACTGCGCAGCGAGTCCCTCCGCTGCCTCCTCCCAGCCCAAAATGGCGGCGGCGGCCACCGATCCTTCTTGTCGCCTTCCTCTAGGGCCAGGGATCCCTCCGCACCCACAGCCCCGCCCCTCTCAGCCGGGTCTATTTTCTGCCCCGTAAAGATTAACGCCATCAATGAACTCTTTAATTGATCTCGGAAGGCGGGTTCTGTTGTGCTTCGGCACAGCTAATCGCTGACGAAAGTGAAAATATTGGCAGGCGGTTTGACCAATCAAAGAAGGCATCGGTGAGCGCGGGACGCCACTCGCGCAAGGGAAGATGGGTTTTGTAGTTCTCGGTCTGATCGTAGACGTGACAGGCTCTTCGCCAGGCTTTCCGAACTAGAAGAACTACAATCCCCAGCAGGCGCCGCGCTGCCAGGCTGTCCCCTCCCCCCCACCTTCTTGCCCGAGCGGCTTGACCAGAGCTGCTGCAACTGCAGCGAGAGGTAGGGCTGAGGCATTGGGAGCTGCGCCGACAGGCGGTCGGTCGCACAGAAAGACACACAGATATAGTCGTGTGCATAGTCCTTGACAGCAAATAGGTCAGTTCCGCCTTTGCAAAATCTCCTTTCCGGACCACTTCCCCTCTTCCAAGGAATCCATCCTTATTCCAGTTGGGCTGCATGTAGTGTGAAGACTTCTTCTCCTTTCCTCTGTTTCCCGTCCTGAGAGGAAGGAGGGGGGAGGCAGGCCAGGCCCAGGAGATGATAAGGCTTCAGCCCCGGGCTCGGCCCAGACCACGTCTGTGTTTCTCGAGGTGCTGACTTGGGGAGCTCAGCCTGAGGGGGGTGGGGGCGGGGTGCTGTCACGATTGCGACCTCTGGAGGCAGTGAGGAAAGGACCCCTTGTAAGGCCTGCTACATATTTTCTTGTTCCCTCCACTGACCCCACTCCACTGCCAACCTCTCCAGGTCATTGCTGTATCTTTGCCTCCCTGGGCCACGACTTTTTCCCCTTTGGTTGCTGGGGGAGCAGGACTAGCTTCAGAGCTGGGAGCCTGGGCCGCAGTGACTTCCAGAACAGCCTAGGATGTAAGCCCTGGCCTGGGGCCTGAGGGACAGGGCTAGGAAGATGGCCCCTTGCTGGCGGGAGGTGTGAAAATCAGGGTGTGGAGGCTTTAGGGCCTTCATTTGATAATGCAGTTGTGCAGGTCTGGTGCTACAAAATGGCTGCTTCTGCCTTGGTAAGAAATTCCTGGGCAGCCAGTCTTCCTGAAAATTCTCCTTTAAGACTTAGTTCTCTGTTATTTAAGGCAGGTGTCATTAGTTAGAAGCATCTGCTGAAAGATTGGGAGCAGAAGAAGGTGTCTACTCCGAGCCAGACCAACTGTAACACAGTCACCAGCCGCCCTGGAGGAGGCCAAGGTAAGCCCCACCTTCCCAACCACCTGAGTGCCCCGACATGGATCCTGCCAACTGGGATCCTGGCCGCTTGTCTCAGGTGTGTTGGCAGATCTGGCAAACCAGTATTTCTGAGTTCCTACTGTGTGGTGGGCAGTATGCCAGGATGCCAAATCTGTGCTGTCTCATGAAATCCTAGCAGCCCTTCGAGGTAGGAATTACTGTATCCATTTCAAAGAAGCTAAGGTTATCAGAGCTGAAATACCTTTTCTAGATTCATGCAGCCAGGAAACAAAAGATCCACGGTTTAAACTTAGGGCCTTCTGACACCAGAACCCTGCCTTGCATTTTGTCAAGCCTGAGAACCAAGTCTGACACAGGGAAAAGAGTTTGAGCGGTTGGTTCATGATTTAGGATGAGGGTTGGGGTTCACAGAGCATCCCGGAGACAGGGAGAGACGGGTTGTATCAGGCTCTCAGGAAATATCACCCTCTGATCTGGTGACAGGAACCCAGACCTCTGCCCATGCTGTCTCTTGCTGCCCCCATGCTGCCTATTCTCCCCGAGTTCACGAGTCCCTGTAGATGAGGTGGGGACTCAGCTCCTCTAACCCACCTTACATAGCATAGCCCCTTCCAGTGTTTTCTGGAGTTGTTTAACTTGGAGTTCATGACATGTCGGGGTTAGAAGTTCAGAGACGGCAGATGACTCATCCAGATCACACAGCTTATCTGCAATAGTGGGAATGGCGGTAAAGGGACAAGCCTTCAGGAGGGAGGTGGCACATGGGCCTGAGGGGCAGGGGTGGTTTGGGTGAGCAAAAGGATCATGAGGGGACACATGCTGAGGGCTGGGGGCAGGTGAATGATTGTGCGCGCACCAGCTGCCTTGCCCCGCCGCTGCCAGGGGCCTTGCCCCTTCTGGGGTGGGACAGAAGCTTTGTCCCGGTTGGCTCAAGACACTGGTGGAGACTAGGCCTGTTCCCGATCGACGACCTCCCTGCAGGCGAAGTAACAGTGCAACACAACGAACGACACATACACTACTCCGTACACACTCTGACGTAGTGACATAGCCCATCCCAGATGAAGACGAGAACCTCAGGGCCTCCCAGACACGCACAACACCCCTCCAGTTCCTACAGGGCTGCACACACACCCAGTGTCTGGACCTTTGCTCGGGTGTCTGTGAACCCTGGTGTGCATTGTAAAGCAGCATGCCAATGGTAGTGGTTATTATTAGAATTCCCCAAACCACAGAGAGCAATTCATTCCCCATCCCCCACACTGAGTGTTCCCACCCTTACCACGACCGAGATAAACAGATGCTTTGCACACACGCTGTCTTGACAGAATCCTTCCCACCTCTTAGATAAGTTCTAGAACGCTCTCGGCTACAGACTGGAGGTTCACCCTTCCTCTCCCTAGCGAGGGCCTCTTTCCTGCTGCTCATGTCAAAGAGTGATACCAACTTCTGCCTGGAATAAATACACTCCATCCTCTTGACCCTAGACCAACAGAAAGGAGCGTCTTGTGTCCCAGTGTCTTTTTTTTTTTTGGTCCTGGTGTCTTTTTTTTTTTTTTTAAGATTTTATTTATTTATTTGACAGAGAGGGAGAGACACCTAGAGAGAGAATACAAGCAGGAGGAGTGGGAGAGGGAGAAGCAGTCTTCCTGCTGAGCTGGGAGCCCGATGTGGGGCTTGATCCCAGGACCCTGAGATCATGACCTGAGCCGAAGGCAGACACTTAACGACTGAGCCATCCAGGCGCTCTGTCCCGGTGTCTTTTGAATCCCTTTCTCTTATGGGCTTTATGTCATTTAACCTGTTTATCGAGCACTCACCTTGGGCCGTGCCGAGGGACACAGTGGTGGACTGGACAGACAAGACATATTCTTATAGGAAGAAGACAGATGGTAAATGGTATTGTGGTAGATGTTACGTGGGATGTTAACTGGGTCACACGGCGGTGTCACTGGGAAGGGGAGATGGGGGGATCTTTAGATAGGGTGGTTGGGGGGGGCCCTCTGAAGAGGTGACATTGGCACCAGGCCCTGAAGAGTCAGCTGTGCACATAGCTGGAAGCAAGATCGGCGACGTAATTTGTAGGGCTCAGTGCAAAGCATTCTTTATTCAAAAATTGTTAAGAAGTTCAAGACAAGAACAGCAGAGCATAATGCAAAGCATGGGACCTTTCCGAACAGAGTGGGGATGAGGGCCTCTGAGGTTGCTTACCCACGAAGCCAAGTCTGTCGGAAAGACAGTCTTTCTATTTTTTTTTCTTTGTTTAAAGATTTTATTTATTAATTTGACAGAGAGACACAGCGAGAGAGGGAACACAAGCAGGGGGGAGTGGGAGAGGGAGAAGCAGGTTCCCCGCCAAGCAAGGAGCCAGAAGCAGGGCTCAATCCCAGGACCCTGGGATCATGACCTGAGCCGAAGGCAGACGCTTAACGACTGAGCCACCCAGGCAGCCCAAGACAGTCTTTCTAGAAAGAGGGCTCATCAAGCAAATACAGCAGGAGCCACTTCCCATCCTGTCTCCTCTTTCTCTGACTTCATCCCAACAGTGTTTATTGCATGCCTCCTCTGTGAGGCACAGGACGGCTACTGTTGGAGGCACTGCCTTCCGGAGTGAAACACACAGGCAGAATGCCTGCTCTTTTCATGAGTTCACCTGGGAAGGGTTGGGGGAGCAGACAGGAGCCCATAAACCAATAAAGAGTTGCAGAGGGCTAGAGGCTAGAGAGGGACCCCACGTCAACTGTGGGAAGGTCAGCTTCAGGCCCGGTGGTTGCAGAAGGATTCCGGCACCAGGGACAGGCCGTCTGTGATTCACTCTTCCTTGTCCTCTCTGTTTAGACCCCTGGTGCTCCTGGGAGCCCCCAAACACCCCCTGAGCCTCATGACCCTGGTAATTCCCTGCCCCTGACACCCCGGATAGAGAGCCACTCAGAGGAGGAAGATCCGACCGGGGCTGGCAGTGGCCCGGGCTGGATCAGCAGGGGCTCCCGGACTCAGAGCCCGGGGGGCAGCTCGGTGGAAGCTGTGCTGGGCCGGAAGAAGCACCGCAGGCGGCCTTCCAAACGCAAACGCCATTGGCGGCCCTACCTGGAGCTGAGCTGGGCCGAGAAGCAGCAGCGGGATGAGAGGCAGAGCCAGAGGGCCTCCCGGGTCCGCGAGGAGATGTTTGCCAAAGGACAGCCTGTGGCGCCCTACAACACCACCCAGTTTCTGATGAACGACCGCGACCCCGAGGAGCCCGACCTGGAAGTGCCCCACGGGGCCTCCCACCCAGGCTCCAGCGGGGAGAGCGAGGCCGGGGAAGGCGGCGGCCGAGGCGGCGCCCACGGCGAGTTCCAGCAGAGGGATTTCTCCGAGGCCTACGAGCGCTACCACACGGAGAGTCTGCAGGGCCGCAGCAAGCAGGAGCTGGTTCGAGACTACCTGGATCTGGAGAGGCGGCTGTCGCAGGCCGAGGAGGAGACCCGGAGGCTGCAGCAGCTGCAGGGGTGCGCCGGCCGGCAGCCCTGCCGCCAGGTCGAGGAGCTGGCTGCCGAGGTCCAGAGGCTCCGGACAGAGAACCAACGGCTGCGGCAGGAGAACGCCAGGTGGAACCGAGAGCGCGGCCGCCGCGGTGGGGAGCCAGGCACCTAGGAGGGGACCCCTCGGCCGGGGGTGGGGGGACCCGAAGATCAGGTCCCGTTTCAATACATGCTGGGGCCAGCCGGGGCTCGGGGAGGCAGGTGACAGATGTAAACCACTTCCGGCCCCCCTGTGCCCCCTGAGAACAGCGAAAGTAGGTTCAGCCTTCCACCTGGTCATTTCTGTAATTTGTTCTTTGATGTCTTCTTATTTTTCACAAAGAAATTAAATGATTTTCATGAGCTCACATGGGAGTGGCTAGGATTGATTTCACTAGGGCTCCTCTGAGAATCAGAGCATATGTGCGCCAGAGAGGTTTGGGCCTGGGGTCCCAGTCCCTGCCTTGCCCCAAGCCTGGGAGGCCAGTACATTCTGTATTGGGGAACCACCAAGGCCTCCAAGAGGCCTGAATTCTGCTCTGTGTGTCGCGGAACAATCAGGCTGCTTTGAGGGTTTTACAGAGGGGGAGGCCGGCAGGGGAGGGGGAGTTGCTCAGGAACCACCAGGTCCCGCCAGAACTTGACTTAGATTGCTGTGAGGAGCTGGGGGTGTCCCTGGAGGAGAGAAGGCTGGAACTTAGGAGGGGTTCCTTCAGGGTTTGTTCCCAGGTTCCCTGCATTCTCCCTGTCCTCCGCATAGTGTGGAGGGCCGGGCCGATGGGGTCTGGATGGCTTGTGTCTCCTTGTCCTTGGCAGCCCCCTGCCCCCATACCTCGAAGCCAGTGGGTGGGCAGGAAGTTAATCATCACTTTTGCCCCCTTACCTCGTAGAAGGGCACTTAAAAATAAGCATTCAAGGGACGTTTTCTCCTTTTTTTTTTTTTTTTTAAGATTTTATTTATTGATTTGAGAGAGAATGCATCCGCGTACACGAGTAGGAGGGGCAGAAGGAGAGGGCTAAGCAGACTCCACTGCTGAGCGGGAACCTGGATGCAGGGCTGGCTCCCACGACCCTGAGACCATGACCTGAGCCAAAATCAAGGGTGGGACACTTAGCCTCCTGAGCCACCCAGGCGCCCCAAGGGAAGTTTTCTCCTAATGAAAAAAAGCCCCCTGGGGGGGCGGGGATGGTGGTGGTGCAAATCAGTCCTTAGCAGAGCTGGTGGCCTGGCTTTCCCAGTGCTCACTGCACCTCTGTGCATCCTGCTCCTCTTGGCCTAATCACCGGTGTGGTCCGTTCCCTCGGAGGTGAGCCCCTCACCTGTCTGCGATATGGTAAGCTGAGTTAGCTGGGACAATGCGGGTCCCAGCAATGCGCCGGCAGTACCGGGCTCTGAAACCAGCTCAGGCAACCCCTCCTGCAGGCCCACCCTTCCTCAGACACCAGTCTCACTTCCATCATCGTACTGCGTCCCTGCTGGTTGCCAGCTCAGGCTGCGGTGGTGGAGGGGGAAGTTAGTCGACTCACCAACGAGCCTGTGTGGCCCCGCCAGGGCGAGCGCGGGGAGGGGCGGGGACCTGGCCAGCCCGACCTAGCTTCCATTCCAGGAAGGCTCATCTTGACAGGCCACATTGGGCAAGAGAAGGGCTCGGGCCTCTGAGCTGCTGGGATGGAAATGTTGACGAACCCTGTGTTTCGTCGGGACAACTTTCATTTCTGCCCTGCCACACCCAGGCCTCGCCAGCGCCTTCAACGAGGAAGCGAGGCCAGAACAGATTCTAGGAAGGGACGGTTTTCTTTCTTTCTTTCTTTCTTTTTTTTTTTTTGATTTTTATTTTATTTATTTGACACACAGAGAGAGATCACAAGTAGGCAGAGAGGCAGGCAGAGGGAGAGGGGAAGTAGGCTCCCTGCTGAGCAGAGAGCCCGATGCGGGGCTCCATCCCAGGACCCTAAGATCATGACCTGAGGTGAAGGCAGAGGCTTTAACCCGCTGAGCCACCCAGGCACCCCAAAGGGACGGTTTTCAAAAAAGGGCAGAATCTCTTGTCCCTGGTGGAGGTGGGGTGGGGGTGGGGTTCTGCCAAAGATTTTAGCCTCCTTCTCTTTGATCTTGAATAGCTCAGGAAAGGCCAGACAAATGACTGTCCCCACTTTGCAGATGGGAAATCCAAGGCTGGGGAGGGGAGAGAGGCTTTCGGAATTCCTAGCCTGTCTTCCCCTGCGGGGTGCTAGCCAGGATCCGAAGGCCCCCCGGGCAAGGCGGGCAAGGCTCGGGCAGCCCCAGGCAGCCTCCCAGCTGCTGCATTCCTCAGCAAGGAGCCGGGGAGCCCAGAGGGAGAGGGTTGGGCCCGGTTGGACAAGGTTGTTTACCGGTGGTGTGTGTGTGATTAGGAGGAGTGAGGAGATTCCAGAGGGGGCTGCAGGAGTGTTGGGGGAGGGGTGTGGCGGGAGGGAGAGGTGCTGGGGGCGTGTCCTGGAGGCAGCTTGGGCCCGCACCTCCCTGAGTAGGCAAGAGCTGCATACAGGGGAGGGGACAGGTGAGGAGTTTGGCCCTTCTTGGGAGACAGGAAAGCCCCCGCTGGCCCTCCCCACCCCCGACACACACACACACACACACACACACACACGCACACTCAGAGGGGCTCTTAGTCAGGGCCACATCAAGGTGGCCCTAATATTCTCAAGGCTGGGAGGACAGGATGGGGCAAGAAGAAAACTAAAGAGGAGTGTGAGCAAGGAAAGTGTCTTTACTGAGAGGGGTCGGTGGAGGAGAGTCAGGGCCACCTCCTCCCCCATCGGGTTCCCTGGCCTCAGTGCCCAGGAGCCCCAGGGCTGAGCAGTACCGGGCAGGGGGTGCTCAGCTCCAGGTGGTGGCCAGGTGTGGGCTCCTCTTGCCTCTCTCGCCTTTTCCCCTCTCTGGCTGCCTCTCTGGGTCCTGAGGCCTGGGCTTCTCCCTTACCCCACCACAGTGACAGAAGCTCCAAATTGACAGCAAACCCCCCTTCACCCCCACACCCGCTGCAACATACACACCCCCTCAGCTGGGGAAAGCGAGGCTTAGACTCATTCCCCTTTCCCCTCCAGCCCTTTCTAGAACGAATGTTCAGTGTCTGCCTTCCCTCGTGCCCATTTGCTTTCCAGGATCTTCTTGGTCACTTGGGCCAGGAGAGGGAGGCCCACAGAGGCAGATACTGCACGGGAGGGAAGGGTCCCACCACCCCTGCGTATCCTCACCCACCTCCTCCTTTCTTCCCCGTCAAGGACTCCCTCCACCTCAGGTGGAAACTCCTGCATCCAGAGATGGGGCAGGAGGGGTCTGCAGGAAGTGAATAAGGGGGTCTGAGGTGAAGTGATCAGGATGAGGGAAGAGGGGGGCCAGTTCCCACTGCTCCTGTCGGGTGTAAGCAAGGATGGCACTGGCCCTTTAAGTGGGGGTGCCAGCCGATGCCCTCCCCCAGCCAACCCAATTCGTGGGCACACTGAGCATGTGCAGGAGCTGTGCAAGCAGCAGGGGAGGGAAGTGGGGGGAGAGATTCCGGAGGGAACTCCTCACCCCCCCTACTTCCTGTAGCTGCCCCCACTCTCCTTCCTGGGTCTGACAAAGGAGCCCATGGTGCTCATCCAATCCCTTCCCCCACCCTGGGCCCCGGTGGGTGCTGCCCCCTCGGGACTCTGGGCGCGCAGAGGCTGATGGGCAGGCCCTCTGGGCCCTGGGAAGTCAGGCAGCCCCCCTGCTGCCCTGAGTGACACACACACTCAGCCCAGTGCCATCCCCACTTCTCTGGTGTGGGCGGCCGATAATCTTCCTGCTGCTTAACATGTTTGATATCATTCCCTTGGCACCAGCGTTTTTAAAAGAACCATCTACCTGTGACAAAACTCTGCTCTGAAAATTAAAAACAGCTAAAAAGATGAGGTCCCTGCCCCCTCCCCCCGGAGCTTCCAGTCCACACTCGGAGGAAGCAAATAGCTTGAGGTCTGTTAGTGCCTGTCCACCTCCTTCCCTGGTTCTTCCTCTTCCCCTACAGGCAGTTGGGGGGGGGGGGTGTCTAGGCAGAAGGACAGTGGGGCTGAGGACCCAGGGAAGAGAGGGAACAGGCCAGCCCAGCAGCCACAGGACTCGGTTCCAGGAACGAAGGTACGGACCCCAAGTTGGCTCCCCAAGTCCAAGGCTGAAACTCTGCTGCCTCAACTGGCTGCATCGTCTAGACCACCCTTCCTCTTACAGTTCCCCCATCTCAATCCACCCTGTTCCTGTAATGCCCCCCCATACCTCAATCCTCCTTTACCTCCCCGCCCCCTTGGCACTTGGTCTCTTCCTCCTTTAATCTCTTAGCTCCAGGTTCCCTTATTTCTTTTCTTTTCTTTTCCTTTCCTTTTTTTTTTTTTTTTAAGATTTTATTCATTTATATGAGAGAGAGAGGGAGCACAGAGGGAGAGTATGACCTTTGAGCAGAGAGCCTGATGCGGGGCTCGATCCCAGGCCCCTGAGATCATGACCTGAGCGGAAGGCAGACACTTAATCCACTGAGCCACCCAGGGGCCCCTGGGTACCTTTGTTTGTAATTGAGGTGAAATTCACATAAAAGAAGACTAACCGTTTTAAAGTGAACGATTTCAGTGGCATTTAGTGCGTTCACAACGTGTGCAACCGCCGCCTCTGTCTAGTTCCGACGTTATCACCCTAAAAGGAAACCCCTGTCCCCCGTGAAGCAGTTACTCCCCACTCCCACCTTCCTCTAGCCCAGGCACCACCAATCTGCCTTCCCTTTCTGTGGATTGATTTATTCTGGATATGCTGGTGGTAAAGCCAGGAGTAAAGACTGGTCTCTTGGGGCTTGGAGCTGAAATGACCTGAGAGGACCTGAGGGCCTCTTGTAGGGGGAGCACTGTACCAGGAGGCTTGAGACCTGTGATCCATCCCAGTTCTGCTTTTAACTCAGGGGCCTCCTCTCCTTTGTTCAAGGGCATGGTGCGGGGGCGGGGGATGCATCAGGCCAGTCTGGGGCCTATTCCTAGCCAGGGGACTTGTGTCTGGGAGTACACTGCCCAGCCTGGAAAAAACAGAACCCCTCCTTGATCTTCTTGGCTCCTCCCTGCCGGATCCAGGCGGTGCAAGTGGTTCTGGGGCACGGTGTGATTCCTACTGGGGAGTTTGAGGTCAGATGCATAAGATGAGGCATTTTTGGCTCAGAGAGGTTGAGAAGCTTACAGCCAGTCCTGTCTGATTGTGTTCGAGCCCTTGACCGCTGTGTTCTCCCGTCTTCAAAAAGATAAAGCAAGTTAAGGTTTAGCAAAGTGCCAGTAGTGTGAGAATGCTCTCAGATGGAAGCGGCCATAAATTTTTACTACTTGCAGGGTATTGTGTAATCAAGAAGGGAAGAGCTCCATTCCAAGGTGGTTCTTGGAAGTTCCTCTGGCCACCCCCTTCCCTTATCTTTTGGAGATCATTTCCTCCTTGCCTTCTTTCTGGCCTCCCTAGGATGACAGCTTTTGTGGGGGCTAAGAGGGGGCTGCCTGGACCTTGAGCCTTAGGGCAGGTGGGAGTGGGAAGCATGGCTTCCCTCTCCTCCAGATAAGATCTCATTCCTGCCTTCACCTGGAACTCAGTTCACTCGTGTCTCCATGGCTGACCCCAAACAGAAAGGCCTTTGTGGACCCAGGGAAGGGAGGGGACTGCACAGGCCTTGCCTGGCAGTGGGACAGTGGGACAGCTGGTTCCCAGTTGGCCGCGGGGTCCCGGCTGCCTGTGGGTGTGGACATTCCAGAGCCCACCTGCCCCAGAGAATCTCTCTGGACCCCATCCAAGATGGGCTGCCCAGATCAGCCCTCAAAGCACCTGCTGCCTCTTGCGTCGTGATGACCGGCATGGGGGGCCCTTCCCTGCTTTGTCCTTACCGCGGGGGACTCCGAGAGGAAGTTCTCAGGGAGACTAAGTCATGAGGGAGACATTATGAGCCACACGGGGCATCCAGAGCTGGCCTCTGCCACAGCCTGTCATTCCAGAGACGGGGAAAGGAAAGGGGTCTCCACGGGCCCATAATTCCCCTGGCTTTTACTCCTTCCACCTTCCTCCCCCCTCTCTGGGGCCCCCCTCCAGGCCCCCACACACCACGTCAGCCGCTCAGACTCCTTTACCACAGTGTGCGGACCTGGTCCCAGGTCCGCACCTTCGTGCCTAGAACCGAGGTCTGTTCCCTCTCTTCCCACTGGGTCTTCAGCCCCACTGTCCTTCCGCCTAGACGCCCCCCTCCTTTTGCTTCTCAATCCCCGCCTCAGTTGTTCCCCTTTGGGCCTTTGAAAAAGAGGATCTTTTTACTCTGGGCCCCTGGTCCAACTGTCCTCACTTGTAATTCCCATCAGCTGTATCTGTAGCCACAGGCATCTCCCCGGATGTCTCCCGGAACTCAGCCCAGTCCCAGAATACCCCCCCTCCCCAACAACTCTAGCTTCCTGACCACACTGGGCAGCGCTCCTCAGCTGCCTCTCCTCCCCCCTCCCCTAGGCTCCAGGTGCTGGGGGCCTTCCTCCTTCCCCCACAAATGGCTACACAAGTGTGGTCCTAACACCCTCGAAAAATTTTTTTCACCACCATTTGAAATTCCAAATGTAGTAGTTTATTGTAAACTACTTTCACATGTCCGTTTGTGAGTTTTCTATTCTACTAGTTCTCCATCTCATTTTCTTAAAAGATTTGTTTATTTGTTTGAGAGAGAGAGAGAGAGAGCGTGCGTGAGCGAGCGCACGCACACATGTGGGGGCCCTGGGAGGGGAGGGGAGGGCCAGAAGGGGGGGGAGAGAGAGGGAATCCCAAGCTGACTCCCTGCTGAGCTTGGATTCCCAGCTCAGGCTCCATCCAGACCCTGAGATTACAACCTGAGCCAAAATCAAGAGTCGGACCTTGGACCCACTGAGCCACCCACGTGCCCCTCCATCTCATTTAGTGATAAACCAGTCACACTTAAGAAATCATATGCTGCGGGGCGCCTGGGTGGCTCAGTGGGTTAAGCATCTGCCTTCGGCTCACCTCATGATCTCCTCTGGGTGCAGGGATCAAGGCCATTGGGCTCCCTGCTCAGTGGGGACTCTGTTTCTCTCTCTCCCTCTGCCCCTCCCCACGGCTTGTTCTCTCTCTCAAATAAATAAATAAAATCTTTAAAAAAATTATTATGCTGTATAATATGCTTTAATATCTGATAGCTCTATTCTCTCTCATTACACTCTTTTTACTAAAGATCCCTGGATATCTTTAGATTTTTTTTTTCTAGAGTACATTTAAAAGCAGCTTGTCCAGATCCCCTCCCCAAAGCGTGTCTTTTTTTTTCCCCCAAAGCATGTCTCTATCTATCTACCTATCGTCTATCTACCTACGAAGATACAGATAGATACGCAGATCTCGACATAGATGTAGGTATCTTCAAGAGATTTCTAGACATCACCTCATTCAACACCGATCTTGAGGCTGGATTAAATACTTTTCTAAATCTGTGACTCTGTCTCTTGTATTCTTTAACTGTTTTTAAGGGTGTAGCTCAGTGGCATTAAGTACATTCACGTTGTTTTGCAACCATCACCGCCATCCGCCATCCGTTTCCAGAACTTTTTTCTTTTCATCTGCCCAAACTGAGACTCTGTCCACTCAACAATAACTCCTCATCCCACCCACCCCCAGCCCCTGGCAACCACCATTCTTCTTTTCTAGAAGCCTTTTGAGACGATCGCTTCCCTGCTGCTTCCCATCCAGCTGGAGCACAGCTTCCCTCTCCTTGCCGAGCCCCTTTGTCCAACAAATTATTTCTCCTCAACTTGACTGCGATCGGAATCACCTGGGAAAACATTTGAAAGTTCCGATGTCTGGGTGCCCTCACCCCGGGAATTCTGATATAATTCGTCTGGGGATACCGTCCAGGCATCAGAGTTTTTAAGGGGGATTCTCCTGTGCTGCCAGGGCTGAGAACCACAGTTCTAAGAACTCCGAATGTTCTCTCTGCCCAGCTGTCTGTGGCCACATGTCCCACGTGTGGGGTACGTCTCGCTTGCCCACGTCATGGCCTCCAGTATGCAGATGCCAGACAAGGGGTCAGGGTGTTTGGGGAGCCCTGGAAGACATGGGGGTGGGCAGAGCTCACATTAAAGGGGAAGGAGGTACAGGGGCACCTGGGTGGTGCAGTCCGCTGAATGTCCACCTCTTGGTTTTGGCTCAGGTTGTGATCTCAAGGTCAAGGTCGTTCGACGGAGCCCTGTCTCAGGCTCTACGCTCAGCACGGAGCCCTCTCTAGATTCCTCTCTTCCTCTCTTTGTCCCACCCACACGTGCTTTCTGATGGTCAAATAAATAAACACATCTTGAAAAAAAAAAAAGAGGAAGGATGTATTTCCATCAATCTCTCCGGAGACTCCTGGCCTGTGTGGATGTGCCAGGGCTTGTGAGGTAAGAGCAGAAAACAGGCTGAGGGCCCCTCCAGCAGTCAGATTTTGAAATCCAGCAGTCAGATTTTGAAATCCTGCCTGGCAAGGATCTGTTGCCTCACGGCCGCGGCAGCAAAGCCGCCCATGCGCGTGCCCGATGATGACTTCTGCCCCATCTGGGCAGGGGGGCCTCCGGACCCGGGGTTTACCCAGGCCTCCTGCTACTGGCGTCCAGCTGTGAGCAAGTGCTGTGTGTGTTTGCCGGAAGGTTCAGAATCGAATGCTCTTCTTGCTTCCCTTTTTAGTGGGAAGTAAACCCCATATCTTCTTGCTCACCCAGAGCAGAGGGGGGGTGGGAGGAGGCCCCCTGGAGGCTTGGCCCGGGAGGGTTCCCTAGAGCCCCTGGGCTTCTCCAGGGTAGAAATGAAGAGCACAGGCTCTTCCCGGGTTCAAATCCTGCCTCATCCTGCCCACAGCGGCTCCCCGCCCACACAGAGCAAGGACAGGCACCTTCTCCATGGCCTGTCTGGACACCCACACTCTCCTCTGCGGGCAAAGAGATGGCTTGTCTCTCCGGACACATCAAGAGCCGTATTTGTCCCTCCGACAGATACTCATTGGGTGTTTGGTCTTCTAGGGCCTCGGGAACAAGGTACCATGAACTGGGTGGTTTGGAGCAACGGAAATGTATTTCCTCACGGCTCTGGAGGCTAGAAGTCTGGAATCAAGGCGTGGGCAGGGCCGTGCTCCCTCCGAAACCTGCAGGGCAAGGAGCGGTCCTTGCCTCTCCTTAGCTTCTGGTGCTTTGCTGGCTGAGCAGTCTGTAGTGTCCCTTGGTTTGCGGCCACATCCAGTCTCTGAGTGTCTGTCTTTTTTTTTTTTTTTTTTTTAATTTTATTTATTTATTTGACAGAGAGAGAGAGAGATCACAAGCAGGCAGAGAGGCAGGCAGACAGAGAGGGAAGCAGGCTCCCTGCCGAGCAGAGAGCCGGATGCGGCTGGATCCCAGGACCCTGAGATCATGACCTGAGCCGAAGGCAGAGGCTTTAACCCACTGAGCCACCCAGGTGCCCATCTCAGTGTCTGTCTTTATCCAAATTTCCCCTTTGTATGAGGACAGCCTCGTGCTCGATTTGGCAGCACATATAGTAAAATAGAAGGACACCCTAATTACCTCCTTTCAACCTGATTACCTACGTAAAGACCCTAGTTCCAAAAAAGGTTGTATTCTAAGGTATTGGGGATCAGGATTTCTACATATCTTTTTTGTGGGCGGGTGGGGGGGACTCAAGTCAGTCTGAAACTCTGGGTGTCCATGTGGTGCCCAGCCCTGGGGAGGTCACAGGAAGCCTGATGGACATAATCTCTGTCCTCGTGGACCTTATCCTCTCTTGTTTTACCTACAGCTTCTTCCTTTTTAAAATGATTTTTAAATTAATTAATTAGTTAATTAACTAATTATTCGTTTTTAAAAGTAGGCTCCACACCCAGTGTGGGGCTTGAACTCACAACCCGGAGATCAAGAGTCCTGTGAAGGGGCACCTGGGTGATTCAGTCAGTTTAGTGTCTGCCTTCAGCTCGGGTTATCATCCCAGAATCCTGGGATTGAGCCCTGCATTGGGCAGGGAGCCTGCTTCTCCTTCTGCCTCTGCCTGCCGCTCCCCCTGCTTGTGCTCTCTCTCTCTAGCTCTCTCTTTGTGTCAAATAAATAAATAAAATATTCATTTTTAAAAATTTTTTAAACTTTTTTTTTATTTGAGAGAGAGAGAAAGCACAAGTGGGATGAGGGGCAGAGGGAGAAGCAGGCTCCCTGCAGGGAGCCTGATGTGGGGCTTGATCCTAGGACTCGAGGATCATGACCTGAGTCAAAGGCAGATGTCCAACAGACCGAGCCACCCAGGTGCCCCAATAAGTAAAATCCTTAAAAGAAAAAAAGGGGGCGCC
The DNA here is from genome assembly GCA_028534135.1 of Potos flavus. NCBI lineage: Eukaryota > Metazoa > Chordata > Mammalia > Carnivora > Procyonidae > Potos > Potos flavus. The sequence goes on along the minus strand of CM052891.1, from coordinate 15,550,397 downwards.
TGGGTGGATCAGTTCATTAAGCTGCTGCCTTCGGCTCAGGTCATGATCCCAGGGTCCTGGGATTGAGTCCCACATCAGGCTCCTTGCTCGGCGGGAAGCCTGCTTCTTCCTCTGCCTGCTCTGCCTGCCGCTCCCCCTGCTTGCGCTCTCTCTCTCTGACAAAAAAAAAAAAAAAAAAGAGTCCTGTGTGTTACACCAACTGAGCCAGCTGGGTGATCCCCCCACCTATAGCTTCTTATTTAATTCTAACTCTTAAAAAAAAATTATTTATTTTTTTTTCAGAGAGAGGGGGAGGGGCGGAGGGGGAGGGAGAGAGAATGTCCAGCAGACTCCCCGCTGAGCGTGGAGCCCCACATGGGGCTGGATCCCATGACCCTGAGATCATGACCAGAGCAGAAATCGAGTCGGACCCTTAACTTACTGAGTCACCCAGGCGCTCCTTAATTCTAACTCTTGTTCACAAATACTCTGGGGTGTTCAAGCCGCTTTCTTTCACATGAGTGTATTTGGGCGATATGATGAGATTCCCATTTCACGGATGGGGAGACCAAGTCTTGGAGGACGGAAATGACTCGTTCAGGGTCACATGACTAACAAGTAATAACACAAGTTAACAATCAAATTCAGCTCTTGCTAGATACCAGCCAGTGTGACCTCACACATTTCATCTCATTTGATTGCCACAGACATTTTTTGGGGTGAGGGAATTGAAGTAAGTTGCCCAATGCCATGAGGCTAATAAAGGATTGCATTGGGATTTGAACCTAGATGGGCCAGCTCCTGCTACCATGCTCTCCGCCACCACCATATGGTTCTCTACAGCGAGACACGACCTTATATCTTCTTTGCTGCTCTCTGCTCTACGCCAGCAAGTCAAGCCTGATTACTCATGTACCCTCCATGCCTAGTAGAGAGCCACCCCTTTGCTCTTCCTTATCCAACTTCTCTGAGCTCCTTTTCTCTTCCTCTTCCCTCCCATTCCCTCTCACTCTGCACAAAGTTGCTTTTTCAAATATTTTATTTATTATACACAATATTTTATTTTTATTTTATTTTATTTTATTTTTAAATTTTATTTATTTATTTGACAAAGAGAGAGAGAGATCACAAGTAGGCAGAGACGCAGGCAGAGAGAGAGGGAAGCAGGCTCCCCGCCGAGCAGAGAGCCCGATGCGGGGCTAGGTCCCAGGACCCTGAGATCACGACCCGAGCCGAAGGCAGAGGCTTTAACCCACTGAGCCACCCAGGTGCCCCTACAATATTTTATTTTTAAAAAAAGGTTTCTATTTATTTACTTGACAGAGAGAGACACAGCGAGAGAGGGGACACAAACAGGGGGAGTGGGAGAAGGAGAAGCAAGCTTCCTGCTGAGCAGGGAGCCTGATGCAGGCTCGATCCCAGGAGCCCTGGGACCATGACCTGAGCAAAAGGCAGATGCTTAAAGACTGAGTCACCCAGGCGCCCCTATATACAATATTTTAGACATCAAACAAACACCCATGTACCCACCGCCCAGTTTAAGAAATAGCAACATTGCTATTACAGTTGAAGCCCTAGCATCTTATCACTCCCCAGGGGGGTGCACCCAGGATCCTAGATTGGTGACAATCATTTCCATGCATCTTTCGAAACACAGAGTTGCTTTTGACTGACGGTAGGAATTTTTGAGCTTGATTCTTGACAAGGAGACATAGCAGGAGGTGGGGAATCAAGGTGGAGATGTAGCTTGAACTGGACCTCTTTTGCAAACATATTATGCCAAAAGAGTTCAGACACAGAAAGGCCTATAGAATGAGAGAAGAAACCCCCTGCTCAGGAAATGAAACATTAAAAATGATCCTCAGGGTTTTCCTCCCTGATGGAATCCTTCCAGATGAACCACCCACCTGAATTTGGGGCTTATCCTTTGGAGCTGAATCTTGGCAGAGAAGCAGGGGGCTAGAGTCAGCTGTGGGTGGGAAAGGACATCACTAGCAGAGAGAACAGCAAGGCAGAGACTCAGAGGAAAGAGTTCAGGAAGCGGCTGTTGGGCCTCGAGGGCAAGTTGGGGAGGAGAGGTGGGGAGCTTGGGAAGGTAGATAAGCAGCCATCCCTGCCCCCTTGGGGACCTCCCTTCTGAATTTGCCTCTATCATCGCCCTAATCACTCGGAACCCTAATTATTTGTTAGCATGACTCTGAGATCCTAAGGGTAGGGACCCTATTAATCATCTTTGCCACCCCAGCATCTCACACAATGGGCCAAAAAAACATGGGTTTCTTTTGTTTGTTTGTTTTGTTTTTAAAGATTTTCTTTATTTATTTGACAGGGAGAGAGAGATCACAAGTAGGCAGAGAGGCAGGCAGAGAGAGAAGGGGAAGCAGACTCCCCGCTGAGCAGAGATGCGGGGCTAGATCCCAGGACCCTGAGATCATGACCTGAGCTAAAGGCAGAGGCTTTAACCCACTGAGCCACCCAGGCGCCCCTGGGTTTTTTTGACCAAATATTAAATTGGTTAAATGAGTGAATGCAGAGCTGTTGAACTAATTTCAGTCTGTGGGGGTGGGGAGCTGCTGATGGCAAGAGGACAGTGGGAATGGGAAGTCTGCGTGGGAGTGTTTTGAAGAGAATTATCATTTTCCTACATCAAGTGCAGGATGCCACAGACTCCATCCATGCCAAGCAGAGACCTCGCTTCTTAACGCCGATCAGTAAGGGTGACGATCCGCTGTGTAGACAGGTGTGCGATTATGCCATGGACGACCAGAAGGATGGGCTTCTGGCAGCTTCAGCCACCCCAGTGTCATCTGAAACCCTTTAAACTATTAGCTCTGGTTGGAGGCAAGCGAATAATCAGCCTCCCACAGGATCGGACCTATTTGTCTTCCTTAAAAACAACCCTCCAAGCCTCCGAGTCCCCGCCCGTGTGTGCTCGCTAGGCTGTTAAGTCAGCTTACTGGTACACGGGCAGCCCATCATTTGCATTCCTAGAAGCCCCTCTCGGGGGCTCGGCATGCTTGGGTGGGTTCTGAGTGGTGAGAAGTGCCGTTCTCGGAGGCTGCATTCCACATGGGGCCTAACAAACAGATAGAATGAGTCTGCAATTAGTGGCATCTCTTTGCGTGCAAAGAATTCACGTGGTGAGGGCTGTTTGTTTATTCTCTCGCCCCAGCCAGATGTGTGCTCGGCCGTCCTATCCTGTTCTAACCAAACCTTGGCTCAGAAAGCCCCTTTTCTGTCCCAAGGATTGGACGAGTGTGCTAATACGAAAAAGACGAAAGGATCGAGCTGTCATACAGATAAGTCTTGAAAGGCTTCGGATAAAGAGCAGGTTATGAAAGGACTTTGGCAGCGTGATTCGTAGAAATTCAGGCTACGGAATTCTGAATTTGCAGAACGCCGATCAGTGAAGTTGTTTTGTGCCTTGGTTCTCTGTGCCCTGTAATTCAGTTCAGATCTGCAGAGTGCTGAGTAGGGCTGGGGGCTCCTTCGTCGTGGCCCCTCCACAGGTGCCCCCCAACTTGTGGCAGGATGGGGAGGGAGGTGGTGGGGGGTGCCCTGGACTTGGAATTGATGTGGAAAGGCTGGACATGAACCCTGGCTCTGAGGCTTTTACTGGCCCAGTCGTCCTCATTCACCACATTTATTGAGTACCAGGCACTAGGCTGGCGCTGGAAAGACAAAGATGAATCAGACACAATTTCTTCCCTCTCCTGCACCCCCCCCTTTTTGACACTGAAGAGTATTTTTATTTTTTGTTATTATTTATTTATTTTTAGAGAGAGAGAGCAGGTGGGGAGGGGCAGAGAGAGAGAGAGAATCCTAAGCGGGCTCCATGCAGAGTGTGGGCTCGGGGCTCGATGTCATGACCTGAGATCATGACCTGAGCTGAAATCAAGATTTGGACACTTAACTGACTCAGCCATCCAGACGCCCCGAGAAGTAGGGGGCACCTAGCTGGCTCAGTGAGTGGAGTGTATGACTCTTGATCTTGGGGTCATGAATTTGAAACCCCCCATGTTGGGCATAGAGATTACCTAAAAACATTTATTTATTTTTTAAAAAAGATTTTATTTGTTTATTTGAGAGAGAGAGAGAATGAGAGAGCATGAGCAGTGAGGGGAAGGGGCAGAGGGAGAGGGAGAAGCAGACCCCAGACTGAGTAGGGAGCCCAGCTCAGGGCTCGATCCCAGGACCCTAAGATCACGACCTGAGCTGAAGGCAGACGCTTAACCGACTGAGACACCCGGATGCCCCCTTAAAAACATTAAAAAAAATAAATAAATAAAATTCCTATGAATCATACAACCCAAATACTTTAATCACTTGCTCTTTAGTCAAAAACACTTTAAGATTTATGTGATACAAGTCGCTCAATTCATTTGTCTTTTTTTACATTAGTGTAAACCTTTTATTGAAGTATAACATTTAATACAAACAAGTGCATAAATCATAAGTACAAAGTCGATACATCTGTGTAATCATACCCAATAAAGAAACAGAACACTCTCAGCTTCCAGAACTCCCTAAGCCTCATTTTTTTTTTTAAGATTTTATTTATTTATTTGACAGAGAGAGATCACAAGTAGGCAGAGAGGCATGCAGAGAGAGAGGGGGAAGCAGGATCCCCGCTGAGCAGAGAGCCCGATGCAGGCCTCGATCCCAGGACCCTGAGATCATGACCTGAACCAAAGGCAGAGGCTTTAACCCACTGAGCCACCCAGGTGTCCCACTAAGCCTCATTTTTAATCACCAAGAGTACCCTGTATCCTGATTTCTAACATAGATTAGTTGGTTGTTTGGCGCTTTGTCTGAAAAGAAACATGCCATCTGTACCTCTCTTTTGCTTGGTTTCTTTCCCTCAACATTATGTCTCTGAGACATATCTGTGTTGTTATAAGCAGGAGTAGCGTGTTATTTTTCATTGCTATATAGTATTCCCTTGCATGAGTATACTAAAGTGCCTTAATTCATTCTGCTGCTAATACTAGACATTTGGGTTCTTTCCAGTCTGGGATTATTATGATTAGTGCTGCTCTGAAGATTATTTCCCGTGTCTTTAGGTGTACACATGCACACGTTCCTCTTGGTTCTGTATCTGGGACTGAAACTGCCGGGTGGTACCGGATGCACTTATTCAGCTGTAACAGGAACTGCTAAATTTCTCTACCAGTTGACTGTGAGAGTTCCTTTGCTCCACATCCATGGTGGGGATGGGCTTATTATTTATTTATTTATTATTTGAGAGGGAGAGAGAAAGTGCAGTGGGGGGGCCGAGGGAGGAGGAGAGAGAAAATTGCAAGCAAACTCCCTGCTGAGCACAGAGCCCGATGTGGAGCTCGATCCCATGACCCTGAGATCATGACCTGAGCTGAAGTTGAGCCAGATGCTCAACCGACTGAGCCACCCAGGCGCCCTAGGGCTTCTCTTTTTAAAGTTAAACTCTACTAGGCACTTTATAAGGCCTCTTCTTATTTTCCCATCACATCCAACCCACGAGGAGGGTATTGCCGTGAACTCTATTTTACAGATCAGAAAACTGATCTTGAAGATGTTAAGAAACTTCCTCAAGGCTGCCCAGTGAGGGCTAGAGCTGGGCCGCCAGGCTTCGCTATCTCCAGCCGCTGGGGTCTGGAGCCCCGTCTGGTAGGGGTGGGGGCCCCCCAGAAACACATCCCTGGAAGTCGGTGAGATGCATTGTGCGAGGTACCGTGGTGACCCCAAAGCTAAAGGAGGTCGGTCCCACTGGGTGAGTCAGAAGGAGCCACAGCAGAGCACTGCATTGAACTGGACCCTTGGACAAGTCAGCGTAGACGAACAGTGCCCACCTCCAGGGGTCCTAGTGAGATTTAAGGTGCTGGCATCAGGGAAAGCTCCTGGGACCTCGCACGAAGCTGGTGTTCAGTGGAGGGTTGTTAAAGAAGTTAGTGAACATAGAGGACCGGGAGAGTTTCACACGGTTATGGTCCTTCCTGGAACCAGGGGAATGGACAAAATAACCTCTGTGGGCCCCTTTAATTCTAAGTCTCGGAAGGCCAGGAGAGAGCTGGAGTAAATGGCCGGCTCCACCATCCCAGGCAGGAAAGACTCCCACAACCCCACCTCCCCAGCCCAGCGCACTCTGGAGGGGCTGTGTGAGAGCAACTCATTCCTTCCTCCCACTTCCTTCCTTCCTCCCTCCCTCTTTACTTCCCTCCCTTCCTCCTTCCCTCCTTCCTCCTTGACTCTCTCCCTTCCTCCCTCTCTTCCTTCCTTTCTTTCTTGTTTTTAAATTTATTTTAGTAATCTCTACACCGCATGTGGGGCTCCAACTCAAGACCCTGAGATCAAATGAGCCAGCCAGGCAGTGGGAGAGCAACTCCTTTCTACCGAGGAAGAAAAAACACCACGGCCTCTCCCTACTCTCCTCGGTACCCTGTTACCCCCTCCCTAGCTCCATCCGGATTCCCAGACCAGCAGAAGGAACTGGAATCTAGGAGCAACAGCTTCTTGAGAAAGGCCCAGGCAGGCTGGGGAGGGGTTGGAGAGGGGTGTGTTTGTTTTGAAAGCCTGGGGCTGCTCAGGAGTGGGGGGAGGAGGAGGGGGAAGAGGAGGGAGAGGAGGGAAGAAGAGGAGGAGGGAGTGAACGGGGAGGGGTAGGAAGAAGAAAAGATGGGGCAGAAAAAAGGGAGGATTAATTTGCTGCTCAGACTCTAGGGCCAAGGACTGAAGCCTCTTCCTGCTTATCCCTTCCCTTCCTCCACCAGGCGTCATAGGGAGTTGTCTTGGGGCATCACGGTGCGGGAGGGGGTGCGGGGAAGCCGAGGGCTTGGGAGTGTGAATTTAGACCCCGGCGAGGATGAGCGAGGCTGCTTACAGACCCCTGCGCCGAGATCTGGAAGACAGCGGGTGGGCTCCCCATCTCCCGGGAGGAGCCTCCGCCAGGGTCGGCCAGAGCTGGCTCAACAGCGGCACCTGCTGGCCGGGGCCCTCCCCGCGGGGCGGGGCTCCCCCTCCGCCCAGGGAGCCCAGCGGGTGAGTCACTCGGGCTCAGGTCCGCGGCCGCCTCAGCTGTCAGAAAATGTCGGGGGCGAGGAATGTCCCCAAACGGCGGCCTCTGCCCTTCCAGTCACCACCTGTGCCCCAGTTCTGCCCGATAGACTCAGGACCCCGACGAGGCTCTGCCACGGGGCCGATCCAGGGTCAGCGCTGGGGAAGAGCGGGATAAATGCCACTACCTTCAGAGCGGTTTGGGTAGAGGTTTTGGTTTTATTTTATTTTTTAACTTTTTTTTCTTTTGAACTTCTGATCTGGAAAAATTTCAAGCTTACAGGAGAGTTGCAAAAACTATACAAAGATCCTCCACATACCACTTACCCAGTTGCTAAAATATACCATATACCAAAATATCCGTATACCATCACCAGTTGTTAAAATTTTGTCCTATTTGCTTCCCCTCTCACACTGTGTGTGTGTGTGTGTGTGTGTGTGTGTGTGCGTGTGTGTGTGTATTTTTTTCCCTCCCGAACTGAGAGTGGTCACCATTCCGCTCTTTGCTCATAAATACTTCAGCGGCTATTTCCTAAGAACGAGGGCATTCTCTTGCATAACCACAGTAGACTTTTCAACTTTGGGAAATTTAACACTGATACAATACTTGTAACTAATCGACTGTGCATATTCCAATGTTATCGATTGATTCAGTAAAGGTCCCTTAGAACATTTCGCGTAGGATCCAGACTAGGTTCACACATTACATTTCTTTAAGCCTCTTCAATCTGGAGAAATTCTTATCTTTTTCCATCTTTCACAATTTTTCAAAGTAGAGCCCCCCATCCCCTGCTTTCTTTTAACCGAGTGCTCCTCAGTTTGGGTTTGTCTGGCCAGGCCCCACACCCTTGTTGGAAATACTACATAAGCAATATTATGGTCTTGGGGATGGGGATCTCCACCTTAAGGGGTTGATGGAACCCCTGAACCTCTAAGGACTAACCGACGCAGGGCTTGATCCGGGGACCCTGGGATCATGACTTGAGCCGAAGACAGGTGCTTAACCGGCTGAGCTACCTAGGCGCCCCTGTCCAATGTCTTCACGATGTCTTCATAGTCCTTACCCTCTTTTTTTTTTTAAGTTTTTTTTTTTTTTTTGACAGAGCAATAGAGAGAGAGCACAAGTAGGCAGAGAGGCAGGCCGAGGGAAAGGGAGAAGTAGGCTCTCCACCGAGCAGGGAGCGCAATGTGGGGCTCAATCCCAGGACCCTGGGATCATGACCCGAGCTGAAGGCGGACGCTTAACGACTGAGCCACCGAGGCGCCCCAGTCCTTACCCTCTTGACTGCCTCACAGCACCTGGGACTCACTCTCCTTCCTCTCTGAAACCTCCCAGAGCTGAACTTCCTCAGCCTCCACCCATCCTCCCTCACCAGCAAAGGACAGAATGCTAGCTGGCGGCTGCTGGGTGCTCTGGGAGTCGGCCCCGCGGGAGGCGGTTTATCTGGGGAAATCTGCAGGTCCTGGTTTTTCTTGTGGCCTCCTGAAACCTCGGTGGAGGCGTCCTCCCAGTTTTAATCCACAGATGGGTTTCGGGACTTGTTTACCTCCCTGGGAGAGCTCAGCCTTCTTCTTCTTTTTTTAAAAAGTAGGCTCCACACCCGGCGTGGAGGGGCTTGAACTCACAACCCTGAGATCAAGACCTGAGCTGAAATCAAGAGTCAGATGCCTAACCCACTAAACCACTCAGGTGCCCCAGAGCTCCAGCTTCTAGTGGCTTCCACATCCCTTTCTTCTTCACCCACTTAGTAGTGCAGCCCTGAATCTCCACTCTCCTGTTTGGACTGGCCCTGTGGATGCCTTTCAGCTTCTAAGAATCCCAAATGGAACTGTTTATGTCTCTTCCAATCCATAAAGTCGTCCTTGTGCCTATTGTGACTCACTCGCTCTCTGTCACCTGTGCTCCAAGCTTGAGCTATTTTTCACCCTTACATCAAAGCCATATCTTTCCTCTAAAAGATATCTCCCCCCCCCCCCCACTTCTCTCTCCTGGTCTTTTGTTTTGTTTTTAAGTCTGTAATGGGTCTTCAGTTTTACCATCTCTTTCTGATGTGCCCGGCTGATCCCGTCCCTCTGGCCCCACCTGAACCCATCAACGACCAGGCTTGAGTCTCGTCACGTTAGCATGACCCCCACACCTTGAGAGGCTTGGCAGTGGATCCTTCCAGACTCCCATCCTCCTCCTTCTGGGTCCACGCCCCGCATTCCAGTCATACCCAGTCTGTTGTGTTTCTCCCAGCCAATCATTGCCACTGGACTTTTGCACATGCTTTCTCTATTCGAATGGCCACTCACCACCCTTTTCTACCCCCTCCCACTAATTTCGTCAAATGTTCTCCTGTCACCCTCTCTGTGACGACTTCCTGACATCTTCTGGTGTTTCTACACTTACATGTGGGAAAGAGGGGTCCAGCTCCGGCCTCCACCAGCTGTATCCCTTCGCAGAAGGCGAGGAGCCCACTAGGAGCACTGTCCAATGGCATTTTCTGTGATGATGGAAATGCTCTCTGTCTGCATTGTTCAGTATGGTAGCCACTAGCCACATGTGGCTATTGAGCACTTGGAATGTGGCTCACTGTGACTTAGGAACTGACTTTTAATTTATTTTTAATTTTAATTTTAATTTTATTTTATTTTTAAAGATTTTATTTATTTACTTGACGGAGAGAGAGATCACAAGTAGGCAGAGAGGCAGGCAGAGAGAGAGGGGGAAGCAGGCTCCCCGTTGAGCAGAGAGCCCGATGTGGGGCTCGATCCCAGGACCCTGAGATCATGACCTGAGCCGAAGGCAGAGGCTTTAACCCACTGAGCCACCCAGGCGCCCCTGTTTTTAGTTTTTTAAAGATTTATTTGTCAGAGAGAGAGGGAGGGAGAGCACAAGCAGGGGGAGCAGTAGACAGAGGGAGAAGCAGGCTCCCTGCTGAACAGGAAGCCCGATGCGGGACTCGATCCCTGGACGCTGGGATCGTGACCTGAGCCGAAGGCAGACCCCCAACTGACTGAGCCATCCAGGGGGCCTGGAACTGACTTTTTACATTTTATTTCATTTTAAATAATTTAAGTCAAAATTTAAGTAGTTGTACATGGCTAGAGGCTACCATTTCGGGTGAGCACAGAACTTGACCATGCCTTAGGTACTTGGGGTGTTGGGGTTCCCTGCCCAGAAGGCCCTAAGCCCTGTTTTAAGCCCTTTATTCTTCCAGGGACAGACTGTACAGTTGGTGCGTATAGGTGGGTAAGGGTGCTGTTTATGGGGGTGTGGGTGGGGCTTGGATATGTGGCCTGGTGTGTGTGTATGTGTGTGTGTGTGTGTGTGTG
>CM052891.1:15516370-15539571 GCA_028534135.1 Potos flavus | reverse complement strand
CTGAGCAGAGAGCCCGATGCGGCTCCATCCCAGGACCCTGAGATCATGACCTGAGCAGAAGGCAGAGGCTTAACCCACTGAGCCACCCAGGTGCCCCTTATTTATTTATTTACTTTTAACAGCTGGGTATTTTCTCATCGTGGAGATGTACTATAGTTTATTTAACCCTTTGTTGTCCAGTATAGTAGCCACATGTGGCTATTTACATTAAATTTATTTACAATTAAGTCAAATTTGAAATTCATTTCCTCAGCGGCACTAGCCACATCTCAAGAGCTCAGTATAGCTACCTGTGGCCAGTGGCTGTCATGCTGGACAGCACAGACAGAATGGAACATTCTCATCGTTGCAGAAACTTCTATTGGATTGCTGGTTTCACAGACCCCCCGTAGTGGGACACCTGGCTCATTTCCAGTTTTGAGGCGGTTCAGTGATGATGCCACCCATCCCTGGGATGCAGGAGAGCTGAGTGAGAGCTGCTTTGGCAGTGCTGGGCCTTCAACCTCAGATCTCAAAATCTGGGAGACTCCTGCAAGAGAAGGGCTATCGGGGGGCGCCTGGGTGGCTCAGTTGGTTAAGTGTCTGCCTTCAGCTCAGGTCATGATCCCAGGGTCCTGGGATCAAGCCCTGCATTGGGCTCCTTGCTCAGTGGGGAGTCTGCTTCTCCCTCTGCCTCTGCCTGCTTCTCTGCCTGCTTGTGCTATTTCTCTCTGTCTAAATAAATAAATAAATAAATAAATAAATAAAATCTTAGGGAAAAAAAAAGAGAAGGGCTATTGGGTTTGGGACAGGGGCTTGACCAGGGCCTGGAAAAGAGAGTAGCCCTAAGGACAGGCTTCCTGCTTAGCTCTAACCCTCCACCTCCTCCCTCCATCCTGGCCAGAATGCAAGCCTGTTTCCTTTCATTCACGATTTAAGTCCTGCACTGAGGATATAGGAACAGAAAAGACACAGCTTCTTCCTTGAAGAAAGAGACAGATTGTTACCTGCCTTGTGACACTTTCAAACAGGCCTCACCAAACATCAAGAGGCTTTATAATACCTATAACAGAGTGAGGGTGTGGGAAAACAAGCATCCATTGTCGGGGGTTGCAAATTGGTGCAACTTTTTTTTTTTTTAAAGAATTTATTTATTTATTTGACTGAGAGAGAGAGAGAGAGAGACAGTGAGAGAGGGAATACAAGCGGGGGAGTGGGAAAGGGAGAAGCAGGCTCCCCGCAAAGCAAGGAGCCCCATGCGGGGCTCGATCCCAGGTCCCTGGGATCATGATGTGAGCCGAAGGCAGATGCTTAACGACTGAGCCACCCAGGCGCCCCTGGTGCAAACTTTTTGAGGGCAATTCCAAATCTATCCAGATTCCCAAAAATCTACCCTAAAGTGCATAACCTTTGACTCAGCACTGTCATATTTATAAATTTGTTCTACGGATACACACATAAGTACAGACAAGGATATGTATCAAGATATTTCCTGCAGGCACCATTGTCTTTTGCAACAAAAGATGGACACAACCTAAATACCCACGAGGAGGGGAATAGTGAAATAGATTGTGACACATCCATATAATGGAGGACTATGTAGATTTTGTAGAGGCAGATACGTTAAGTGAAAATAGTAAGGTGATAAATTATGGAGCGTGTGCTACCATTTGTGTTAAACACCCCCCCCCCAACACACACACTGCTTGTATATGCCTGAAACATCTCTGGAAAGATGCATTAAAACACTCTTTTCAACTGAGCACATGTATGTATCACCTTTAAATTCTTTTTTTTTTTTTTTTTTAAAGAAGTACCCACTGAGTAATGGTGAGCAGGCAGAGGGAGGGAAATTCCTGGGGAGACCTGCTCATTCACCTGAGCTCTGAGTGTCCCCAGTGACTGCACGATTCCTCCATACGAGGTGACAAGGCCACAACCGGTCCAGAAATGTCACCCACGCTGTGACTCCATCTCCATCACCTCTGGAGGCCTCGCCCTATCTTGGCTGTCATACTTCTTGTGCCCAGTAGGGGGAAGCACAGACCCACCAAAGCATTGGTTCCAAACTTCCCCAAGCATCCCTTCTAGGATTTCCTCCTCTGTGGACCCTGATTGGAAAGATACTTCCTGCCAAACCAACCAAATTTATTAGGTAATAACTGATTAAATTCTCTCCCTTTTTGTACCCCACAGTCCTGGTCAGGGCGCACATGACAGAGTGTAGCCTTGCTGAGCTCATCATTTTCCCCGTAAAATGTTCTACTTAGCCCAGCCTTGTTTCCACCAGGCCTTGGGTGGCGGTGATTGGCCGGAGCATCCCCAGGGATTGGGGGCTTAGGCTGGCAACTGCTTCATTAGAGGCTTCCCACCCTGCTCGGATCTTCAGCTGTGGGGACCGACTCCCACCCTTCTCTTACCCACTCAAAGAAGTAGCTCTGGGCGAGAGGACACATGAACACGGGGCACTAGTCTGACTGGTGGCAGTCACTCCCCCAGATGTGTCTGGAGTCTGTCCCTTGCTAGGGGTGAGCAATGGGGACTCTTGTCATCTGCCCCAGATTCTCCAGGAGTGAGTGCAGTGCTGGGCATACAGCTGGTGTAAATTAAAGGTTTGTTGTTGTTAAATGGAAAGAGACAACCACCCAGGGGACCGGAGACTAAATTCTTTAAAAAGAAAAAAAAAAAAAAAAAAAAAGGAGGTCCTAGTTAATCTCAAGGGCAAGAAGCCCAAGATTGGACCATTCTTGGCTGAAGATAAGGGTCGTAGGCACAGAATGGGTCACCTTCTTGGCATGCCCAAGGAAAATCCTGCTTTGTCTTACCTATGGGTCCCTGGCTGGGACATGAAATCAGAAACCACATCTCTGTCACCCACCAGAGGTGCTGGTGACCTTGGCAGAAGAACGCTTAAATCAGGTCGGTCTGGGAGAAGGGGCTGTTTCATCTCAGGGCCTTCCTTAAAATTAGATAAATTTCCCAGTTCCTGCTTAACTCCTGTCAGTGGTTCTGGATAGGGTAGGGGGTTGGGGGGGAGGGAAGAGGAAGCTCTAAAGGGAAGAGACACTTACGGCCTCTGGCTCAGCCTGGAGGAAATCCAGGGCTCCTTTAGTGGGCCCTCCCTCCTTAATGTCTTGGAAGTGCAGGGAGGGGCAATTGGGGATAATGGAGAACAAAAGCAGCAACTGAGAGAGAAGGACCTCAAATACAGGTTGGAGATTATGTCTCAGATCTGGGGTTCTACAACCCTCCCAACACTCCCTCACCTTTCTGGTCCACCCTGGATGAGAGAGGGTAGTGAGGGCTCGGACAGCAGCCCCAAGACAGTGTGGATTTTGGAGGTGGGCAGAGAGAGTCCCCCTTATTAGTTGTGTACCCTTGGGCAAGTCACTTAACCACAACGAGCCTCAGTTTTCCCATCTCTAAATGAAGATATCAACACCTACCTTCCCTGGTCATCGTCGGGATGAATGAAAGAAGACCTCTGGAAGCATTTCTGTAATTGCTAGACTTCAGGGATTATTATTGGCCAAGGTGAGAGGCCACCCTAGATCCCTGGAGATGACAGCGTCAAGGAGATTTTTTTTTCTCCTCTTCGGTGCCTGCTCCTTTCTCAGCCTGGATGCTGGCTTTAATCCTCTGTTCCCGAGCCCCTGCGCTTCTCCTGGAGGCCGCCTTGGTGGTCTCCAGATTCTCTCGCACCTTGCCTTTTTCCATAGGCGCCCCCATTTTACGACCCTGCGGGTGTGGGCATGCGCGCAGAGTTGGTCCAGGGTGAGACAGGTTGTGGGGGTCTCCGCTGGCCTGAATCCGGGCCCCCCGCCCTGCTTTGGGGTTCTCATTTGCAGATGGTTTCCTCCGGTCCTCAGCTCCTCTCCGGACTGAAGAGAGGAGGACAGAAACAAGGGGTGGGGGGCCTGGAAGGGGGTTCCCACCTTCTCAGTCGGGCATCCGAGAGGGGGACCCAGCCCTTGCGCCCCAACGCCGCACCGTCATGGGTCTCCAAGCCGCGCTCACAGTTGCTGGCAATGCTCCACGAGGAGGTTTGCCCCGCCCGACCCCCAGGCCTTGACCCCCCGCTCCCCTTCCCCACCTCCCGTCACCCAGACCCCGCCGATCCCCGGCTCCGAGCGAGCGGGAGCATGCGGTTCTAGGACCCGGAGGCGCCGCCGCGCGCGCCGCCGCCTCTGCCTCGCCTCGGCCGCCTCCCGCTCCGGCAGGTGAAGCGGCGCCCGCCGCCCCCTCTGCGGCAGGTGAAGCGGGTCGGCCGCCCCCCTCCCCGCCGCACCATGGCTGCGGCGGACCCCCGGCCCGCGCCCCGCGCCCGCCCCCTCCCTCCAGCCCGCCCCCCGGGGGCCGGGTGCGTAGCGGCGGCGGCGGCGAAATGCGGTTTGCGCGCTCGGGGAGCGACAGCAGAAGTTAGAAAATCGCCGAGGGGGGAGCCCGCGCCGCAGCTTCCTGCCCCCGGCCCAGCCCTCTGGCCCCGGCGGCCTGCAGCCTGACTTCCTCCCCCCACCCCGCAGCTCGCCGCCCGGCTCCTCGGACGGGGCCGCCCCGATGGGACGCCGCGCCCCGGCCCTCGCGCGCCGCTGAGCCGAGCGCCGCCGAGCCCAGCCTGCGCCGCCGCCGCCCGCCGCTGCCCTGCTCGCCCGCCCCCCAGGCCCGCAGCCGCGTCCCCGGTCCCCCGGAAAGCTGGATTTCCGAGGCTGGAGGCGCCTGGCCGACTGGGTGGGGACCACCATGGGCAACGCGGCCGGCAGCGCGGAGCAGCCCGCGGGCCCCGCCGCGCCGTCCCCCAAGCAGCCTGCGGCGCCCAAGCAGCCGATGCCCGCGGCCGGAGAGCTAGAGGAGAGGTTTAACCGGGTTCTGGTGAGTGTGGCCCGCCGCGCGCTGGGCGCGGGCGGGGGGCGGCGGGGACTCGGCACGCGTCCCCGCCCTCGGGGGCTCAGGTACCGCTTGGAGATCCCCAGCCCCTTGGCTGCCCCTACAGGGGGTGGGAGTGACCGTGGCTGCTTTCAGAGTGACTTAGCACTCTCCCCCCCAAAACTTTCTTCTGCAGTCGCCCAGTCTGCCTCCCCAAGACGCCCCCTTCCCTGGCGCTCCTGGGTCTAAAGGTCTAAACAGAAATGTCCTGCGAGGAAGTTGGGAGCCCAGCATGCAAAGGGGTCCCAGGGTATCCCTTTCTGCACTGCACGCAGGCCCGGCCACGGGGCGCAGGTCAGGAGCATCTGCTTGTGTCTCAGGGCCAAAGATGGAAGAGTTACATTTTAACGTGCTGGGAGCTGGAGTTCAGGTGTTTGGTCCTGATTCGTTCGTGCCTGGGCAGCTGGGAGCTGGGTCCTCAGATCATGCAGAGGGAGCGTCTGTGTTTCTCACCCTCGACCTGTGCAGGAGAGATTGCCTGTGGGTCCTTATCGTGGGCATTTCCTCCGGCCCACTGAAGGGATTAAGGTTAGGAGGGGTGGGGTCAGGATGGATTGGCCACTCTGGCTTGAGGTGGTGCAAAATTCTGGACACCCCCCCTGGCGACTCACCTTCCCCACTATCGCCTGCTGGAGGAATTGAGGGGGTCGGAGACTAAGCCCCTGGGGAGAGAGCCATCAGCTCCGGCTGAGCCTGGAAGCCATCAGGATGTGTTTGGGGAGGGGCTCCAGAGCAAAATCAGGGCTCCCTAAGACCTGGTGGGAGGCAGAAGTAGGGAGGGGGAAGGGCCACTCATTCTCACTTCCCTCTCCCTACCTCAGCCCTGGCCCAGGCTCCCTTCTCTAACTAATTGCCTGGTGGCCTGTCTGCTGTCAGCTCCCTTGCTGGACTCTGGGTGACAGGCGAATGAGGCCGTGCTTTTTCCCAGGGGCACTTCGCAGCCTGAGCAGGCTGGCATTGCAGGTCTGAGGGTGGGGGCCCAAGGGAGGCTTAGGCAGTAGAGCAGTGCTGGCGTGGGGCCGTGCTCAGTCCTTTGTCCCTTCCACCTCCTTAACATCATTTCCCCTCCCTTGGCCAGCCACTGGGCAGTGCTCCCCAGATTCTCCGTGTGGCCCCTCATCAGAGTTCCTAGAAATCTTGGCTGCCCCCTCCAAGAAGGCTAAGAGGGGTTTGGAGGAGCTATTGGGTGGGGTGGGATCTGGTCATCCTTGTGAAGGCACCTTGCTTGATTAGGGGACAGGGAGGGATCCTGAAGGACACCTCATACCGGGTCGGGCCCTGATTACCCCATCTCTCCACCCGCTTTCCTTTCCCCAAACCCATGGCCTGGCAAAGCTGAGCTGAGCTGAGCAGATGGGGGATGGGAGGAGAATGAGGAGAGACAGTCTCTGGGGGACCATCTGGGGAGCCTGAGTTGGTGGTAGATCCCTGGACCCCTGCCAGCCTGATGGGGGGGATATAGGTCTGTCTCCCCCCCCATGTGTGTGTCTGTGGACGGGTGGGACAGGATGTCAGGGTGAGGTGCGGCCCCCGTCTGCTCTGTGTTACATGCACACTAGTGGGCAGGAGCTGTGTGAATAAGTCAGACCAGTGGGAAATCCAGAAGTCAAATGGTGAGGTTCCAATGCCTAGTTCTCGATTGCCCTGCTTGGGTTTTTGGCCTTGGCTCTGATTGGCTGAGTCTGATGCTAACCGCCATCGGGAGTCCCTGAGTACCAGGGCGTGGAGGGCGGAGGCCCAGAGCCGGGTCTGTGAGGGTGTCTTGGTGGAGAAAGCCGCGGCGGCTGGGTAGAAAAGATCTAGGGCAGCAGCACCCATTGGGGCTCGGCTTTCCACCCCAGCCCACAGGAACCCCAGTGTGTTTACACTTGGCCTTCTTTCTGGGGAGGGATCAGCCTGTCCCTCGTCCTGTGTGAGCAGAACACACCCCACCCGAGGTCGCTTGGCTAAGAACCTGGCTCCCCTCATTCCCCACCGACAGGGGCATGAGCCCCGCCCTGGGGTGATGGCCTTGGTCCCTGCCTGCAGCTGCCTGGGCGAAGTATTTGGCTAAACCCACAGGCCTGGCAAGCAGCATCGCAGGGCGCGTCTCCATCAGAGCTCCGCCTCCGTGGCCAGAGCGGAGTCCTGTCCTTAGTGACCGTCTGCGAGGAGGACAGCCTCAGACAGCTGAGAGCGATGGGCCCGCCGCCCACCAGGAATCCCCGGGTCTTGATGGCAAAAGCATAACCCCGTTGGCTATTGTCACACGGCCCCAGGGGAGCTCTTCCTTTTGCTCGATGGCAGCCCTTTGGTCCCTGGTGGGGAGTAGGATCCTGAGACCCCAAACCACTCCTTGGCTCCTGGCTGTGGGACCCAATCTTGCGGGTGAAGGGCCCCCCCGCCAAGGCCTACTGCCAGACTCGAGATGGAGCTCGCTCTCCCTTTCCCCCTGCTGTGGCCTTCCTCCCATGCAGGGGTGGGTGGCGGGGGGGGGGGCTAATTTTCTAAGGAGGCTGTGAGAGAGAGGGGTGCCCCTGCTTAAAATGGGGGTGGGGAGAAAGAGCAGGTTGAGCCAGGGTTTTCCTGCTGCTGCCTTAGCAACAGTGGAGGAGCGATGGCTGCCCAGCGACACGGGCCTGCTGTCACGGTGGGAAAACCAGCCCGCCAGACGCCACGCTCTCGCCTCTCCTACGCCGTGCCCGAGGCTCGTGTCGTCCTTGCACACCTTCCCCTGTAAGGGTCGGGGTTTGGGATGACGAGGCGCTCTTTCCAGGCCTTCCAGAAGCTCCATGCTTCCGGCCAGGCATAGGACACCCCTGATCTGTCCAGTCAGGGAGGAGCCTGTGACTTTGGGACCAAGGGACCAAGGGAAGGTGCCCCGGATGTTGTCCTTGAGGCCAACCAAGGATGATGCTGATCCACACGGAGGCCGAACCATTCGGAGAGGAGTTTGCCTGCTGGGGCCTAGCCCCCTGGGCTGCCCTTAGCGTGTGCCCAGGGATGTAGACATTTGGGGAGGCTGTCTGGGGAGGTCAGGATGGCCCCACGCAGGGTGTGGATCCCGGAAGTCCTGCTTTCAGCTGGAGCCCTTCCCTGAACAGCAGAGGCAGCCTCCATTGTGTTGGCTGGCGCCCTTCTCTGGGACGAGGCAGGTGAAGTTTGGGGATGTGTAGCTGTAGGTAGGGGTGCTCAGGGCCTGGACCTCTCATCTCTAGGGTGTCTTGCACGGAGGGCCCCAGTGGGGCTGTGGCCATGTGGGCAGATGCTGGGCTGGGCAGGCGCTGGGGGGTGACATTCTTAGCGGGTAGGGCTGGCACACGCTGACCCTGGAAACCCAGGGATGTGGTAGGCATGATTCACGGGGACATCTGGGTCCAGTTGGCAAAGAGCTGGGTGAGATGGGCAGGAGCAGGTGGGCTGCTCTGGGGGTTACCTCTGCATTTCTCCTGGGAGCCGGGGGCCCTGGAAGGTGGCTCGGGCCTCCCCACCCCTGAGGGGGCCAAGGGTTACTCGCGGGAAAGGCAGGGTAGCTTCCTGAGTTTGAGGTCATTACGTTGGGGATGGGGGTGGGTTTTGTCTTTGCCACTTACTACCTGGGTGACCTTGAGCAAGTTACTTGACCTCTCTGAACTTCAATTTTCTGCATGGGTACAAAGAGGCTGGCCTCCTCGGACTGTTGAAAGATTAAGCGGAGTTTGCCTGAAACAGAGCAGGTGCCCCAGAAACTCTCCCCCACTGCGAGGAAGGGGACGACATCAGAGAGGATAGGGCCCTCGCCATAGTGGAGAGTGTGCCTTTCTAGACTGTGCCTTTCCCCTCTTCCCACCTCCGTTACCGAGACCCACCAAGGCTGCCAACTTCAGCCATCACAGGCCAGGCTGCCCTTGCTGCCATCATGCAGGTCAGCAGCAGTGGGGCCTAGACCGAAAACTGCCTGGTGGCCGGAAACCACGAGAGGGAGGGCCCACCTCTCCTGGAGGGTGGGGCAGCGGTGGCGCTAACGGTAGCTGTGTGCACATGGGGAGGGGGTGGGGAGGCCTCCACTTCCCTCTGAGAGACGGTGTGCTGGGGGGGGGTTCCCCAGTGAGTAAGAGCTCAGTGTGGGCAGCAACAGGAAGCATAGGGTGCTGGGTGGCAGGAAATGGGGCTGGCTGTTCCTGGTTCCTCAGACGGGTGGGGGGACCGGGGCCAGGCTGTCTGTGGAAGACCCTCGGGGCTCGGGACCCACATTTCTCGCTGCCCTCAGTGAGAACGAAACTGAGTCTTCTTGAACCGGCTTGCCAGCCAGGTCAGCTTGGGCAAGCGACTTAATCGCTCTGTGCCTCAGTTTCCCCTTTGTGAAATGGGGATCATCAGAGTATTTCCTGTGTAAGCTTCTTTTTGAGGTTTAAATGGGTCGGTAGATAGAAAGTACTTGGAATGGCACTTAGCCCAGTGTGGATGTTTGGGGAATATTGTCATTACTGTAATTCTTCCCCCTGGGCCTGGATCGTCAGGGCAGTGCCTGCCGTCCTGGCTCCCACCTGGCTTGTCCTTGTCCCTGCCATGGGGACCCTTCAACCCTGATGGGAGAAGCTGTGAGCTTTTTGGGGTTCTCAGCACCTAATCCTGGAGCCTGTCATCCCAGAGCCCCCTCCTCCCCCCAAGTCTGGGATTACCTCTAATTGCCCCAGAAAATCTATATACTGGAATTTTAAAACTTGGACAATGGATTGTTTTTGGAGATGTACTGAGAGCTCTAAAAAACCAAGGTTGAGGCCATGGAGAGGTGGGCGGAGGGGAGACGGATGGGGAAGTGGGGGCTGTGGGGCACTTCCTGGCTTCTGGGCCCATCAGGCTGTGGAGGCCCTCCCTGGAAGGCTGGTCTGAGACTGGGCTTGGTAGCCAAGTTCAAGGGCATTCTGGGACTCAAAGGGCCAGACGTCATGAGGAGAGGGTGGGCAGGTGGGCTGGGACAGAGTCTGAGCCCAAGCCGAAAGTGAAACCGGAGGGTGTGGCTGTGTCCCGAGGCGGACGGAGCCCCTCGGTCTCCAGGGAGACCCTTCCAGATGTCAGCACTTGGGGGACAGTGGGTCGAGGCAGTGCTTGCCAGGGGCTGGACTTGGGGGAGCGAGGCTGGAGGCCCCTCTTGCCCCTGGAGAGGGAGGGGCAGGGAGGGGGAACGAGCCCCACACATTCTAACAGAAAGGTTGGGGAATCAGCTCCTTTTCTTGGCCACGCCCTCAAAGATGGATCTTTTCTCCCTCTTCCTCTGACCCAAAGCCTCAAGGGCAGCAGGGAAAGGGGGGGCTAAAGGGTCAGTTCATTTTTGGCCAAGCCTCGGAGGCAGGTCTGTTGGCTCTGGACGTTTTCACAGACTTCTGCTCATCACCCCGGCCTCGCCTTGGGGTCAGTGGACCCCTCCCGCCCCCCAGTCTGGGAAACGCCTCCTCACCGTGCGCGTCACTGGAGAAAATTGTTACATCAAAACACAGCTTCTCACTGAGTGTTTCCAGGAGCTCTGGGAGCCGTGAGGCAGAAGGGGAGTGTGCCTATTTTATGGAGGAGGAAGCTGAGGCTCAAGGAGACAGAGATGTCGGCAGGCTGGGTGGGCCCAGAAGCCGGATCTCCTGAATCCAGCCCAGGCTCTTCCTCCGCCCACTGTCCCCTCACAGGAGGCAAGTGTCCCCCCCAACACCTGGACTTCCCTGTCCTTCCTGTCCCATGTGAACGCTGTCAGCCACCCTCGACTTCTCGCCCAGCCCCCACCCCCACGGGACCACCTCCTTGCAGAGAGGGCCCCGGGTCTGGGGTCTGCGGCCCCAGTTTCCAGGAGGGTTTCGCTTCACCCTGAGCGAGCGGTGCCCTCTGGTTCCTGTCGCACTCCTCAGGGTCCCCGTCTCCTCGGTGGGCTCAGCGAGGAGCAGCTGCTCATTAGTGCTCCGCGCTGTCACAGCTATTTCTGATTTCCGAGCCTAAATTTAGCGCGTCTGGCAGGCGGGCAAGTAGCCTCAGGGGCTTGAGCACGCCCAGGTGGGGAAGGGGCAAAGGAGTGGCCTGCCCGCCACTAGGCCACCACTGTCGGGGACAGGTGGACCCGCCGCAGAGGCCTCCCCCTCCCCAGTAATAACCCCGGGGCGGCCCCCGGGGGAGCGGGCCAGGGCGCTGGTTCAGAGCCCCGGGCTCAAAGCCGGCCTGGCTGCCCACTTCCTGGCTTTGTAACCTTGGGCAGGTCATTAAACTACTCTGTCCTTGCGCCTGTAAGATGGGACTGAGGGTGCTGATGGCGGCGGCGAGGGTGTCCCCTGCGTGGGGGGCTCAGAGCAGAGCCAGGCACGGTAAGCGTCCAGGCAGAGCTGGCTACCACCTTTATTGGGGACATTATTAGCATTGGTCGCTGCCTCTAGAAGGGCCACTGGGGCCATTCCAGGAACCAGACAGGTCCCTGGGGTGGGTGACAGCTCGGAAAGACCCCTGTGGGAAGCGGCTGTCCCCTGTAAGGCTCCGTTCCTGGAGCTTATCCACCCCCCTCACTCCTGCTCACCCCCCTTCCCTGCCGCCTCCTCTCTGCTCTGAGTTGGCCACCGCTGCAGCTTCCCTGACACTGGTGGCCTCCCGGCTGCCTCCTTCCGCCTGAGCCTTGCCCCACTCTGCCCTGCCCCACTGTGGATCTCTGCGTGCTGGGGATGGGTCAGGAGAGACCAAGGAGAGAGCGAGACAGGGATGGGGAGCAGTCCAAGGGAGGCCTTCCCCTCGGCTCCAAGGGCCCTTCCTGGGCAGTCGGGGCTGTGGTGGCGGGAGCCATTCTGGCCGCTGGCGGCTTGGGGGAGGGCAGCAGAGGAGACAGCAGCGGTTTCCTTAATCCAGGGGCTCACTTTCGCAATGGGGAGAAGAATGACGTACCCCATCCCCAGCTGGCCTGGGGGGCCCGGTGGGTAGGCAGTTTCACCTCTCAAGTGGGGCCCCAGCCAGAAAACTTGGGCAACGGCGGCTGAGAGCACCCAGCTTCCTGTTGTCTGGGACTGACCCGAGGCAGTGATTGTTTTTGGGGGGGTGAGGTCTGGCCAGAGCCCCAGAACTGGGCCCGGCACCCCAGAGAGGAAGCTGGCTCCGGAGCGTCGGGTGGGTGTGGCCCCCTCTGTGCTCCGGCTGCGGCCGCCTCTCGGGCCCACGTGACTGAGGATGTATCGTGAGCCACCAGGGCTGGTGACAGGGGCCTCTTGACTCTGGGCCGGGGATCCCTGGGGACTCCCACAGCCCCAGCGGGACGGAACTCCTTGAGGGCAAGAACTGTCTTTTGGGGCCTGACGCATAGGAGACCGTCTTTTAGCCTGGGGTTTACGGAATTGGGGCCGACCAGTGCCATCTTCTGTGTCTATTGAGAAGACATGCCGAGTTCAGGGGGGCCAGGGACCCCCTGGGGCTGGCGGCATCGGACAGGACCCTGTATCTGGCCTATGAGGGAGAAGCTGGCCAGGCACGTCTGTGGCTGGGGGAGGAGGAAGGACCAGGCAGAGCAAGGCTGACCTTTTGTAGCTCCTACAGGGAGTCCCAGCCTGGGCCACCAGCCCCATGGACCCAGCGTGTCGGCTGCTGGCCCCCGTTCCTGTGGCCGGGTGACCTTCCCCAGGAATCCCCCTGCCCGTCCAGTCGTGATGCGCCTGCTTGGAATTCCCTGCCTGTCTGACTAGCTCCCTTGGCTTGTCTCGGTCTCCTCCTACCAGAAGCTGTAACCTTGGGCAGGTCATTAAACTAATCTGCCCTTGCGCCTGTAAGATGGGACCGAGGGTGCCGATGGTGGCGGCGGAGGGGGCTGGAGAGGGATGAGGAGGAGACGTCCGTGGCCATCCTGGCAAGAGGTTTCCTGGTGTGTGTGAGACACTGGTGCCCAGGGCCGGGACCGCACGCGGTCCCCGTGGTGTGTGGTGGCACGCAGGAGTGGGTCACAGCGGGGCCTGGCTGGAGACGGAGCCCGCCCAAATGAAAGAGGAGATGGTACCCCCTTACTGCACATGGGGACATGCGTCCAGGGCTGCCGGAGGTGCTGGAAGTTAGGCTGAGAACCCACGCTCCGAGCGTCACGGCAGACGTGCCGGGGAGGTGGGGTAGGGATGACGGAGCCCAGGCTCTGGGGTCAGGTAGACTCAGGGTCAAAGCCCAGTGTCGCTTTCTAGCTTTGGGCCAAGGGGAAGGTGCTCTGCCTTTGGGCCTCAGTTCTCTCACTGGCTAATGCTGCTTACCTCCCAGGGAGAGAGGGTGACGGGGATTCACGTGGATGACACATGTCCTAGGGACCTGACCCCTCGCGGCTCCTCTGAAAATGCACATGCCTTGCCCCTCCCAGTGGGGCCCCGGGCTCAAGGTCATTCCCTTGTCCTCCCCCTCCCCAGAACTGCATGAACTTGCCCCCGGACAAGGTGCAGCTGCTGAGACAGTATGACAACGAGAAGAAGTGGGAGCTCATTTGTGACCAGGTGGGTCCCAGGCCCCTTCCGGCGGCCGGGCGCCCCGCCCTGGCCAGGCTGGGGCCGGCAGGAGAGGGGGCCCTGCCACGCTGCCCGTGGGGCCGAGACCCTGCCCAGAGGCCTGAGTAGCGTCTGCAGAGGGTGCTGGGGGTGTCTTCGGGACTCTAGAGTCTCCTTCCCTTGGACGTGGGCCTCTCCGGGGACCTTATGAGTCCCTAGCAGGGCTGGGTCTGCCCTCCGAAGAGCGCTGGGGGTGGAGGAGGCTAGTGCGGGCCGTCGGTCAGCCCAGCCCGGCCATGTCATCGTCCTCCTTGCAGAGCTTCTTGGAGCAGCCTCTGTTGACCCTCCAGCTCCGGGCTGGGGAGGAGAGGGGGCAACCCCGGGGCTGGGCCTCTTTGACCCCGCGGGAGGTGAGGAGGAAGGGGCAGGATCCCTGTCCCTGCTTTCCTGGGGCCCAGAGGAGCTACTGTTGCCCAAGCAACAACCCAAGGGCAACCTGTTCCCAAGTGGCAGAGTGAGAACTGGACGCTCGGTCTCCTGGTGCTCGGTCAGGCACGTGGGTCTGCCACCTCCGAGGCTCCCTGGGTGCCCTTGCCTCTCCGGCTTCTAGGGCTGCTGTCCGTGTGAGCAGGCAAGACCCCTGTCCCACGGCTGGGCCAGGGCGGGGCCTGGCTGCCGCAGTCCTTCAGCGAGGGAGGGAGGCGGGGGGTGGGGAGTTGGGGCGCAAGGAGCCTCCCCTGGGAGCCAGGGCTGGACCTTCGGCTCCTGCTAATGGACCGGAATGGGATGAGCAGGCCGTGCTGGAGTCTGGGGGGTAAGGGCTGGGCCATGGAGGGAGGGCGGGGAGCTGCTTCCCGAGGCTTTGGGGCTGTGGTTGGGGGTCCCTGCCACTCTGCCACTTGGCCTGCATCTCAGGCTGGGGACTCAGAGCCCTGGGAGAAGTGGGAGGCTGAGGGGGGTGGTTGGGTGTATCTGGGGGATTGGGGTGGGGAAGGATGGGAGCTCCTAGGGGTGGGGGCCCTCTGCCGTGGCGCCCGCTTCTTAGTGTGAGTGGCTCTTGGAGCCCTGGGTGGGGCAGGGGAGTTAGGACTTGCTTCGTTGAGCACCGAAGATGGCGACACGCAGGTTCCCGCCAGCACAGGTGATCGGGACAGCTGGGCAAGGAGCCCTCAGTGTGTTCCTCCCCGGACTCCCAGCTCTGGGTGGGTGTGTGCCCTGGGGAGGGCAGGGGGCTGGGAAGGTGCCACCTCCTGGCAGGTCTGCGTCCCCTCCCCACCCCCACCCTGGTCACCAGGGTGGGGTGTGTGGCACTAGGGACACCTCCAAATCCCGCCCCCCCAGGACTGCGCTAGGGCTGCAGCTTGTGAGGCCATCGTGGGGAGCGAAGGTCCAGGACTGGGGTCTTCTAATGTGGCCTGGTGGGTGGTTTGGTTAGACCTTTGGTATTTCAGAGGGGTCTCAAGAGAGCCTGGGCCCTGGGGTCAGAGCTGAGGATGGGATTCTGGGGCCAGGGCTGGGGCGGCTGGAGCTGCTTGCCTGTTCACCCTACTCCATCTCCCCAGGAGCGGTTTCAAGTCAAGAACCCTCCCACCGCCTATATCCAGAAGCTGAAGAGCTACCTGGAAACCGGTGGGGTCGGCCGCAAGGTAGCGACGGACTGGATGTCTAACCTGGGGGTATATGTCTCCCCCTTTTTCTCTGCCCTCTTCCCTCTGCACCTGCCCAGCTCTGGGCAGCTCGAGTAACCGTGTTTTTGGTGGCCTTTGTGGGTATGTGTGTGAGTGTGGGTGTGTATTTTTAGGGGCCAGAGGGGGCCTAGTGCAGGCTGCTCTGCCCAGCTGCGGACGCTTACGTGGGTCCACTTGTGTGTGCGCTACGGCGTGTGTGCGCCCCGTGTGGTCGTGCGTGGGTGTGTGTGTACTATGTGCGTGCTTTTGTGGCCACATGTGGTTGTGAGTGTGCCCTTGGGCCCACGTGTAGAGGTGTGTGTGCGTGCACCCCATGTATCCATGTGCAGATGCACAGGTGTCATTTCTGTGTGCCTGGGGTGCTTGTGTATGGGTGTGTGTGGTGTGTGTGCGCGCGCGTGCCGCACGTCTGTGCGTGGAGGTGTGTGTGTGCACTGTGCTCGTCCGTGGACGGGGCCTTGTGTAGCCTGAGATGCTTGATCTGCCAGGCAGGTGTGTGGAGGTGGTGGGAGAGGCTGAGCGTGAAAGGCCAGTCGTGGGGGGGCAGGCAGGGGCTGCTGGCTGCTGCCTCTGGGCTCAGTGGGCCGGTGGGAGGCCCGGGGCTTCACCCACCGGACGCTCCTGTTCTTGGTCCCCAGTTTAAGAGGCGAGTTCAGGAGTCCACACAGGTGCTGCGGGAGCTGGAGATCTCCCTGAGGACGAACCACATCGGGTGAGCAAGGGCTCAGATTTCCCTCTTCGGGGCCTGGGAGAGCGCTGCCCCCAGGCAGCTCCTGGGGCTTCCCCTTGCTCCGGGGGAAGGGCAGCCCCAGGGCCCTGGCCGTGCCTGTTCCATGCTCAGCCTGGGCAGGACCTCTCTCCTGGCTGGAGTTCAGGGAGCCCTGTGCCCTGCAGGTGGGTGGAGGAGTTCCTCAACGAGGAGAACCGTGGCCTGGATGTGCTTCTTGAGTACCTGGCCTTTGCCCAATGCTCTGTCACGTAAGCCCCTTGCCCTCGCCCCCACACTGCTCCCCAGAGCCCTGGTCTGTGCTTCCCTGTCCCTCGCCCATGCCTCTGGCCACGTCTAAGCAGTGCCGCCCGAGCCCGCCCTGGGCTCACGCGCTCCATGCCCGTGCAGGAGGTGATGCCCCTTCCTTAGGGCCTGCGTGGGTAGGGAGGGACATGGCCTGGAGGGCCGGCTGGGACCCGGGCAGCTTACTCTTCCGTTCTGGCATTCCTCGGCCCCCTCGTCTGCCCAGCGCAGTGCCGAGAACAGCCCCTGATCTCCCCTGCCCCGCTCTCAAGGGCCCCTGTGGCGCGGGCCTCCAGCCCCTCTCTAACCCCTGCAGGTATGACATGGAGAGCGCAGACAATGGGGTCCCCGCCTCGGAGAGGAGCAAGCCCCTGGAGCAGTCGGTGGAAGATCTCAGCAAGGGGCCGCCCTCGGCCTTGCCTCCCCAGCCCAAGAGCCGCCACCTGACCATCAAGTACGCGGGTCCCTTGCAGGGTGGTGGGGGGAGTAGAGGATTCACCCCTAGACCGCTGCACCCTGCCAGCCCCACCTCAGGCCCTTGGGGGTGGTGGGAGCGGCAGCCTGGCATTGGGGGTCCCAGAAGGGGCCTCAAGCAGGGGCTTGAGAGATGGGTGTGTTACAAAGCCTTCCAGGGGTGGGCACCTAGAAACTGGAATCTGGGTGGGTCTGGGATAAGGAAGGTGTTTCTGGATTGGCGAGGCCTCCCTTGTACCCATCTAACCCCCTCTTCTTTCCTGTGCGGCCTCCAGGTGCCCCCCCTCTCCCCGGTACGTAGCCACCTGGGGGCAGGTGCATGCCTGGTCGGCTCCCTGGGTGGGGGTGGGGTGGGGTGTTCAGCTGACAACCCTGGGTTCACCTGCTGTGGCTAGGCCGCCCCACCGTAGTGCAGGACATCCTGCGGGGAGGCGGGGAGAGGGATGGAGACAGCCCCGGAGCCTTGTGTGGACCCCCCGCTTCTATCCTTCCAGCTTCGGTCTATGGGACCAACTCCGTATTAAGCCCCAAACTCTCACAATATGTTTCTGTGTTTGCTCATTCATTCATTCATTTAACAAATATTTTTTAGCCTTTCCTATGTATCAGGGATGGTGGTGGGTGCTCAGGAAGCAGATCACCCTGCCCTTGGGAGCCCTTGGTCTAGAAGGGGACAGTATTGGACAGGCTATCACGGAGATGTGACTGGGAGCTCTGAGAGGGGAGGTGGCTACAAAGAGATAGCACTGGAATGATGTCTCGCAGATGATATGGGCTCTCCAGGTAGTGATGGGGACAGGGAGGGGCATTCCAGGCGGAAGGAACAGCATGAGCAAAGACTCAGGCATATTATCTGAGCAGTGACGGGAGGACGCTGTGGCAGATGGAGGGAGGAGGTGGGGCTTCCTGGTGTTGTTGGAAACGTGACAGAATTGTCGAGAGGCACTGATGTGGACGTCATGATTGCCAGTTCTGCAACAATGAAAAATATCACATATTTCTTAGCTAAGAATAATCGGGGACACTCACAGCCCTTACTATGCACCAGTCACTGTTCCAAGCTCATTTCATAGTCCCAAAAACCCTATCAGGAAGGTACTATTATTACCATTCCTATTTTACACATGGGGAAATGGAGGCACAAGGTGATTAAGCAGACTCTCGGAGTAAGTGGTGAGCTGGGATTTGAACCCAGGCGGTCTGAATTCAGAGTTGGCCTTTCAAGATGGCAGATAAGCCCAGGAGACTGGGAGCGCCCCCTTGTGGAGAGCATTTCCATGGTGCTTTCCAAGCTTCGGCTGTCTTCCCTCTTTAGGCAGTCTACCCTCACAACACAGCACCCCTTTTTGATGTCAAGTTGCTGTTAAGGGTCTTTGCCTTCCTGACCCCTCCATCCCCCCTGGCAGCGTGCCAGGCCCGAGGGAGCCTTCCTGCCCTCCGCTGGCCTCTTTGGTTGGGTGGATGGGAATCAGTTGCCTAATGTTCCAGATGTGCCTGGGGGGGCGGTTGTGGGAAGCTGGGTGTAGGATTCTGACCACTTGCTGTCTCCTCCTACCCCCTCAGGCTGACCCCTGCCCACAGCAGGAAGGCCCTGCGGAATTCTCGCATTGTCAGCCAGAAGGATGACGTCCATGTGTGTATCATGTGTTTGCGTGCCATCATGAACTACCAGGTTGGTCTGTGGGCGTGAGGCGCCAGGGGACCCGGGGAGCTGGGCCTGTCCTCACCGGGGGCTGCCTCAGCCGGTGACGTTCAGGGACCCGCTGTCCACCCCCCCCCCCCCCCGACCCTGTTCCCCACTGGAGAGCCTTGGGGATGGGGCCTGTTGAGGGTCTTAAGGCTGATGAGGCTTGAGAGAAAGCCCAGATTTCTGTCCCCTCCTGGTCAGGGCCTCTGGAGTGCCCTGGACATGACTAGGGGCGTGGACATGCCTCCGGTGGGCACCTGGCCACAGCCACCAGAGAAGGCTGAGCACAGCGCACTCAGGGACGGCCGCTCAGGGTGATTTTGTCTGGAGGAGTGGCTCATGCGGCCTGCCCTCCTTCACTTAGCGGGCCTTTGAGGGGTCCCTGTTTCCGAGGCGCTGAATCCTGACACTGGCTTTTGAACAAAGTTATTTAAAAAGGGGGGCCAGGCTTTGGCAGCCACAGAAGAGGCTGCGGTTGGCTATTAAGAACTTCCCAGGCCTGAGGGCCGTGAGCGACTAGAAGGCAGGGGCCCTGCCAGTGCCTGAGGTGCTGGGCCGGACAGTGCTGGCAGTCCCGGGGGTCTGCCTGGAGGAGCTGACCTTTCCTCTCTCCCCAGTCTGGCTTCAGCCTCGTCATGACCCACCCGGCCTGTGTCAATGAGATTGCTCTGAGCCTCAACAACAAGAACCCCAGGTGAGGTCCGGGCCCCTCACCTTTCTCCACATCTAGATTCTCCTGCCACTTCACCCCTTGCCTACTCTGCTCCCCAGTTCTCAGGACCATCGACCTGGCTTATTCCACCCCTGCTCCCCATCAGCTGCCCTCCCTGTCCTCCCCGAGCCTGGCCCACCCCCTTCCCCTTGCTGTGGGGCCCACTTTCAAGGGATAAACTGGCCCCCCTGTCCCCAGGACCAAGGCTCTGGTGCTGGAGCTGCTGGCGGCTGTGTGCTTGGTGCGAGGAGGGCACGACATCATCCTGGCGGCCTTTGACAACTTCAAGGAGGTACTGAGGCCCCCCCACCCCCACCCCCAATGGGGGCTTGCTCTCTAGTGCCGCTTGGAGTCCTGTGGCTGGCTGGGGGCAGCTGGGAGTGCTGGGTGGGCATTTGGGGAGCACAGGGTGGGGACAATCTGGAAATGGGAAAGCTTTCAAGGGCAGGCGCTAGGTCACGCAGGGGCCCTGCCTGGGGGACAGGGACAGCTGTGGGGATCTGCTGAACCTCTGACCCTCAGCCTGGCCGGATCCAGACTGGACTTGGCCATGCATCTCAGAGTTGCATGAATACACCTCTGCTGACTCTGGCTAAGTAGATGCATGAGAATACGATGCATAAGGTGGGATATGATCGTTCATTCCCTTAATATTTGTCGAGTGCCTACTATGTGTCAGGCACGGAGTGGGCCCTTGGGATGCAGAAGTGAGCAACAGAAACAAAGAAGGCAGGGGAGGACAGATAATAAACAATACACTAAATGAGCAGATTACATAACATGTCTGAGAATGGTGGACGCTCAGAGGAATAAGTCCAGGCTGCTGGAGGGGCAGGAGGAACGGGTCACAGGGTGGGCAGGGAGGCCTCGTGGAGATGGTGAAGTTTGAGCAAAGTGATGGGGGAAGTGAGAGGCTTGGTGTGGTGGAGATCTTGAGTAAGAGCATACCAGGCAGACAGAACAGCAGGTGCAAAGGCCCTGGGGTGGGAGGGTGCCAGGACACCAGTGTGGCCAGTGCAG
The DNA here is from genome assembly GCA_028534135.1 of Potos flavus. Taxonomy (NCBI): domain Eukaryota; kingdom Metazoa; phylum Chordata; class Mammalia; order Carnivora; family Procyonidae; genus Potos; species Potos flavus. The sequence continues at coordinate 15,519,650 of CM052891.1, read as the reverse complement.
TAAGTGAAGGGAGGGTTGTGGGGGAAGGAGAGGGAAGGGAGGTTTCGAGCAGAAGAGCGATGTGGCCTGACTTGGATTTAGTGGGTAGGCTCCTGTAGAAGCCCAAGGTGGTGGCCGGAAATGGCTTGGGAGGCGTGTCACCGGGGCCCTCCTGACAGCCATCCTCCACACCCAGGTGTGTGGGGAGCAGCACCGCTTTGAAAAGCTGATGGAATATTTCCAGAAAGAGGACAGCAACATTGACTTCATGGTGAGCTCGGGGGGCTCTGGCCATCCTGGGTGTAAGGAACAGCCAGGGGGCCGGGGTTTCCGGCTTCTGGGCTCTGGTCCTGCGTGACTGTTGGGGGAGGGGTGGATGTCAGAGACCGGGAAGCTGGAGGGAGAGGACCTGGGAGAGAAATACAGGTGGGGACAAAGCTGGGTTAGTGGAGAAAGAAATGGGGAAAAGGAGAGACTTGGGAGTAAATGGGGGACAGAGGGCATGGAGTACCCCCACCCGGAGGGTCACAGACCTGCTTGTGGGCCTGTTCCCCAGGTGGCCTGCATGCAGTTCATCAACATCGTGGTACACTCCGTGGAGAACATGAACTTCCGTGTCTTCCTGCAATATGAGTTCACCCACCTGGGCCTGGACTTGTACTTGGAGGTGAGCCCTGCTTCCCCCCCGCTGGGACTTAACCACGAGCCAGCTGCGGAGTGTGGTTCTGTGCTTAGCGGCATGGGTGTTCAGGTCGGGCAGATCTGGTTCAAATCCCGACTCCGCCACTTCCAAGCCCGTGTGACTTGGGACAGGTCTCTTCTCTGAGAGTCTCATTTTTCCCGTCTGTAAAACAAGAGAATCATAAGGTAACAATGACCTAAATAGAATGAGGCAGAAAGTTTTGTGATGGGGGGTCCTGGAAAGACCCCTCGCCTCGGGCCTCACCCCGCTTTTTCCGTCTCGGGGACAGAGGCTGCGGCACACGGAGAGCGACAAGCTGCAGGTGCAGATTCAGGCGTACCTGGACAATGTTTTTGACGTGGGTGCGCTGCTGGAGGACACCGAGACCAAGAATGCTGTGCTAGAGCACATGGAGGAGCTGCAGGAGCAGGTGGCCCTGGTGAGAGCTGCTCCTGAACTTGGCCCAGCCCATGGGAGGCCCCCAGGACCTCCCACTGGCATCAGGCATTGGTTTTAGGTGTGAGTAGGGGGTGGCTGGCTGCCTGGTCCCTGACTGTGACCTGAATCCAAATCTTGAGCCCTGTGGTGTCTTCTCAATGAGCCTTCGCTGGGTTCCTACCCTGCGGGACCTCTGAGGATGGCGGTTCCCCCCCTCCCTGCGCTCAGAGCTCGCACCCTGGCTTGGGTGGGACTAGGTTCCTGGCGCCCCGTCCTAGCCCAGTCTCCTGTCCACCCGCCTCCCTCCTCAGTGGCGTCTGGGTTCCTCCTCCCAGGAGAACTGAGAGAACGTCAGTGCCCTCAGGATCTCACCTACTTGGGTTCAAGTGCCAGGCTCGGCCCACCCGCCAGGCACCGGGTGCTAAGCACATCCGGAAGCCTCCCCCAGCCCTGCAGGCAGGCGTGCCTGCTGCCGCCCCCTCACCGGCGGTGCCGGTGCCCAGCGGCGGGTGGGAGCTCACCATGTGCTGTGCCACAGCTGACGGAGAAGCTTCGGGACGCGGAGAACGAATCCATGGCCAAGATTGCCGAGCTGGAAAAGCAGCTAAGCCAGGCTCGAAAGGAGTTGGAGACCCTGCGGGTGAGGCTGGGCGCGGAGGGGGTTAGGAGGGGGCCGGGCCAGGGGCGGGCCGGGCTCCCAGGAACTGACCGGTTGGGGCTTCTAGGCTTGACACTTCCTCTCCCCGGACAAGAGGGTGGGGTCTCTGTGCCAGGTCTGTTCGGAGGCACTGATCTCTCCCCCGGGGGCTCACAGGAGCGCTTCAGCGAGTCGACCCCCATGGGCGTCTGCAGGCGTCCCCCTGAGCCTGAGAAAGTGCCTACCTCCGTCCCGGCGCGGCCCTCGGCCCTAGAGCTGAAGGTGGAGGAGCTGGAGGAGAAGGGGTTAATCCGTATCGTGCGGGGGCCCGGGGATGCTGTCTCCATCGAGATCCTTCCGGTCGCTGTGGCAACTCCCAGCAGCAGTGATGGCCCGACTCCTCCAGGAGTGCCCACCAGCTCGCCCAGCCCAGGTGCGCAGGAGCTTCCGGCTGGGTGGGGGTGAGCGTGGGGGAACCAGGGCCTGGAAGGGGAGCCTGAGGACATCTCCCGCCCCGAGAGTAGGGAGAGGTAGTTTCGGGGTTGTGGGCGTGGCTCAGGTGGATGCGGGGATGGCAGACCTGGACCCAGTGCGCATGCGTAGGGAGTGGAGGTGGAGGCAAGACCACTTAGGCCCAGAATTTGATACCGCTCCCCCTGAACCCCCTCCCCCATCTTGGGTTCTCCGTTCTCTCTAGGCTCAGATCTCCCACCTGCGGCAGAGCCGGTTACCGGAGTAGCACCCCCACCGCCACCGCCACCTCCCCCACTTCCCGGCCTCCCCCACCAGCAGGAAGCCCCGCCTTCGGCACCCCCACTGGCCTCACCCCTCCCTGGTGGCTCCGAGCCCCCACCCCCGCCGCCGTTGCCGGGAGACTTGCCGCCCCCACCCCCGCCGCCACCGCTGCCTCCTGGCACAGAAGGACCAGTGCCTCCGCCACCTCCGCCGCCTCCAGGAGGTCCCTCTGGAGGGTCCGGCCCTGAGATGGGCCCAGGTGAGTGGACCGCCCAGGGCTGCGGGGAGATATGGAGGTGCCCGGACCTTAGTGTCCTCCAGGACCCCCTGTGTGGGGGCCTCCTATTGCCTTCTGCCTGTCCTGTTAGGTCTCTCTGGGCCTCGGGTCCTGCCAACCACCCGCCCTCACCTCCCCAGTGCTCACCACTCTCTCCCCGTCCCAGGAGTGAAGACCAAGAAACCCATACAGACCAAGTTCAGAATGCCACTCTTAAACTGGGTGGCCCTGAAACCCAGCCAGATCACGGGCACTGTGTTCACTGAGCTCAATGATGAGAAGGTGCTGCAGGTGAGTGTGACTCTGCCTTGGTTCTAGTGTGGGCACCAGGGGAGGAGGGGACTCGACCTGGATCACGCTAGGTCATCTCCAACACCCCATTGTACAAATGAGGCCCAGGGATGGGTGCTTAGCTAAACCCGGTTAGCGTGTCTGATAGGCAGTGTATCCTGACTCCCCTGGGGGCTTTCCCCTCCCTCACTGCAGGGGGCACATTTGGCCTCCAGTCTGGCCTCTCTCCTCCTTTTTTTTT
>CM052891.1:15487203-15515870 GCA_028534135.1 Potos flavus | reverse complement strand
CTTGCCTGTTCTGGGTGCGGTGAGAGGGAGACCCCGGCCTTGCCTGGCTCTCCTAGCATGCAACAGTTATGTTCCCAACTCTCACATAGAAAGAGCGCTAAGGCAGGGGTGGGGGTCATGTCTGCAGCAGCGCACCTTAGACGCCTCCTGAGGGCTGAGCCCCCTGTGGGGATCACTGTGTGATTGGCAGAGCACCTGCTCAGTGGAGTCTAGCAGAGTCTCTGGGAGCCAGCGGAAATGGCCGTGGGTAGGCCGTGACACCCTGGCCGAGGGAATGTGAGCAGCGCAGTTCTTGGTAGGAATAGCAGAGGGCAAGACTGGGTATGCTGAGGGGCACCTGGCTGGCTCAGTCAGTTGAGTATTATGCGACTTTTTAAATTTATTTATAATTATTTAAGAAATCTCTACACCGAATATGGGGCTCGAACTCATGACCCCAAGATCAAGAGGGACATACTCCTCCAACTGAGCCAGCCAGGCGCCCCAAGCATGTGACTCTTGATGTTGGTTGTGGGTTTGAGCCCCACGTTGGGTGTAGAGATTACTTAAAAATCAGATCTGAAAAACAACATTGGGTATGCCAGGCACATATGACAGGGAGGTACGCAGGCTTGTACATGGCTCATGAACCTGAGGGGTCCACGCGCGAGTGCAGTGCGGGCTGTGTGTGTGGGGCTGGCTTTTTGCCACGTCTTCTTGTGCAATTTATGCTTGAGGGGGTTTCCTCAGCCCTGGCGCCCCGCTGAACACCCCCCCCCCCACCTCTCCAGATTGTCCTGGCCTTTGGCAACTACATGAACAGCAGCAAGCGTGGGGCAGCCTATGGCTTCCGGCTCCAGAGTCTGGATGTGGTGAGGGGCACGAGGAGGGGTTCCCTGGCCTGGGGGATGGGGAACAGCCGGTGGCCTGTGGCTGACAACAGGCTCTGCACGCAGCTGCTGGAGATGAAGTCGACTGATCGCAAGCAGACGCTGCTGCACTACCTGGTGAAGGTCATTGCCGAGAAGTACCCACAGCTCACAGGCTTCCACAGCGATCTGCACTTCTTGGACAAGGCGGGCTCAGGTATGGGTTCAGGTCCCCCCTCCCCGGGTGGGGGGAGGCTCAGCCCCGGGGGCCGATGGGGGTTGAGGAGAAGTGAGGGGCCCGCAGGGTGTCATTGGACAGGAATGCCACCTCTCTGATTCATTCCCTGCCTCTGTGCTGCCCCACCCCCACCCAGTGTCCTTGGACAGCGTCCTGGGGGATGTGCGCTCCCTGCAGCGAGGCCTGGAGTTGACCCAGCGAGAGTTCGTGCGGCAGGACGACTGCACGGTGCTCAAGGAGTTCCTGAGGGCCAACTCGCCCACCATGGACAAGCTGCTGGCAGACAGCAAGACCGCTCAGGTGGGCCGGGGCTGGCCGGGCCCTGGAGGTGGGGAGGTGGTGGTGGGGGAGGCGGGGGATGAACGCCTGGGTCAGGGACACAGTGGGGGAGGCGGCGGGGGGCCCACCCGCCTGGGGGAGCAGAGATGAAGTGGCCAGTGTCTTAAAGGCGCCCGGAGCTCCTAGGGGTCGGTGCTGGCGGGGCTGACGGGCTGTGCCCACAGGAGGCCTACGAGTCCGTGGTGGAGTACTTCGGAGAGAACCCCAAGACCACGTCCCCCTCCATGTTCTTCTCCCTCTTTAGCCGCTTCATCAAGGCCTACAAGGTATGTGTGTCTGGTGGGCAGGCGGGGACCCCTGCGGGGCCTTTCGGCCTCTCCACCTGGGCAGTGTGAAGGGTGGGGGATGCTTCCCCTCACGGAGACCTGCCTCGGCCCCCCAGAAAGCCGAACAGGAGGTGGAACAGTGGAAGAAGGAAGCAGTAGCTCAGGAGGCAGGCGCCGATGCCCCCAGCAAAGAGGAAGCCCCAGCACCCTCTACCAAGGTAGGCAGCTGTGCCCGAGCTTGGCGCTTTACAGGGACCCTCCTCCCAAAGACCTGGGCCTCTTCTGCCCCCTCATTTCTGTGACCAGACCCTGCCCAAGGTGAGGACGGTGCCCCAGCAGCCTGGGACAGGAAGGGCTTCCGTCTGCTCCGCCTGCTGTGGGGGACCAGGCAAACAGATGTTGTAGGGTCTGGTGGCCTGGGGAGAGGGGATCCTGGAGCTGGAGTCACACACCTTCCATCACCGCCTTGCCTATCCCCACCCAAGGCCCGGCGGCAGCAGATGGACCTCATCTCTGAGCTGAAGCGGAAGCAGCAGAAGGAGCCACTCATCTACGAGAGTGACCGCGATGGGGCCATTGAAGATATCATCACAGGTGAGGCTTTGGCTGGGCCTGCACTATCCTCTGTCTGTCCTCTCCGCCTCCTCCCACCCTAGGGGTCTGGCTGCCTCACTGCTTCTTGCTACTTTTCCTGTCTTTTTTCCTTTCTCTCCTCCCTCCTCCCTCCCAACCCTCAGTGCTCAAGACGGTGCCCTTCACGGCCCGCACCGGCAAGCGGACGTCCAGGCTGCTCTGTGAGGCCAGCCTGGGAGAAGAGATCCCTCTCTAGCCCCCAGGTACCTGGGTAGCCTGGTCTCTGAGCCCAGAAGCTGCCCGCCACCCTGGGGCCCCCCTCGGGGGACTGGGTCATGCTGCCCTCCCTTGGGCCACGCGTGGCTGGGGTGTGCTTGAGCGGGGTCTGGTAAACATGAACGGGTCCCTTCTCACATGCACACAACCGGGGTCCCTGCAAGGGTGAGGCCTGTGCCCAGGAGTTAGGGTCCTAATCCCGGGGCAGACTTTGGAAGAGTGAGTGTCTCTCTTCTTGGCTGCTAGATCTGCGGAACCAGCCCTACATCCGCGCAGACACAGGCCGCAGAAGTGCTCGCCGGCGCCCCCCGGGACCCCCCCTGCAAGTCACCTCGGACCTCTCGCTGTAACTGCTGTTTCTGCACAAGGACTCAGTGGGAAAAGGGGGGTGGCAAGCTGGGGCCCAAGGAAGGTGGTCCTTAGCTCGGCTGGGCCGGGCAGCCCCCTGTGCCGCTGCCGCCGTTCTCCACGATAGTCCCACCTCAAGTGGTCAGGTGCAGGGGCATGGTGCGGGGGGGAACAGCATCGGCAGCCCCTCCCCAAAATGCTGCTTGCAGCACCCCTCTCCCCCTAATAGCCATACTTAGCCTCAGCCGGAGCCTGGCCTGTAACTTATAAAGTGCAACCTCGCGCTCCACCCCCAGCTCCGGGAACTCTCCCTGGACCTTATTTTTATACCAGATTAATAAAGATGTTTGCAAAAGATCCGCGTCCGCTCTGTGTCCGCCCCACCACACGCAGCCTCGTCTGCTCCGCAAAAGCTTTACTTTTTCCTAGCAGGTTTCTGCAAACAGGCTGGCGAAGGGGACAAGGACTGCTTCTGCACTAGAGTTGGGGGGGTGGGAGTCATCTTCGAGGGGCGCGGGTAGTCTAGTGGCTGGCCCACGAACTCTGTGGGAGGGCAGAGGGGTTGTGCGGAGGATCAAGCCGGCAGCTCCCCTTTAGACTTCTCAGTCCTCCTTTCTACCCGCCCCGCCCCATCTCCGCCTCCTATCTGGGTACCCTGACCCTTTTTCTGAGGCTCCGACCTAGCCTTGTTCAAGCCCCTGCCTGCGCGATCCCAGATCACTTCGCCCGCCTCGTCCCGGTTTCTCGGAGTCGGGCTCGCCCTCACCGCCCGCCCCCCGCCCCACCCCCTCCACTTGCTCTCACCCGGGCTGAGACACCTCTGGGTGAGCGCGAGCTTGTGGCGGCTGGAGTGGCAGGACTTGGGAAGTCGGACATTGGGGCGCGGGGCTCGGTGCCGCATCCGGTCTTCTGGGGCTGTCCGCCCGGCCAAGTTAGGTATCTGAGAGTAGGGGCTGCACGCACCTGGCCCGGGGAAGCCGGTGGGAGGAAAAGGAGAGGCTAGTCCTGACAGCAGGTCCCCGAGGCAGGGTCCCCCCTCCGGCGGGTCCCCGCCCGGCCCGGGGCGCACCCGCTTTGTGCAGTCTGTGCAGCGAGCGCTCCAGCTCGGCGCTGGAGAGGCCACTGAGGCGCGCAGCCTGGCAGAAGAAGGTGAGGCCCGCGTGAGGGCGCCTGGCGCCGCTGTGCCCTCGGGACCGGCCCCTCCAGCCCGGGTTCAGCCGCAGAGCCCGCTGCTTCTTGGTGTAGTAGCTTGAGGGGACAAGTGGGAGGCAGCGTCGTCAGACACCGCCTCCCCCAGTCTTCTCCATCTCACAGGTGGGGAAACCACAGCAGGACAAGCGGCCACAGGAAACTGACCCAGAATTCAGGGCTCCCATCTCCCTCAGGGGACACCTGCAGGGGGCAGCATCTGCTCCCCCATCCTAGGTCCTGAAGCTGGGGACACCGGCCTACCTCATCACTTCCTGCATCACCTTGTGGGGCAAGAAGCCCTGGCTCATCAGCTTGAACAGCATCTCTAAGAACAGGGTTTGCAGGCCCTGGGGGTCACAGAACCGGCTGTTCCTCACCTGGCCTGGGGGGCAGAGATCGGGCGGGGGGGGGCGGAGTGTGAGGAGGAGCCGCCCCCAGTCCAGGCCGTTCCCACCCCACCAGCCGAGCCTCTCACCCAAGCACTGAGCCAGGCGGTAGCTGTCAGTGAGGACCCCTAGGAAGTCTTTGAAGCTTACAGTTCCATCACCTGGGAAGAGAGAGAGCAGAAGGGGTGCCGTGGGTGCCTCCCCTGCAGAAGGTCCACTCTGCACATGCTTTAGGAGTGTGTTTGCAGCTCCCTCCAGACATTAGAGAATCCAGTCCCACCTCCAGCCAAATGTCAACTCCGGTGGAATGGGGGAGAAATAGCCCTTGCCCTGGGGGGCCCCCCAATCACTATGAGGATTAATACAGCAGAAATGTTTGGGGCTATGGGATAGGCGTGTTGATCACAGCAGGCTTCCTGGAAGACGGAACTTTTAAATAGGACCAGCCTGGGGATTCTGTAGGCAAAGCAGACCTTGTCCAGGGCTGGAAGTGAGGGAGGACAGAAGGCCAGGGATGGGGGCACCCACCATCCAAGTCTGCCTGCTGCAGAGCCTCACACATCTCCTGTGGGCTCAGCTGGATGCCCACATTGCGCAGGGCGGCTTTCATGCTGCGCATGTCCACAGAGCCTGTCGGGCCGGAGCTGAACAGTTTGAAGATCTCCTGGAACGCTGCGGGGCGGGGAGGGAGGCAGGCAGCAAGGGGAAGCGCACGCAGGGGCCGGGAGGTCCACCCACTCCAGCTCACAACGGGACTAAAGATTGGGGGTCACTCCCGCCGCGGGGGCATTAGGACATTTAAAGAACAGCAGCGCCTGCTGTGTGTTGGCCCTTGTCAAGTCCCCACTCAAGTCTCAGGTCCAAAACTCATGTTTGGACCTTCAACACTCATGTCCAAGGTCCCATCGCCAGTAGACTGGGCAGTGCTGGGCTTCGGACTCCGGCCCTGGAGCTCCCGTGCTCTGAGGCTCTCGGGGCCGGGCTGGCACCTGGCAGGGAGCAGGCGCTGGAGATTACCGCTGGTGGGTGAAATGACTGCTTCGAGGGGTCCCTGCCAGTAGTACTGTGGCTTTGGGGCCCCCAAATGTAGACCCCACAGCCCCAGACTCTGGGGGGAGGCAGGGAACTCAGATTATTTTTCCCCATCCTCTCTCCCAATTTCCTTCCTTCCTTCCTCTTTCATCTTTCATTTGTGCTGTGCATCCACCCATCACACACACACACACACACACACACACACACACACACACACACACATCGGTGAGCCCTGGGATTGTAAAGATTAGCCAATTAGACTGGCCTTGAGGGACAGTTACAATATGATCACCAACTTCTCAGGACTTCAGTCTCTGGGGAGGCGACCCCTTGCGGTTCTGCCGGGAGCATCCCCTCCTTCTCCCTCGCTCCCAGCCCCAGGGCCTCACCTGCCAGCAGCCGGGCTGTCAGCGGCAGCAGGTTCTCGTCTGCAGAGCTGCTTCAGGAGGAAGAGGGTGGAAGGGACTTTGCACCTGCTGCAGAGAGACGCTGGGGCCAGGCCAGCCTTACCCCAGACCCCGCACACCTCGGGCCTGGTCTCCGGCCCCTGCCCTTACCTCTGAGACCCGGAGCCTGACCTCACCGAGCTGGTAACTGCAAGGCACTTGAACTCCCTGGGCCTCCGGGAGCACAGCTCGACCCCTGTGGCCTTGACCCCTACGGCCTTGACGACGGATGCTGGCTCCCTCGGGCTCAGCGGGGCAGCGGGCTGCTGAGGCCTCCCCTTCCGTGCCCTGCAGCCCTGCTCTCCTCCTGGGTCCTGTGTGGGCAGTCTTCGCGGCTGCTGTGGGGGCCTTGGAGGCAGGGAGAAGACAGGGCTGAGGGGCCGCCCACCCGAGTGCTCAGACTGGGGGTGTGGTGGGGAGGGGCCCTGGGACCAGGCCTGTGGGGGCTTAGGCTCAGCTCTATCTTCTCCCAGCCTGCACCCACGGTCCCCTATCCAGGGGATTCTGCGGACAGTAGCTTGTCCCAGCAGACCCTTCGCCAGCCCCGGTTACCTGTACGTTCCCTGTGCTGACGTCGGGGATCTCTTGGTCTTCTGCCTTCGGCTGCCTGAAAGGCAGAGTCGCAGGCTCTGAGGCTGGTCCAGTGCCCCAGGCCCGCAGCCCCCAGGCTGGCTTGGGGTGGACTTTAGCAGCTTTCGGCAGGGGGGCACTCCGTCCCTCGCCACAGGCCGGCTTCTCTTTGTGGAAGGGTTGGGGGTGGGGGAGTGGGGACCTGCTGCTTTACTCTTTTGAGTTTCTGCTCCCCTTAAGGCATCCGAATTTGCGACTCCACTCCAGAAGCTAACAGGCCGGCAGAGGCCCAGGGAGAAGCAGGCCTTAGAGTCCGGAAGTCAGGGCATGGGAAGGAGGGGTCCAGCCCAAGGTGGGGCCGTGGCCCGCCCCCACCTTACCCCAGGTCCTCTGGGAGGGAAGGGTCTCCTCCTCCAAACCATGCAAATTTACAAACCACGGTTCACAAAATACTCCAAGAAGGTGCTTCCCAACAGCCCGGTCCTTCCTCAGATACTCACCTCCGATCTCTTCCTCCTTCCTCTTTCCAGTCTCCGCCCCCCGCACCCCCGCCCGCTGGTGCATCCCCAGCTGTTTATCCCTCCCTAATCCTACCCTCCTAGGCCCTGGGCCGGCAGGCGCTTAAGGGTCGGCAAGGCTGGGTTTTCACCTGGAGCCTTAGTCCTGGTGGGTCCGGAGTGGGGCCCGAGCGACGGCTCTGCCTTGTCCCCCCCCACTTCTTCCGGACTTCCCCTTTCACGCCCACGTCCTTCCCCACATTCTGAATTCCCTTCCCTCCTTTGCTGCGAGCTCTCCTCTTCCAGAGCTTTCCCACATGGCCTGTCCTCCCCCAACGTGGGGAGGCTTGTGCATTCGTGTGCATGTTTAGTACACGTATCTGGCGCACAGGCAAGTGTGTCGATGTGTGCTTGTGCACACGGCCGGTATGGAACTGTGAGTGGATGTGTGTCTGCACGTGCCCGTGTGGTGCACGAGTCAGCGGAGGGTGGGCGTGTGTGTGGGTATGTCCGGGTTGCACGGGGAAGTAGGCCGTTACATACAGGCTCACCCCTACATTTTGAGATACTTGTAGCCCAAGGCTGTGTGGCCCCTGGAGGGGCCGTCCTGTGGCTTCTCTCTTCCCCTCCCTCGAGCCCCCTGGACACTGTCCCTTCCGCATACCAGGCCCTCGCTGTGGGCAGAAGCGGGAAGAATTCCTTTCACACTTGCCTCCTCACCTGGCCAGCCCACCCCCCGGAAACCCCCTCCGAAGATGACCCCAACATGTCCCTGGCTTCAGACCAAGAGGAAGCCCCACTTCACGACCTAAGACAGCCGAAGCCTCAGAGACCGGTCATGAGTCTCCGCCGCCGCTGGCTGAGAGTTCTGGAAGGTGTGAGCGAACTGGAGGGACCCCCGGGGAGCGAGGAGGGGCCAAATAGGGCTGGCAGAGCCCTCAGGGACAGGCTGGGCAGGTGGGGCTGGGGCAGCTAAAAAATGGGGGTGGGGTGAAACGAAAACTACACGATGTGTTAACTAACTAGAATTTAAATAAAGTCTTGAAGGAACAAAACCCATGGGGGCGGCATCCCTAAAAAATCGAGACCGGGACGCCACAGCCGGGTGAGCTCACTAGTCCGGGAGCGTTTGCACAAAAAGTCTGAGCCGGGCGCCAGCACTGGAGGCTTTTACTGGTTTTGTCTAGTCATTTCATTGGGGAAGTGGGGGACGACACCTTAAAATGGATTTTCACCAATAATGGACTCCCTTTCCTGGTTCCTGGCACCGAGCTGCAACGCAAAAGAGAGAGTGTCACTTGGGCCCCAGTGGCAGGGTCGGGGAGAGGGGTGAGCCCTCATGCCTCTACGACGAGGGCCCCGGGGGGTAAGAGGGCCTCTTCCCGCTGCACGCAGTGGGCAGCTGGCTTCGGTTGTGTCCATTCGTCACCAGGAAGCAAGGGGTGCTGGAGAGCCCGGTTCCCTCACATTCTGCTCCAAGGACGTGTCCCAGGGCCACCGAGTTTTCAGCGGGACACACGCTAGCCTGAGCATGTCCCATGACGGGGAGGCCACCTGCCCTCTGGGGGGCCGAGCTTCCCAATGCTAGAATGGCCCTTCCCAGGCCGAACTCGGGTCCTTGCCAGGGCCCGGAAGTGCTCACCCTCCATGGTCCCCGGGCCTCCTCCAGCCCTGGCCTCGGCACTGCCCCTCAGTCCACCGGAACCTTGTTTCCAGCAGCCTTTATGAGGTCACTGAGGTTGAGACATCACAGCCCACCCCATCCCCTCCCCAGCCCCTCGTTCCATTTCCCCACCCCTCCCCAGCTGGGGGAGGAGGGGGCCCACCCACACATCCCAGCGCACCCCCCGGCGGGAAGCCGTGGGCCATACTCGCTTACCCTTTCACGGCTCCTTTAGGAGGAGGGGACCTGGCCGGCTGCTGGAGAAGCTGCACTTCTCCTTCTATGGTGGCCCTCTTGGTCCCCGGCTTGCTGAAGTCCAGGTAAGGGTGGAAGAAGTTCTTGTCTTCCTGCTTCCGAGCTTCCTGTGACTCCCCAGCTTCGAGTGATTTCTCTAGCAAGTCCTTAGGGGGCTTTTCCTTCTCTGGCTGGTCCGTGGCCAGCTGGGGCGCGGGATCTGTAGAAGGTGCCTCGGCCTTCTGAGGCGGGGCTTTGATCAGATGCTCCAAGTTGGGCAAGTCCATCTTGCTGGAGGAGGCCACGGCCAAGGACGAGGCAAAGTTGACCAGATCCGCCAGGCCGATGCCTGGTGAGAGACTGGAGGAGGACGGGTGGGGGTTTGCAGGCTGCGGGGAGTCGCCGGCGGCCGGGGCTGGCTGGGCACTGGGCTTCTGGACTTGCTTCGTGCAGTACATGGCGTCGTCGAGGCCAGACCACTGGTCCCGGTGGCTGGTGGTCTTACCTGCGTTCTTGCTGACCGCCCGCCGCAGGCTGTGCTCTGAGGCCTGGATGAGTTTATCTGCCCAGAAGAGATGCTTAGAGGTCTGCACGCGGATAGAGCGATGGTGGATGGACGCCTGGTCCTCCTCCGGCAAGCTCGGGCAGCTAGAATGTGACCTCACGCTCCAGAGGCTGGCGTCCTGCGGCGTGTGGGGCTGGAGGGACTCCGTCCCCGACTCCGGCAGCTCCGGGTCGTCGAGCTCCGGCTCTACCTCCAGCTCGAGCTCCGGCTCTACCTTCAGCTCGAGCTCCGGCTCTACCTCCAGCTCGAGTTCCGGCTCTAGGTCCGGGTCCGCTTCGTGTGTGGGCTCCGGTTCCAGAAATTCTTCTTTCTCCAGCTGAAAAATTTCAGCGGAAGCTGAGAAGGCCCCTGGCCTTGAGGTCCTTTCGGGACTGATTCTCCGCCCCCCTCTCCTGAGCCTTCCTCCCCTCCCGTTGCTTCTTGGTGGGGACCCGCCTGGGGCAGGGAGGCAGTATGGGGCGGTGGTGAGGGTGGGTGGGAGCGAGCTCGCCAGCACGGGCCTGGTGCAGGCTCCCGGGATTGGCAAGGATTTGGGGAAGACGGGCCCTAAGGAAACCTGCCCCTTACCTCCCACTTCCCCCCAAGAGGTGCTCCTGCCCACTGTTACCTCGATCTCCTCCTCCTTTTGGAGCAGCTGCTGTGGGTTTAGGCCACTGCCAAGACAGAAGGGGACAAATGGATGACAAATGGACCAGGGGGTGGGTGGGGTGGCTTTAGGGGGGAATGGGGGTCTCTGGGGCCCTCAAGATTCCCTCCCCTATACGGAGGCTGGCGAGACGCCCCCAGCTCATCCACTCCCCTCGCTGTCCCTGCATCCACCAAGAATTCTGGAGCAACATTCTCGATCTTCAGTGAGTTTGGGAGGGGCCCGGGGAGCTTGCCAAGCGGCCCCCTGCCCCAAAGGGGGATCCAGTCAGCTGGAGGTAAGGCCCTGTGTTCTTCCTTCTAATCAAGTATTGCGGCGAGCCATTGCGGCTCACTGGAGGACCGGTGCCCAGAAGGTGGCTCCCCCCAGAGGCAGAAGCCCAGGGCGATGCCCTCCTCCTGAGCCGCCCAGCCCCGGCCTGACAGATCTGAAAGGCAGGGGTGTGTGTGGAGGGTCCCCTCAGCTCTTGTTGGCAGTGTGCTGCCAGCGAGGCCCTTACCCTCAGTGCTCAGCCCCCGTGACTCCCTCTCCTTCCTCAGGCCTCAGGTCCCCCCTCACCTCGGGTCGCTCTGTCCTCAGAGCAAGGCAGCCAGAAGGGCTCAGTTCCCATCCATGTCCCTGAGTGTACCCCGCCGCCCCTCAGTCCTTCGCTAACATCAGGGGCTGGAGGCAGAAGCGGAAGGGGGTGGTGGTAGGACTCCTCTCCCCGGCCCAGCGCTGCCCTTGGGGAGATACTGGAAAGGAGCAAGATGGAGGGAGATCCTTGTTGGAGGGGGGCGTAGGAAAGCTTGGCAGTCGTGGCAGGGGGTAAGGGTTGGTGGTCCTGGAGGGTGGGGGGCTGGCTCTCACTGTGTGTCCATAATGTCCACTGACTCCTTGCCACAGCAGGGGAATCCACTGGCACCTGGCAGGGAGAAGGAGATGAGGGCCGGGGGGCTGCAGGTGGGGATGTCCCTGGGGGGTTCTGGAGCCCTGGCAGGTGGTGCTGCTCCAGCTACCCCCTCCCCCCCTCCCTGCCCTGCCTCTCCGCCCATTCACCACCGCCTCTCCCATCCTGCCCCTCGCTCCCTCTTCCCTCCAGTGTCACCAGCCCCGCCCTCCACATCTGCTCCTCCACATCTGCTCCCCTGCGTGCTCGAAGTTGCCTTTCCTTTCGCTCTCCCCAATCCATCACCGTTCTCCATGAGGATGGATGCTAACAGGCTTTCCTGCTGTTTCTTGAGTGCTGCTAGTCCAGGCATCGTGTTGGGCACTTTCTGTGCTTTATCTCATCCATCCAACACAAAAAAATGACAAGAGGTTCATTTGCCCGACGTCCCTCAGCTGAGGGTTGCCGACAGCAGGAACTGGATGCAGGTTTGACCAAAGAAAAACTCTTCACTCCCTTGTCCCGCATGCTATCCTGCGCGGGCGTCCGTAACTGCGTGGGGACCCGAGAGAACCCTTCCATTCCTGCCCCCCGGCCCCCTTTCTTCACTCTTCTCTGGCCAGGCTTCAGATCTGGCGCTCCCCCTAATCCTGTCCCCTCCTGCCCGGAAGCCCTTCCTCTCCTCCAGGCCTCTCATCCTGAGGTCACCCACCTGGGGAATTTTCACCCCAGGCATTTGATCTGCGGGATGACTGCAGTGTTCCCATCACCCTCTTCAGAAGAGGCTGAGCGACGCCTTGGGGAAGGTTTCTGCACCCCAGTCACCTCCCTGGAGGCTTGTATCTTTTACTGAAGACGCTTCCTTTTCATCATCTGGGGGGTTGGAGCACCAGGTTGTCCCATTCTCTGCTCCCTAGGGTACTAGATGGGCCTTGATGGTGGAGTGGTCATGGCAGTGGGAAAGCTGGATCCCCCTGAGCCTGGAGTGTGGCACGAAATGATGGCCTTGGCTCTGGCTAAGAAGAATCGCTCCCAGGATTATATCCAAAGGATCAGAGTGTGCCATGGCCTCCTTCTAGAGATGTAGAGGTTGTTTCTGTGTCTGGAATTTGGCACATCCATGCCCCTCCTGGGCCTGGGCATCTTGGATCAGCCGCATGGCCAGGCTAGGAGTGTACGACCACGGACAGGCTCCCAAGAGCTAGCTCGGGGGTCTCCGGACTCTTCCAACTACTTGACTGCCATGTTCCATTGGCTTCCTTCATGTGTCTCTTCATTCCCGGCTCCACCTGCCCCCCAGTGCTGCTTTTCTCCAAGCCTCTCGCCTCAGAGCCTTCGTTTGCTCACTTGCAAAATTTCCCAGGACGCATTGCCTAAACCCTTTCATGAACAGCAACGGGGTGTGGATAGGAAGAGAAAATGTTATGGTGCGAACCTCACCGCGGTACTGGGGGTTGGAAGCAAAAGTCTGAGGTTGACTCAACTTGGGACCTCTGTGCCTAACTTGGGAATGTTCTATTAGGGATTCAGGTGACATTCTACAGTATGTGAAATAATTTCAATTTCCAACCGTTGGATGTTAGTGTATAGAAATGCAGATCCTGTAACTATCCTAAAATTCTACGGGTTCCAGTTTGTTTTGTTTTGTTTTTGTTTTGTAGATCTCATAAGGTTCTCTACATAAACAATAATGAGTGTGACTAAGGGCGCCTGGCTGAATCAGTTGGTAGAGCATGTGATTCTTGATCTCAGGGTTGTGGGTTCAAGCCCCACATTGGGTGTAGAGATTACTTAAATAATTTAAAAATAAAGTATGTGTGTGACTCAAGATAGTTTTACTTCTTCCTTTCCAAATTGGATGTCTCTTATTTCCTTTTTCTGCTTTAGTGTAGTGACAACAATGTTCAGTACAATGCTGAATAGAACTGAGAGTGGGCATCCTTGCTTTGTTCCTGACCTTGGGGAGGAAGCATTCAGTATTTCACCATTAAGTATGATGTTAACTGTAGTTTTCCCTCGGAGATGCCCTCTATCACGTTGAGGCAAGTTCCCTTCTATTCCTAGTTCACTTAGTTTTTATAGATTTTTTTTTTAGAGAGCGCGCATATATGCACACAAGGCAGGGGAGGGATGGAGGGAAGGAGAGCATCCTAAGCAGACTCCACGTTCAGCGTGGAGCCTGACATGGTGCTCGATCCCAAGACCCTGAGATCATGACCTGAGCTGAAATCGAGTTGGACACTTAACCAACCGAGCCACTCAGGTGCCCCTGAGTTCACTTAGTTTTTAGTTAGGAAGAGATGTTAGATTTTGTCTGAGGCTTTTTCTGCATTTATTGAGATGGTTATATGGTTTTTCTTTTATATTCTTTTTTTTCTTTTATTTTTAGTAATCTCTACAACCAACGTGGGGCTCGAACTCATGACCCTGAGAGTAGAGTTGCATGCTCTTCCAACTGAGCCAGCCAGGTGGCCCTGTTTTTCTTTTAAGTTCTGTTAATATATTATATGTTATATATAACATGAACAATGTTATTATATTATTCCGTTAACAATTCTCTTATATTCTGTTTATGGTGAAATAAGTTAATTTTTGAATGTTAAAATCAATCTTACATCCCTGAGATAAATCTCATCTGGTCATAATGTATTATCATTTTATACTTGTTGCATTTGATTTGCTAACTTTTTTTTTTTAAAGATTTTATTTATTTATTTGACAGAGAGAGAGAGAGCGAGAGAGGGGATACAAGAAGGGGAAGTGGGAGAGGGAGAAGCAGGCTTCCTGCTGAGCAGGGAACCCGATGTGGGGCTCGATCCCAGGACTCTGGGATCATGACCTGAGCCGAAGGCAGACGCTTAACGACTGAGCCACACAGGCGCCCCTGATTTGCTAACTTTTTTGAAAGAAATCTCATATGAGGTTCATGAAGTATATTGGTGTATAATTTTCTTACATTGTCTCTGTCCGGTTTCGATACTAGAATAATGTTGGCCTCATAGAATGAGTTGGGAAGTATTCTCTCTTCAATTTTCTGAAAGAGTTTGCATAAAATTGGTAGAATCTCTTCCTTATGTTTGGCAGAATTCACAGGTGAAGCTTGTGAACCTGGGCCTGGAGTTTCCTTATCCATTTCATCTAAGTTGGAGCATTTATTGGCATAAGGTGTTCATAATATTCTTTATTATCCTTTTCATATCTGTAGATTCTGTAGTGATGCCACCTTTTTCATTTCTCATATTGGTAATTTTTGTCTTCTTTCTTTTTGTCCTGTTCAGTTTGGCTTGAGATTTGTCAGTTTTGTTATCTTTTTCTTTTTCTTCTTCTTTTTTTTTTTAAAGATTTAATTTATTTATTTGACAGAGAGAAAGAGATCACAAGTAGGCAGAGCAGCAGGCAGAGGGAGAGCGGGAAGCAGGCTCCCTGCTGAGCAGAGAGCCCGATGTGGGGCTCGATCCCAGGACCCTGGGATCGTGACCTGAGCCAAAGGCAGAGGCTTAACCCACTGAGCCAGTCAGGCACCCCAGTGTTGTTGATCTTCTTGAACCAGACAGAGATATGTCTGTTTCCTGCCCGATCATCCTAAAGTGACATCTGCCAGGGAATCAATCCTGCAGTCACAGGTTCCCAATCAGCTTTATATGATTTCACTCTTAAACATGAACAGCCAAGCATGACCACACATTTGAGGAAACTGCCCACATGCAATTGACAGATCAAGAGAAAAGATGACTATAATACCAGAGGTTATTTGGGAAACAGAAAGGAGCTTTAAAAATACTCTAAAATCTTGAGATTCTGAGATGTAGCTATTCAACAATATATTTTGCATCCAAAAAGCAAGAATAGGATGCTCTTAAAAAAATTAGGAAAAGAAAGAACTTTTGGCAAAAAGACTTGGAAAATATAGCAGAAAATCTTCCCAGGAAGTAGAACCAAAAATATCAAGACAATGTGAGAGAAAATGATGAAGAGGCAGTCCAGTTTTGAGTTATAGAAAGGGGATCTAGAAAGAATAGAGAACATGGAAAAGGAAAGAGAAAATTTTTCATGAGCTGAATGATGATGTCATTGACTTAATAAAAGGGTTCACCAAAAGCCCTGCACTACAGATGTCGAAAGGTCCTTGCTGGGAAAGTGCATTGCACCAGGAACAAAGAATTCTTAAATGCTTCTAAAGTGGAAAAGCCAAAAAAAAAAAAAAAAAAAAAGTGGAAAAACCAGTCACCTACGGGGGGCGGGGGGGGGATCAATTATACTGGCAGCAGTGTTGGCAA
This sequence comes from Potos flavus, assembly GCA_028534135.1. NCBI lineage: Eukaryota > Metazoa > Chordata > Mammalia > Carnivora > Procyonidae > Potos > Potos flavus. Next base: position 15,500,604 of record CM052891.1, on the reverse strand, counting down.
CAATGGCTGCCTTTAAAATTCTGAAGAAAATGTTTTTTAACCTATAGGTTTATACCCAGCCAAACTATCATTTCAGATATGTAAGGACTCAGGAAATTTACTTCCTCCTTTTTTTAAGGAAGTTATCTGAGGATGTGCTAAAATAAAATAAAGGTATAAAATAAGAGCCAGGAAGTAACTAGTGGTCCACCCCAGGAAATCAGCTAAGTCCCAGGATTTTAACTGTATAGAGGCAAGAAGATGAAGGGTTCTGGACAGTAGATTTCTGAAACAAAGAAAACCTGATAGAATAGTTGATTAGATGTAGAGGTTGATGAAAACTAAGACTATGATAAAACCAAAGAATATAAGGAAAAGGCAACTGGAAACTCCAGGAAAAACAAAAAGCTGTATGAGAAAGAAAAGGTAACTGTGGTACCTTTCCTGGTTTTGCAGTGAACAGTAGTTATGAGTCATAATAATGTAAGTCCTGTTTTCAATTTTCAGAATCAATGTATAAATAACAATTGGAAAATATATTTGTGTCTCTAGGACAATGTAAATGTTATCAACCTTGATATTTAAAAAATAAAAATACAGGTTAGCATCATTGGGAGGTGGGAGGGAGGAAAGCTGAAGGGAAGAGTAGGGGCACTAAAAACTTCATCTTACTAGGTGTGGTATCAAAAGATATTATCTAAAGTGATGGAAAATAAAGACATAAGTATATTAAACTTACAAAGGCACCAGCAGATCTAAAAATGATGTTGGGAGGATGGGGGAGGGTGGATCCATTAGAGCAGGAAGGTGATAATGTCTAAAACTGATAAACCAAGAAAGAGTCCGTGAGCTTGTAGAAAGATAAGAAGGTAATTAGGCAGAAAAACGGTTCTAATGAAACAATTGTGGCTGCTCTGAGGAGTGAGACTGGGGGTGTGTTATAGGGGATACTTGCTTTTCATCACTGAATAAGCTCTTCAGGCTATTTAATCATATGCATATATTTCTTTGATAAAATTAAATATTGGACCCCTAAGGGCCAGACACTGTTCTAGGGGACACACAGTTTCTGCCCTCTTGGGACTTCCAAGCCTGTGGCTGGGACCACAGAAGATCCTCTAATCTCTATTTCTTATTCCCACTTCTCCTGAGCTCTAGACTCAAACTCCAGTCACTGATTGCACATTTCTCCCTAAGGGGGAGGATCTCCCCCTTGTCAGAGCCTTAGATGTCTCCTGTTTCTGAAATGTCCCTTGTTTTCTATTGTGATGATACTCAGTGCTCACTTCTTCCCGAAGACCTTCAGGACTCCACCCCGCAGCATCTCCTCCAGTTGTCCCCGCCTAGACCTGGTCCCTGCAGACCTTTGAGCGCAGGACTCTTGCTGACCCTTATTCAGAGGTGAGCAGACTGTGCGGGCTGCCCACTTTGAATCTCTGACCCCCTGCACACAAGAGTCTGCAAGGTGGATTCTCAGCAAAAGTCTGTGCAAAGAAATGAACTCTTCATCCCTCTCACCCTGCCAATCCACATGGCTTGTCCTCAATTTTTAACCTCAAGTTCGCACGCTACGTGTCTAGACTCGAGTGTGGCCAACAGAGTTTGTGTGCCCGCTCCATCTTCCTTCCTAATCACTCGTGTCTTGATCGCCCCCTCTCCCCTGGTAATCTCCCCCTCCCTGATAATCCTTCATTCTATCACCCAAATTAGAAACCTGGTTATTTGTGAACCCTCTCACTTCCCCAGCTTCTGATCTCCCTACCTCTGATGTTGACCTTGTGCAGGTCCCTTTCTCCACCCCCACTCCTACTCATCTCCCAACACCAAAGTCAACACAACCTAGGACTGATCACCTGCCAGCACTCCATGCTGAGTGCTTCCCATACATTCCATCCTCTTCGCCACTTTATGTCCAAGTGGTCACGACTCTGCTCTCACAGATGAGGACACCGCACAAGTCACACATGTGTTAAGAGCAGTGCCATGACTGGAACCCAGGTCTGACTGGCTCTGAACCCCATGAAGCTAACCCCTGTGTTGTCTGAAATCTCTTTAGGCTTCTAGCTGGACCACTGCAACCGTATTTCCCTCCAACCTGGGCTACTTGATGACCCCAGAGTGACCTGCCTCTGGTCACCTCCAGACTGTAGAGTGGCTTCAGAGACCCTGTGTGGTCTGACCTCTGCCCTCTCGTTGCATCTCCTGGTATCCAGCTCCCTCCCTTTTCCAAGCCCAAGCTTCCCCAGAGCACAGCAGGTCCTTCAGTGCCTCAGTGCCTTGGCACCTGCTACTTTAGTTACCTAGATAGTCTTTCTTCTGGCAAAACCTTACTCATCCCTGACAGGCCAACCCACCTCTCCAGTGTTCTCATCTGTGTAACACACCTAGCTGTCCTATCCACATTTTAATTTTTTGTTAACTCATCAAACTCAGGGCCTAGCACAAGAGTAAGAGCTGAAAGGGGTGCACCAAATGTCATAGGAGTGGTTTAAGGCGTCTGCATCAATGTGTTACCCCACGGATTTGGGAAAGGGAAAAGCTCCTCTCTGGTTGTTGGTTCTTGGCACATTTTAAATGCTGGCCGACGTCCTCCTGGGAGAGAAGGTCCTGGGAAGAAAGCCCCTGTTTCAGTGGAAACCTAAGGGGCAAACCACTTTGCTCACTGTTACAGAGCGGGATGCAAAGGATGAAGGAGACGCTCAATATTTGTGGAAGCCAACTGCTTCTCTCTGCAAAGGCTCCAACCAGCCAGGAACAACTGAACGTGATTTTGGGGCTATCAGCCGTTTGGGACAATTTACGAGTCGTTTCCTTGGCACAAGGTCACTATTCTTTCCGTGTGCCCAGAACCCCTACAAGAGTGGGCTGGATCTGCAGCCCTTGCTCTAAAGCATACTCTGTGTGCAAGGCACAAGCTTGTGCACCGCGCAGGGCCCAGGCTGGGCGCGGTACTCTGTGGGCGAGGGCATGGTCCGCTGGGGTCGACCTTCCTGCCCGGCTCCTCCGGACTTTGGGAGCAGGGGGAGGGGCCCCGGGCCGATTCTCCGCCCCGCCCCTCCCCTTCACTTTCCGCGCCCCGCCCGCCCCCGCCCCCGCCCCGGCTGGCCCTCCGCGCTCGCCAGCTCGCTCCCACCTGTCACCCCCATGCTGATCGAGGATCTGTCGGGGAGGCGGGGAGCGGGCTGGTGGCTGCTGCCCCTCCGCCTCCAGTGCGCTCTTTGGTTGGGGGCTGTGAGGGGCGCCGGAGATGCTGCAGGCCCCTGCGCCTGTGATGTCGCTGCCTCTGTGACGTCCCTGCCCCGACCCGACCCCATGGACGGAGAGGTAAAAAACACGCTCAGGATTCCCGGCGCGTGGGCGGGGCGGCCGTTGTGGGGTGTCCCGAGCCACCCCTTGGGCAGCCCAAGCACTCTCCCAAGATGTCCCGCTGCTCTGCTCTTCCCCGCAGGCCCATCGGGAGCCGCCACTGGTAAGCTTGGATGGCCTTTGCACCTGCCCCTTCCTGGGGGGCAGGACCCCTCCAGGAGGCTGCGGAACCTTGGGCCTGCACCCCCCAGTCTGCATGTGTGCCCAGGCACACACACACACAGCTACCTGAGCAAGGCCTCAGGGGGCGTGGAGCCACACGTGACAAGGCCCTGCCGTGTGTCAGTGGCTTTCATCCTCAGATGGGGTCCTGTCCTGGAAAGGAACAGGAACCCACTCCTGGAAAGTCATGTCTGCTCACTCAGGGCTGGGAGTCTCGGCTGGCTCCCAGTCCCGTTCCTCGGAAGCCAGGCCTCGGGGACAGGAGAGGGTGGGGCGGTCTTTGTTCCAGCTCCTGGTGCGCCCCCACCTCTCCATGGCAGGCCATCGCCCAGGCCTTGGCGACCTCTCCTCCTCAGCCTGGCAGTGTTTGGCTAGGGACTTCTCTACTGCCACTGGGTGGGACATCTTGCCTAACTGGTCTGAATGGATAGGCCAAAAGTGGGACTGGAAGCGCCCACTGGAGGGGTGGTGGGAAAAGTGACCTCATTCAAGGGTTGGAAATAGTCCTTGCCGAAAATAAATGGCAGATGTGAAAATATGCCACCGAGAAGGCAAAGGGAGGCAGCTGAGGTTCTGTACGCAGGCAGGCAAGGGTGGGGACAGCCATGGCCTAACACATTTGTCATCACCCCAAACTTTATTGCTTACAGAGTACCACCCCAACTCTGCAGTACTGAAAGGCTGCAGCTCTTCACGTGCTGGGGGTCGGGGGGGGGTGGGGTCTCTCCCTGGGGAGCAGAATGACTCAATGTGGATAGCTGGACAGAGGCCACTTTGGCAAGACACCGGGATGAGCTTCTCCCGAGGAGGACTCACAGGGGGACACCCCTTACCTCCAGGAGCAAAGGCTAGCCGGCCCCCACACAAGGATTCACAGTTGATTAATGCTACATGAGTCCTGATCAGCGCCCCCCCCATTGAAGAGACTCGGCTGGGGCAATGGGGTAGAGTGGGGGGGGGCTCATCTTAAAGAAATCTGGAGGTTTGAGGGATTGTGCGTGTGGAGACAGGTCAAGACTCGAATCCCTTCACCCCATCTCCCGGCCTGCTTATGCGAGTGCCGTGCCACCAACCTGCCCTCCTGGAGGGCAGCTGTGAAAGTGCTTTGAGGTCATCAGAGTGCAAAGTGCGGTTGGCAGTGCCCCCCCGAGGTGAGGGGCAGGGCGGGGTCAGAGTGAGTGTGAGGCCCGGGCTGTGTCTCAGGAAGCTGGGGCGCAGGATGTCCAAAGGCGCTGCCGGGGGGTGGGGACAGGAGCGTCTGCACCTGCCGCTTTCTCGCTCACGGATCCCAGCCCGTCCTCCGGCCGCTCCTGTCGGGCCCGGCTCCGACCACCCTTCACTCGGACAGAGGGGGCCGAGGGGGCCGAGGGGGCCGAGGGGCAGTGAGCCACGGGCCATGCCGGGTCTGCAGCCATGGCTCAGGGCCTGCTGCTCTGGGGGGGACTGGTGGCCAGCAGCAACAGGACACGTGCTTGGGGACTGAGAACCATTTCACTGGGACATCTGTGGTCCTTGGCGGAAGCTGAGTCCGGCTCCAGACCTGTGCTGCTACACCCTGACGGCGGGCCGTGGTCTCCCAGGGAGACTTCCCGGCCTCAGGTGTGGCTCCCTCCCTGACTGTGTCGGGAAAGTTCCTGGATCAAAAAGGGGCTTCGATGGCCACACACGGGGGTCAGAGGGCTCCCCGTTCACCCAAGGGTGGGTACAGCCGCTGGCCCGCTCCCGTGCCGGCCCTGGGTGTGGGTCCTCAGATACTCGACCCCCTCCCACCTGCTCGGAGGCCGGGGGGCTCGCCCACCCATCCCCGCCCCAGGCCGCAAACTATGCTCCCCTGACGGCCAGCAAGGGGCCGCTGATCCAAACAGGTCAGGTCAGCTCGTGGGGACCAGGGCAGAGAAGGCCCTTTTCATTCTCCACGGACGGGAAGAGGCCTCCCGCTGCCCTCCTCCTCCCTGCGTGGGCACAGGGTGCTCTCCTGGCGGGGTGGGGTGGGACACGGGACATCCTGGGAGGCATTCTGCCTGCCCCTAGTCCCCTCGCTGAGCCAGGGGGTGGCAGGTCCCTGGGAGCAGGCCGAGCCCGGGTGCCAGGGGCGGCGCCGAGCCCCGAGGAGGCGGACTGCCTCCCGCAGAGTGGAGTCAGCGGTGGGAGGCTGGCTCAGGGCCTGTTCTCCAGCTGGCCGTGCTTGACCCTCCAGCTCCAGGCAAAGCTGCCGTCAGGGGCCAGGGTGCACTGCAGGTCGATGCCCGAGTCCGGCACCTCCATGTCATAGCGCACGGGCTGCCCGTCCTTGGTCACCAAGCTGAAGGCTGCGGCCGGGATCTGGGGGCAGAGCAGACCAGCGGGCCTGAGACTGTGGCACGGGGCTCGGAGGCTGCCTGGAAGCGCCCGGCCGAGGTCTTCCGCCAGCCATGCAGGCGGTCCTGAAGGCCTGGAGGACTCACAGAGGTTCATCCGGCCCGAGGGTAGGTCCGAAGGACCCTCCCTTGCCACTGCCCGGCCTGCCCTGGAACCTGGGGGGGATCTGAAGCCAACCACTCCCTACGTGCAGTTCTCCTTATTCAAAAGCCTTCCTCCCGGAGGGCTGGGCCAGTGCACGGGCTTCGGGGACCCTGCCTCTAAGTCAGCGTGTACCTGCCCCCTTACCTGGCTGCTGATGCCGGTCGCGATGTCCCCCACCTTGACCCGGTGAAACTCCCGGATGTGCAGGTGTTCGCCATTGAGAGACTGTATCTGGATTTTCACACCTAGAAAGCAGGCAAGGTGAGCGTCAGCGGCGGGGCCGGTGGCTCCCTAAGGAGCCCCAGGCGGAGGGACACAGGACGGCCATGAGGAAGAGGACGTGACATTTAGGCTGGAGTGGCCCTAATGTCACACACCTGCTGGCTCTTCCTGGTAATTTTCTGTCAACCCTAGAACTTGGCTTGCACGACACCAAGAGCTAAGTTGGCTCTTTTGGGGAACTAGTATTCCAACTTGCACACAAAGCAGAACGGAAGTGGAAACAGAGACTCTTAAATTAGCTTGTGGGCAACTCAGGCCGTAATGTTCTCTGAGTTGGAGAGGCCGTCGGCGAGGCCATGGGGGCCTGAGGCCATGTGTCACACCGGTGCCGGCAGGAGCCAGGGAACGGTGAGCCGCTGAAACCCTCGTTGTATCCAAATCACAACGCAACGTGTGCAGCCACGCTGGAAAACGTATCATCTTAGGACTGCTTAGGACCTCCCAGAGGAGGAGCCCAGCAAACGCGCTGCTGATTCTCATCTTGTTCCTTGTTTCCCTTCCGAAGACATAATTTCTTGACTCCAGGCCAGGAGACTGCTTTGTGCCCCAAGCGAGGGGCCTTCTGGAACTCCACCAGCAGCCCACGAGGGGCGATGGGCCTTCGCTGCCCTACCAGGAAAGGCTCTTGGGCAATCAGGGCCTCTGCTCTAAACGGACTTAATGGCCAGGTATCTCCAGTCTGGGCACCAGGTGCCTTCCTCCCCCCGGCCCCACCAGCGGAAGGGAGACCTAAACTCCCTCAGGCTCCCTAACCCCAGGCGGCTCAGGTCCCGTGGGGGCGGCTGAGCGGCCGCGAGCTGGGCCATACCGTTGAAATAGCTCGGCGTGTCGGTGGGCCGCCCCCGGGCCAGCACCATGTTCCAGCTGGAGCTGCGAGCCTCGGCCTGGCTGCCCCACGAGTGCACGCCGGAACTCAGGGTGTCCCGTGAGCTCTGCGAGGCCTTCGATGGGTTCTGAAACGAGAGCGGGTGCGACTCAGGCCCCTGGGCTCAGGGGGCCGTCTCCAGCCCCGGTGGGACTGGGGGCACCGGGGCTGTGGGCCCTCCCCTGGGTGAGGAACTGCTCACGTCCTGGGCTGGAGTGTGGCTCTACTGGGCACTTTGGGGCTCAGCAGGGGGCTGAGCTGAGGGATATTTCTAGGGGAACCCAAGCCCAGATCTCTTTCCCACTGTCCCTAGTAGCTAGACCATTCCCCGATTCCCAGCTGTGCTGAAGATGGAAGGTCTCATTCTGAGAAACCACGACCCCCTGCCCCGGTGGGGAGCCCTTCCGAAAGGGTGGGGTGACTCCCCTCAGCCTCCCTTTACCACTGCCCGCACGCAGCCCGCTCGAGTGGGACACAAAGCTCCAGCTCCGGGCCCGCGGCCAGCTTACCTTCTCGCTGTCGTCGGACAGAGAGAGGCTGTCGATGCTGAGGCATGAGAGAATCTGCTCCTGCTCCTCCAGCGAAAAGGGCTGGGACAGGCTGTTCAGAAACAGTTCTGCAGAGAGAGGCGGAGGACGGCTGTGGAAGAGCGGCAGTGGCCCGGCCCAGCTGCGTGTCCGGCCGCTCGGACCGCGGGAGCGGACCCCGGGGGCAGGTGCGCAGGCCCTGGGGCAGGTCCAGGCCCGGGCCTGGGGACCCAGGGGCCACGGCCGTGGCTGCCCGTACCTATTTCCAGCTGCTGCAGCTCCTGCTCGGGGAGGGTCGCTTTCCGCTCCGCCGAGCTGGGGTTTTTGGCAGGGGCCGGGTCCAGGGAGGACAGAGGCAATGGCTCCCAGGTCCCAGACTCCTCCTTGCCCCAGTTCAGGCTCGGAGACTTGTTCCGCTCTGGGGGCTCTGGGGGGAGTGGAGGTTGGAGCTGAGGGACCCCGCCTGTCGTGTCCTCAGTTGGCTGGGGCCCCGGAGCCCCAGGCGAGAGCTCCCTCGGCCGGGTGTGCAGGGTCCGGGGACAGTGGCCTTGGCTGGGCGGTGCCTGGGCTGGGTGTGGCGGCGGATGTCTCGGCTCTTTGTACTCTCCCCTCCACGGGCTCCTGAGACCTCCCACTACAAAACAGAGCACGCTCGGTGAGGTGGAAAACACGCCAGCCCAGACTCTGGGCCAGGCCAGGTGGCCCTTCCTGAGCAGAGGGCTGGGAGCAAGCAGCGAGGGACGACTCTGGTCCCACTAAGGGACACAATTTAGGAGGGTGCCGTGTGGTCTTGGAGGAGGCCTCTTCCCTAGCATGGCCTTCCACAATGGGAATACGACAGTATTCTGTCTCTTCATCTTCCTTCTAGGTAACAATCGCAAATCTAAAAACGACAGCAATGGCTCCAGGAAAGGACTCTCTCGCTAGTAAAGGGAAGATTTAAAAAATGGCCCTGAGGTCACAGCAACTTCAAGTTCCCATGTAAACTGGCCACCTTGACTTCCTCCTGCCCCCCTCATCTCTCTTATCCCCCGCCCCCCTCACAGTCAGTGCCTCCCGGGGGCACCACTGCTCTAGAGTGCCGGGGGGGGGGTGTTCATCTGTGTTTGGGGGGGGTGTGCAAGGTGTCTCTCCTGTTTTATTCACTCCCCTGTGATTCCCATGAGCGCTGCCTTTCCCCTGCCCACCTCCCAGTGACATTCTATTATGTTTGATGTGTCCCTTGGAGTTCGATCATGTTTCTGCAAAGTGTGTGTTGTTTTTATTAATATTTAATTTCCAAAAAAGGCACCGTGTTCTAGGCCTCGCTCTGTCCATTTACCCGGCACTCCGGTTTGAAAGTCCCGCTAGGTTGCTCTGCGAACACTGTCTTGCTTTCACTGCCGCGTGGAGCTCCATGGGACACACTCCGCGCGCCACCCCTTGCCTTTGGCCCCTCCGCGCTCCCGGGAAGGGGCTCGCCCCTGCACCCTCCTCCCCTCCCACAAACAGGTCACACGTGTGCAGATGTCGGGCCGGGTGCTGCAAGGTGCCCTCCAGCAGAGCTGAGGGCTGCTGACCCACACCCTCCCCGCCACTGGTGTTACTGACTTTCTGCCTATTCTCACTGGCTGGGAAGTGCTCCCTGGCTTAATTTCACGGTCGCTGAGTCCTCATGAGCTCAAGCCCCCCTCTCCGTGTTGTGGTCCCCGGCTCCCGTCGGCCGAGCATCGAGGCACAGTACATGGCACTTCTCTTCACACCGCCGGTCTTCCAACAAGCCATGGTGTGTGTCATCACCATGCTTTAGATGGGGACACCCAGGCCACCAAGGCGCTCAGAGGTCGAGTACTTGGCCCCTGCCCACGACACCGCACTGTCGCCTCTCCCGCCCCTGCAGCCAGTGGGGGGCTCTTACCATGCTGCAGCGCCTGGCTGACCTTTCCCCCCAGCTCCACCGCAGAGGCCCGGCGGCCAGGCTCTTTCCTCAGCCCCTCCTGGATGGCCTGGGCGGTGAGTGGGGCGCAGGAGGGCGGGATTTCCCTCACAGGCGGGGGCTCGCTGGCGATCTGTGGGTCAGAAGGCGACATGTGTGGCCTGTCCCCCCCTCACTCCCAGTTCTGGCTCTTCCCCACTCTCCTCTACCCTGCGCTGCTGGTGTCGGTCACAAAGACTGGAGAGGGCTGGGACTTTGCCAAGGAAAGGGAAGAAAGGCGCCAGGTAGCCTGGGACAGGGCCAGGCGGCAAGGCCCGACCAGCCATGAACTTGAGGGGATCCCTCCCTTAGGCTCTCCCCTGGGGACCGCAGCTTTGAGTGGCAAGTATTTGAGCCACGATCCCACATTTAGGATGAGGCCTCTTCCCGTTCCCATCTGCCACCGAAGAGCAGCCCAGACGGGGGCCACTGCAAGCCCGAGGCTGGCACTCCGTCCTCGCCCTCCCAGGCGCTGGCACTGACCTTGAGGCAGAGCGGCCCCCTGAAGTACTGGGTCCACGGATGGTAGCCGTTGAGCATGTGCAGCATCATGCAACAGCTGCTCCAGACGTCCACCTTGGCATCACAGGGCTGGCCCATCACCACCTCCGGGGCCATGTGGGTCTCTGTGCCGGGGATGTAGTCCCCTGAGAAGGCGGCGTGAGACGGGAAAGCCAACTGTGACCTTGGATGGGCAAGAGGCTCGGCAGTGACCCCCCACCCCCAGCCCATTCCTGAAATACTTGGAATTTGTCTCTGTTCAAGTACCTCGAATAGAGAAGAAGCTTCCAGATCAAACTTGCCGGAGGTGAGCTAAGTCAGGGGCCCCGCTGGGAACTGGTACAAAGGATCTATCACCCAAAACAGGGGCTCGGCCCCTTGGACCCCATCCTTAGAATACTTTTTTAAAAAATGGAGAGGGGCCCGGACACTGAAAATCAGGTTGTAGGAGACTAATGAATGGTTGGAGGTTTCTGAAATTTTAGTGAGTGGAAAAAGAAAACTTCAATGCATAGAAGACTAGAAGGATCAATACCAGATGTGAAGATTTCTTCCCCCCCTCCAGTGATTTGTATTTTTTATTTTTGCTTAGTTCTACTTTCTGCAAAAGATTTTAGAATAGAAATTATTCTTGTAAAAAGAAAAAACCGACTAGTTATTTTAAAGTGACGGGCGGGTATTCGTCTTCAGAATTACCAACACAGTCCTTTAGTAACAGAATCACTTCTAAAGGACTGTTTTTCTTTCGGTCAAGAGGAAATAATTTTATGCTTAATGCTACAAATGAAAAAAGCAGGGCACAAAATTGGGTTATATTGGCCTTAACTACGTACAGGGTTAAAAAAATAAAGTCAACCTGGAAGGAATTACTTAAAATGTTCACGATTATGTCTCTGGGCAGGAGGAGCCGGGGAGGGTCCTTTCCCCTCCTCTTCTATAGCATGTAACTCTGTAGTTGCCAAATATTTTACAATGGATGTGGACTATTTTAATAATCAGAAAACTGTAAATTAAAAACAAACATTTCTGGGGTGCCTGGGTGGCTCAGTGGGTTGGGCCTCTGCCTTTGGCTCAGGTCATGATCTCAGGGTCCTGGGATCAAGCCCTGCATTGATCCCCCCGCCTCTCTGCCTGCCTCTCTGCCTACTTGTGATTTCTGTCAAATAAAAAAAAAAAACAACCCAAAACAAACAAACCCACAAACATTTCTCCAGCCACAGAGCCTAGGCTACCGCGAAAAGGCTGCATGAGAGGGTTGGAGCCGCGGGGGTCCACGGGGAAGACCCGGGACAAGGCAGCCAGCCTTTCTGTTCCCTCTGTGTGACAGGGATCCCAGGAACGTAAGCACCTGATCCTCATTCCTGCGTTTAAGCGTAAGAGAAGCTTTCTAGAGTTGTCGAGGGGCCGAAATACAATGGTGAACAAAAAGCACTCACGTCTCTGACTGCTCTACGGAAAGCACGGGAGAAGACACGGGGCCAGTGCTGAGTCCAGGCTGGGGATGACCATGGGGGGGGAGCAGTGAGGGGCGGGGCTTACCCGTGACCAGTGACTTCCCCAGGCCATCGGGTTGAAGGCACACAGCATGGCCGAAGTCGCAGAGGGCGGCACGGCTCCCGTCGCTGGACAGGAGCACGTTGTCAGCTGCCAGGCCACCCCAGAGTAGAAGAGGGAACAGGTGAGTCACTTCCGGCCCCGGCCCAATCCCGACCTCCAGCGAGGCCGTTGTTGGCTGACCCCACGTGGCAGCTGTGTTTCTGATGAGTGTCCTTACTCATGAGCAAGGCAAGAGCGTTATCGGTTCGGGCTAGAGGCAGGCAGCAGGCAGGTCTCTGGGGTATAGGGACAGAGTTTACTCCTGGGATGCTGCCACTCGGCTCTGCTGTCCCCACCCTCCCCCAGCCGTCACCAGGACGGAGGAGCTGTGTGGGCAGCACTGCCCACTGGCGACTACGGTGTCCGGCTGAGAGCTTGGGAAACACACTTGCCCTTCCCGGCCTGACTCAGGCCCTGCCACAGGGGATGGCCAGGCAGGCCCAGAAGGATCGGGAAGGAGATCCGGCAGGGTGACGTAAGGAAGGAGCCCACTGGGGACCAGGGCGGTTGGGGCGTGAGCCTCACCTTTGATATCTCCGTGCAGAATCCTTCGGGTGTGGAGGTATTCCAGCCCTTCCAGAGCCTGGCCTAGGTAGTAAAGGGCCCGGTCCTCCGGCAGACAGCCCTTCTGCTTTATGAGCTGTCCCAGCGAGCCACCTAGGAGACCAATGGCCAGTCTTTACATGGGGCATTTCCAGGCCTGCAGGCAGGCCAAGGACAAAGACCTTCCAAGGCAGGTGGTTGGAAAGTGGCCTTTCCTGCCCATGTCACAGAGTCAAGAGGTTGAAAATGGAGTAACTGGGGACCAAGGTTGGCCTGGGCAAGATTCGGAGAAACCCCAAGTCTTGGCTCTGAACCGTGAGGGGGAAAGAGCGGCGCCTGGCTCCTTACCTTCCAGCAGTTCCATGAAGATGTTGACCCAAGGACCTTCCTTCACAGCTCCGTACAAAGGCACGATTCTGGGGGAGGTCAATCCTGCACATGCCATCAACTCCTCTGCCCGAAACACCTCGATGCGCACCTGGCAGGGCCCAGAGGTAGCTGTGAGTCAGGGGGAGGGCCCAGGCTGTTTCCGAGACATCCTGGCAGGACCCTCCCTGCAGGGAGACTGCTGATGCCCTCCCGCCCCCTTGTCTATTCTGAGGCCAGGCAGGGCCCTGGTGGGCCCGCTGGACCCTCAGAGACTAAACTGTGCACCCTGGGGCTCATGTTCGACTTCTAGTACTTGGTTAAAGTTCTGCACTGCTGACGTGTGTGGAAACACTTAGAATCACACAAAAGTTACGATCCTTATCCAGGCCCCTGGCATGCTGCCCACGCTCAAATCTGCCAAACACAGAACTTGTTCTCCCCCAGCCCAAATGGCTGCGCCATTTCTAGGACGTGGGACCTTTTGTTTATCAACATCCACGTCTATTCCCCAGAGGCCGGGTTTCCATCATGTCTGCAGCCAGAGCCGATGCAGCCAAGATCCTGGCTCTTGTCAGCACCCTTCTCAGCACTTTTCTCAGCTCGGAATTATTTGTCTTTTCCCCTGAGGATGAAAATGTCCGGGTAGACGGAGCAATGCTTGTTTATTCTGTTTGCAGCTGTTTCCCCAGGATCTGGGCCTAAGAGAGGCTTCTCAGGGGGAGGGGCTTGGCCAAGGCCCCTCCTGCAGGGACCAC
>CM052891.1:15466792-15486703 GCA_028534135.1 Potos flavus | reverse complement strand
GCAGGACTTGGATTAGCCAATGTCTTTAACTCTCTGGCTCCCGCACGGCGAGCAGAGCGGGGAGCAGTCTGGGGCACCCCAGAGGGCTCGGCCGGGCGCTGCAGGTGTTTGGCGTTGGAGGGGAGCAGTGGTGAGGGCTGTCTGTGGGGTATCACACAAACTGCTAGCTCCAGGCCATTCGGTTTCAGCATCAGCTTGCGCTCCAGTCGGGTTTCTGGAGGCTGCTGCGATCTAAGTATTTCAGGGGGGATAATGTGGAGCAGGAACGGAAGGCGAGGGTGTCCAATCGGATTTCAAAATTTGAGAATTGTGCACTGCCCACCGAGGCATACATCCCGTAAGTAAATATGGTTATGAACAGAAGAAAAATTTTCTTTCCACTTATGTGCATTGTTATTCAAATGACCACCAAGTTGTCAGGCTAAACACTATTGTGCGACCTAATTACTCAGTAAATGGAATTTTTGGGTACTTGTTTTGGCCTGGGATGCCACGAAAAATGACTGATACTAAGGGCTGCGAAGAACATTTGAGAACCTCTGCTTTAACTAGGAAGAAATCCCTAAGTCCTTGGGAGTGTCCGGCTAATGTTAAAGCAATGTTAAAAACATTCTCACCCAGGGGTGCCTGGCTGGCTCGGTTTGTAGAGCATGCGACCCTTAATCTCAGGGTTGTAAGTTCGAGCCCCACGTTGGGTGTAGAGATTACTTAAAAATGGAATCTTTAAAAAAAAAAAAAAAAGACACATGGGGGGTCAGAGGGGATGCTTCAAAATACAAGGTGCATTAGGGAGAGCAAGCAGAAAGGACAGTCCTGAGGGGGCGGGGAGAATGCACCTGGCCTTCCTGCTCATCCCCGGACTTCAGTGTCCTCATCAGGGTCGTGGGATGGAGCCCGCACTCAGCGGGAAGTCTGCTTGGGATTCTCTGTCTCCTTCTCCTTCTGCTCCCCCCCCCCACTTGCCTGCGTGCGTATGTGCACACACGCTCTCCCTAAAATAAATAAATAAATGCCCCTCCCCCCAAACTAGTTAACACACGCCAGTCCGGTTCTAAGCGCTTTGTAAGCATCGCTATCTGCATCTTACAGCAGCCTAGGGGGCAGCAAGGAAGCTGAAGTCCAGACAAGTAACTTGCCCAAGGTCACTGGCAGTGTCAGAGGTGGGATTTTTGGTTGCGGAAGCCTGACTCCAGACCTGTCAGCTACCCCGCTTCACTGAAGCCCTTTCCAGGAGTCTGAGCTTTTATATCCGGACGGTTTGTTTTTCCCCCTCCCACATCCATTCAGGAGCGAGCACCCCCTCCCCCCCCCGGCGGGGGAGGGGAGTTGCGGTCAGCCATCACCTAGATGCCAAATCCACAAGCCACCTCCCTCGGCTTAACTGCCTGCGTGCTGACCCTGGACATTGATTTTTCCTTCTTGAGACTCTCCCCTCTTGTTTAGTATTTGTATCCATTTTATTTCATCCGTAAAAAAAGGGATAATCACTATTCCGTATATTCTTTTGAAGATCTCGGGAACATAAAATAGGTGAAAGTAGCTAACGCGGTACGGGGCCCATAGTGTCCCAATGAACAGAGGGCTCCCCCCTTATTCCTCTTCGCCACGGAGATAGTCACCCCTTAGTCCTGGTTCTGCTTCCTCAACGTGTGTCCAGCCTGCCCTCACTCATGCACCTTGCTGATGGCGGCTTCTACCACCTTTAGGCCACAGAAATGTCCATCCCCCATTACAACCCCAGCTCCTCCGGGGCAGGTGCGTGGATTCTGCCCTCCTGTCTCCAGCCCCGGGCACCGTGGCCTTGGTAACAGCTGGCCGGATTTGGCCAAGGCCACACGAACCCAGATCAGGGGCAGAGTCAAAAGGAAGCTCCCAGAGCTCCGTGCTCGAGCCAGATGGTCTTAAATGAATGGTTCTTAGCCCTCTTTGGGCCACAGAACCCTCTGAAAATCTGATACATGATACAGACCTCCCCACCCAAAATGTGTGTGGACACACACCACATACAAGCACACCACAGGATAAAGTTCCAGGGGTTCGTGCATTCTATAAATTCACCCACTGACTTCTGCACTGGCTGATGAAAAGCACTAGAGAGATGTATATGTACCAATAAGGAAACATGTCCATGAATCTACTATTACACAAAAAACATGGCACGGCCTCTAGAGTACAATCTCATTTTAATAAAAGAAACCACATGTTCATGGGGCGCCTGGGTGGCTCAGTAGGTCAGGTGTCTGCCTTCAGCTGAGGGCATGATCTCAGGGTCCTGGGATCGAGGCCCATGTTAGGCTCCCTGCTCAGTGGGCAGTCTGCTTCTCCCTCTCCTTCTGCCCCTGCCCCTCCCCCTCCCCCTGCTCTCTCTCAAATAAAATCTTTTAAAATTAAACTACATGTTTATATATATATTTTTTATATCAAGTCTAAAAAGTCAAAGGGCAGGTACCTCTGCGAATGGATTGGGGAACAGGGAGACTTTTGTGTTTTGGGGTATCCTCCGAATTCTTTTGTAATGAGCCTAATGTTTATTTGCAATTAAAAGATCAAACGAAACCTTAAAAAACAAAACCCCCTACATTAAACCCCGGACTCAGGGCCAATCGGCATCCGACCTGAGGCCACCGATGTTCTAGAAGGAGGACCAAGGAAGTGCTGTTGAACCACGTGCTGGGTCCTCCTCAAAGAGCACCCGGAGGAGGGTGCACAGACTTGCTCTGACCCCCTGCACCCCCTGACCTCCGATCCCTGCCCCCTCCCCCAACCCTACTCTCTCAGCCGGGAGCTATTTTTCAGATTTTCCAGCTAAAAATGCTAAAGGACACCCGCGCCTGCCCCACTGCCTCCCAACCCCTGGCCCTGCCGACCGCCTTGTTGGCAGCTGTGTGGGCTGCCAATGGGCCACCCCCTTGAGGTCCTGGGGCGGCAGCGGGGGTGGGGGGCAGATTCTGAGAGCAGCCAGCTCGAGCCGGCCCGGGCAGCAGCTCCGGCCTTGGGAGCCCATTCGCTGTGGTTGGAGCTTTTCCGCCTGCCTTGGGGAGGTGAGAGATGGAGTATCTGTGCTCTTCTCCTGTATCAGGATTGTTTACCTTGTTGCCCCGGACTCCGAGAGCCTCCGCAGGGCAGCAGCTGAGCAGCCCAGTGACTAAGCTCTCCCCAGCACCGGGCCTGGGTTTCCCGGACGCTTACACTCTCACTCTCCTGCCTCCCGCCCCTCGGGAGGGACAGCTGAGCCTTCTCCGATGGCCTGCGGGGGGGACGGCGGCTGAGGAGGTCAGGCACGGAGCCCTGGCCTCCGGGGGAGGAGGCTGCCCCCCTGCACTGCCAGCCCGTGCTCCGACCCGGGGCGAGCCTGCTGGTTTGACAGGGGATGTCTGAAGTTTGGGGTAATACCTACGGATAGTCCCCTCCCGGCCTGTCACCCGGCGGCCCAAACACTCAGACTTGAACATCCCGGCCCACACACAAGCCAAGGAAGCCAGGTGATTCACGTCCCTACGTGTGTCCTTAGCGCTGAGAGCCTGTGGGAGCCGGGGCAGTGGTGTCCGCTGTGCACGGGGCCCGAGCGGCCTGGCCCGGTCTGCTACTTGGTCTTCTTTCCTCTCGGGGATCAGAGTGTCCCTGACAAAACCCGCTTGAAAACAAGATCCATCACTGAACTAGCTTATGTCCCTTTATCGTGGGCCAAGAACGTGGCCCAGGGAAAGGTTTCTCGTTTCTGCCTCCGCGGCCCTGGGCGCTAGCTCCGAGGCCGAGGACAAGGTCAAGGTGAGCTGAGAGCCGGGGGTAGGAGAAAAGACATCTGAAGGAGAGCAGGCCCGACACCAGGATCTGCGTTCTGCTGCTGCTGGGCCCGGACAGGGCCCCCTGACCGAAGGAGGCCTCAGTGCCAGGCCTCGCTGTGTGGCTTGACGCAAGGCACAAGACCCTCTCTGGTCTCTAGGTCTATAAATGAGGGAGCCAGAGAGATGATTCACACCTCTGCTCGCATTGAATCCTAGGACCATGAGCCTCCTCCCCCAGCCCCTTCCTAAAGACTGGTTCATGGCCGAACTCTGGAGACAGACAAACCCGGGTCTCTTGCCATAAGTCTCGTTTCCCCAGAACGTCCACTTCCGGGGACCTCTTATTCCTGCCAACGGGAGGCGGAGCCGGGACCCAAATCAGATTTGACTCCCCCGTGCCCAGCCTCATCCAAGAGGCACCTGTTAGGTGCAGGCTACTGCACTGATCGTGGCCGTCTGGCCCAGGTGTGAGCACCCCCACTGTGCGGTTTAGGGCTTTCGGCTCAACATGAATCCCACGATGAGCCAACCGCCTTCCAGGTTTGGACTTGCCCCTACGGCCCTGGCATCAGGAGCGGCCCAGGACGCGTGCACACTTGCAGACTCTACACGCACATACCAAATGCAGGCCCAGGCCGGGACATGGGACTGACACTGCTCCCTTCTGGGGCCAGCTGACCCCAGGGTGCCCAGCGACAGTCAGCCTCCATTAACGAGTCAGACCCACGGCTGCCCCGGGATCGCCCTTGCAAGAAAGCAGAGGGAAGACAGCAGGCCCGCTGCAGCCCCCAGAGCCTGGGCATGGCTTTTGCTTTTCGGTGTACCTTTTTGACGGCGCACTGGAAGCCAGTCTGCCTGTCCTCCATCCTGTGCACTTCTCCGAAGGAGCCTCTGCCCAGGCAGGGCTGGTGCGTGGCCCAGTGGACCTCCTCTCGGTACTCGTAATCCACCGGCTTGAGTTTCTGGGGTTGGCAGGAGAGAGAGGCCCGTGTCAGTGGCCAGGGCAGCAGGGGGACGAAGGGTTACGGTGAGGAAGGCTCTCTGGGCGGCAGTCCTTGCCAGGCTGCTGCCAGTGCTGCCCTCATACCCAGAGACACCACCGGGTCTGAGGCAGGGCTCTGGAGGGGCAGGACCAGAGGGGGTCGCAGGAACAAGGTGAAGGCAAAGGAGAGCTTCGCGGGTGGCCCAAGTCTAGTTGATCCTTGTGATGAAGATCCTTCTCCCCAGGCTTTGAGGTTGTGGAACAGAAATGGAACTGTCAACAAACTTGACATTGAAAAAATATAGCTCAGGAGCTATAAGGTAAAAGAAAGGGAAGGACTGCGGAGAGGGGTAAGGGGCAAGGGATCATGTCAAAGACGGATGGAATAAACCTCCCAAATTTAAGTCTGGAAAAATGACTTAAGATTAACAAAGCTCTCCAGTAAAGAACTGGGGTGGGGGGAAGAAGGCAGGTCAGGGGGTAGGGCAGATGGGCAAATCCTTGTCTGTCATAGCAGGGGTGGGGAGTGAACGTCTGTGGTCGATACCGCCAATTCCTGTTTCTCAGGCTATGTATCGTTCATAAAACACATACACACACACACACACACGCACACGTGTGTGCACGCGCATATACACAAGAGCAATAGCAATAATGAGCTAACCAATCAGAAGAACTCAAAATGGAAATATCTAAAAAGTCTGAGGAGCGATCTGGAGGTGGCGTGGGGGGTACTGCCTCTTGCCAAAGCTACGCACTTTCCTACCACCAGACGTGTTTACATGCGCATGAGTGACTTCAATCAAGAGCAAAGACCACCCCCCCACCCCCCCCACCAAGGAGAGTGGATCTGGCAGGTTTCCAGAGAGACCTGCTTCCCCCAAGCAGGTCCCACCTGACTGCCAGCCGCTGCTCTCGGCCCCAGAGTAGGTGGTCCCTGGGCAGGTGTGTGGGGGCTCCCTTACCTCCGTCAGCAGGACCCCCTCGCTGTCCTCTGTCTCGGGGCTGGGCTTCCGGGGCTTGGAACCCCCTGCCGACCAGGTTTTGGCCAGGCTGGCCAGGCTGTGGGCCCGGCCGGAGCTCACGCTGCCCTGCAGAGCGTGCACGAGGTATTCCTCCACGGAAAACTTCTCCCGCGGGCCGCGGGCCGGGCAGCCGGGCTGCAGGCGGGGGCCGGGCACCGGCTTCTGACTGTCCGCACAGGCCAGTTTGCCCAGGTGAGGGCCGGACAGGGGCTGCTGGCCATCTATACAGGTCAGTTTGTCTAGGAAGAAGGACTCTAAGGGGTGAGGTTTCCAGGGCTGGAGAGGGTGGAATGGGAAGGGATGGGGCAGCCTGCTGTAGGGGAAGGGGTGAGCGGGCTGGGGCAGGGGGCCGAGATCCTGGGGGTGGTGGAGTTTCCACACATGATTCAGACATTGCAAGGGGCTGATCAGTTTGTGGAGTTCCGAGCGAGGCAGGGCTGGCCGTAGGCCCTCCTCGAGTTTCTTAAAGTACAGTTGGCCAAGGCCTGGCTCCTTCAGAGGCTTGGTGAACTGGAGGGCGTTTCTAACATACGGGGGGCCGAGTGGAGATTCATCCTCCTGTGGGGGCAACGCAAGTGTTGGGACACGGGGCCAGGGCCGAGGCCCGGGCACCGTGCCGAAGGCCCCGCGAGCCTGGGGTCTGGGCCGTGGCGGCGGCTCTCACCTGTATGGGGACCTTGCAGCTCTCTTGCTCCGGGGTTCTGGGGAGGGGTTTGGCCAAGGCCACTCCTGCCTGAGCCAGGGACTTGGAGCTCTTCTTCTTGCGTTTCTTCTGGGCTTTGCTGCGGCGCTTCCCCTTCCAACACACGCGGGCCATTTTGCCCTCCGTCGCATGGGCCACATTGTTGGGGATCTGATCAAGGCTCTCGGACTGGCTGTCAGAAGGGACAGATATGCATGTCGAGCGTGAGGAGGCAGGAGGGTGGGACGGCTCGGGTAACCGCTGTTAGAGTCCTAGAGACCCCGAGGTCAGGCCCCTGCTTAGCGAGTCCTTGTATGATGTGAGTAGGTGCCTAAAGCCCAAGGAACCTCAGTTTTCTCATTTGTAAAATGGGTGTAGGATTTCCTGCCATGCAGACGACGCTGGGGTTTAAAGGAAAGCGCTCATTTCAAAAGCCTACTTGTGCACCTGATCCCCAAGCAAGCTTCCAACGGACAACAGTCATTACCACCGTGATGGGGCGCACGGCTGTGATGGGGCCCACGCTGCTCTTCGGCGGCGATGGACGGATGCAAGGTTCCCTCACTGCTCTCCAGGGTGGGCTGTCCCTGGAGAGGTCCCGGGGGGGCAGGGGGCATAGGACTCGGAGGGCCACACTCCACAGCGGGCATTCTCAGCTCTGACGAGGGTTTATTTCTGCTGCCTCTGGGTGAGGGACAGCTGAGTTTGGGCACCTCCACCCCCACTGGTCCCTGGAGACACCTGGTTTCTGGGAATGTAAGTTGCTGCATAAACACAGACACCATTGGGGCGCCTGAGTGGCTCAGTCGGTTAAGCGTCTGCCTTCGGCTCCGGTCAGCAGCCCAGGGTCCCTGCTCAGCGGGGAGTCTGCTTCTCCCTCTGCCCCCATGCCCCCTCATGCTTGTGCCCTCTCTTGCTCTCTCCGAAATAAATAAGTTCTTTTTAAAAACCCCAAAAAACAAGTCTGGGCTGATGCCCAGTACCGGGGAGCCTTCCCTCCTCGGACGGCCTAGAGGCTCCCTACCACCATGGATGCAAGCTGGCTCTTGGTATTAAGGCACCAGCCACAGAAGAGTGTCTGAAAAAGCTGCTGCCGAACAGCCGTGCGGCAGACCACAGCCTCAGCTGCCCCCCACAGAGGAGGCAGAGTCACACCAGTCCTAGGAGGGCTGCTAAAGGCCTACGGGCTCTCAGGCAGCTGAAAGAAACGGGCCTCTCAGAGACCCCTGACCCTGGGCCAAAAGGTTTCGGGGGCAGTGTAAGGCATCTGATCAATCACTGAGCATTTCTTGGTTCAAGGGCAGCAGCCCTCCCCACAACCTTTTTCCAGCACTAGCACTTTCCAAATCCCAATGATAAAAAAGTCTGCCTGTTGGTAGAGCAGCAAACTGTCGCCGGGTCAACTCGCAGTTGGCCAAAAAAATCATCTCTGGGGATGGGGAGCCTGGGAACAGACTGAGC
This sequence comes from Potos flavus, assembly GCA_028534135.1. Taxonomy (NCBI): domain Eukaryota; kingdom Metazoa; phylum Chordata; class Mammalia; order Carnivora; family Procyonidae; genus Potos; species Potos flavus. The sequence continues at coordinate 15,478,768 of CM052891.1, read as the reverse complement.
CTCATTCTACCTTCCTTTCTGTGGGGCCACCCAGCCGCAAATCTACCTGTCGGTCCCCCCTCCTGTTTCCAAACCCTCATCCCTCCTTGGGTGTGTCTCGCAGGAGGAAAGACCCCCAGTGGGATTCTCCCACAGTTGGAGCGGCCCCTCGGCGCCTGCATTCGCGGTCACGCACCAGCGGGAAAGTGACTCCTGTTCCCAGCACCCTCCCTACTGATGGGAAACAAGGGGGAGCAGCAAAGACTCTGAGGAGAATAAAAATAAAATGTCAAGCTGATGGGGCCCAGAGGCAGTCATCCACACGCCGTGAAAAGCTTTTGAAAAGCTCCTTTGGCTGACAGAGCAGTTCGGCCAGGAAAACCTGGGCAGGTTCCAAGAGCCGAACCGCAGGTGCTGGAGGAGGGAGCCAGGGGTCACTGGGGAGCGGCCCGGGCGAGCAGCCGGGGGAGGGAGGATGCGGTTTCGGTTCCCTGGGCCCACGCGAGCTGGCTTCCTCACCTGTACTGTTTGGACCCAGCGATGAAGATCCGCTCTGAGAAGGTTGGGCTGAACTCTTGGCTGTTCTCACCTTGGGGGCGAAGGAAAAGCGGTTAGATGAGCAGGAGGGAGGAGAGGAAGAACAGAACTGGGCGCCGAAGAGAGACGCATCTCACGGATACCTTCTCAGCCCACCTGCCTGCCGGCCCGCCCCCTGCCAGTGCCTCTCGTCCCGCCGGGGCATGCCAACAATGGGGGGGCACGAGGGTGCCCTCCTCACTTCACTATCCCTGCTGCTTAAGTCAGATCCATAGAACACACTCAACGCGGCGGGCGGCCCATAGTAGCGGCTCAGTAAACGTCAGCCGTCAGGTACGTCTACACGTACGTGCCCGTGTGTACGAGGACCATCACGTCACCCATGGTTTTAGTTTGTATTATTCTCTCCTCGCTCCTCAAAAGCCAGCCAGAAGGGAGTGGAAGACAGGGAAGGATGTGTATATGGGGGAAAATGCCACCTGTCTCCCCAGGCTGTACCCCAAGAAAGTTCCTCGGAGGGCAGGGGGGGAGCGAGGCGCACTTCCGGCCTCAGCCAGGCACCCAGGAGTTTCTCAGGCTCCGGCGGCAGCCGCCATGCCGAGGCACTTAGAAGTACGGGGAGTGGGAGCAGAGAGGACCCGCCTGGTCCCACCCTGCGCTGGCCTATGTCCCTGTGACGGGCCCCGCAGGCCAAGGAGCAGGTGCTCATTCCGTGGGGGGGGGGGGGGGGGCTGCCTTAACATGGAAGGTGAGGAAGGGCCTAGAGGTCCCAGAGGGACTTTCCAGGACACCTGGCCTTTCCTGTCTGGGGCCTCTCCGGAGATGCTTAGGCTGCCCAAGGTCACAGCGCAAGGCTGACGGCCTGCTTGATGGTCCGGCCAAGAGCCCCAGGACCAGTGAGGCCTCCCGGCTCTCCTCCCCTGCTCCGGCTGTGATGGACAAAAGCCTCCACGCAGCACCTCTCCCTTCTGCGTTCCAGCCCCGAGCACGGTGACAGCTCCCACTTCGACTCATTCTTGGCTTACCCCGCCCCCCAGTTGTGTCTTGTGAACATCTCTGATAGCGGTCACCCAGACCTCCCGCCCCTGTGCCCTGCCACCCTGGCACGAGGACTGCGCCCCCCCACCCCCCCTCCCGCAGATCTGCCCGCCTGGCCTCTGTCACCAGCGCCGGCCCTTACATTCGGCCTGGGCGATGATGGAGATGGCGGCCAGTCCTCCCTCGGAGCCTTCCTTGGCGGTGCCTTTGGTGATGACGTCGTTTAGGATGTCCCACTTCCCGCAGAACACGGGGCTCTTCTCCACAGCCTCGAGCTTGGTGACAGGGCCTTGCTTCTTCCCTGTTGACTGTGTCTTCTCCTTGGCTTTGGCGAGCTCCTTCTGCTGCCCGGCGGCCGAACCAGGGGCGCCCGGGCAGGCCATTTCCATCACTGCCATCTCCCAGGCTCACGCTCACCCTGAGGGACCAGACGCAGAACAGTCTGGGTTGGAGGAGAAAAGTGGGGGAGAGGCTTTCGGCCTCTTTCTGCCTCATATACTTATCTTCCAAACACCCCAAGTGGCCAAGGAGTCAACCCTTCTCCTTCCATGAGGCAGGAGCCCCCACCCCGGCTCCTACTAGCCACGCGGCCATAAGCCGACTCCTCCGCTCCGCCCAGCAAGGCGGGTTCCAGGCCACCTCCTCCAGGACGGCCACGGCATGGACATCTGTGTTTGTTCTTTCTTGCTTTTATAAATAATGGCCGAATCTCTTTCTGCTGTTTTATTATGCTGAATTTTGCTCCCCTGGAACGTGGTAGTAGATTCCATACTCCAAAACTGCCAGTCACGTCATGGACTCTGCATGACCTTGCCTTCCTAGAGGACATGTCTACACCGGCCACAGTGGCTTTTCTCCAAATGGGGAATATCAAGTATTTGTTGCCTAGCAGGAGGTAGATACACATATGTGTGTGTGTACATAGATTTATGTGTGGATATATACATTTTATACATTTTATATATATATACATGACATGTTAAGTTTACAAATCACCATGCAAATGGCAGTGCCAGCACTTGGCTCCTTTCCCAGGACGCATCTGTCGGTGGCCTTCCAGAAGGAACTGATATGCTTCCTTCTGTAACGTCCGTACTCGTTTGCTGAAAACCTCTCCCAGGTATCATATTGGTAGTAGAACTTACATTCGCACCCGCAATGGCAACCTACACCTCTAGGACTCTGAACACAAAGCACAGGGCTTCACGTCTCTCTGGGTTCTATCTCCAGCAGCCCTGTGCGTTCCCCGGAAGCCCCAGGGCAGAGTGAGCCCAGTGCTGAGACAACCTCGCGCAGACAGCACGCATGGAGATCTGTGCCAATCTGGGATCCCCACCATATGGGAACCTTCTGAAAGGCTGGGCCTGTGAGCTCCCAAAGCGCAGGTCCCTCCGGGTCGGGACTCACTTTGCGCCAAGCCTGAGAAGGCACCACATTCGGACAGGTTTTTATTTTATTTTATTTATTTATTTATTTATTTTAAATCTTTTTTTTTTTTTTTTAAAGATTTATTTTATTTAATTGAGACAGAGAGAGAGAGAGAGAGCGCATGAGAGGGGAGAGGTCAGAGGGAGAAGCAGGCTCCCCGTGGAGCATGGAGCCCAATGTGGGACTCGATCCCGGGACTCCAGGATCATGACCCGAGCCGAAGGCAGTCGCTCAACCAACTGAGCCACCCAGGCGCCCTCGGACAGGTTTTTAATAAGGGCTCTCTGCTGGCAGGCTGGTCTAAAGCTAACGGGTGGAGTGTCCCCTGCTGGCAGGGCACTCAGCCCGGAACACAGCTCTATTCGCTCTCGGGACAGAAAGGCAGGCCGCATGAAGACAAACCTCTCCACCGCTGGCCCTTTGCCCTGTGAGGCTAGGAGCTGACCTGGGACGGTGGGGGGCTGGGCATCGCTAGGCTGAAGCCCTCTTCCTATTAAGTCTCAGCCCTGCAACAGCCACGAGGGACTGAACCAGCCCGACTCAGGGGCGGGGGTCAGGGAGGTAGGTGAGGGTGGGATGGGCTGGTTGGTCACTACTAATTTGATCCTTCCAGCTCTGCCTTCAAGGGCCTGCTGACTCGGAACTCAGCACAGATGCCTGGGCTTAGCCCGGATGCTGGGGAGGGGCACGGGTGGCCTCATTGTCACCTGATGACCTTGAGAAGTCTAAGGGTTGCTCTGGCTTCTGAGTCTCAGAAGACTCTGAGCGTCTTTTTTTTTTTTAAAGATTTATTTGTTTATTTTAGAGAAAGAGAGAGAGAGGTGGAGGGGCAGAGGGAGAGAGAGAATCCTCAAGCAGACTCCCCACTGAGCTCGGAACCAGACATGGGGCTCGATACCAGGAGACATCAGGACCTGAGCTGAAATCAACATATTCAACCGCGCCACCCAGGTGCCCTGTCTCAGCCTCTTTGCCAGGGGAAAAGGGGTCTTAAGAACAAACCCCAAGCCCTCGGAACCTAACACTATTAAAGATGCGCTGAGAGGGACCTCAGTAGTGTTTTCATCTCATTTTCACTCGAAAAAACTGATGTTAAGTAGGCGGAATCTTGCCCAAGGTCAGCCAGGCTTGTGTGGCACGGCAGGCCCAGGACCCAGAAGAGGCTCAGGCCCCAGAAGCCCTAGCTCCGGGCTGTGCGCCCCCACCCCGAGTCTCTGGGGCTCCGAGCAAACCGGAGGGGGAACTCATGGCCCTGTTTGGTCAGAAGGCTCCTGAGGGCGGGGGTGGTGCCCTCACATCGGGGCACGGATGAGATGACCGATGTTGGCTGATTGGGGATACCCGAGGATGACCTTCAGGGACAGGATGATCCTGAGCACCAGGGATGAAGAGTAAATCCCACGTGAGGAGTGAGAGAAATGAGGCCAAGCCGTCAGGGGTTGCTGCAAGGGCACCCAGCTGCGCTGCGGTTCACACGGCCCGTCTCGGTCGGACAGGCCTTATCCTGAGCTACGGCCCTCCGGAGAGGCCGGGGGGCTGCCCCTCACCCCCAGGAGCCGTCCTGTTGCCTCGGCAGTGAGCTGGGCCGCTGGCCAGGCGCCCCGATCCCCCCTCCACGAGCATGCCGGGCTGCCCAGGCCCAGAGAAGCTGAGTCGGAGGCAGCCGGGCTAAGGGCCCCCTCTCCAGTGCCCTGATGACTCACCCAAGAGGCTGGCAGGCAGCCAGAGGAGCAGGCAGGCCGCTGAGAGGCTAACCCAGCAGCTGGCAGCTGAACCTGTGAAGGGCACGGGAAAACAGGCTGACCCTCACCTCCCAGGGGCACAAAATCACAGCCTGGGAGCTGTACAGCTTCTCGGTGCCACATGACCGTGACTCAGACCCTCCCTGATAGCCTCCAAGTTCAAGAAGCTACTCTCAGGATACTGGCCTGACAGCAGCTCTCCTACACACTCACACGTGTGCTCCCTCCCTCCTTCCCCACTTCTACAAGGGTGCTGGCCTACAAAAAATAGGGTTCTGCATTAAGCCTGGGACTGCTGGCCAGGTGGCCTTCCTAGGCCTGAGCTTTGCCCCTGGCTTGTTGCCCCAGACCACTGCCCTGCAGCTCTGCCCCTTCGCTCTCCTGTAGCCTGCGGGGAGTGAAGACTGAGCCAGCTGTGTCTCTGCCTTTGAAGGCAAGTCAAAATCCCGACCCATTACTCAGTCTGGACGCTCGCCCTGGCTCTACTCTGGCCTCAAGTGCGTCCTGCTCCTTTGCTCTGTCAGAGCCGAAGATGTGGGCACTGGTAATAGCCCAGCCCACTGAGCTCACCTACGAGGCCATGGAAGCCCAAGGGAAAGGAAACGTGTGCTCCTGGTTCAGTATTCTTTTAGGGCCTGGTGCACCTACTGCTCGTCTGTCTTCTATGGGGCCTCGATGACCCCCTGGAGAAGTCTGGGGGTAGCAATGACTGGGACGGTGCCAGAGTGACCTTTGGGCATATCTGTATGACATGCCTGCTGTGGGCAAGGCTCCTGGGCCCTGAGACAAACTTGGCTCCCTGACCAGCTAGTAAAGCTCTTCTGTCCGTGTTGGGAATTTTCTTTTTTTTTAAAGTAGGTTCCATGCCCCGCGTGGAGCCCAATGTGGGGCTTGAATTCACAACCCTGAGATCAAGACCTGAGCTGAGATCAAGAGTCGGACACTTAACTGACTGAGTTACCCAGGCACCCCCAAGTTGGGGAGTTCTTCATGTGGGTTCAAGGACAGCTTCGGGATGGTCTGTGACCCGCAGAAACTATATACGGTTTGTATTTTTACAGGGAAGAGTTCCACAGCTTCCATCACATTTTCCAAGGGTCTGACACTACCCAGAAAGTTGCTACGGTCTCTTTAGAAGATCAAGGCCATGATTTTGGCACGGCTCTCCCATGACAAAGAAGAGCTCAATAATGTAGCAGTTTCCCACCTGACTGCAAGTCTGAACAACCAGATGAGTTCTAGAATGCACTTGCCCTAGACCTCCTGAAACATTAGGCCCAGAATCTGTATTTCTGACAGGTTCTCTGGGTGATTCTGGCCAGAGACTACCATCTGACCGCTGGTCTATACTGTAAGGTTGCACTGTCCAATATGGCAGCCATTGGCCACATGTCGCTATTTATATTTAAATCAATTAAAATTAAATAAAATTTAAAACTCAGTTCCTCCATTATACTAGTTACCATATCGGACAGTGCAGATAGAGAATGTTTCCATCACTGCAAGAAGTTCGATGAGACAGTTCTTATTTAAGGCTACGAGAACAGCGTTTTCTCTGACAGCAACATTTCTCTTCCTAGGATTCTGCAACAGGACTGGAATTTAGGCTAAATGAGTTGCCGATTAACTGGAAGGTACAAAAATATGTTTTATTTTGATCTTCGGTGATGATAACCTTCATATTTCAGTTCCCTTTTTTAGTAAGTGCAGTAAAAACACCAGACTAGGAACCAGAAGATATGGGTTCTAGCCTTGGCAACTTTTTAAAAAAAAGCAGTGGGACCATTTTTGTCAAATGAAATCACAGCTCAACGCCCAATATATAAAAGGGCTAGAAGCACGCAAATGATATGTAACTCACATGAGAAGCAGCTGCTCTCAGAGAAGGTGGGCAGGAGCCTCACATGCTCAGCTTCCCTTCATCCACCAAGGATTTCTGTGGAATCCTAGGTCCTCTTCCGAGGAAGAGAGTTTGAAAACCAGTGGCCTAGGAAATCTGAGGTTTCTTCCTAGTTCCCCAAATCTAACCGATTTGTCAGGATCATTTGAGGGCATGATGACCAATTGAGAATGATCACTGTTGATATTCACTCAGCCCCTACCATTATCGACCGCATTTTCAGATGTGAAGACTGAGGCTCAGAGAAGGCCGGGGGCCTGCCAGACCAGCCACACGGTTACAAGTTGCAGAGGTGGGGCTGGACCCACACAGCTGTCCCCAAGCAGGCCGTTGAGAATTCTTCTCTCAGTTGCTTCCAACTTGTTCTGAGGACTGGAAGAGGCAGATTATGTGAAATGCCAGTTGGTCTGCCTGGCCCACAGGAGACGCTCAATGCAAGTTCATTCTCTTGCCCTTCACCTGCCTCATAAATGCCACCACCGAGACGATCGGACTTCGCCGTGTCGGCACAACAGAGTCAAGGTGCTCGGCTGTAGCTAAAGCATTCAACACACTGAGCCTCGGGTCTCTGGATATAATAGGCAAATAAAAATCTCTATTTTACAGGGTCATCTTGGAAATGTCCACTGAGGGACCAGGGTGGACCAGGGCAAATCCCTCTCATGACTATTTCATCTGGAAGTAAAAACTTGTCCTCCTCTGAATGCCCAGAGGGGACAAATAGCAGAAGTAGAATGACTCAACTTCCTTAATAAGATATTAGTTGAAAACCAATCTTATTCTGATGCTTCCTCTTTTAAGCCGTCAGCTTGCCTGGCCATCAGGCCACACTGGGCTGGCTTCTGCCTATCAAGAATGAGGGGCTGTGCAGGAAGGGGAACCAAGGTCAAGTGCCAGGCAGAGTGAGCTGGCCTGGCAAACACAGCCATCTGGACTGGCAGATCCAGAGATCCTCGTACATGCTCAGTCTTGGCTCCCCTTTCTGCCCTGCCTGCTCTCCCCAGACCTCCCCACCCCCGGCCTCTGTTTTGGCCAGTCTGCTCCTCTCACTTGCCCGAGCACGGCAGCAACCGGTAAGCCTCAGATTCTTTTCCTTTGCTCACCTTCTTGCTCTGGTAGGGAATGCCTTCTTCCTTTATTAATATCTATCCTTTATAATCTAGCCCCTCAACGAAGCCCCTGCATCCATTGCACAAGTGTTGAGTGAGGGTCCCCTAAGTGCCAGGGGCTGTACTAACCGAGATCATTCATTCAATGTCATCTGTGCATTGGGCATGCACAAGGTGCTTTATCCATTTCGAAAACTCACAGAAACCTTGCAGGGTGGGTGGTATTATTCCCATTTTACAGATGAAGAAATTAAGGCTCTAGGAGATGAACTCCCTGCAGAAACAAATGAGGCCCAATTTACACAACTAGAGCAATTACCATGGGATTAGAGCTAAAGCTTCCTGGCCCTTTTCCCGGGGACCCAAGGATTCCCAGGACCCGAGGATTCCCAGTTTCATTCTAGAAGAAAAGCTTTTTGGCAGAGGCCCCTGGAACGTCAAGGACCTGAGCGGTATTACTACCTATGTGGCTATTACTGCTCCCATTTTGCTCACAGATCTGCGCATTGTTCGTATTTAATTGTTTAGCCTGTGTAGGCAGGAAACACAAGAACTGAAAATGAGGGGTCTCCGGTAAAAGCCGAATCAGTGATAAACTGGTCAGACTTCTAGATGGGTTACACCACCACATGTTCTTGAGATGTTAGAATGTTTAACTTGATTAGTTTTAACAGGTCATTCCATTTTCTTAAAACAACAACCCCCATCCCCCGACATAGAAGGCACTCACTCAGGGTTTCTAAACCAGAAGGGCAAAAAAAGAAAAACAGAAACCTTGACCACTCTAACAAAAGGCAAGGAAAGAAGGAAAAAAGTAGCAAAAGAAAAGGACACTAAGTATAAAATGAAAACAGAAAAGAAGGTGGCAGAAGTAAGTCAAAGTTATTAATGCAACATTAATCACAAATAGATTCAGTCCACCTATTAAAAGATAGACAATCAGATAGGATTTTAAAAGATCCAGCTAGATGCTTACTAAAAGAGACAAAATAAAATTAAATAGAAAGACTGAAAATAAAGGATGAAAAGAGATATGCCAGACCAATACTAACCAAAGACATGTAATAGTCATATCAGACAAAATATTTAAGATGAAAGGATGTAACTTATATGCAACCAATAACGAGCCTCAAAATCCAAAAGCTGGTGGCAAGTTGAGGCTTTATGGATGAATGAAGTCTCTGCTTTGGAGTGTCTTGTCAAACAGAGCTGCAGGATCTTAATAACAGAGCATTCTTTGAGCGTGGGTTGGGTCTGCTGGGGGTTGGGCTCTGTGCTAAGTACTGGGTATACACTGAGGAAGAAGACCCAGTCCCTTAGGGAGCTCATAGTCTACCCAGGGAAAGAGACAAGGAGTTAGAAAATGACAATACAGTATGGTCACACAGCAATAGACACAGACACACAGCAGACCCAATGGGAACACTTGGAGGGACACCTAGCTCAGCCCGGTGGGTGTCGGGACAGGCTTCCTAAAGTCCTCAGGCTAAGTTTCTAGGGGTGAGCAAAAACTGCCCAGGAAAAAGGAGAAGGTATTCTAGGTGGAGGGAATGGCAAAAGTTAAGGCACAGAGGTGAGTCTAGAAGAGTCGCGAACAGCTCCGAGTTGCTGGTGGGGACAGCTTAGGTCATGCAGGGGTTAAATTCTTAGCAAGAGGGGTAGAATTCAGAGGCAGAGTTCCAGAGGGAGGAACCTACAGGGTAGGGGCAGATGGTGGATGTGGGTACTGACTTGTAAACTGTGTCCTTGGGACAGAACTCTCCCCCCACTTCTCCAGCCTAGGCTAACAACACCCCAAGCTACAGGCCTCTGGGAGCCTTGCTGAATGTTTTCCCGCAGGTGGAGAGGCTGAGTGGGCACGGGGACCTAGAGACGCATTTGAGGAAGGAGCACTCTGAGCGAGTGGAGGCTGAGGAATCTCCAAACCTGCCTGGCACGCCAGCTTGAGGCCTGCATCCCAGGAGAGCAATTTCCAGCTCAGCGTTTCGCATTAAGGATAGGAAATGTGAATGCACCTCAATCATTAAAATCTTGCAGATCAATTTTAAAGTAAAGACCTGTCATGCCCACAAAAACTCAGTCTCGCCAATTCCACAGGTCAAACTGCTAGGTAAACGAAATATACGGAACAAGATTTCTGACTGTCCTCCAGCTGCCACCACACGCCCGGTCCACGCGTGCAGAGACGCTGGCGTCTACAGGCCCCTTCAAATGTTTCCGGCAATCACCTCATGTCTATTCTATTAGCACAGGTCTCACCCACTGCCAGCTTCTCCCTGACTCCCTCCCATCCCAAGCTAATCTTAAAACATCATGTCTTTAAGATAACCTCAAGTTCAAAGACATCTGCAGGCCCTGCACTACTTATGGGCCCAGAATCAACTCTGTGGTCCATAATCTGTCTGACCACTATTTCCCTAAAAACACAGGGTTTGGCTGTGGCCAGTCTGATCTCTCCACGCCTGACTGGCTCGCTGCTCAAATTTATAGGTCTGTGTGTGCCGTGTCTTGTGGGGGCCGCCCTACACATCTAGCCTGTCCTTCACCGCCAAGCTGGACTTGGGCCTCCAGGAAGTCCCTCCTAATGACTTCACTGAACTGTCGCCTCCTTTTCTGACTGCCTATGGCATCGGCTCTCCTCACTCTCCTCAGCCTCACCCTGGCCCCCACGCCATCACCCCCTTTACTCCTCAAATGAAATAACGCAGATGGAAGAACTCTGGAAACAAGAACACATTATACCAAGAGGAGAGAGCCATTTCTTGTGTGCACAACTCAGAGAACTGTGTCTAGGTAATGGAGCAAACAGAATTATGGGAAAAGATGCATCATCAGAGATGCTTAGTATATTTTACAATAATAAAAGCTGGAACAAAAATACCTAAATACAGAGGGGAGCATGATTATTAATTAAATCATGGTACGTCCATTAATGATGTTTAAAAATCATTTTTTTTTAAGATTTTATTTATTTGACAGAGAGAGAGAGAGATCACAAGTAGGCAGAGAGGCAGAGAGAGAGGGGGAAGCAGGCTCCCTGCTGAGCAGAGAGTCCCATGTGGGGCTCGATCCCAGGACCCTGAGATCATGACCTGAGCCGAAGGCAGAGGCTTTAACCCACTGAGTCACCCAGGCTCCCCAATTTTTAACTATATGGAAAAATGCTGATGGGATACAATATTAATAGAGAAAAGATTCAGAATTATATCTAGAGTATGATCCCACCTAGCCTGCGTCTGTATACTACATCAACCTTTATGAAGATATACCCGGAGTACCTGGGTGGCTCAGTCCGTTGAGCTTCTGACTCTTGGTTTTGGCTGGGGTCATGATCTCAGGGTCGTGGGAGTGAGCCCACGTCAGGCTCGGCGCTTGGCACGAGTCTGCTTGTCCCTCTCCCTCCTCTTCCGTCCACCCCCACCTTGTGTGCATGCTCTTGATCTAAAATTAGTAAATACATGAAATATTTTAAAAGGGGTGCCAGGGTGGCTCAGCCGGTTAAGTGTCTGCCTTCGGCTAAGGTCATGATCTTAGGGTTCTGGGATCAAGCCCCACATTGGGCTCCCCACTCAGCGGGGAGTCTCTCTCCCCCTCTGTCCCTCCCCTCTCCCTGCTCATTCTCTCTCTCTCTCAAATAAATAAAATATTAAAAAAATTTTTTTTAAAATAAAAATAACTAAAAATGCAGACACCTAGCATAGACACGCAGCAATGGCTCACTCTTGGCGTTTTAATTTTTTTTATACTTTTCTAATTTTTCCATGTTTTTTTCAGAGAGCATGTATTACTTTTCTCAGTTTTCATTTTTTAACAGATAATGTTTCCAAGTGTTTAAAAAAATACAGAAAGGCTATACGGTGAAAAGTGTAAGGCCTTCTCATCCTTGCCCCATCCCTCTGAGGGGATCCTGGTTACCAGTTTCTCGTATATCTCCCCAGAGATGTCCTTGGGGGAGTATTACTTTTTTTTTTTTTTTTCAGCATTACTTTTATAACGAAAACAAGCGATCACTAAAAGAAGGGTCTCGTGGTATGGGATAAGAATCAAAGAGGCATCTGGCTCACATTTGTGAGTGGGGCTTAATAAATACATGATAATAAATACCCCTAACCCACATCACCCACGCTGGAGGCCTCATCAGAATCTCTGTGGCTGGTCAGCGAGTTCCGGCGGCAGCGCTACCGAGACAGGACTGGAGATGGGCAAGCCCGTCCCTCCTGGTTTTGGTTTTCATTTCTGTCTC
>CM052891.1:15430026-15466292 GCA_028534135.1 Potos flavus | reverse complement strand
TATATTATATTATATATATATTATATTATATTATATATATATTATATATATATATAAAATGTTTGGGACTATTTTTAAAAGAAACATGGGCTTATAGATAGCTAATATTCTACAAATTATACCTTTGACTTAACAATAGATTATGGAGAGCGCCTGGGTGGCTCAGTCAGTTAAGCATCCAATTGTTGATTTCAGTTCAGGTGGTCATCTCACGGTTGTGAGATCGAGCCCCGAGTCGGCCTCCATCCTGGGCGTGGAGTCTGCTGAAGATTCTCTCTTTCCCTCTCCCTCTGCCCCACCCCTCCATTCCCTCTCTAAAAACAAAATTAAAAAAACCTAAAAATCAACAAAAAACCCACGGTAGATTATGGACACTGTCCTACTTCAATGTATGTAGCTGTCTTTCATTTCTTTTTTTAACGGCCCCATAAGATTCCATGGTATAGGGGTGCCTGGGTGGTTCAGTCAGTTAAACCTCTGCCTTTGGCTCAGGTCATGGTCTCAGGATCCTGGGATCAAGTCCCCCGTGGGGCTTTGTGCTTCATGTGGAGTATGCTTGTCTCTCTCCGCCCCTCTCCCTACTTGCTCTTTCTCTCTCTCTTTCCTAAATAAGTAAATCTTAATTAAAAAAAAAAAGGGATTCCATGGTATAAATGTACTATCGTTTCTCCACCTATTCTCCTATGAATGTTCTTGCAAATTGTTCCCAATTTTTCACTCTTACAAGTGTTACTGCAAAAACAAAACCAAACCAAACCCAAAAACTCTTTATTCACTTCTTTGTGTACTTTTATAGGTAAATTCTGGGTGGTAAACACCTGGAACCGGAATTTCTGGGTGACCCTTTGCATGGTCACTCTTTTCTCGTTTCTGGGTGTGAGGAAAGTGGGAAGCATTGATCAGGCCAGGACAGGTGGTTCCCAAACATTATTTCAGTTATTTGCTAGAAAGATGCTATCCTTGCCTTCAAGGTGCCTATAATCTAGTTGGGGAGAATGGCTGGCTGGATGAATAAAGGAATCACAAAATGATCTTGGGATCAGAAAGGCCTTTGGAGGTCATTTATTCCAACATATCACTTAATAATCCCAAGGATGGCCACACAGCTATCTAACAGGATGGCCTTGGAGTCTGAAGGTCTGAGTTGGAACTACGTCTCTACACTCTGGTGGGTGACAGGTGCCGATCACTTACTCTGAGACTCGGATGTCTCATCTGTAAACCAGGGGTGCTCAAACTGAAACAACAAGATTTTACAGACCAACTGAATGCAAGAAGCAATCTTTAAATGCCCAGTACTGTGCCTGGAACACAGTGGGTGCTCTGGTAAATGGTAGCAAAACCTCCAACGAGCAGGACGCTGATACAAGACGAGCAGTCCTTTCCGGGACTGGAAGTACCAGTTGTCTGAAAGTCCTTGCCTCTGCAGGGCTGAAATCCGCCTCGCAAAGCCTATAGCCAGCAGCCCTAGCGTCAGGAGGAAGGTCTGGAACAGACGCCATCAAAGGAGGAGGGGAGAATCCCAAGACCAGAAGGGTAGAAGCAGTCAGCAAGGCAAGGTCAGCCTACAAGGGGGATATTCTTTGAACAGCATTCTGTACGTGCCGTCCAGCCTCTTCCTCTGTTGGCAGTGCCCAGCTCCAGATGGACGAGGAACGAGCTGCCGGTGCATGAGGAACCAGGACATGAATTCCGTGACAGCTCAAGCTGAAATTAGCTGTCCTGTGGGCATCTTTGGGTGTTTTCAATAATCTGCTGCTACATGTATACATGCTAATTACATGCCATTGTCAATAACAATAAAAATAATGGTAGCTATTATTGCTTGCTACATATTACGTAATGCATGCATTGTCTCTTGGACCCTCCCAAGAACTCTGTGAGCGGGGCACTAATATTGTTCGCTTTATACGGAAGAAGAAACTGAGGCTCAGGAGCTCAAGTAATTAGTCTGACGCTACTCTGCAAGGAAGCGCAGAAGCCGGATTTGTGCCCAGGGCTCTTTTGTCAAAGTACATATTCTTAACCCTAACACTCCGTTTTCACATGATCTAAGGCTTTAAAAAATTGAGACCCAAATGCAAAAGCTGCCACAAGCCAAAGGTTTGTTAGTGAGAAACCCAGGGACTGACCCGGGGGGAAGCATCTCCGTTAGGGAGCATAAGCGCAGCCAGCCTACGTTCTGGAGAAAAGCAACTTTAAAATGGCAATGGGAAGCAAAGACTTCAAGCTGGACACGTGGCAGGCCCATGTTCCTTAGTCTCCCCATGCCCAGCGTGGGTATCAGGTCAGGCACACTCGGGCCCATCGCAAGGACCAATTCTAGGACAAAGTTCAAATGTGCCCTGCATTTTAGAAGGCTTGGCCCCAGGCTATTTGACTGTGATTTTTGTTGTTGTTTGTTTAATAGCAAAGCCTTGAGAATCAGCTAATAGCTTCACAAATATGGTCAGTACTTTGTCTCCAGGCCCCTGATAAAGGGCATGGCGTCAACTTTAAAAAGAAAAGGGTTACAAAGGCATTTTCAATTCAACTTTTGAATACTTTGCAATTCAACTTTTGAATCCAACAGCATACAGAAGATGCCACTGGGGCATCACTGATCGATCCATACAGACAATTATGGAATTGGTATGCAGGAGAATGGGGGGGAGGAGTAGTAGTCTTGAAAAAAAAAAAAAAAACCCAAAACAACCATATGCATGCCTCATTTTATACAATAACCAGCAGGGAATTTTTAATGTATGCTAAGTCAAAAAAAATTACAAGTGTGTTTTGTGGGGTATTTTGTGTCATTAAACATCTTGATTAAGCGGGGCTGCAGTGTATACCATTTGGTAATGATCAATTTCCGAAGATTACAGCGCCATAAACTGCCCCGGACACTCAAATCATGCCAAACACAATCAGCTTTCTTTTGATGAGTCAAAATGTACTTCTGGATCTTGTCAAGCCTTGAGGTCATCATTACAAGCATCATTTGGTTGTGAAAAACACTTCTCCTTATTTAACCTTCTGAATTGGATTCTAAGCAAGGAGCAGTTCCCTGGGCTATGGTTAATCCCACTGAAATACAACCACTGCCCTCCTCTCTCGCTTTCTAATTGTTTTCCCAGGTGGGACTGGCTTCAAGCAGGGTCTACCTGTACTCAGAGCAGATGGAGAAAGACAGGTTCGGCCTCCCTGCAAGGGAGGAGACTTCAAGTTCATTGTAGTCACTGGTGACTGGTTTTGAAATTGAGGAACTAGTTTGAGGAACTTCAGAATAAACAAGAAGCCCAAACAACTCGGTTTTCCACAGAAGCCTTCCAACGCACGGGGGTAACTGGAAGGAAGCACACGGTCCAGCTCTGCTTTTTGGCAGTGGAACCCTGACCATGGCCTCATTTCAGACGTTGCCCTACACACCCTTTGACAGAACTGGCTTGAGTGACAACTTGAGGACGTGAGCAGCAAAGGTGACTTTGACATGTCCCTTTATAATATAGGGTCGCACTCTTTCCCTCCTTTAGGAAGGGAAGAAAGGCCTGGGGCCTGTGGTATAATAGGGAATATTCAGAGGCTCTCAGAGTATTCCTCGATTAAGGAGGGGAAACCGTGAACAGCCTGTGGCTCCTTTAGCCTCTGTCAGGCCAGCAGGGCCCAGGAGGAGGAATGTGCATGCTAGTCTTTTACTTTCACTGGACCACAAATCCTTGGCCAGAGGATCCCATGCTCCAGATGCCGTGCTGGGCAGCACATGCCAGATGCCATGGTGACCGAGACAGACAAGGTCCTTGACCTCATGAGGCTGTCACCATTGTAACCCTGGAAAAGCTTTTCTGGAAGCTGAACTTAGGTATGAAGAAGCACCGTCATGGGTCAGGCTCTGAATCATTTGCCTGCAAACCCGTGTCAGAGTGGCGCCAAGCACATGGGATCATGTCCCTGCCTTCTCTACTGCAGCCTGCAAGGCTAGGCTAAGTCAGCCGTACCTTTAATAGCTGGCTACCTGCAGTCGGCTTCTGCTCTGAACTATGTGTGAGCACGCATTGCTCCTGACAGTGCCTTCACCTCTGCAAATGCGTTCCTTTCCTCCCAGACTGCCGAAGTTTCCCGATTGTTCTCAAGCTCCTTTTCCAAGCTGACAGATCCCATCCAGGTACCTGCAGAATGGGAGGTGGGGCTCCTCCCCTCCGAGGAACTCTGTGGGTGACAGTGCTCGGTCAAGCTGGCTCCTCTCCAGCCCCCAGAGTCGTGGTTCACGACTTAGCACCCGCAGTATCTATCTTCCCCTGCCGCCACAGCAAGCTCCCTGAGGGCAGCATCTCCGTTATCCTCGTTTTCATATTCTAGCACCTGCCAGAGCCTGCCATATGTGACATTCCCGGCAAAGGCTCACTGAAAGGATGACTGATACACTCCTGAAGAATATACTAGTGTCCTGGCTCTAAGATCCTGGCTGGTCTGGCATCTGAGGGTCCAGACTGTCCACTCACGTGGTGAGCAGAAGCACGCAGAGCCTGGTGACCAGGGGTGGCTGTATTCTGACTGCACCCCAGCAAGAAGGTGTCATGCAAGCTGGCTACTGAGCTGCCCTTGTCCCTTTTCCCAAATGCTGACCTTGAGACCCAATTATTTCCAATTCTTTGAGAAGACGACTCTTCTGTGCTGGATAATATCCATCTGGGCTCCAATGTGCACATATATGCTCGACAGGAGGTGGTACGCAAATCTCCACCTTTTACATTTATCTCTAGAAAGCTATTCCTGCCTCTCAAAGTACAGCATTTGCCAACAGTACAGTCCCAACAGTAAGCTGGGACTACTGAGCACGGGCTCAAGGAGCCCGGTTCATCCAACTAACTTCTTGGGCCAAAGTAGTTCTAGTCTTAATTGGTAATAGCATCCTCATCTGAGGTTGGCTAAGGCCCCCTTTCCTCCTAAACCTCCCAGTCATCCCTAGTATTGACCAGTAGACCAGTATTGACTAATTCTGGCCCAGTAAAAGGAAACGTCAATGATAGCAGAAGATGGGTGGTGAATCTCAGATATGACAGCTCTTTGCACTTACAGGGGCCACCGTCCAGATAGGACGTCATGCTTTGCCCACAGGGAAGAGCTTCTTCACTGAGAGTTGCTGGATGAATCCAGTTGGAATGACCCCTGACTACTCTGAATTTTCTGGTCACATGGGTTGCATCCCATGGGCAACATGTCCCTTCTTCACAGTGGAAAGATGCAGAAGGGTTTCTTGGTGCTCAGTGGGTTTGAACTGTCACGGTCAATCATGAATAGGATCCGAACGACCCCTCTGGATAAGACACTGCTTGGGAAGGTAGGACGGTGCCCTAAAGGTGCAGGCAACCTTTCAGACTTCCGGGTAACCCTGCCCAGAATTGTATTTTCTTATCAACCTTGACCTCCTTTTGGTTACACAAACTCATGGTATAAGAGAGTGTCAAATGAACAGCTTTCTGTTGACTTTTTCTTAGGCCCAGAGCAGCTGCTCTGGCTCCACCCTTCCCAGGTCTGGCAGAGCTTGCCGTACGACTGACAGTGACGGGGTCAAGGTGGGGGAAGAAAGGAGGAACTAGTTAGAAAATCCGATTCCTACTCCACGAGTAGTTCCTTTGTTCTGTGGCAGCACAGCACAGTGAAAAGAGCCTGGACTTTAGTTCAGATTCTGCCATGAACTAGCTGTGTGGCCTTGGGCAACTCACTCAGCTTCCTTGGGCCGTCATTTTCTCTTCTGTAAAATAGTGGAGAATGTGAATGGTAATGGTCCTTTCCAGGCTGTAATTCTTTTTTTTTTTTTAGATTTTATTTATTTGACAGAGAGAAAGAGATCGCAAGTAGGCAGAGAGGCAGGCAGAGGGAGAGGGGACAGCAGGCTCCCCGCTGAGCAGAGAGCCCGATGTGGGGCTTGATCCCAGGACCCTGAGATCATGACCCAAGCCGAAGGCAGAAGCTCAACCCACTGAGCCACCCAGGCGCCCCTCCAGGCTGTAATTCTAACAGCTCTTTCTTGACAGAGTGGTTAGGGTCCAAAGGTTACTGAGCCACGCTTGCCTGAAATGATGGCTGGCTAGTTCAGATTGATGGGGTGTGCCTCTGGGGCTGAGTGGGAAGTCTGTGACCACTTGCAAGGCAATACTAGTTCTTCCCCTGAGGCTTCAATAAAGTCAAGCCCACTTTGTGGGTAACCCTGGACATTGCCTACAGATGTCCCTGACCATTAGCTGTCAAGTTCAACACCAACTACACGGGTCCAGAACAGAGTTTTGAACACTCTTTGTCTTGGTGGACGCCTGGTCATGGCCTTAGTGGGAAGAGGGTGAGCAGAAGCCATAGCAACCAGAAAGTAGGGGGCAGGGATGGCTCAGGACTTTCCTCTGCTGCTTCTTTCTGAGTGCAAACACCAGCCCTGGATGTGTAGACAACTCAAGTGGTGGCAGGCTTGGAATGACAGTAAAATGATAGTTTCCTGAAGTCCAGGGTTTCATCTAGACTTTTCAATCATCGGAGCTCTTTGGAACCTTCCAACTCAGGTGGCAAAAAGAAAGGCAGCAGGTAGAAAAGGGTTCCCCCAAAGGTCTTTCACACCAAAGCACGGTTTGCTGTCTCTGCTCTTTGCCAAGGGGTTTCCCAGCTCCCCGGAGCCAAAGCTCCCCTCCTGCTTCTTTGCTGACTGTCACTGGAAGCGGGCCATTTTCCACCCTCAAGGTGGCTGGACTCAGGAGCGCAGTGACACCGCTGATCTGGGCTCTGTGCCTCGTTCACATGACCCCTGCCCCCAGCCAGGGGATCCATCTCTCTGTTGGTTTGCAAGCCTGGGAGCCTCCCATTTGTTTCCTTATCCCTGCCGCCAAAGCCCTTCGGCTGAAATGAAAGTGATCTTTGGTAGAGGGCTTTTTTTTTTTTTTTAAGTTTATTTATTATTATTTTGTTAGTAATCTCTAACCCCACCACGGGGCTGGAACTCACGACCCCCAGCTCCAGAGTCACGTGCTCTTCTGACAGAGCCAGCCAGGCGCCCCGTGGCAGAGGGCTTCTTGACAAGGTCTGCTCAAGACTTCCTCTGCAGTTGTGCTGGGGAATAAGTCGCCTGTCACCTACACCCCTGCACGGGTGACTCACCTTCTAGAGAAAGTGCTCTGCTCACCTAAGCAAAGCTGCCTGGAAAATGACTAAGGCACCTATCAAATGCACTCCGTGAGGCCGAGCAGTTAGTGAGCCGGGCCCAGACGCTCTCTGCCTCTCACCTCCAGCCTGAAGTCAAGTGTGGGGCTGCCACTCCAGGCCTGCTGGTTTCATTTTCATCTGAACCGAGCTCCACATGAGGCTTGACATCCGGTGATCTATTTTTTCTAAAAACTAGGTTCACTTTAGAAATGACTCTCTGGCCATGAAGACAGCTTCCCCAAGAGAAAACAAAATGTTATTTAAAGGGAACGTCAGCCTGGTGGGAGCCGTTATTTTTGTTTTGTATCAAGAAGAGGAAAAGGGAATTTAAAATGTAGTGTGAGATTTTTTTTTTCCTTGGGTGATTTAAAGGAAGATCAGCGAGCCCCTGACTACAGATCCAGGACCCCCAGATACGGGAGCAGCAATAAGCTGACAAAGATGTATATATAAGGGGAAAGGACGGTGAGCTGGGGGTCCCACGCAGTGGTGAGAACCTCGCCCCACGGAACTAAAATCTCCCTCTGAGTCCCTCAAACAAAGAACAAGTCCTTGCTGACTTATATTCTATATAGTATTTTCCCATTTTTCATCCCTAGAGCTAATGCTGGGACCCGCTTCATCGCACGGGGACGGGGGGGTGGGTAGAAGGGAGTCCTCAGAAGGCCCAGCCCAGCTTCTGGCTCAGAGTCTGGGGAGCGCCGAGGGTGCCCTGGGTGTAGGATCACCAGCTCTGATCAGGCACAGCCCGGGCCTCTGTTGGCTCCTTTGGAGGGTGGTGAGGGCAGTATTTAGTACACGACAGGGAGAACACGATAGCGAAACCCTTGCACAGAAGAAACGTCCCCCGGAGGTCCTACGGGGAAAATGACTCTCCCCTGTAGGGCAGTCTGACCCTTCCTGACATCATCTTACAGAAAAAAGGCAACGAGGACCACTGCTATTACCACCACGACCACCACCATTTATAGGTGTCCTGTTCTTGGCTTATTATGTGCCAGGCACTGAGCTCAGCACTTGACATCTCTTCTCTCATTTTCTACTCAAAACAGCCCCATGAAGTATTTCTGATCCCATTTACAGAGGAGGCACCCGGGGCCGAGGGAAGCGAAGTGATTTGCCTGAGTCACACAGGCAGGCAGTGGCAGACCTGGACCTGACCCAGGTCTGTCTGACTTGACAGCCGAAACCCCCACATTTGATATTGGAGACAACCACAGACTGCTCTATTGCTTCGGCCCGATCACCTGACCGGTCTGCCTTAATTTCTGCCTCTGTCAAATGAAGAGAAGCAGACTTGTCCAGGAGATGTGCTCTCCATCTTTCAGCCTTTTATTCATAAGTAATGATGAACAACCAATGGCAGTTAATAATCGTTAGCAATACTTATTAATATTAATACTCGTTAGCATAAATAAGACAAATAAGGTGGCTGCCCTGGTTTAGTTACATTCCAAATTGGCATATTTTGGGGAAAAAAAACAAAACAGAACAATTTATCCTTTCATGAGTAGGTTAGTAGACAAAGCAGTGAACTAGAGGTCCAGAAATGTGGGCTGAGATTCTGGGCGGATAGTGATGTCCTGAATAATCTCATCCACTTTATTTCTCCTTATGAGGCTTCCCTTTCCTGATCTTTGGCCCTGCTTTCCTTTACATTAGTGGTGTAAGAAAATACCCACCCCCCCAAATGGCTACAAAGTACCATTACTCTTGATGCCATATAATTTTAAGGGATTTCTATCAGGACCATAAGGGGTTAAAGGACGTAAACCAGCAAGCCAGGAAGAGGATCTTTTAAGACTAAGAAGGGCACACAGGCCACTCAGGAAAAATGACTTTTTCTCTGTAGGGTCACTCAGGTAAATAAGACAAGCCCAGAACTAAAGGCTCCATACCCAGCGTACTTCGACGTCTCACTCGGCTCCACTGAAATGTTCTACTACCCAATCTGCCCTAAGTTTAGCCTTCTATTTCTAATCTACTGCTTTCAACATTTCAGTCAGCATCACCAAGTACATGCAAAGCCTTCACACGTGCATCACTTCAAACGTTCACCCCCCAGTCCTTTCCCTTCCTCCCGACGTGCGCGGAGGCCAGAGGGCCTGGCTTATCCGTACAGTTCCCCAAATCCACTGACACGGAATTGTCTCCCTTCCCGCCAATTTCACACCAGTGCCATCAAAAGTGCCCATAAGGCTCAGATGTTTCCAGTTTAACTGAAATACTAAACTGGGGCAAACAGGAAGCATCAGACACAACTGCGGTAGTGACTTATTAATCACGAAAGCAGAATTTTAGTTGCATTTTAACCTTTTGCCAGGAAAAAAAAAAAACAGCCTTGAGATGATTGAAGCCATTAGTACCAATATGCTGCCTATACGAGTATCAAGCTGACTTATACTTTAATTTAGGACTGAGTCTGGTTCTATCATCTTCTTAACTATTCTCCCAGAAAGAGCATCTGTGAGGCCAACCAATATGAATCTGTCAGCTCCTCATCAAGGCAGGCAGCCTTGTTAGAAAAGCTCATGTGCTGTCCACCGAGACAGGAAAGAAAATAGGAAATTCAAAGTGACTTCACGGGCCAAAGTGATAGAGGGTGCCAACAACGAAGAAAACAACCCTAGATGCAGCTTTGCCTTTCCCATCTCTACAGATCTCTCACCAGGCCTTGGCCGTGATGAACTGTCACCATGAACCAAAAAAAATCACAACAGTTGCCTGGAGTTGGGCAACCAATCAGGGCAAGCCTGCTTCTCAACATTAAATGATATACAAACACTCCAAGCAAATCACAAAGGAGTCAGTGTTCAACAGGAGAACCAAAATGAGGAACCAAACCTCCATCTGTTGAGGCGAAACGGCCAACCAGACATTTTTGTTGAATAGATGAAGGCTCATTTGGCAGGGTCTCTGTCTGTGGTACCGCTCCCACAAACCCTAACAGACAATACCAGGGGCGAAAAACCCCCTTCAGAACTGATCCTTATAATCTGGAAACAGGCAGAAGGTGACCTAAAGCTTAGCAGCTTATTGCTGTCTGATTTTATAAAAGTGTTGGAACACACACCTGGGTACGTATTTCTAAAATTAAAGTCAGGGGCTATAACTTTTATTTTGAGACCTTCTGAGAAATTCACCACACCCTTCAAAATAAATGAGGATGTCGTCAAGGTGTCAGAGGTCTGGCATCACTGCACCCCAGGAACTGACTTTGACATCACTTAAAAAACACCAAGAGTAAATCCGAATACATCGTAAGCATGACAAGCACCTGTCCTCTCATGGTGAGAGCAAAAACACCACACCAAACATCTCCCTTCTTCTTGCAACTAAGTCCCATCACGTGGTTCTGGTCCAGGGGAAGGAACCTGGGTAAGACTCCAGTGGCCCAGGCTCCTCACCCTGAGTCCGAGCTATGATGAATACCAACCCCCCCACACCTGCTTCAGGTACCTCACCTATAAAATGGGACAATACCGTCTATGTCTTCACCCAGACGTCTGAAGGAAAAAGGAGGTTACAGGTATAAAGATACAGAGTAAAAAAAAAACAAAACACATCACTAATGTTAAGATATTATCTCCCTCTAATCTTTCAGACAGACCCATGTTTCTAGTCAAGGGGTTTTCAACATTTTTCCTGGAATGAACTTCAGACTGCTATTTTGTACTGGGCCCCACTTCTCATCATTTAATCTCACTTGCTTTTAGATTCCTTAAGTCACTGGTGTTCACTGTCTCCAGTGGACAAAAATAATTCTGCCATTTACACCACGGATTTCTGTACATTTAAATTCTCCATTCATCCACTTCTCCCCACACTACTTGTCCCGTCCACCTTTTAAGACCGGAGGCAACATTTAAAACTTCAATTAGGAAGGAAGCGCTTTTTCCGAAGATACCCAGCACCGGGGAGGCTTCTGGGCAGGTGGGACTCTGCACTGGACAAGAAGCCTCTTTTTGCCTGGTGCCCCGTGGGCTTCCAAGATGGGAATATTATGCCGGAGCCCACGGATAAAGTCATGAGTGGAGCAGAGAGAATGATTACAGAAGGGTCAGGGTAAGAAAGAGGATGCTGAGAGTGGCCAGCACTGGCCCGCTGGGTGCCAAGGGCAGGCTCTGCTCCTCTCCCCGCCTCGGGGTGTGACCAGAGAACTTCCCAAGGGAAGGCCGAGGGTTTCACTGCCAGGGCAGGTGGGAGGGCGCACAGACCCGGAGCGCTTGTGCATCGGCCACCTTCCGTCCCCAGCCGAGGCGAGTTCCCAGGGAGAGGGTACCCAGGGAGAGGAGCAGGAGGGGCGGGCTCGGCGACGGGGCAGGAGAGCGCTCCTGGGGTGTTGGGGAAGGAGAAGCAGGGCGCCCCTTGGCGCGCTCTGGGCGCGTGTGCGGCCTGCGTGGGTGCGAGGCGAGCACGGCATGCGACCGTGGCCCTGGCACCGTGGTGTGAAGCGAGCGCTCGCGGCCCGCCGCCGAGAGCCCCCGCGCCAGTGGATCTGACTGGCCGCGCCACCGACCCCCACCATTCCGGGCGGCGGGCCAGGCCGCGGCCTGGCCCCGGGCTGAGGGGCGACTCATCCCCGCCGCTCCCTCGGCGCCCCGCTCCGGACCCCGGGGTCCCGCCCAGTCACCTACCGGCTGAGCGCCGATCTCCCCAACCAGCGAGTGTCGCGCTCCCCTCGCGCGTTCTCCCGCCGCGGGCCGCCGACCGCTGGGCTCCGGGACTACGGTCGCCCCGCCCCGGCCTCGAGCCCCGCCCCCTCACCGCCTTCCCGGCCGCCCCCGGGGCCACGCCTCCCCCGGCGGCTGCAGATTTGCCTCGCTTCGCGCCTCCTAGCTCCCGCCGCACCTCGGACCTTGGCCCCGCCCACTCCTCCAGTCTAACCAATGAGCCGGCGCGTCCCGGCTGGTCCCTTCGTACGGCCCCTAGCAAAGATTGGCTAGGAAGGCCTCGTTTCCAGAAATGGGCATTATTTCCGGACAGTGTTTATAGAGCAGAGATTGCTAGGCGGACAGATTGACAGAAGGCGGAGGCGGCCGGGGTGTTGGTGGAGCCACACATGCGCATTGGGCTTCTGGCAGTCTTTACGGGTTGCGTGCTTCTGGAGGTTACGGGAAGGAAGGGCGAGTGTGCGCATGCGTGGGCACCCCCAGCCTTGGACTCTAGTTACCTAGGAGACGGCGAGGCGCTCTCCCTCCTGGGTCTGGTTCTGCTTCCTCTTTGCACTTAGTCCTGGCGGCTGAGGAAGGTGTGGCGTTTGTGGGGGGGGGGGCAGGGGGAAAGCGAGAGGGGGGCGGTTAGAAGGTTAGAAACATTTTTATTGAGCACTTACTATGTGCCCAGCTCTGTAGAATTCCGGAGGACGAGTAAGACAGGTTCAAGTGCCTTTCCTTGAGAAGCTTGGGGAGCCTAGGGCCTAATGGGTCAGACCTGTATGTTGAAACCCAGGTGTGAGAGAGAGCTTGCGGATGGCTTGGCGCAACCTCTTCGTACAGCTGGAGAAGCAACGTGGTGGGAGCGCCGCACGAAGCATCTCCCAGCTGGGTTTACAGGTCACGGGGCCAGATAGTAGACTGGAAGTTTACCTATGCAAGAAAAGGGACCTGGAATTTGGATATGCTCCAAGGTGGCACCAGGGCTTCCTTCTGACTAGGGGAGCGGGGCTGTGGGGGAGTGGTTAGGGAGCTGTGGGTATTTTTTTTCTAACTTTTGCGTCTCTGTACCACGGTGGGCTTGTGTTTTCTTTCTTATAAACAATTACAAACTTTTAAAAATAGGTTGCAGGGTAGGAGATATGCCCCTACCTGGGCACTCCATCCCCTTCAGCGGCCCACGCAGGTAGGTCTGGTAACTGGCTCTGGGGGTGGGGGTAGGCAGGCCCCATCCCAGGCGGTCTTGGGAAGTAAGGATCATCCCACCCGAAGTGTTAGAGTGAAGACCTGCTCAGCAGTTCTCATTTTCAGATGGTCGGTGGTAGCTCAAAGCCTATTTTTAAGGAGATCTAAGTTATTGGGGGGTAGGGAGGACCATTTATTTAGTCAGGGGTCGAAAACTCACAACCTAAGGGCCTCGCCCACACACTCAGGCCACAGATATGTTTTGTTTGGCTGGCTGAATGTTGGCTTTTTTTTTTTTTTTTAATTTTTATTTGAATGCCTTAGAGCACAGCCTGCAGTTCCTTCCAGCCTCTGCCTTTGTTATCTTATACCCAACCACTTAGCTTATGTCATCCTTCTGGCCCCTGAAGCATTTGAGGTTGTGGTCCTCAAAATGCCCGGGCTTTGGAGCTAGTCTCTGGCTCTGCCACTGACCCGGAGATGGTGAGCAAGAAGGAAGCTGGAGGTCCCTAAAACTCCTTCCAGCCCCCGGGGTTGTGGATGTCAGTCCCTCCCGGAGAGGTGGAGCTTGGCCAGATGGTAGTTTACAGGTCGGTATCAGTAAGCCTGGATCCTCGGCTGGCCTCTCCCACCACCTGTTCGCCTCTGGGCACACCACTTCTCAGGAAAGACGTGGGCATGAGCCCAGACTCTGCAGACGCTCCCTGGCTTGCCATCATTCCTTTAAGACACCCAACGCCCACGTACTTTACCCAGCTTCCCCTGACACTTCTTTGGGTCCGGGTCCCCTGCATGCATCCAGCACCCCATCCAGATGATCTGACTTTAAATCTTTAAATGCACTACTGTGTATTAGTGGGAGAGAGTGACGCGTCCACCCAGAGCTGCGACTTCTCAGAAGGAATTTCGCATCAGGTTGCAGCAGAGGGACAAACCCCTACAGACCAGTGAGGAAGGCGTTTGGGACAAGGGGGGGCTTCGTAGTTTTGGCTACCTTTCTCAGGCCTTTCCAAGCCCCGCTGTGTGTGGGGTGAAGTGAAACACAACACAATTCCCACTCCCCGGTGAGCACCGTGGAATCTCTGAGCCTTGAGATGCTCGCACCTCCTGGAGGGAGAGCTCCAGGGCAAAATACTTCCTCCCCGTCCAGCCAGTTAAGTCACGATAACCTGGAAAGGCTTCTAGCCTTGAGTCACTTGCGCAGCCCGGGCTCTGCTTTAAATAAAAGAAACTGACATTTACAGAGTGACTCACACCTGGAGCAGTGAGCCAGGTTCTCAGCGCTCAAGGATTTCCACATCCTGCCCCAATGCTTCAGGTCTGGAAAAGGGGTAAACTGTGCTCTTCCTAAAAAGAACAGCAGCGTCTGTTTTTTGAGACCTTGCAAAAGTGTAACCGGACACTTCTAAGTGCTTCATGTATGTGTGACCTCCCTGAATATTCACTCTAGTATGGACTTCCTCAGCCTGGCATTGTGGATGTTTGGGGCAGGATAATTGTTGTGGAGGGCTGTCATACGCGTTGTAGGATGTTAAAAAACACCACCACTCACTAGCCGCCAGCAACACCACCCCCTACACCCAGTTGTGACAATAAAAAATGTCTCCAGACATTGCCAAGTGTTGCCAAGGAAGCAAAATTGCCGCCTACCCCCCCCCCCAGTTTAGAACACTTACAGTCAAACCCCATAGAGTAGGTACTATTATTGCCCCCGTTTCACAGATGAGCAAACTGAGGATCAGAAAGTTGTGACTTGCGTAAGGTAACTTTGCTGTAACAGACGAGCTGGGGGGCGCCTGGGTGCCTCTGTTGGTTAAGCCTCTGACTCTTGGTTTCAGGTCAGGTTGTGATCTCGGGGTTGGGAGATGGAGCCCTGTTTCGGGGCTCTGTGTTCAGCGGGGAGTCTCCTTGACGTTTTTTCCCTCTGCTCCTCCCCCCTCCTCCCTGCTCATGTGCATGCTCTCTCTCTCTCCCTGAAATAAATAAGCTTTTTTAAAAAGAGAGAGACCTGGGATTCAAACCTGTGCAGCCCCAGAGCCCCTACCCCGCTGTGTGCAGGACTCTGCAAGGAAACTTTGGGCTTCAAGGAGCCATTTGCCCATGAGTTCTGTAGAAGACTGCCTTTCGTGTCTCAAATAGACAATGCTTGGAACGCCTTCGATCATTTCTCCTCTTCTGTTTGCTTTGGAAAAAAGGAAATTATATTCTGGGTTTATTGCCTGAGTCAGCACAGTTCACGGTGTCCAGCCATGTCTGGTGAGAAAGTGGCTAGTGAATCATCTGAGTGTCTGTGGATCTCGGGCCCCAAATTCCTGTGAGATCCTGAAGCTATACTTGAGAAGAACTCAGATGTGAGGCTGAGATCAGAGATGACTGGAGGCCGGGGGTGGATGTTCCTGGAGGAGGGGCAGTTGTATTTTCCTGATCAGAGCCTACCCGGGGCCATAAGTGCGGTGCTGTCGCAGTCCTCCCTGGCTTGGACCTACCAATTCGGCCCCCCGTCTAGAGGTATATGGGGGACCAGAGAGGCAGGAGAGGAAATGACGCAGACAGTGGTGTGCTAGAGCTCTCTGCTGCCTTCAGTGACCTCATGTTGGCAGCTGAACACTGGACGAGACGAGAGTATTTACACTGTGGGAATTGGCAAACGGTTTAAGCCAGTGTTACCCACTTCCAAGCCGGTTGTTAAATATTTATCAGCACACCATTGCATGCAAATCCTGGACCCTGGCTGCCTCCCACTGATTCTGCCACACATAGGAGATGGAAGGGGGCATGGCCAACCATAGAGTTATTGGAGAAGAGGAGGATCCATGGTGACTTGTGTAAGAAGAGGTGCCCATCTCTGCAAAGGATGGAAGGAAGGTTGGGGGGGGTCTCTGTGGGGCACTGGGCAAAAATGACCTTACCAAGAGTAGGTCCCGGACATCCTCTCTGATACCCCTCCCAACTTGAGAGCCCTCTTAGGGAGCCCCGGGATAAGGCTTGACACAAATTCCTAATTGATTATCCCCTCCTAACTCCCCTCCCTGCCTCCAGTCTTCCCTCCATACCACCCTCAACTCTTCTGGTGGCTTTAATCCTCCTAAGAGACCTAAGAGGTCATGTGTTCCACGCCCCTGTGTCCCAGCTTCTCTTGCCCTTGACCTCCTCCCCTCTAGCTTCTTCCTCTCAACCTCCAAATGTGATCAAGTCTCCCCAGCCAAAAACCAGACAAATAATAACTGAAAACCCTTCTGTCCTGGCTTTCCCCTACACTGTTGGCCCAACCTTCTTTCCCCTCCCAACTCCCAAACTTCTCGGCGCTCGGGGTGTCTGCTTCAGCTCCCACTTGCATGTACCCCTTGCTGTCTGGTTTCTGGCCCACCACCCCTTCTCTCCATGGACCCCCACTAATTGCCCCCTGGTCAGGTGACCTCGTCCCAGCTCCCATCTGCAGACACCACAAATGTGGTGCCCTGGGCGCCTGCTGTGTCAGGTCCTGGGGGGTCAGAACCCCCAGACCTGTCCCCGGCCTTTGGGAGCTTCCCAGTCTACTGGGTGGAGTGACCTTGACCAAGTGACTCCAGATGAGGACTTGAGCCATTCCAGGTGATGAAGGCAACTAGAGGGAGGTAGCGTATCTGGCAGGGCCCAACTAGAGAGGCAGAAGTCACTCCGAGTTTGTAAACATGCAAGGAATTAATGCGAGGAGTTGATTACAAAAAGGATGAAATTGCTGAGAAGCCCAGGAGGAGGTGGCAAGGTAATCAGGAATCCACTGCTTCTCCTGGGCTGGAGGTTCCTGAGGGGGAAACAGCGTAATCAGTGGCTGGGGACCAGGGTCTCTTGGAAGAAGCTGGAACCAGTGAGGAGACACAAGTCCTTCCGTAGACATTACTCAAGACCAAGAGGGATGAAGAGCCTCCTTCTTCTTCCACATTCCACTCTCTGGCCTTCTACCAGGGCCTCTCATTAACCTGGGAGGTTGCAGGGATCAGTCATCAGTGCAGAGAAGAGAAGGTGGGGACCAGACAGGAGGGCACACGGCCCAGGACCAGAGCAGGTACGGGATGGGAGAGGATAATGGGGGGGCCTGACAGAGCGGAGAGGCTCAGAGGCTTCCCTGAGGAACCAAGCTGGGATCTGAAACATGGAGAGGGGAAAATATTTCCAGACATCGCTGGAATTTTTTTTTAAAGACAACATTTTTTTTTTTAAGATTTTATTCATTTATTTGAGAGAGAGGAAGAGAGAGAGAGAGAGAGAGAGGGGATGCATGCATGTGAGCGGGGGTGGGAGGGTCGGGGTGAGGGGTGGGGCAGAGGGAGAGGGAGAAGCAGACTCTCTGCTGAGCAGGGAGCCCGACGCGGGGCTCGATCCCAGGACCCCGAGACTATGACCTGAGCCGAAGGCAGACGCTTAGCCAACTGAGTCACCAAGGTGCCCCAAAAAGACTTAACTTTTTTTTTTTTTTTTTGAGATTTTATTTATTTATTTGACATAGAGCAGGAGAGTGGCAGAGGAAGAGGGAGAAGAGGGCTCCCAAGACTGGGACCCCGAGACCATGACCTGAGCCAAAGGCAGACACTTAACCAACTGAGCCACCCAGGTGCTCCCAAAACTTCACATTTTTAAGAACTGTTTTAGGTTCACAGCAAGATTAAGCAGAAGGTGCTGAGATTTCCCCCATGCACAGCCTCCCACAGTATCCACATCCCCCACCCAAGTGGAATTTTTTAAACAACCGATGAACATACATTGACCCGTAATTATCCAAAGTCCGTAGTTTACATTAGGGTTCACTTCTGTGGCTGTACATCCTATGGATTTGAAAAATGTGTAATGACAAGTATCTATCACCATGGTATCATACCGAGTATTTTCACTGCCCTAAAAATCCACTGCGTTCTGTCTATTCATTCCTTCCTTCTTTCTCAACCCCTGGCAACCACTGATCTTTGCACCGTCTCCATAGTAATAAATAAATAAATCGTGATCTAGCCAGACAATGAAATATTATTCAGCACGAAAAAGAAATGAGCTATCAAGCCATGAAAAGACATGCAGGAAACAGAAACGCTTAATACCAAGCGAGGGAAACCAATCTGAAAAGGCCGCATACTGTGTGATTCCAACTCTGTGTTGTTCTGGAAAAGGCAAAATGATGGCGACAGTGAAGAGATAATGGGCGTTTTTGGCCAATTCTCTTCCTGAGGCTCTGGAGATACTGCACTTGCTCTATCTTTTTCCTTCTCTCCCCCCTTTTTTTTAGACAGGGAGAAACAGAGGGTGGGGAAGGGCAGAGGGAGAAGGAGAGAGAGAATCCCAAGCGGGCTTCATGCGGGATTTATCCCACGACCCTGAGATCATGACCCGAGCCGAAATCAAGAGTTGGACACTCAACTGACTGAGCCACCCAGACACCCCTAACTCTTAAAGACTGAGGTGCTCCCCAGGTTTTAGTTCTAAGCACCCCAGTTTTCTAAACTTTTCCCCTGGGAGTTCTCTTCCACTCCTGACTTCATTTAATCATTCAACAAACACTAATTGAATACCGGCTATGTGCCAGGCCCTTGATTAGGCTCTGGTGACAGAGAGAGTTGAATAAGTCATGAAGCCTACACTAGAGGAGACATAAAGTTGCCATACAATGTAGAGGGTAGAAGGAAGCCCTGGGTAGGACAAGAACACATAGAAGAGATCAAAGAAGGCTTCCTGGAGGAGGCGATGCTTGAACCTATTGCTGCCAAGTATACAAGCAGTTTAAGCCAGGTGAATGAGGTGGGAAGAGCATTCTGGCCAAAGGAATAAGGCATGGAGACAAGGAACATGTCAAGACACACTGAGGGGTTGGGTGTGGGATGCAAGGACGAGGAGAGCAAGATCCTCAGGCTGGTCCTGCTGGCTGCGATCTGGATTGCAGAGGGCCTTGTAGGCCAGATTTAGTAGTCTGGGCCAGGGGAGAGACAAAGAACATTTCCAGGACAGAACTGTAGAGACATTTCTCTGTCTGCAGTGTGAAAGGGTTGGGGGTGGGGGATAGGCTATAGATCCAAGGCCAGTTGGAGGGCCTTGCAGTAGACCAGGTGAGAGATGATGGGCATTGGATGACGGCAGTGCAGGGGGATGGAGAGCCAGGAGAGATTAGCAAAATACGGAGAGACACGGAATTGAGAAAATAAATCAGATGATCGGGCGTGCCTAGAGGCTGGGAGGGCCAAGTCTGGGATGCCGCGGCTGGTCGGGAGCCATAGGAGGAGAGAGGTTCTGGGGAAGAAGAGGTGTGCCAGCTTTGGACATAATATATCTGAGGTGCCTCTGGCAAGTTGTTGACTTCCCAATTAACACCTTCATCTCTGACCTTGATCTTGAGCTCCCAACCGGAATTTCCGGGGGCCTGTCAAATATTTCCACTTCTAGCCACCTGGCTTCTCCAGCTCCATCTAAATATGCCCCAAACCTCCTCCTTGTGCATCTCTCTCTGTTAACAACCTCACCTCGCACCCCAGGAGCCTCCGTTGCCTCCACTTGACGGCCAGCGTGAATCAGTCTCCATAATGCCCTTTGTGTCTGTGGCCTCCCTCTGTCTCTCCTTTCTGCCAGTGCCCTGGTGAGGTCTCACTGCTTTTGCTCTTGCTTCCTGTCATTTCCATTCCAATCCTTCCTCTTCTGTTCTGTCTCTCCCTTGCGCAAAACTCTCAGTGCCTCCCCATCGCCTACTGATAAAGTACAAGCTCGCTCTCTGGCTCTCAGGGTCCCCACAGTCCAGCCCCACCTTACTTTTTTTTTTTCCCCAACTACTTTTATTGTATTTTTTCAGTGTTACAAGATTCATTGTTTATGTACCACACCCAGTGCTCCATGCAATACGTGCCCTCCTCAATACCCACCACCAGGCTCGCCCTCCCCCCGCCCCATCCCCTCCAAAACCCGCAGTCCATTGCTCTGAGTTCACAGTCTCTCATGGTTCTTCGCCCCTCCGATTTCCTTACTTTTTTGGCTCTTCCTTTTCACAACTTCCCTGCAGATCCCCTTCTGCAGTGCTTGCCATAGTCCCAAACCACCCCACGGGTGCTGGTGGTACCCCTCCGGTTCTGCCTGTCGAATCACACCCATTCCTCAAGGCCCCGGTGAAATGCTTCCTCTCTAAGTATCCCATTTCCCAGTTGATTGCCTGTCCCGTCTCCTTCAAAAACAGTGAGTGCCTTGAGGCAGCTCGTAATCACCACCTGGTGAGTTGGTATTCAGTCAACGTGTGTAGAACTGAATTGGCTCAAAACCGTTCCTCACATCTAGAACCTTCTGTGGCTTCTTATTGCCAACCCCTTCAGAAGCCCGTTTCTGGTAGCTTCCCAGGTTCCAGTTTAGGTATCTAACCTTGCTCCGCCACCCCTGCTCTCCAAAATATGTCCCACATTCGATTTCAGCTCTGCTCAAAGTGTGAAAGATTTTTAAAAAATTAATAAAATACATTTTTAAAAATGTATAATAATAATTTAATAATGATTTTAATTTAAAAATTTAAAGCTTTTTAAATTTAAAAATTTTAATTTAATTTAAAAATTAATAATAACAAATTTAATAAATGTATAAATAATAAAAATGAATACAATACAATACAATAAAATCCTCTCTGCCTTCCCTAATCTACCAGCGTGCCTAAGCTATGCATACTTTCTTAATATAATAGTAGTTTTAAATGATATCTTTTGCTTACGGGTTATCCTGCCTCTCCTTTTTCTAAGATTGGAAGTCTATGGCACTTGGGTGGCTCAGTTAGACCTCAGACTCTTGATTTCAGCTCAGGTCATGACCTCGGGGTTGTAGGGTTTTGGGATCGAGTCCCGTATCCAGCCTCGTGCTCAGCTCGGAGTCGGCTTGAGGATTCTCTCTCTCCCTCTCCCTCTTCCCCTCCCCCTGCTTGTGGGCTCTCTCTAGATAAATAAATAAATAAATAAAATCATAAAAAAAAAAAAGATTGGAATTCTAATTTTGCTCATAGGGGCGACCTCCATTTTTAAAGGCTCTCTTGCAGCTAGGGACCACGTGACACAACTCTGGCCGGTGAGATGTACCTGCTAGTCTCTGGCTGGGGCTTCTGGGGAAACCTGCTAAAAATGGCCAACCCAGCCGGCACATGCCCTTTTTGTCTTTTGGCTCATTATCCTTCTTCAGTGTGGAATGTGGGCCCTCTGCCAGGAGATGGAGCAGCCAGTGTTTGCCCATAAGAATGAAAACCTCATTCTCGGATGACAGAGCAGAGAGGGAGACGGGCTGAGTCCCTGATGGCTTCCGGGGACCAGGGTACAACCTGGGACGGCCCACCTCCTAGGGAGACGGCTGTCGTCCAGCTCCTGCTACCTGGAGTCCAGCCCCTGCAGTGGAGTTTCTGTTTCAGGCAATGCAGATTTGTAAAATGCAGCGGTCTTGAGAATTCCCGGTCGCGAAACATGGCACGAGAATGAAATCATAGGAAATCACAGAGGAAAGCCCTCCTATATGATGAGCTTGTGCTTACAAGGGATCGTGCACCTCGTGGACACGGTACAGAAGACGGGTCTACGACCCAGGTCAGTGGAGAGAGGGCCGCTCCTATTTTCCAAGAAAGGGAACCTCTCCTGGCAAAAGCTATGGAAGGAGATAAGTAACTTGATGGGCTAAGAGGGAGAGAATGCCAGAAATTTCAGTCAAGGACCGTGTGATTCTGCTGCTAATGGGCCAGTCAGGACCAAGATGTGTTTTACTCAATTAAGATCAAAGATGCTCAGATGAGGTGGAGGGAAAACCCAGACGTTGAGATTCAGAGATTAGAGCAGATGTCAGCCTGTGGAGATGAGAGCGCTTTCTCAGATCTCTGCCATCCGCATGGAGCTTTCCTATAAACCACAGCTTCCCAGAGCGGGGCGCCCAGTCCCCCAGTGGCGCACAGGACCCTGTGTGGTGGCTCGGAGCCCTAGGTAACATCGATGTCATGCTGAGAAAGTTGTCCTCTTTCCAATTCTTTTTATTTTTTTAAGATTTTATTTATTTATTTGTCAGATAGAGAGAGAGAGAGAGAGAGAGAACGAACACAAACGGGGGAGTGGCAGAGGGAAAAGCAGGCTCCCCGCTGAGCAAGGAGCCCGATGAGAGGCTCGATCCCAGGACCCTGGGATCATGACCTGGGCCAAAGGCAGACGCTTGACCAGCTGAGACACCCAGGCGTCCCTTCAATTCTTTTTTTGATTTGTCTATCCCTTGAATAGTTGATGTGTGATGTGGGCACTTTGTATACCTTTCTGAAGAGTATGCTTCTCCCATCTCCAGCCACAGGCTATCCTTTTTTGAAACAGCCATTCTTACCAGTGTCTTGTGTATTTTTCCAGACATGTTTTATGCATCTACAAACACATAAATTCATAGAGCCTCTTTTATTTTTTTAAAGATTTTATTTATTTATTTGAGAGAGAGTGCGAGAGGGGGCAGGGAGAGGAGCAGAGGGAGAGGGACTAGCAGACTCCGTGCTGAGGTCAGAGCCTGGCTTGGGGCTCGATCCCATCCCACAACCCTGAGATCACGACCCAAGCCAAAAGCAAGCGCCAGACTCTTGACCAACTGAGCCATCCAGGCGCCCCCATATAGCCTCTTAAAAAAAAAAAATTAATGGATGCACGCTATACACAACTACTCTGTTCCTTGCTTATTTCACTGTACATATTAATGAGTTCCATGTAGGACGTATAGAGCTGCCTTATTCTTTTTTAAAGATTACATCCTATACCATTGTGTGGCTAGTATGTCATTTACTTGGTCCCCTACTGATGGGCTTACCTGTTTCCAACCATTCCCCCTTTTTTTTTTTAAGATTTTATTTATTTATTTGACAGAGAGAGACACAGCGAGAGAGAGAACACAAGCAGGGGGAGCGGGAGAGGGAGAAGCAGGCTCCCCGCTGAGCAGGGAGCCCAATGCGGGACTCGATCCTAGAATCCTGGGATCATGACCTGAGCCGAAGGCAGACGCTTAACGACTGAGCCACCCAGGCACCTTCCAACCCTTTCTTATGACAAGAATTGTTGCCTTGTACCTATTTCATTTTGCATATTAATTAATCCATGCATTAAACGAATATTTACGGACCACATACTCTATACCAGGCCAGCTCTAGGCACTGGGGATAGAGCAGTGAACACAAAGACCCCCGTCCTTGCATCAGGGAGCTGCCATTCCATAGTGGAGAATAGACATAGGATTAAATCCCCAGAAGCAAGTCACTTTCTGTCAATCCTTCCAATTAAGTCAAGAAGAAAGTCTCACTTTGGTGCCAATATGTCTTTAACACCTTTTTCTAACACTTGCTAATTTTTTTAGACAGAGTAGTGGTCCAAGGATTAGAGTTTTTGGCAGACCACAGAGCCTAGCTAGAGTTTAATAACCGCGTTTGGTTTTTATTGGATTTATTTTACATAGCAAATGATACTGACTTCCCATCTACAGTCAAAAGACGAAGGTTCCTTTCAAAGTATCCAGGTTCCTTTCAAAAGAATCTAAGTTAAAAAAAAAAGATGAGTCAACTTTGAGAAGAGTGTTAAGTAAATAATAACACAAGTGGAATTCAGAGGTAACCCCATGAAACTGATACTCAAACGACCGACGTGAGGAAATCACTGATGTAAACAGAACGCAGAGAGAAGGTGAGGCTCTATATGCTGTATTTGATGTTTATGTTTGTATCCTCACTCATCTCTGGTGTTGAAATAGTCTTGCCTCCATATTTCTTCCCAGGCAGTTTATTTATTTGTCACTTATTATTTGCTCTGATTTCACAGAGTTTCTGGTCACAAAGGTTTGTGTGTGTTTGCATGTGCGCACGTGGTTTAATGAACTGTTAGCAATTTGCCTTCCCTCAGAAAATCTCTTTCATTTGAATTCCCCAGATGCCCGGGGGCCTCTTTTCGGGGCTGGCTCTGGAGATATTTGGAGACGCCCCTGCTAGGGATGCTCATGCCCTACACTTACTCAGATATTCCTAATCTGGCCGAGACTCGCTCAATCTCTTAAAATATACTGCGACCAAATAACCTAGCCCAAGTAGGCCTTTGAGGAGATCTCAAAGCCAGAACCTTCTGAACAAGTCCCCAACCACGACTGGGTCTGCAAAAATCACCCACGAGCTTGTTAGCTCAAGACGCAATTAGCTCGGTGGTTGCGAAGGAAAACAAAAGTGCATTTCACGAATGTGTCCTTTATTCCAAGTAGGTGGTAGTCAGTCTCTACCAGTGGTTGTCAGCTGTGGTCACAGGGTGGGCGGTACCTCAAGGCCCTGCGGCTGAGAACCCCTGTGGTGGGAGATAAGAGGGGCCAGGGTTAATGGAGGGGTAAGTGGGGGTGGGGGGAAGGGGCACCTGGGACCTTGGAAAATAAGAAATAACAAAAAGTAAGGCCATCTGTTAATGGCAAAATCCTTGAGCTTCGGAATCTGGTGGAGATTGACTCCTAATAACTGATTACTGAGGACCCACCATGGAGGAGGCACTGATTGAAACATTTTCTAAGTGCGAAACATTTTCTAAGTGCTAACTCAGTGGTTCCCACACTTTCTGTCTCACTCTTAAAAATTTTTAAGGACCCTCAAAGAGTTTTTGTTTCTGTGGATTATATCCGGTGGTGTGATGTTGAACAAATAGTTCTCTGGGGGAAAAACCCTGATTGGTAGCATTTGCCAATTCCCATGGTGCAAAGACTTGCGCTGTGGCCAATTTCGAGATTCCAGCCTAATGTAACTGAACGTGAAACGGGAAGACATGTGCACGGTAACTCTGGAGTCAGGCGAGCTGACTAGCTGACCGTTGGAACATTTATCACTACTTAAGGTGCTAGAAATGAAAACCGAGGAAATTTTAAAATATGTAGTTCATTAAAAATACGAATAACAAACCCGTTACATGTAAATATAAATAATATTCTTTGTGAAAAAACTGGATTTTCCCAAATAAAAAAAATCTTTATTGAGAAAAGTGACCTTGCTTTTTTATATTTTTGCAACTCCCTTTAATGTCTAGTTTAATCAAAGGCAGCTGGAATCATACATCTTCTGTATTCAGTCTGTTGAGATGGCAGACATCGTATCGTCTCTGGAAAACACTGCAGAGCAATAAAAGTAAATAATGTCTCACTATTGCTCTGAAAATAGTTTTGGTCTGTTGGACCCCCTCGCCCCGCCCCCCAGAAAGAGTCTCGGAGTCTTCCCGGGGTCCCGGGACCACGCTTTGAGAATTTCTGTCCTAATGCATTTAATTTTTCCAAACATCCCAATGAAGCAGGTTTCTTATTATTCTGATTTTACAGATCAGAAAGCTGAGGCACAGAGACGTGAAGTAACTTACCGGAGGGCACTCTGAGAAAATGGCAAAGTCGGGATTCAAACAAAGTCAGTTTCTAGAGAAGGGACTGAGTTGGTGACTGTTACTTACTAGATGTGTGTGTGATCTTGGGGGGAAAATGAACCTCTCTGAGCCTAAGGTGTTTCCGTAACACCACAACCCATCGTCACCCCAACTTGGGTTACATTTCACTTTCCCTCACTCTCAGGTCTTACTCATGGGTCCCTTGTCTGTGCTTCCTTAGCATTCTTTTACTCTGTCCACATACCCTTTATCCCACACGCTTGCGGCATTGTTTAGTTGTCCCCATTGGATTGTGCACTCCGCGGGGGCAGACACCAGGTCTACCTTGTCCCATCAGGATCTGGAACAGGGGCTTAAAAATCTGCTGAAGAAAGAAATGAGTAAATAAATGCATTGAGACTTCACAGGAAGGCAGGCTACAGCCCATCCTACCCAGAGTTCTGCCCTGTGGCTCCAGGGAGAGAGGGAAGGAGGAGTGGGGAGATGGGCTGTAGTCCACTCATATACCCAAGCTTCTGGCATCGTCATAATCACAGGTCAGACCACAGGCTAAGAAAAGCCACCCCCTGAATTCTTCAAACCGATTCAGATCACCCACTTTCTGCCTGGAGTCACTTCTTACTCAATCTTCCTATCACTCGGCACTCAGACACTCAGCTGAGCAGTCCCTCCAGATGGTCTTCATCCTTCTAGAAAATTCAGCATCTCTGCCCTGGGCTGCTGGGGGTGGGATGGGGAACTCTCTGCCTTTTTCCTTCATAGCCTGGGTTTTGTATGTCATCAGCAACCCCCCTACCCTTCTCTAGAACAATTAAACCTTTTTATTTCCTCACCTCTGGGAAGGGTCAGTCATGCAAGAGTGACATTGTCTTGTTCCAGAGCCCCACGCCCCTGGCGCCTGATTAATGGCTGCACTTCCGGAAGCTGGGGACCCTGAGGAGACGCAGCCCGGCAGGTGGGGCCGGTTAGATGGAGGCCGTCTCCCTGGGCTGGAGCCGTTCAGCTTCCTCTTTCGCTATCTATAACGGTCCTTTCCAGCAGTGACCTTCTAGGATTCTCAGAAGCCGCTGAGAAGTGTCATTGTGGGGGAAGGGGGCTGGCGGCGCAGACAATCAACTGGGATTTGGCCTGGAAGGTCATGGGACCTGAGCTCCGGCACCGGAGACCTTTAAGAAGCAAAAAGGAACTGAGAAAACAGCCAGGAGTTCGCCTAGCCTGGCGTTCCTGGAATTCTGCTTTGTGTGTGAGCTTCCCGCGGCAGCCAAGGCCCCTCTGACTAACAGGAGATGGGAATGGGAAGCAAGAGGGAGGGTGGGGAGGCGGCTTGGCCTGACAGCTCTCCCGGGCACTGCCAGCTCCGAGGACGGGCTCCAGGTTTCCTCCAGCAGCCAGAGGGGGTCTCCTGAGAGTCTCACCTATGATGGTGGGTGGCTGGCCGTCTGCTGTGTAAGAGGCGGGGCAAGTCGATGGGTTGGGTTCTCTTTCCACCCGGGACAAGCTCTCTGCCTGCTTGGGCCGGAGTAGGCAACCAAATCTCTAGAAGGCCTGCCTTAAAACCCGGCCCTTGTCCAGGAAGGAACAGCTGACCCCACAGCCACTTTTATGATTCAGTGGTTGTCATCTTAAAAGGCACTGTGAGCTCGGCCACGGGCCTGATGGAGTTCGGTTGGAGGGGGAGGAGGAGGGAGTGGGAGGAGCAGTGAGGTTGGGGTGTGGGTGTGGGTTCTTAAGAAAAGGTACAGTTGGGATCAGAGCCACCCCTGAGGGTGTGGACGAACCCGAGGATCCATTTCCTCCCCCCACCGGCATTCGTGCGAGTGAAGTCTCGCTAGAACAAAAACCAAGGGTAGCCTTGCTGTGTACCATTGTATCCTCATGCTGCATCACAGTCGTTCACACATCTGGTCCTTGCTCTAACTTGGGAGCTTCCGGAGGACAGAGGGCGGGGTAGTACTCACCTCTGTACCCCAGAGTCCTGTCCTGGGCCTGACACACAGGGATGGCTCCGTAGGTATTTGGGTATTACATGAATGAATGAAGGAGGGAGTGAATGAATGAGTGAATGGAACCACAAACACGGAAACCCATAGAGTAAAACATCACTGGGAGGAGCTAAATGCAAAAGCAGTTGATTGGGGGGTTGGGGGGATGGGGTACATGTGTCCTGCTGCTACTTTTCTTTTGGAGATGCAGAGAAGCTTCTCCCCACAACCCTCGCCTCATTAGCTGCTATGCTCTCTAAATGCTCAGATAATGGGGTTCATTCATTCATCCATTTGACAAATATTTACTGAACACCTGCCACGACAAGCTCTGGGCTGCATGACTGGGAATGAATGAGCCCCACACATGGCCTGCTTCAGGAAGCCTGCCCAGTGTCACTAAATAAGTAATTACAATGAGCTGTGACAAGGGCTGGGACCTGGTAGGTCGCACAGAGCGAGAGTGACTGTATAATTTCATATCCCTCCCGGAACACTGTTGACAGTAAACGTGAGTGTCGCGGGTTGCATCCTTTGGGAGGCAGGTTCTGAGATGGGGATTCGAGTGCAGGAAGTTTATTAGAGGTGTGGAGAGGAAGGGACCAAAGCCAGACGGGGCAGAGGGAGAAGCTGAGATGTGCCACGGTCTCAGCGAAGTCTTCAGCCAACCCCACGGGGAGTTCAGAGCTCGGATGGGCCCTTCGGCATCAGCTCCAGTTGGGGTGTGTGGCCTGGCTTTTATACCATCATGTTGATCAGTCACTGGATACTGGCTGCCTCTGGAAGGAGGTGTGACCTTGGGTGAGGCCGTCCCCAGAGAGGGCCGACAGCTGAAGGCAAATTTTGGCAGCTTTCCCAGCAAGTGAGGATTGGGCTGCCGCAGGCACACGGATGACAACCGTGCCCGGGCAATAGGGTGTCTCGGGGGCCCATGGCAGGAACACCTGCTGGGGGTTTCAGGTGGAACCCCGTCTCAATACAGGCTGGCGTGAAGTGCTCCTCTGGAGTGAGCTGTCGGTATTACCCTGTGAGCTGCCATCTTGGTCTGCGTTCAGCTTGGTAGATGTGGCTGTTGGTGCCCTTCCCGAGCATTATCCCCCTTTGGCTCCTGTCTCCAACACACCCTACCCCACATGGAGTCATTTATCCATTCGACAAATATTTCTTCAGTTGCTACCCATGCATCAGGCACTAAACTCTTATTTTGTTTTTCTGCATCCCACAAGTATTTGAGCTAATGGGCAGGCGGCCTTGGGCTTGCTTTTGCCTACATGGGAGTCCCTGTCCCCTACCATTTCTTGTTCATGTTCGAAGTAACCCAAATGGAAAACTAGCTTCCAGTGTGGCCCAGCTACTACTTCTTGTCCTCCGTTCTGGACCTTCAGCTGCCGGCCGAGAGTGAGCATCATGAATGACTGCCCCCCTTGAATGTCCCCGTGAATGACCCTTCCTCCTGGACCCAAGAAGCCTTGGTGGGAGAGGAGGCCCTTGGCAGCTCGGAACCCCACTCTCTCACGTGGTTGCGTTCTCCACCTCCATTCTACCTTGGCCATGGCCTTGTGTACTCCTGGTCTGTGTCTCCTTTTCCTGGATGCCCCTCTGAAGGTCAGGAAAGGGTCTGGAAGGGATGAGGGAGGGGTAAAACAGAGAGGGCAGTGGGCAGGGTGAGTGGAAGAAAGGAGTGAGGCCCCAGGAGGCCAGAGGGGTTCAAAAGATGGAAGCGTGAGAGGGTGCTGATGATGACATTTGTCGTGAATTAATGCACGAGTGCCTCAGTCGGATCAGTAGCCCTGTGAGGTCAGTACTATGATTGTTCCCGTTTTCCAGGGGACGGGGCTGAGGCCAAGATGGGTTATGAAACTTCAGGAATTCCTCAGCCACCTTGGTCAGGGCCCTGCTGTCCACCAGCCAGAGGGAAGCTGGATTCCCCAGTTCTGGGTTGGCGTCGCCCACACCAGCTACAAGGAAGGAGAAGGCTGTGGTGTGGGCACGGCTTGACATCGGTCCCTTCCTACCCCTGGGACCCGAGGGGAGGCAGTTAGCCTCACTTTCCTCAGCTGCAAAATAGGAATGGAGGTCCATCCTCCAGGTCAAGGTGAAGACGAAACCGCATGGGGGTAGAGCCCCCCGTGGGGCAGGGAGGCGATAAACGGAGGCTGTCATGGCATCCGCTCCAGCCTTATTGGGCTGATGGCTCATGAGCCCTTGGCAATTGACAAAGCTCTTTCCGCTCCCATGTCAGCCTGAGTTGGATCCTCTCAGTGGGTGGGCAGGCACTGCAGAACTTCCCTGTCTGTTTCACAGATGAGCAAACTGAGGCCCAGGAGGCCAGAGAGGACAAGGAAGCCTTGTGGAGGTCTCTGGGGACCTGCGGGGGGTGTCAGGAAGAGAGGGCGTCCAGGAGCCCAGTGTGACCGGCCTGCTGTCCCCTGCCTCCCTCAGCCCCCGAGCCCATCAGCGCCATTGGGATCTGTTGGCCCATAACTAGTCCCCACGTCCCTGTCCAGCAGCAGCCTGACCTCGTTCGCTTAGAGAAAAACAGGAAGCTGAGCTCTGCCAGGAATCAGAACACACCCTTCCTCAGCCCTGGGCTGCGAGGACGCCGAGGGGCTCTGGGGGGCAGGTCACAGGACAGGGTGTGGGGTAGGGGCTCTGCCGGCCAAGCCAGGGTGGCCCGGGCCCGGACAGATGCGCTGGGCTCTGGCCAGGCCTTCCTGAGCTCCACAGGGGCCAAGAGGACGTGGGGAGGTGGGGAGCCAGGAGCAGGAGCTCTTGGCCTTCTTCTCCCGTGTGGGGGCAGAATTATGGGGCACCGGGGTCGCACAGGACTTTTGCCTTCATGGGCTCCTTCTTCTATAAAAAAATATTAAAAAGTGTATTCCACAACGATATTGGTATAAAGATAAATATGATTCAGGCTGGACGCATGATTATGTTTTCATGATTGTTTTATTCTGTGGTTTTAAAAGAAATGAAAATGAAAACATTTTGCTGGGGCCCTAACAGTATTGTGGGCCTTGGGCCTAAAGGATAAGTCAGCCCTGTGGGGGAAGCTCCTAGCACTTTCCTGTCCCGCAGAAACCGTGGCCCCCCAACATGGCCACGAAGCACAGGGATTAGCATTTAGAGATCATATGGGAATGCCTGGCTCAGCCTGGAAATGGAAACGATTTCCTCATCTGTAGAATGGGGACATGAGGGCATCTGCCTCCTGGGGCTCTTCTGAGATGATCTCGTGAGAAGTGTCTGGCCCAGGGCCTGCCTCAAGGGAGCCCTACTGTTTCCTTCCTGGCAACACACATTAGGCACCTACTGGATACAGAACCCAGGAAAGAAGGTGGCTTAAGGGAACACCTACTATTTTATATCAGAGTTTAGGCTCATCTTTCATTTTCAACTTTTTATTGGAAGACGATTTACTACCTTTAAGTATACATAACGTCACAAATAGAAGTGTGGCAAAAACCAGCTGGTATTTGTGTTTGATTTCAGTAAAGAAGATTTAGGCCCGGGATGGAGTCCCAGCCCACGAATGTTGTTCCAACCCCAAAACCGACCAGGGGGCTGTGCACAGAGAACTCTTCTTTAAAGACCTTGAGGAGAGAATGGAACTGGATTTCCAACTGGCAAGGATTGTTCATGTTAAGATTCTCGTTTCTCTGATGTTTCTGATTAAAACCTCCCAGCTTCTCTGGCCGAGTTTAGGTCACTCTGGTGTCTTGTTATTTCGGTATTTCCTGAGAATCTGAGCTGGGGCCTGGCTGCAAATGCGCTCCTCAGGTCGTTCCCCGTGGGCTCTGTGGGCTGTGGCCTGAGGGGCCACTGCTCGAGCCCCTCCTTTGTGGGGCGGCGGAGGGGGCCTGGGGGAGGACGGGTCACTCAGCTCATAGGTGCTGAGACCCAGAGTGAGTCCACTTAATGGGCGGTGGTCTCTTAATGACTCGAAGCCGACCCTGTCACGGTTCTGCCTGAAGCCCTCGGGGGCCTCCTGTGGCTCTCCCAGGGGAGGGAGGAGGCCTCCTGCCCACTGGAACCAGCCTGGCTCCTTCTCAGGACCTCCCCCCACTCTGGCCCTTAGGAGAAGCAGCCCCCGCCGTTGCACCCAACACCGCCCGCCTGGTGGCCTCCTTCACGGCCTCGGCCTCTGGAAATGACCCGTT
Source organism: Potos flavus (assembly GCA_028534135.1). Lineage (NCBI taxonomy): Eukaryota > Metazoa > Chordata > Mammalia > Carnivora > Procyonidae > Potos > Potos flavus. The sequence continues at coordinate 15,434,778 of CM052891.1, read as the reverse complement.
TCTATGCCTTGGATTGTTGGAGTTGAGTCTTCGGATAGAGTCCATGAAGCCCACCGGGCGGTAAGCTCCCCGAGGGCCGGGCCTCACCCTATCCTGCTCCTCTCTCTACGCCCGGCCCACAGGAGGCACCCGGGAAATATTTGCTGAAGCCATGATTATATTTAAGCATACAGTATTCATCCATATGATAAGGACTTCAGAAATATTTCCTGGAAGAGAGGCTTCGGAGTCACACAGACTTGCGTTCCTGTCCCATCGAAGTAAGTCTCAGCTTTGTCATCTTCAAAGTGCCTATAATAACCTCACCAGAGACGAGCTGCGGGGAGAAGGATTCCCCGTGGTGACGGGGACTGGGACGGGCGAAGGAGCAGGCACGGGACCCTCCCCCCCCACCAGATCACACAGTTTTGTCTCCCTTAAAGGGCAGGGGGAGAAAAAAATCCCGAGGCCGGAGTTCAGTCTTGGAGAGGCTAAGGTAATCGATCTAGGGTATGGCTTGGATGTCAGGACTTTTAAAATGACCCCAGGTGGGGCCCCGGGGGGGCTCAGTCGGTTAAGCAGCTGCCTTCAGCTCGGGTCAGGATCTCAGTGTCCTGGGATGCGTGGAAGCCCGCTTCACGCTCCCTGCCCAGCGAGGAGTCTGCCTCTCCCTCTCCCGCTGGCCCTCCTGCTCCCATTTGTGCCTCTACGTGCATGCTCTCGCTCTCTCAAATAAATACATACATAAATCTTAAAAAAAAAAAAAGAAAGAAAGAAAGAAAAAGAAGAAGAAAGAAAATGACCCCAGATGATTCCACCATGTAGTCAAGGGTGAGAACTTTGGCTTTGCCCCAGATGCGACTTCAGGACCACTGCCTTCCTACCACTCCCTTCCCACCTGCCTGAAATTCAGTGGACACGGCACGAAGACTTCCATGGCACAATTGAGATAAATGGCTTAAAATGCAGATGACTAATTGAGGAGAGAGCGCGGCTGAATCTCTTCTTACACAGGCTCTGCTACCAGCTGCCAGATTCTTTTCCGCCTTCCTAGCAGGGAGGGGATTAGAGCAGAGGAGCTGGGTCCTGGGAGTGGGAAGGAAAAGGGAGGTAGGATCTGGTGTCTGGAGACCAAGGTCCTAAGCTTTGCCACTGTGCAAATAAATACGGACGTAGCAGGTCTCTCTTCTACTTAGGGTCTCCGTTCCCCGCTCCGTGAAATGACATTCGTTTGAGAGCCAGCATCCTCGAGCTAGGGCCGATCCCACAATCCCTAAGAACCAGCCCTCCAGGCAGCCTGAAGCCTGCGTGTCCATGCAGATTCCTTGGCTTTGAGCTGGCCCTGCTCGCTGAAGTTTATTTGTTTAGCGCAATCACCTTGTGATAAAGCTTAATTCCCAGAAGACATCATTGTAATTTTGAGGCAATGAAGCAACTCAAAGTGAACTTATGAGGTGTTGACAAGCAGAGGTCACGGGGGAATCAGCTTTTTATTGCATAGTAGGGCATCTTCTATGATCAGCTGGATGTTGCCTAAGAGAGCGAAAACGTTTCCTCTCTTGAGCAGGTCGGCGTGGCGACACTATAAGAACTTCTTTGCACCGGTCTTTTTAAACAGAATAATGCCGTTCTTGTTCCTGCGGTTACCAATTAATTGACGAGAGTTTATAGTTCCTGGAAGAAAGAAATGGAAATTCTAAGGAAGAGACAGGAGATGGAGAAAGCCCTTCTAATGAGACACAGGAACGAGTAGGACTGAGGTAGGGGAATGTCCTGCAACCAGCCTGGAGGGCGGGACCAGGAAAGTATCCCCGGGCAACTGCTTTTGGCGTTCAGATTTTTTTTTTCCAAGCTCAGGCCTGAGGGCCTCCCAGCTACACAGCCCAACCAGGCCACAATGATTACACAAATCACAAACACAATGATTACACGAATCTCGTGCCAGCCCAATCAGGAGAGAGCCCAACTTTTTCTGAATAATAGAACTTGCACATTTGAGGTCAAGCTCTGTTGGACACAGAGAGGAAGGGTATTCGGGAAAGGACAGACTTTTTCCAGAAATTCTCTGGCACCCAACCCCCCCTTCCCCCCAACTCAGATTTGGGAGCACATCCAAAGCAAGGCATCACCACGAACGCTGCTCAGATACTCAGGGAGCTTTCTAGATGAAGTCCACTCAGTTGCCTCAAAGTACGCGTTGGCTGCTTCTCCTTGTGCCTAGTGCTGGGTTAGATGCCCAAGCAGGGGTTGGGAGGTAAGTGAACTTGGCATTGTCCCTGTGTTCTTCGTGTGAGGGAGTTGAACATTTCTGTGTTCCGGGCACTGTGGATTCAGACTGGGGGTTCAGAGGTGAGGAAGACCCGCCTCTACTCTGGAGGGGTTCACAGGCCATGGGGGAGACAGACAGCAGGTCTGGCTTGACTGTCTGGCTGCCCTGGGGCTGGACTCCACTGGGCAGACCTTGGCTCTTGGCCCCACTCTCAGAGGTCACTCTACCTCCACCGCACAATTATGCCCTCCTGTTTCCCACCGGCTGCCTGATGGGTTAACTGGTCGACCTAGCCGCCAGATAGTAACACATCTTGATTACTGGGTTTGTTGGTATCTCCTGAAATGTTGCTATTGAGGCGAATGCCTAACTCATGTAACCCTAATTGAGGCCCAGACAGACCTCTGACTGACTGTCCTGCATATATAAGCATCTGCGTGCCAAAAGGGGTGAGTGCTCAGAACAGAGCTTCGTGAGAGCCCAGAGGACATTTGAATAATTCTGGGGGCAATGTTTCCCAAAGCGTGCCCTAGGGAACATCAATCCTGTGAAGTGCTCCCCTAAAGCTAAAAGATTTTGTGGACAAATAAGTTTGGAAGGGGCGCCTAGGCGCCTCAGTCAGTTAAGCATCTGCCTTTGGCTCAGGTCATGATCCTGGGGTCTCGGGATTGAGCTCCCCGTCGCTTTGACTCCCTGCTCAGCAGGGAGTCTGTTTCTCCCTCTCCCTCTGCCTCTCCCCATGCTCATGCTTACTCTCTCTCTCTCTCAAATAAATAAATAAAATCTTAAGAAAAAAATAAGTTTGGTGGGGCGCCTGGGTGGCTCAGTGGGTTAAAGCCTCTGCCTTCGGCTCAGGTCATGATCTCAGGGTCCTGGGATCGAGCCCCGCATTGGGCTCTCTGCTCAGTGGGGAGCCTGCTTCCCCCTCTCTCTCTGCCTGCCCCTCTGCCTGCTTGTGTTCTCTCTCTCTCTCTCTCTCTGTCAAATAAATAAATAAAATCTTGAAAAAAAAAAGTAAAAAAAAAATAAGTTTGGGAAACAGTGCATGCTCTAGCTTCCCCCTTAGACCTTGAACACGCTAAAGACTCTGAGACTCCTGGATGAAGAAACATTACTTTTCTAGCCCATCCTCTGTGGCTACTTAGCTGTGTCAATGTTTTTTTAAAGTGAAATGGGAGGGCACTCATCCCAGAATCTCTTGGGGGTGCTTGTTGGAAATACAGAATCCCCAGCCCTGCTGCAGACTCTCTGAGTCAGAATCTCTGGAGCCAAAACCCAACAATCCGCTTTGAACAGGTTCCCAGTTAATCGTGCTGTGGGCTCAAGTCAAGAACCCCAGCTAAACCTTCCCTGGCCTTGGCTTTTTCTCAGAGTGTTGTAAAGATCAAGAGATAAACTCGAGCAAAGGTTAATCAGAAAGAAACTACACACTTCCTAACTCATTCTGTGGGGCCAGCGCTACCCTGCTAACAAAACCAAGCAAAAGTCAATACAAGAAGAGGAAACTAGAGCCCAATAAAAATAATGACTAGAGATGTAAAAATCCTCAACAAAATACCAGCAAACCAAACCCAGCCACATAGCAGAAGGATTAGACACCACGATCGAGTGGGATTTATCCCAGACATGTGAGGTTGGTTTAACATCCAAAAATCAATGAATGTAATACAGCATATCAACAGAACCATGAGCAAGGAAATGGCACAGCAGTTGGATGTACGCATGGGGTCAAGGAGGAGTTTGAAACGACGGGAGACGATAGAGGCCAATGAAATGATCTGATTCAGAGGAGGAATTGCTGGTGGCAGATGGGGTAGAACTTCCTAGGAGTCCAGTTCTTGATAAGGTGAGAGGAGAGGGTATCTGTAGGAGCCAATGATCTTGGAGAGGAGCAGTGACACTCTTCCAAGTGTCATAAGGAGAAAGAGAACTCGGTACAGATGGGGAGGTGGGAAGGTGAGGGTACTCCCGAGGGATTGCTTTTATATTCTAATTGAAATTGTCTCCTCACCTTCCCTCTTCCTCCTTCCTTCCTTCCTTCCTTCCTTCCTTCCTTCCTTCCTTCCTTCCTTCCTTCCAGCATTTATTGAGCACCTACTGCATGCTCTGGCACTGTTCTAGGTGCTGAGGTTACAGCAGCGAACAATTTGTTTTGCTTTTATTCCCCGAAACATTTTATTAAGAAAAATTTCAAACCTACAGAAAATTTGAAAGAGTTTTATGTGAGTGCTTATATGCCAACTAGATTCTACAGTTAACACTTTGCTATATTTGTTTAATATCCGTATATGTCTCTCCATCCACCCACCCATCCACCTATCCCTCCATCTTTTTATTTTTTTTGAATCATTTCAAAGAAAGTTGTGGACATCAGTATCATTCACTGAGAAACACTTCAGGATGTATATAATCAACAAGAGTTCAGTAGCTGTTTATCTTTTTTTCTTTTTTTTTTTTAGATAAAATTTATACACAAGTAATGCCCAGATCTTAATTATACGTGA
>CM052891.1:15383279-15429526 GCA_028534135.1 Potos flavus | reverse complement strand
TTTTGAATCATTTCAAAGAAAGTTGTGGACATCAGTATCATTCACTGAGAAACACTTCAGGATGTATATAATCAACAAGAGTTCAGTAGCTGTTTATCTTTTTTTCTTTTTTTTTTTTAGATAAAATTTATACACAAGTAATGCCCAGATCTTAATTATACGTGAATCTCAAGGATGGGTGAATTTGGACAAATGCCCACACCTATATAACTCAAACCCCTATCAAGAGATAGTACAGGGGCACCCGGGTGGCTCAGTCGTTAAGCATCTGCCTTTGGCTCAGGTCATGATCTCGGGGTCCTGGGATCGAGCCCCGCGTCGGGCTCTCTGCTTGGCGGGAAGCCTGCTTCTTCCTCTCCCACTCCCCCTGCTTGTGTTCCCTCTCTCGCTCTCTCTCTGTCAAATAAGTAAATTAAATCTTAAAAAAAAAAGAGATAGTACGTCATCATCACCCAAGAAAATCCCCCATGCTTCCTCCCAGTCCCTTCCTCCCCCTACCCAGGTAACCATTATTCTCATTTTTTCACCAGAAATCAGTTTTAGTTTTACCTATTCTAGGACTTCGTATAAGTCCTGTTGTATTATATGTACTCTTGTGTGTCTTGCTTCGTTCTCTCAGCACAGCGGGAGACTCGTTACATGTCTCATGATGTTACATGTATGGGTAGTTAATTCTTCTCATTGCTAAGTAAATTCCATTATGTGATTATACCAGAAGAAATTATTTATTCTTCTGTTATAGTCATCAGAGCTGTTTCTAAGTTTTTAGCCATTATGAATAAAGCAGCTATGAACATTCTTGTGGTCATATATGTGTGTGTGTGTGTATATATATATATATATATATATATATATATATATATATATTTTTTTTTTTTTTTTTTTTTTTTTTTTTTTTGTGGATACATGCTTTCATTATTCTTAGGTGAATGCTTAGAAGCGGAATTGCTGGGATAGATTTTGTTTTAGGAAGCAAACGGATCTTTATCCAAAGTGGTTGTACCATTTTGCATTCCTTCTAGCCGTGCGTGAGAGTTCTGATTACTCCAGATGCTGTCAGTCTTTAGTTTTGGCTGTTTTGGTAGGTGTCTGCCGGTGTCTCATTGTGGTTTTATATGCATTTTCCTAATGACTAATGATGTTAAGCACTTTTTCCTGTGCTTCTTTCCCTTTGTGTCCCTGTGTATTTCCCTTTGTGAAGTTTTTATTCAAATCTTTTGTCTATTTAAAAAACTGTGTTCTCTATCTTTTTCTTATGGAGTTGTAGGGGTTCTTTATATATTCTGTATACACAGAATTGTGTATATATATACATGTATATACACACAGAATTGTCAGATATATTATGCAAACATTTTCTTCCATTCTGAGGCTTGCTATCATTTTCTTAATGGTATATTTTGATGAGCAGAAAGGTATTTTTTTTGATGAAGTATAATATATCAATCTTTTAAAAATAGTTATTGTTTTCCGTGATCTATTTTAAGGTACCTTTGCCTACTGCTAAGTCGTAAAGATATTTTCCTATGTTTTCTTTCAGAAACTTTATGATTTTAGCTTTTGGTTGAGGTCTATCATTCACTTAAAATCAATTTTTGTGAATGGTGTGAAGGAGGAGTTGAAGTTCATTTTTTTATTTATTTCATATGGATAGCTGGTTCTAGCACCATTTGTTGAAAAAACTTTCCACTTCCCATTGAAACTCTTTGGTGATTGTATAGAAAAAAAATCAAATGACTGTTTAATTGTTTGTCTATTTCTGGGTTCTTTTTTCTATTCCATTGATCTGTTCGTTTGTCATTGTGATCATGCCACAATGCTTCGATTACTATAGCCTTATAAATAAATCATGAAGTCAGGTAGGGTAAGTTCTCTAATTTTGTTCTTTCTCAAGAAGCTTTGACTAGTCCAGGTCCTTTGCATTTCCATAAAAATTTTCGGGCCAACATGTGAATTTCTCCAAAAGAATCTACTGAAATTATGATTGAAATTGGGTTGCATTTAAAGATTCTTTTGGAGAGAACAGACATCTCAATATTGATGCTCAATCTTGAGTCTTGTCAATCCATGAACATATTTCTCCATTTCTTTAGGTTTTCTTGAACCTCAAATTTCTTTCAGCAATATTTTATAGTCCTCAGGGCACAGGTCTTGCACATCTTTTGTGAAACGTATTCCAAAGTATTTCATGGGTTTTTTTTTCATGCTGTTGTTAAATGAAATTTTTCGGATTTCATTTTCCAGCATTGGAAGCAGTGCTGAAAGCCAGAAGAGTGGTGGAAAGGACAGACCTTCAGGAGGTCCTAGGTGTGGGGAAATGGGGATGGGGGAGGTGCCATCTGTAGGCAACTGCAAAGGGGCTGAGGGCGTGACAAACACGTGGCTTATGTGATGGGAGGGAGGTCAGAGGCATGATACAGCAGGGAAGGCCAGCTTCCTTTCTCTCTCCTGTTCCTAAGAAAGGAAATCCTTCCTCAACTCCCTCCTAGGAGAGGAAGGGCAGGCCGGTGCCAAAACTGGGGCCTTGGGAAAGTGCTTCTGTGCCCCCTTCTCCAACCTTCTGAGTTGCCAAGCAATCTCATCCAACCAGCCCTCTGGGGATGGTGGGGAGGGGGGAGGCCCGCTGCCATCTTGGCCTGGGAGGAGCGTGGCCCTCTGTGGACAGTTAAGCTGGCCTTGGTGGCACATTCTGCCATCTCTATGAGAGGCCGCCATGGCCTCCGGTCCTCAGCTGGCTCAGCCTCTAGGAAGAGATGGAAGCAGAAACATCTGGGTTTTACTTTGCTCAAAACATCACAGCCACACTCCTGGGCTGGCTGTCAACTCTCCTCTACCTACTGCCACCCTCAATGATTTCTCCAGCGCCATTTCTTCATGACACCCCACCCAGTTATAGAGTCAGCTGCCCACACCTGTCACAAGGGCCAAAACTTCCACGTCATGCTCTACGGAAAGATTCTCTGGAAGCAGAAACTGAACAAAGCGAAACTCCACCCATCCTGGGTTCTGTCCCCGTTCCATTAGGAGGAGAAGGAGGGGACCAAGCCACAGCAGCTGCCCCAGGGCTGGGCAGAAGGAACATTTGGGGGGGCAGCGGCAGTGCCAAGGGGGGCTGTGACCCCTCTGTACTCCCCACGATGCCCCTGAAGCCCCTTCAAGGGAAGGTGTTCCTACCGCGCTTTCAGACAATGCTAGTTGCTGTAACGATGAAACCCCCACACATATTGTGTTTCTTTCTCACTCGTGCGCCAGTTCCCAGCAGCTCTGCCTGGATTGTCGGTGGCTTTCCTCCAATGCTGTGATTTAGAGTCCAGGCTTTTTGCATTTTGAGGCTCTGCCATGCCTTGGTCTAACCGTCATCCTCGGCACCCATCTAGTTGGAGGGGAGAGAAACCCCGTGAAAGCATAAGCACCTGGCAAAAGCCTGAGCACAGAGGTGACGCCCTTTACTTTGGTTCACTTTCCACTGGCAAGGACCAGTCATGGGGCTACAGTTCGAGGCAAAGGGAGCCTGGAAGATGTGGCCGCTGGCTCAGCAGCTCTTTCCCAGCGACGACCTGGAAAGAAGAGCTTGGATTTTGCTGTCCCTGCCACTGAGCCCCGGGAGCTTGCCCTGTGCACCGTAGAGGGCTGCTTGGATGTGACAAGCCCCATCCCCAGCCTGGGTGTCTCACGGTTTTCCTCTCTGAGGTTGCTTTCCACCTCCCTCAGCCACCACCCTCTTCCCAGGTTCCCCTCCTTCTAGATACTCACCTAAATCTGACCCTTCCAAGAAGCTTTTCAGGGATCTTAATATCCACACTGAGGTCTCCCATTCCTGAGCATCCTTTTTGCCATAAACAGGAGCAGGAGCAACGTTTGGGGGCAGATTCCCCCCTTCCTCATATACTCACAATATTTGGAATTCTCTCAACTGAGGAGAAAGTCTTTCTCCCCACAACTAACACCACGGCTTCAGATACATGTGCCTTGGGAGAGAGGGCAGGATTCTTTCATACTGCGGGTCCACATAGATCCTTCTAGAAGGGAGGGAAGGAGACAAGGGCACTCTGGGCTTAGGGCACGGCCAGCTGCGGGCCTAATGTTTCTTGCTTTGCAGGTGTCTCAGCTAGATTCTTCAATCCTATGTTGAGCATCTTCAACTTTTTCTAAGCAACTCGAGACGAATTACATAGAGTGTATTTGTTAGTGTTTACCATACCAGGCATTGCTAGGTACTTTTTATGAGCACTATCTGATTAATCTTCTCAACAGTCTAATGAGGTAGGGATTTTATTTTATCCCTGTTTAGCAGATGAGAAGAGCCAGGCTCAGAGAAATGAACTTTCCCAGGGTCACAGAGCTAATGATTGGTGGAGGCTGGCTTCGAACCGAGATATCCAACTTCGAAGTCTGCTAATTCCTCTGGGCCTGTGTGTCCCTATTCCCTGGGGCCCCCGGTATGGCAGGGGCGCCCAATGCACCCTGAATAGCCACGTGTTCCTCCACACTTCCCGGCCTTCCTTGTGGTCGTGTGACTGACTCTGATCAGTGGGCTATGAATGGAAGGGACCCACGTCATTTCTGGAGAAACGCATTCAAGTGCTGGTGTCCGACCCTCCTGTTCTCTCTTTCCCGTTCGTGGTGATGACAGAGGCCTCAGCTTGAGAGGAAGGAGCCACCAGAAGGAAGCAGGCCCTTGGAGAAAGGACAGCTGACCTGGAGAGCTGTCCGACCTGCGGGAGCTTTGTGTGGATGAGACGGGATGCCTGTGGCGACGAGAGTGGGTGGGTGGGGGGGTTCCCTTGTTACCGCAGCTCACGATGGCCACTCCTGACTGATGGGCCGGAGCAGGACCCCCTTGGCTATGGACAGCAGAGTCCCTCAGACACTGTGTCTTGAGAGTCCCAGAGTAAGCATGGGGCTGAGGCGACGGCCCCGTGCTAAGCCCCCAGAAGCAGATGGGAGAGCACCGACGGTCTCCCAGAGCCCCTGGACAGCAGGGACTCCCTGGGCCTGGCCTCTCCTTCTGGTTCCTCCTCCAGCCGGCCTCAGGCCTCACCCTGTTGCTGCTCGTTTTTGGCACAATCCCTCTGTCTCCACCCCCAACACAGTTTCCAGAAGCTAAGGCCCGGATGCTTCTGGCTCCTCTCCAGATGCTGGCCAGATTGCCTGGAAGTCTCTCTGAGCCTCACATTGTCTTTGAGATGTATCCCCGTGGACGCAGAGCTCGGGTAATCTGGGCAGTCCCCGCTTTCTGGGCCCCCGCTGACTGGAGCCGCCGGCTGGGTGTGGCAGGCGGGAAGCCCAGGGAGGGCTGCCCGTGGTCAGGTCAGGCCTGAGGAGAAGGCGGGGGTCTTGGGACCCTGGGCTGGGACAGCCAGAGTGTTCACTCCTCACCCAGACGGTTCTCCAACGCTCATCTCTGAGCGTCTCTGTAGGGCTGGCCCTGTGCGTGCTGCTGGGGGAGCACAAAGGCAAGAGGCTGTGGCCCGGGTGTTCCAGATGTTTCTATCCTGTCAGCTCAAGTAGGACAGTAGCTACAGAAAAACACAACACAGGGGAGAGTATCAGTCAGGGATTTTTCTTTTCTTTTCTTTTCTTTTTTTTTTGTCAGGGATTTTTCAGTCACATTTTTCTCTCTACAGTCTAGAGAGAAAAGGTTGTGTGCTTCTCCATTCTGAGTCAGAGTCAAATATTATTTTCTGAAACCCTATTTTTAAAAAGATTTATTTATTTTTAATTAAAGATTTTATTTATTTATTTGAGACAGAGAGAGGATGAGAGAGAGAGCATGAGCAGGGGCAGAGGGAGAGGGAGAAAGAAGCAGGTTCCCTGCCGAGCAGGGAGCCCAATGCGGGACTCGATCCCAGGACCCTGGGATCATGACCGACACTTAACCGACTGAGCCACCCAGGCGCCCTATTTATTTATTTTAGAGAGAAAGAGAGAGAGCAGGGGAAGGGGCAGAAGGACAGAATGTCCAAGCAGACTCCCGCCGAGCAGGAAGCCCAACGCAGGGCTCGATCCCACAAACCATGAGATCAGGACCTGAGGGGAAACCAAGAGGTGGACACTCCACCGACTGAGCCACCCAGGCGCCCCTGAAACACTATTTTTTTTAAGCGTTATTTTTTGAAATGACGCACATGTATGCCAAAAGTCTTCAGACTTTCTCACTGCAAAATTCCAAGTGAAGTTTATCAAAGCTGAAATCTTTTTTCTCTTTTTGTTGGTCCCCTAAGTTAGCAGTTACCTTAAGTCCATGCTCTGGGTTATCCAACGGAACCAACTCAAAAAAGGAATATTTTACCCTCGTGTCTGAAAACATTCCAACTTCAGGCTTGGCTGATTCCAAGTCCTTGTATGCCATCTGCCTGACTCTGTTTTTCTTTGTTTTGGCTTCATTCTTGAAGCTTATACTCCTTGGACTATATTCGTGTTTATCGGTCTCACCTGAAAGGATGGGCCCATCTCCTAGTCACACCAGAAAAGGCCTGATTTAATGGACTCTGAGTCCCAGGTCTGACCCTGAACCAATCTCTGCAGTGGTTGGGGATGGCGATGGGGGTGGATGAAAAGAAGGTGTGACGCTTTGACTGCTAGGCCTGGGTCACAGGCCCCTCTCTGGATCCTGGGGTGCAGTCAGCTTCTTCTGGATCACATGACTGAAGGTGGGGAGAGATTGGGGTGCTATGATCAGAAGGAAGACGAGTGCTAAGGGGCTAACAGTCCGTGCCTACTGTTGGTCAGCCAGTGAAATGTGCCCTCCAAAAGGTATGGACCAGGGGCTGTGGGAGTTCAGAGGAGGGAGATGTCATTTCTAGTTAAGGCGATCAAGGAAGGCTTCATGGAGGAGGATGCCTCTGGACTGGGCCTTGAAGGATGATTGTGGTTTGAATGTTAGAGCTGGGAATTTGGGGAGGAAAGAACATTCGGGGCTGAGGGAACAATGTAAGCAAAAACCTGGAGGTAAGCACAAAGAGTGGCAAAGGCTGAAGCCGAATGAGGGAAAGGCCTTGAATGCCGGGTCAAGAAGATTCGGATTGGATTTGGGAGGCATTCATGCACGGTTCTGGAGCCAAGGATGGAGGCATTAGATCTGGGCTCCCAAGAACTGATACCGACCCCCTGCTCTTCCACATCTCCCTGGGTGCCTACAGATCCCCCCTCTTTTGGTTCAGCTCAGACAAGGCTGGAGTTTTCCGATAGAAATGCTCACTGACAAACAGGGAAAGTGGAAACCCCAAATGGGATTATAGAGCTTAGCTTTCTCCTCCCAAAGTACAGAAAGCCTGACATCACCCCTATTACATCCCCCTACTCTGGGCTTAACATCCTCTCCCCGCCCCCCCCCCGGGGGCTGAGCCTGAGGCTGGGGTGGGGAAAGGGCAAAGGGGGCCACGATTTGGGCCCCTCAGGCTCTCCAGTGTTCATTTCCTGCCTTATCTCGGTGTCCTGCCCTGAATAGCACTTGCTCTGCGGCTGCCCTCGCCCAGGGCTAGGGGTTACCCTCAATTCTCACCTCTCAATTCCTCCCCTGACTCTGCTCTCATCAGAGATATCTCTGAGACGTCTGGAGGAATCAGGAAAATCAGCAGAAGTCCCTCCCGCGGATGGTCATGGACCAAAGGTAGAGCTCCGGAGTCAGTCAGCCTGCGCGTGAATTCCGCCGCTATCCCTTCAGGCCAACACGCATCACGGGCCTGAGCCTCTGTTTCCTCTTCGGCAAAATGGAACGAACGACTGTGCTCCCCTTCACGAGCTTGGTGGGAGGATGAAATGTTTTATCCAGGCACAAAGGACCTCTGCAAAAAATGGTGGCAACGATGATGGCGAAGATGATGAAGAAGATGAAGGAACCAACCAGGGAGGGAGGAAACGACCAGCAGAGTCTTGTCCCTTGGAGCACTCCCAGCTTCACCTGCGCCCGAGGCCATGACGTCAGGCTGGGCAGACACAGGTGGGGGGGGCGGAACAGAGCGCTGGGGCGACGGCAGCATCAGCCCCAAAGCAAGCTCCTAGACTTTGAGCTCTCCCTGCTGGGCTCAAGGATCCCCACAGGAACACGTCACCAAGTCATCCATCTGGAGCTCCCCAAATTAAGGGAGGCTTCATGCCACAGGGCCCTGGAAAGTCAGACTGTGCCAAATGCCCCCCGGGGGGGCCTCTCTGAGCCTCAAATTCCCCCATCAGTAAGGGGACAATGATCAGGCTCTTTGGGGGACCCAAGCTGCCAGAGGATTAGGTGTGTTCTTTTTTTAAGATTTTATTTATTTATTTGACATAGAGAGAGAGATCACAAGTAGGCAGAGAGGCAGGCAGAGGGAGAGGGGGAAGCAGCCTCCCTGCTGAGCAGAGAGCCCGATGGGGGCTCGATCCCAGGACCCTGAGATCATGACCTGAGCCAAAGGCAGAGGCTTTAACCCACTGAGCCACCCAGGCGCCCCGAGGATTAGGTTTTTAACAAGATTTCTACGAAGCTTAGGATGGCTGGAACGGCCCTGAAGGATGGGATGAGGCTGGCCAGCTGGAGGATAAAAGCTTTACTGATACCCGCTCAGGAAAGTAATTTGAGACTATATCCCCCAAATGTATTTCTTCACTTATTTATGTCAGGAACATATACTATTATACTAATATAGTATGCCCACTATAAAATTATATATATTTTGATAAAATTATACATAAAATGAAAGTTTAAAAGAGATTTTAATAAGAAACAAATTATGGTCCATCCATACAATAGACCAACTACCGAGCTGTAAAAAAGAATGAAGTTTTGGGGCGCCTGGGTGGCTCAGTTGGTTAAGCATCTGCCTTTGGCTCAGGTCATGATCCCAGGGTCCTGGGATCGAGCCCCACATCGGGCTCCCTGCTCAGCAGGGAGCCTTCTTCTCCCTCTCCTGCTCCCCCTGCTTGTGCACATGCGGGCATGCTCTCTCTTTGCCAAATAAATAAAAATGAATAAGATCTTAAAAAAAAGAATGAAGTCTTGTAACTCAATAGTAAGAAGACAACTACATTTAAAAATGGACAAAAGATCTGAATAGACATAGACGAATGGTCAATAAGCACATGAAAATGCTCCGTTTCATTGACCATTAGGGAAATGCAAATTAAACCCACATGAGATACCCCTCCCTACCCTCTAGCATGGTTATAATCAAAAAGACAGATCATAACAAGTGTCGTGGAGGATGTGGAGAAATTGGAATGCTCATATGTCGCTGGGGAGAATGTAACATGTTGGCTCCGCTTTGGAAAGCAGTTCACAGTTTCTTAAAAAGTGAAACAAGACTGGACCACGTGACCCAGCAATTCTAGGTATCCGTCTACCCAGGAGGAATAAAAACATGGGCACCACAAAGACTTGGATGCGAACGCTCTAGCAGCATCATTCACACTATGAAAACCTGTGAACGTCCTACCATCCATCAGTTTGTGAGTGGATGAACAAAATGCGAAGTATCCGTACAATGGAATGCTACTCAGGAGCAAACTCATTAAACAGGCTACGGCACGGATAAACCGCAAAGACGAGATGCTCAGTGAAAGAAGCCAGGCACAAATAACCACATAGTGTATGATTCCATTCATATGAGATTTCCAGAGAAGGCAAACCATAGTGACGGGAAGCAGCTGGGTTGTTAGTGGGGGTGGGGAATAGGGGTGAGGATTAAACTCCAAGCGACCCGAAGGAGCTTCAGGGATGATGGAAGCATTCTAAAACCGCATGTACTCAAAGCTGCACAACTCTGTAAATCTACTAAAAACTGTTGTATAATATACTTACAGTGGATGAGTTTTGTGCAAATTCTAGCAGTAAAGCTGTTTTTAGTTTACGTGCTCCCGAAGCGAGTACAGTAAAGCCATTAAAAAAAATAAAGATTTTATTTATTTATTTGGAGAGACAGAGAGCGGGGAGAGGGGAGGCAGAGGCAGAGGGAGAGAGAGAATCCCAAGCAGACTACAAGACTTAGCCGACTGAGCCATCCAGGTGCCCCTGGGTTTTTAAAAAAACAAATGAGGGACACCTGGGTGGCTCAGTTGTTTAAGCATCTGCCTTCGGCTCAGGTCATGATCCCAGGGTCCCGAGATCGAGCCCCACATCTGGCTCCCTGCTTGGTGGGGAGTCTGCTTCTCCCTCTCCCCTGCCCCTCCTTCCTGCTTGTGTGCCTTCTCTTTCTCTTTCTCTCTCTCTCAAATAAATACATAAAATCTAAAAAAAAAAAAAAAAAAAAAATGAGGACGCTCTTAACCATCGGTATAGAAAGGTCTCCAAAATGTGTGAAGTGGAAAAAGCAAGATGTGAGTATCCTGCTGTTTGCACTTCTTAAAAAAGAAAAGGTGTGTGTAGATATGTTTTATTCATGTTTGTATTTATACATACATATGCACTATATACATATGCACTATTTATACATACATATGCATTATACATTCATATGTATACATACGTATACATACGTATGCACTCGCTTGTAAACGCATAGCCTCTGTCTGGAAAGACACAGAATAAGTGGTGGGACATTAGGGGTTTGGGGTGAAGGAACTGTGTGGGTGCTAGACAGGAGTGGAAGACTGACTTTTGGACCTTTACATTCTTCTTCTTTTCTGAAAAAAATTGTGGTAAAATACACATGCCAGAAAATTCACCACTGTAACCATTCTGAGGCACTGCTGCAGAGCCGGCCCCACCATCCCCCGCCAGAAGGGGTCCACCTTTCTACCCCGAGCCCTGTGCCAATTAATCACCTACTCTTCCGTGCCCCCATTCAAGGCACTTTCTACAAGTGCAATCCTAGGATATTCGCCTCTCTGTCACGGAATACTTTCACTTAGCATAACGACCTCGAGGTTCATCCATCTTGCAGCAGGGGTCAGAATTTGCTTCCCTTTTTTTTTTTTTTTTAAGATTACTTATTTATTTATTTGACAGAGAGAGAGAGAGATACAGTGAGAGAGGGAGAGAGAAAGGGAGCACAAGCAGGGGGAGTGCGAGAAGGAGAAGCAGGCTTCCTGAGGAGCAGGGAGCCGGATGGGGGGCTCGATCCCAGGATCCCCCAGGCGCCCCCAGAATTTGCTTCCTTTTTAAGGCTGAATAATATTCCACCACGTGCTTAGACCACACTTTGTTTACCCGTTCACCTCTCCATGGACACCTGTGCTTTCACTTTCCTGATATTGTGAATCATGTTGCTACCCGCACCGGTGTACAAATATCTCTTCGAGACCCTTGTATCTACCTTTCTCAGGCTTATGAATATGCCACATGTTTGAAAAAAAAAATAAAATTGAAAAGGATGAAATACGAAGAAACAGACACGGAAGTTGTGCTATTTCTTCGCACATCCCCTTCCGAGGCCCTCCAAGGGGGAGCGTTGGCGGAGGAGGGTGGGGGTGCGGCGCGGGGACAGGGGAGCGCTGGGCGCGGGGACAGGGGGCTGCGATCTCCCCGCCACGCCCGGACAGCACGCGATCCCCGCTCCCCGGGGGTCGGCAGGGACGGTCTTGCTTAGTCTCGGGGGGCTCCGCGCGGCTTGCCCTCGCCTGCCCGCCGCCCACCCCCCGCGGGGTGCGGGCTCCCGCCGCATTCCTGCGCGCTGCCTGCTGCCGACCGGTGACTCACGGCCCAGGCAGCCCGGGAACGCCCGGCCTCGGCCTGGGCCCGCAGCCGCTGGTTTTCCTATTTGGAAACTCTTCAGCCGCCTCTGCGCCAACCAGCCGGTCTCCTCCCTGGTCCCCCGTAGGCGGCTGGGAAGGAGGGCAGGGGAAGCCTGGGGACAAGCGCCTTTTCTGCAGGGCGAGGAGGGGTGGGGGTGGGGACCCACAGGCCTTAGAGAGGATGGGCGCGTTCTCCCTTGTCCCCAGTTCAAGAATCCCCAAATGCCTGAAAGCCAGATGTACAGGATGGCAAAACCTGGCCTGAAGGGACGCGGGACTAAGTTGCAGTCTTTATTTATCCCGCGGACTGTGGATGCTTCCAGATTTTGCAGCGGGAATGTACCTCTCAGTACAAGATGCTGCCCCAGGGCCCCTACAGGAGCTGCATAATATAAAGTCGATGCCCTGAATTTCCTTTCTAAAACCTGAAAAATTCTGAATTCCAAAACCCATGTGGCTGCCACGAGTTTAGATAAGAGAACTCGGGTCTGTGTTGTGCCCATTTTCCAGAGCACCAGAGTCACAGTCAAGGCTCAGAGAGGAGGGTCACAGCTGGGAATGGGCTGGTGGGTCCGAGTCTGAGTGGCTCTCTCTCCCTGACCTGCCTCCCCCAAGTCTCTGCCAGCCCTGTGTCCACCTCCTCTCCTGACCCTCCTCTGGGAAGATTCTTGTCCACCCCAGCCAAAGCTGACCTTTCCTTGTTGGGTCTCGGAGGCCAGCCCAGTGCCTATCACTTGTGGGCACTTGTTGGGAGAAAGAGAACACAGTGATTAGCAGGCTGACCAGAGGCTCCAGCTACTCGGGATCTTGCCTTGACTTGGCCACTCGGCAGCGGCGTGACCTCTGACAGGTTACTTATCCCTCTCGTGCCTCAGTTTCCTCATCTGTAAAGGGGCCTAAAAGCAATACCCTTCCCATAGGGTCGGTGTGCGGATTAGAGGATGTGGCCTGGCATAGATAAAATGCAAGACACCTCTATTGCCTGAGACAATAAAAAAAATTATTTGTCGTTTACCTGAAATTCAAATTTAACTGGGTGTCTTGTATTTTTATTTGCTAAATCTGGCAACTTTAGCCTGGCGCAGAGTTTAGTCCCTAGCGTATGTTAGCTGGTATTTTAAATTTATTTTTATTTTTTTTAAGGATTTTATGTATTTATTTGTCAGAGAGCCTGCACGAGCAGGGGGAGCGGGAAGCAGAAGGAGAAGCAGGCTCCCCACCTAGCAGGGAGCCCGATGTGGGACTCGATCCCAGCACTCTGGGATCATGACCTGAGCTGAATGCAGATGCTTAACCAACTGAGCCACCCAGGTGCCCCTGGTATTTTTTTTTTTTTTTTAAGATATTTATTTATTTATTTATTTGAGAGAGAGAGAGAGAGCACACATGAGCTGGGGGGAGAGGGAGAGAGCACCTAAAGCAGACTCTGCTCTGAGCACAGAGCCCAGTTTGGGGCTCGATTCCCAGACCCCTGAGATCGTGACCTGAGCTGAAACCAAGAATCAGTCGCTTAACTGTCTGAGCCACCAGGGGCCCCAGTTAGCTGGTATAGTAATAATGTTGAATGACATGAAAAGCTTTTTATCATAGTATTTGTAGATACCTAATCTTTCCCCAGTAGATTAAGAGCACTTTAAAAGCATTCATTCATTCATTCATTCATTCACTAAACAATTATCTGTTGGGCATCTCCTATATGCAAGTCACAGTCCCAAGCTTTGGGGACAGAGCAGTGAGTCAGAGCTAGTCCCCTACCCTCACGGAGCTTCCGGTCTGGCAAGGAAGAGAAATATGAAGCATGAATTACCCTACGTGATTAATAAGCATCGTGACAAGCCCCTAGGAGATGTCTGAGCAGTAAGGACAGGCTGGGTGGGCTCCCGAGCCTGGGACTTTTCCATCTCTTCCCTCCCACTCCTGTCCTCAGTTTCCTGCCTGGTGGGCGGCTGGGCGCCATGCTGAGGGGCAAGGAGAGATGCTTGGAGAGACGCCCCTGATCCCTGGGAAGGAGGGTCAGTGTGCGCGGTGGTTCCCACAGGGGTGCTGAGCCCCCGTCCCCAAGCCATCCACACTCTCCCCATCCTCCCTGGGAAGGAGGTGAGGTGGGAGGGGTCGGGTCCAGCTGGGGAGAGACACCCCCTGAGGCTAAGGTGCATCGGGGCTGAAACCGAGCCCTCATCTTTCGGAACATCTCCTGCGTGTTTGTCCAGGCTCTGGGTGGGGGCAACGAGAAGGGTCTGGGGGTGAGCCATGCCTCTGCAGAGGGCACTCAGTGGGTGAGGTCAGCGGAGAGGAGTGCCTCTAAAGATCAACTGACTTGACATTTGGTGGATGAGGAAACTGAGCCCTTGAGAGGGAAGTGCCTTCTGAAGGTCACACAGATCTTTCCTGGCGGAGCAGCCACCGGGCCACCGAAACCCAGGCTGACTCCCAGGCCAGAGTCCCTGCCCTGCCCCCTCTGGGCCGCAGCCCCTGTGGTGTTAAAGGAGAAGGCCCCGTGAGTTCACCGCCCTTCTCCCCACTGGGAATCCCCAAGGAGGGTCACCTGGGAGCCCGCGCTCACCCCCCCTCCACATCCCCCAAGCAAGTTTCTGGGCAGTTCAGGCCCCGGGCCTCTGTCTGCAGCTCTGAGCACGGCGGCCACTGAAAGCTAACCTCAAACAGCAAATGAGAAATTTGTCCTTGAAAAAGTTTCACTTCCCAAATTTCACCGTGGTGGCTGCAGTCTGGGCAGGGATCTGACATCCTTAATGCTCTCTCACCGGCTCCTCTCGACAACGCTGAGGAGCTCGGCTTGTGCCCTGTCCAGGCTCCCCGAGGCGGGGGTCCTCCTCCTCCCTTCTCCCCGGGTCCAGCCCCTCCCCCACCCCGCCACCCAGAACCACCCACCCCGCCCGGCGGCCCCCAGTCCTCTGTGCGTCCGGGCTGGCGTGTCCATGAGGGAGAGGACAGAGTTTTCGCCTCATTAGTGTCCTCTGTGTCCCCTCTCCGGGACCACACCCACTGCCTCAGTGAAGACCCTTCCCTCTCTTTCCTGGCAGCCTGGGATCTTGGGAAGCTGTGTGGACTCTGCCATCAGCCGTCCCCAGTTGCCTCGATGCCACCACTCCTAGCTGCATGTGGCAGTTCTAAAACATGGCCGCAAATTTTTGGGCACTGTGCCCATTGAGAAATGGGCTCTGTGCCTTCTGTCGTCGAAGCCGAGCTGAATACGGTGGCCATAGGGCGCGGCGGGAGTGCTGTGATGCGGCTTCCAAGGCTAGGTCTTCTCGACGCTTCAGCTTCTTCAGGTTCTGCGGGGACATTCATCTTTGGCGCCCTGGGCCGCCGTGTGAGCAGTACCGAGTCTACGGCATTGTGAGGAAGACCACGTGCAGGCGTGTGGCCGACAGTCCCAGCCACGGTCTGTGCTGCCGGCGCGCATCAGCGGCACCCAGCGAGGCCAGCGACACTTAGAGGGGGATGGGCCGGGGAGTTGCCTGCCAGAATTCTGAGAGCGTCTCAATCAGGGCCCACTGAGGAGGGGAATCTCGACTGGCCCCATGTGGCTTGCAGGCCCAGAAACTCAATGTTGTCAGGGTCTTCAGAGAGGGTTGGGCTCAGAGGGCCAGAGCCCCCCACATCTGAGCTCAGAACAGCGAGACCTTGGCCCTGGGGGCTGCCCCCACCTCTTGAGCAAACAGCCTCCCTTCCTATGGGCTCCAGCCCCGGGCAGAGCGCTCTCATGGTCATTGGGTGAGAAGGGACCAATGATCTGGCCTTTTAAAGACACCCGCTCTCTAATCCACGTTTCCTTTATTTCTTCATTACTCCACTCACTCCCCAGGAGAGCGTGAGCTCCAGGAAGTTTATATGTGTTGAATACTGCGGCATCTCCGGGACTTACAACAGCGTCTGGCACATAGTAGGTGCTCAGTAAACACTCACTGGGTAAGTGAATGGCTGGAGGGTGTGTCTGTTACTGGGAGGCCAGACCAGCTGTAGGCCGGCACTGCTTGCTCCTCTGTGAAGTGGGCGCCATGATGGGACCTATCCATCAGGGCTGTTGGTGGTGACTTGAGGGGATGGACTGGAGCTCATGCCTCGTGTGTTACTAAAGCTCAGGTGGGGATTATGGGGATTGTTAGCATTATCGGCTGCCACAGGCTGAGTCTCCTCTGACCAGGAAGACAGATCCAGGCTTCCTGCTGGCCCTTGGCCCAGGCGCCATGAAGATTCCCAACCCATGAGCATATCTGGGCTCCTGACCCTCCAAGCAGATGAAGCACCTCCTTGCGGCTCCCACGGCACCCAGACCCCCACTGTGTGTTCCCCAACCCTAGCTCTGGCACGCTGATCTCTTCTCAGTCTGGGAAATCCCAGGCTTTGAGCACCGGGCCTCAGCCCCTGTATCCCAGCGTCTAGCCCCACTCCTGCCTGGTGAGTGCTGGGGAATGGACAGTGAGGGGACTGGGTTGGTCAGAGCTTCCCCCTGTATGAGATTGCCTCATACCTTCGCATTTTTCAGATTTTGACCTGAAACACCAGAGCTTCCCTCTGTGACACTGTAAGGATTATTGTTCTGTGACAACAAGATGGCAGATCACAGGGCCCGTTTCTTCTCGATTTCCTCCCCAAACCGGAAGTGCCATTGCGCGTGTCAGGAGGAAGGTGACAGTAGTGTTAATCAGGTCCCACCTGCACATACGGATAAGGTAGCCACGACCCCCTGGGTGGCCCCTGCTTTCTCCACAGCAAACACGGCGGGGAGACTGTGGGAGGCCTGGTGGCTAATCTGGTGCCTCAGGCTCCCCAGCAGCCCTCCTCGTGGTTGAAGAACGTTTCTATGCCGTTAGGCAGTGCCTCTCTGGTGCCCACGGAGATTATCTGCAAAGGAGCAGGGGTGAGGAGACGGGGGCCCGCCCTCCCCGGGCCCTTCAGGTACTTGCACCTGGGTCTTCAGGGCCTCGGGCCTGGCTGGGAGGGGACCCTCCCCTTAGAGTAGGGGAAGGAGGGAGGGGGTTGGGGAGTTGGTTCTGCAGTTCTGGAAAAGCTACTTTTTTTTTTTTTTTAAAGATTTTATTTATTTGACAGAGAGGAGAGAGATCACAAGTAGGCAGAGAGGCAGGCAGAGAGAGAGGGGGAAGCAGGCTCCACGCCGAGCAGAGAGCCCGATGCGGGGCTCGATCCCAGGACCCTGAGATCATGACCCGAGCCGAAGGCAGAGGCTTTAACCCACTGAGCCACCCAGGCGCCCCCTGGAAAAGCTACTTTTAACCCCTGCTGAAAGCCAGTTAACCTCTGACCCTTCTAGGGACCCTCCCTCCCTCCACAGCACCCTCTGCTACCACGTCTCGAGGTTTCCACATCCTTCTCTTCCCCTCACCTTGCTGCCCAGCTGGCTGGTTCTTCTACCTCTGCTAGTTGGGAGGTCTGCCAGATGTCAGCTTGGCCCACCTCCCTGTCCGGGCCTCTCCCTCAACCCCTTCGCAGCCCTTTCTGGGGGCCTTGGGTTCTAGGGTACCCCCCACCTCCTGGCCCTGGGGGAGACTTCCCAGCAGCCCCCAAGAGGAGGCACCTCAGGGCTGGGAGGGGGAGGTGGGCATCCTTCTGGTTTCCCCCATTCCTTCTCGTCCTTCCTCCCTCAGCCCCTGGCTCCTTGAGCTACACACGAAAGGGCTCTGTCTGCCAGTGCCGGTCCCCCCCCGAGAGCGCGTCCTTGTTGCTAACGGGACCACCCCTGGATTTCCACCCTGACCATACCTCTTCCCCTTCCAGCTCCCCTTCTCTCGGGCAGGCTCCTTCTACAACCGCCCTCCCGGTGACTCTCCCATTCGCTTGCTGGCCATCACCCCTTGTCTTGAGCTCCATGGTCTACCATTTTGATTCTTCTAGTGCAACAAACCCGACACTTGTTCCCCGCTCCCTCTGTCATTTTTGCCTGGCAGAGCCTCGCGGTGGCCGAAGCCAGCTCTCCCCTCTCTCCCCACCGGCACCAGAGAGGCGGGAAGTTGCTGAGACAATCCCACGGCCAGGCCGCCTGGACTCAGCTTAACCTCAGATGGGCCCCCGGCCCTGCCCGGAAACTGCTCTGTTTCCCGGCGGGAACACAGACAGAACAGGTTGGGTGTGGAGGGAGGGTAGGGAGAGGGTACAGGGAGGACTTAGAGATTTCTGGCTGGAGCAGTAGCATGAGTGGTGGGGCCCGTTTTCTGAGATGGGAAAGATGGGCAGAAACAGGTTTGGAAGAGAAACCGAGGCTCCTCGCAGTAGTTTCCGAGCGGCCGGCCTCCCAGGTAGATCTTGAGCCAGCGAGGGTCTCCCACCTTTCTGCCTCCAGCCCGGCCCCGTGGTCTTGTTAAGACATCAGTCAGAACGCATCAGCTCCCCTCCTTCAACCCTTTGGGTGCATTCACATCTCACTGCAGAATGAATCCACATGCCTACAAGCCCTTTTCATAATCTGGCTGCTGGCTTCGTCTTCTACTTCCATCCCTTCCACGCCCCACTTTACCCCCATCGAACATTCCAGTTCTCTCGCTATCCTGAGCACCTTCCTCTGCTTCTCCAGTGCCCCAGGCACTGTCCGTCCCACCCCAGCCCCTTTGCACGTGCTGTGCTCATGGCCTGCCAGGCTCATGGCTGGTGACTTTTCAGATGTCACCTCCTTGGAGGGCCCAGGGACATCTCCTGGACCACGCAGCCGGTGCAGCCTCACTAGTCACCCCATGTCACTCCCTATCGCATCCTCGCGTTTGTCGTCCCTTGTACAGGGTGTATCATAACCTAAGACCACCTTGTGAGTTGGTTTGAGTTTATTCTTCCACACCCCCTGGTGAGAGAGGCCTCATGGGTCCTGCTTGGTTTCCGTTCCGGCACTTGGCACATAATAAGTGCTCAATATGTACTTGTTAAATGTAGAAATGAAGGAAGGAAGGAAGGAATGGAGGAGGGGTTCTGGGGTTCCTTTCTCTAGGGTTGCCGTGAGGATGAGCTGTGAGAGGAGGTGGGAGATCACTCTGGAAACTGGCCCACACAGCACATAGTAGGTGTTTTGCTCTGGCACCACACTCGGCATGCAGTAGGTGCTCAATAAGTGCTGATGAATGAACTCGTATGCCACGAGGCCAGATTTAGGGTGTGAAAGAAGTGTAGACAAAGTGCTGGGGAAGGGGTCCTCATTAGAGAAGCAGGGAAGGCTCTGCTGCCCTGCCCACCTCACCCCTCCCCGGTCCCTTTCTGACCCAATGCCAGCTGTATCGCTTTCCCTCCTGTGACCTGCCGTTCCTACCTCCAGCCCTCGGGTCACAAAGTACCTCCCTCCTAGAATGCCTCCAGAAGGGGCAGCTTCCACTGACCCCTCACAATGTGGCTCAGTGATGACCCAATCCTTTCACAGACATTCAGGTCTTGGGAACAGCCGAGAACAAGAGTGAGAGCCCTGCCTCCGTGGAGCTTAGGTTCTGTGGACTGATCAGCCATCAAAATATTACCCTCCTTCCAGGAAGCCTTCTCTAATTCTCCTCCCCAAATTTGGTGCCTCTTCTCTGACCACGCTCAGGTCCCTGTGCCCCTCCCCTACTACCCTGCCCACCACTGTGAATTTCTGTGGCGATATGTCTCCACTTAGAAGCCAGAGGACCCGGATACTTGTCTTTTCCATCTATTATCTTTTTTTTGTAAAGATTGTATTTATTTATTTGACAGAGAGGGAAAGAGAGAGAGAGAGAGCACAAGCAGGGGGAGTGGCGGGCGGAGGGAGAAGCAGACTCCCCGCTGAGCAGGGAGCCGGATGCAGGGCTCAGGACTCGATCCCAGGACCCTGAGATCATGACCTGAACCGAAGGCAGACGCTTAACGGCTGAGCCACCCAGTCAGCCCTCCATCTATTACCCTGAGGGCATGGGTCTTGGTGGCAGCTGTACCTTTGGGGTGCATTCCACGGGCTGACCAGGGGAGGCGCAGTGTTCCCTGCCCAGGGCCATGTGAGGGCCTGAGTGTTTGGGGAGAGCGTGGGGTGCAGGACGTTGGGGCGAAGAGGCATGAGGGCTGGTGCCGCATCGTGGATGGCTGGACAGGTTTCAGATGGAGTCCTGTAGCACTTGTCTTCCTGGGGGTCATGTCCCAATTTACTAAACCACCAAGGACTCCATGAGCTCGGTCACATGCGAAGTCACATCTGACGGGGTTGTCCCACTTTTCCTACTGCCCGGCTGAAGACCTGTGATAGTTTAAAACTAAGCGTCTCTGTTTCACACGGCAAGTGCCTGGCTGGGGGGACCTGTTAGGCCACCAAGAGGTTAAGTAGTAGTTGGAGGCACTGTCATGGGTGACCTATCCATATAGGGTGGTAAAGGGAACTGGGATGACTTGGGGACATCCCTAACCTTTGAGGCTGACGTCACGGTGATAACCACTCACCGCAACACGTCTCGTGGTGCCAGTTCTCCGTGGTGGCTGAGGTCCCTAAGGCAGGGCTACGTGGCTGATGTTCTGAGCACGCAAAAGGAACCCAGAGAGAAATTAGAACCATTTCGAGAACCGTTCACTTGTTTCACGCAGCAACTATGTATCTCCACCCTCTTGTATAAGCAGTTGCCAGGAATAGCCGACTGTATACACTGTATGTGCTCGTGGGTGGGATGGGGAAGAGGAGGGAGGGTGAATCTCATGAGGGGGAGCATCCCACAGGAGGAGGTGCTTAAGCTGGGCATCGAAGGATGGGCGGTGCGATCACCAGGTGGAAGGGCATTCCAAGAGAGGGAACGGCATGTGCAGATGCTTGGTGCCAAATGGCACAGCTTGCTCAGGGAGCAGCAGGCGGATGGATGTGGCTCCATTTATCAAGTCCCCTTCGTGGGCCCCGTGCTGGACCACTTCATCCCACTGATCAAGCCCATCGCCCTCTAAGGTGATTTTTGTAGAGGGAGGAGCTGGTGCTTACAGAGGTTACGTAACTTGTCTCAAGTCCCTGGACCCAGCGGCAGAGCTCAGGTTCAAACTCGGATTCATCAGATCCCCAGATCTGTGCTCCTAACCACCGTGCCGAATCGCCCCATAACATGATGTGGGATCGGAGGAGCCAGGAGTGGCCATTTGGCCTTGATTCTAGAAGGCAGAGTCTCTGAAATGCCTGCCATTTGCATTCCACCTTCAAGAGAACTGGTCATGTCTCGGACTTTCATTTCCTTAATGCTTGCCTTTAGATGCTTTACTTTCTAAAAAGTTAAGTAATTTTTCTCGATGCGTAACATACATACGAAAAAGTACACAGATCAATTAATTTTCGCTCATGTTAAAAACAGTAATTTTTTCACCCAGATCAAAACCAGAATATTCTGAGCCCCTCTGCAGCCAGCCTTGTGCCTCCTCAAAGGGCACAAACCCACGGGCAACCACTCTTCCAGCTGTAACAGCAGAGATTAGGTTTGTTTGCTTTTGAACTTCACATAAATGGAACCATAAAGACTGTTCCTTTTTGTGTGTTTGGCTCAACATTTGTAGAGTTTAATTTATTCATTCTCACTTCTATACAATATTCCATTATGTGCATGTATCCGAATGTACGAATCCCTTCTACTGCTGACATATAGATTGTTTTCGATTTGGGGGCTGTTATGAATAGAGCCGCTGTGAATGTTCTTGTGCATGACTCCCGGTGAACACATGCACTCATTTCTGCTGGAATTACACCCCGGGGGGGGGGGGGGCGGTGAGCTCTTGGGTCAGAGAGGAGTATGGGTACACTCTGCTTCAGTGGATCTGGCCAGCGTCCCAAAGTAGTTAGTTTACAGCCTACTACCAGTGAATCAGAGTTCCAATCGTTCCACATCCTTGCCAACATTTGATACTGGGAGTCTTTTTCATCTGAGTCCTAGTGGGTGTACAGGGATATCAGATTGTAGTTTTAACTCAGATTTCTCTCATGACTAATGTGGTTGAGCTCTTTCTTCTTTATTGGCCACTTATATATCCTCTTTTTATGAAGTAGTTAAGTCTTTGCTCATTTTTCTATTTGATTTTCAATTTCTATTGATTTTTTTTTTTTTTTTTAGAGAGGGAGCGGGGAGGGCAGAAGGAGAGGAAGAGAGAATCTTAAGCAGGCTCCTCGCCCAGTGCTGCGGAGTCCAATGTGGGACTTGATCTCACGACTCCGAGATCTTGACCTGAGCCAAAATCAAGAATCAGATGCTTAACCAACTGAGCCACCCAGGCACCTCAATTTTTCTTTTCGATAAGTAAGAGTTCTTTATATATTCTGGATGTTAGTCCTTTGATAGATATATGGTTTGCAATATCTTTTCCCAAATAAATTAATTTATGGACCATTATTAGCATAACTAAAAAACCAGTACCACATGTCATAGATAGTAGTGACTATAAAATACATAAACCTTTAAAAAATAAGACAATGTCATTAATATCTGCTGGCAGCGTGGCTGGGTCCTGATCCCTGGTAAGTGATTAGCAAGTCAAAAAGAAGTGTTGAAGATACCAAGTCCAGAAAGAATTAGTAAAGAAATAACTTTCTCGGGGCACCTGGGTGGCTCAGTGGGTTAAAGCCTCTGCCTTCGGCTCAGGTCATGATCTCAGGGTCCTGGGATCGAGCCCCGCATCGGGCTCTCTGCTCGGCGGGGAGCCTGCTTCCCACGCCCCTTCTCTGCCTGCCTCTCTCCCTACTTGTGATCTCTCTGTCAAATAAATAAATGAAATCTTAAAAAAAAAGAAAAGAAAAAATAACTTTCTCATTTTGCAACTCCATATTAATTATTGCCCTTGAGTACCCTTTGTCCTTGAACCTCCAGTAATTATGTCATCTGCCACCCACTGTGTGAGGTTTGTGCTTTGGGAAACACAACTGTAGGGGATAGGAATGCAATAAGGATCGTAAGTGAGGGTTACCATAATGAGATGGATGTTTCAGAAAAATCGTTCAGGTGGCAATGCAGATAATAGTAAAAGCAGAGGTGAGGAACCCAGGTTAGGAGCAGTTGAGGAGGTCCAGGTGTAAGTACCAGGGACTGGGGTGGGGGTGAGGATTGGAGAGACAGGAGGTAGAATCTGGGCACCGCGCTGGCTGATGGATGTGTTAAGAGAGGAAAAGATGTCCGTGAGACTCGGATTTCTGAGCTGAAGGATTGGGAGAAGGGAGGTAGCAAAGACTGGAGAAGGAAATTGTGGGGAGGGAGGGAGATGATGAAACCAATCTGAGATATGTTGAATTTGAAGGGTTCCAGCCCCTCATAGAGAAAGTCTCCCATTCATTCATCCATGCCCCAAATATTTACTGAGCATGCGCAGTTGTCAGAGGTCGGAGCCATCAGTCAAGCGAGATCCCCGCTCTGACCGAGCTCACTGTTCGCGGGAAAGATAGTGGGGAAGACAGATGAGGACAAGGAAGGTATGCAGGGGCTGGGGCCTTTGGGCCGCAGGGTGAACTTGGGGCCTGTATAGGTGAGCTTGCTGGGGGGAGGGGGGGCAGAGTGGCAGAGGGGAGGGTGGAATGCCAGCAGTTAGAGGCAGTGGGGAGAGAGCACTCCCCCAAAACTCCTGCCGAGGAGTAATCAGAGGGGGAAAAGGTTGGAAGCAGGTCACAAGAAGAGGGTTTCAAAGATCTGTCCACTGATGCATTCACTCATTTATTCAATGAGACTTGGCTACTTCCGAGTGCCAGGCTCACAGGATTCAGAGATGACCGAGAAGTCTCTGGGGGACACAGATGTGTAAAGGACGATTTCTCAGGCCAGGCTGCGCGCGGAAGGTTCTGCCGTGGACGTACACGTGACATAGGCTGTGGGCACACAGAGGCTGGGAATTCATACTTTTGGAACCTACTGGGTATTAGGCGCCGGGGAAACTTCCTGGAGGAGGGGGCGTGGAGCTGGAGCATGCGCGCCAGGGCCGGTGACGGAGAGGGAAGGCCTTGAGCGAGGGCTATAGGCGGGAGGCTGCGGGGCGTTCAGTACCCAGGCAGCAGCGAGCACCGAGGGGTGGAGCACGCCAGACGACGAGGAGCCCGGGACTGTGTTGCGATGATGAAAAGTGGGTTAAGCTGCCAAGGCCCAGCCCAGCGGCCTGAGCTCAGAGCCACCCTCTGACCAGGAGCGCTGGGCAGGTGGAGGGCCAGAGCCTCTCCCTTGGCCCCAGACCTGCCCACTTCCTCCGGTCCCGGCCTCTCTCAGCAGCTCCTCCACTACACCTCATCAACCTCATACCCGAGTCTTGGAGCTCAGGGCTGTCCTGAAACTTGGGGCTGGGGTCCGGAGGGGGACAGGACCCCAGAGTTCTCTGGGTTGGCACGCACAGCTGCCCAAAGTGCACTGGAACCCTCCCTGGCGGTCACCGTGGAGAATCACTCCTTGGACAAAAAGACCTCTGGCGCCCCCTATTGTCAGCTGCGCTCCAACAACCCCAATCCCTCGTCCCTGCTATCCCACTCGGACACATCTAGGGCTGGTTCCCGAGGCTGGGAGCCCCGCAGAGACGGAAGTCTGACTTGTGATATTTACCTGGACCCCAGCAGCTTCCTAATTGGTCTTGCTCCCTCCATCTTCCGCCCGCAGCTGGGAGAACCTCTTTAAAATTCTATGTGTGCAATAACAAGCCGTGGACCGTTGATCCTCGGGAGGACTCGCATGGATCTCAAAGGCATTACACCGAGCCCAAAAAGCCAATCTCGAAAGGGTGCATAATTTATGATTCCATCTATATAACGTTCTGGAAATGGTATAATTATAGAGATGGAGAGCAGACAAGGTTGCCAGGCATTAGGGAAGGGGAGGGAGGGCGGACCTGTGAAGGGGCAGCATCAGGGATATCTTTTAAGGTGATGGGACAATTATCTTGATTGTGGTGGTGGTTATATGAATCTACACATGTGATAAAATGTCATGGGATTATACACAAAGGCGTACAAAAAATAAAAAAAGGGAGTGCAAGTAAGAAATGGTGAAATCAAGTAAGTTTAGTTAATTCTATGGCGCTGATCACTTTCCTGGTCTCCATGGTGACCACAGTTCTGCGTGTTGCGGCCACGGGGCGGGGGGGGGGGGGGACACGGAAGCTACGGGTTGGGCACATGGGACCGCTCTGTATTATTTGTGCAACTTCTCCGTCAAGAATTCTTTCAAAATCAAAAGTTTATGAGGAGAAGAAAAAGCATACGTGGACTTATCATCCACCTGCTCGTTTACTCGGTGGGGGGGCATCCGGTGGCCCGTGGAGGGTGGAGTCCGTGAAAGGAAACCTGTCAACTCCTTTAGTGAACCAAGCCCTCCTCTGAGGCTGGTGGCGGCGGCGGCGGAAGAAGAACATCCTCTCTGAGGAACGTGCAGAGGCCGACCTCACCGCCCGGATTCCACCCGGCCGCCTGCGCTTGTTCATTCCAATGGGTCTCCTCTTGTACTGGCCAGAGGGGGGCGCTCTTCTTCCGATGCTGTGGCTTTAAAATGGACAAAGTACCCCTCCCTTGGCCCTGCTGGGACTCAGGCGGAAGTCTTGAAGCAACACTGCTCTGGAGCTCTGGGACACCGAAGAGTCCCAGTCCCATGTGCTGTCACAGATGTTCCTGTACCCGGTTCCCGGCCATGCATTTGCACACGTCTCATTTCATAATGGTAAGGAGTCTCTGGGGTAAGCACGAATATCCTAAGTTTATAGATAAGCACACGGAGGTGAACAGCCTGCCCAAGATCACTTGATAGAAAATGGCAGAGCTGGGGTTTGAACTCTGGGTGTCTTCCTTTTCACCTAGTGCCTCGTCAACAAGTATTTACTGAATATTCGTCAGGTACCGGGCACTCTGCGAAGTGCTAGGCTTACAAAGGTGAGCCTACAAAGATGAAACTGAGGTTCATAGTATCATAGAGGGCAGACAGCAATAAATAATCAGGGTACGTGCTGGTAAAATGATAAGAGAAGCATGTGGGTCTCAATGCATAACAAAGAAAGCCGACCTGGCTGGGTATTCAGAGGAGATGCCTGAGGAAAGGTTACCTGAGCAGAATGCAAAAAAGATGACTAAAGGAAAGGGGAGAAGAGAACTGCAGAGAGGGTACAGCACATGCAAAGGTCCTGGGGCAGGAGGGATCATGAGACATTTCAGCAACCAGTGGGAGATTAGTGTAGTTGCAGTGCAGAAACCAGGAAAGCAAGTAAGGCGCAGGCCCAGCAAGTGTTCATTGAGTGTCTATTCTGGGAGACTCCGTTCTCAGAACCTCAAAAGTGGTGTCTCCCGTAATCCTCACAATTATGCTGTGAGGTTGCTGCTGCTGTCAGCATCCCTGTTTTCCAGATGAGGAGAACGGGACACAGAGGAAGGAGTCAATTACTCAGAAGCATCCAGCAGGGGTGTTGTGGAGCTTAGATTTAAATCCAGACAGTCTGGCGCAGAGCCCACGCTCTAAACCACTAAGCTGAGAAGTGCGCCAGGGACAAACCAGGCAGAGCCCTGGAGGCCATGTTAAAGCTTGTGGTCTTTTCCTAAGATGAGCAGAATGCTTTTTTGAGCAGGGCGATGATATGATCAGGTCTGTATTTTTAGTTTTGGGGAATTAATTAATTAGGTTTGTATTTTTTATTTTTTAATCTTTTTCAAAATTTTATTTATTTATTTGGCAGAGAGACAGAGAGAGCACAAGCAGGAGGAGGGAGAGAGGAGGGAGAAGCAGGCTCCCCACTGAGCAGGGAGCTCAGTTCCAGGACTCTGGGATCATGACCTGAGCCGAAGGCAGATGCTTAACCAACTGAGCCACCCAGGTTCCCCTAGGTTCATTTTTTTTTAGATTTTATTTATTTATTTGAGAGAGAGAGAGAGAGCACAAGCAGGGGGAGTGGCAGAAAGAGAGGGAGAAGCAGGCTTCCCAGTGAGCAGGGAGCCTGATCGAAGCAGGACTCGATCCCAGGATCCTGAGATCATGACCTGAGCCGAAGGCAGCTGCTTAACCAGCTGAGCCACCCAGGCGCCCCGGTTCATATTTTTAAATGAGTGTGGGTGGGGTGGGGGAAAGAGGGTATGCGGAGAGAAGGACCTGGAAGGTACTGCAGTGGTCCAGGCAGGAGACATGAGCCTTTGAGACAAGGTGGGCCACCACTGGAGAGAAGTGGGTGGGTGTGAGGGGCAGAAGTGACGGGACGTGGACATAGATCAGGTGTGAGGGGTAGAGAGAGGGCGAGAAGGAGGGAGAAAGCCATACTCCTGGGTTTCTGACTTGCGCAGCTTGGAGGATAAGGCAGCCATTTCCTGGGATGGTAAAACCTCGGGGGAGGGCTAGGTTTGGGGAAGATCATGAACCAGTCTGAGGACTGTCCTCAGGTTGTCAGGGAGACACAGGGGTCTGAAGCTTCTAGGAGCAGTCAGGCCTGGCGCTACGGACGAGTGAGTCACTGCTGCCCGGGTTGGGGGTGGGATCACCCGGGGAGGGAGTACGAGGGAGAGGAGGGGCTGGGCCCAGGGACGCTGACCTTTCTAGCTGGGCGGAAGAGAATGGGATGCTGCGGCCGGAGTGGGAAGGCCACTGGGAGAACGTGGTGGTGTGCAAGGCACGAGGAAGAGGAGGGGGCGGTCAGCAGAGACAGGATGCTCCCGAGGGGACAACTGATCTGTCCAGCAGGTATCCATGTGGGACCGCCGGTGAGTTTAGGGGAAAGTCAGGAGTCTGATGGTGTGTGAGGGGGAAGGAATGGAGAGAAGAAAGAGCTCACTGGATGTTGTAGGGGACACACTTATTTCCCCAGCTGGGGGGGGCCTGGCAGTTGACAGGTCCCATCTGAGCCTCTCTCTGGGACATGCCTTGGGCCGAGGAGAGTCTCTTTGCCCAAATTCACAGGCCCTCCCCCACCCCACCAAGGCGGCCTCCTCCAGTGACCGGATGATAAGGCGGCCTAAAGGTCTGCCCCCCCACCCCGGCCACAATGTGGGGCGATGCTGAGGCGCTGGGCCATCCCAGTTCCAGAGCTTCTCGTGGCTTCCATGGGGTTCCCCTCCGCCCAATCCTGTGGCCTTCATCCCCCGCCCCCAACCCCAGGTGTGGTCCTGAGAGCGAACTTCCTACACCTGTCTCTCTGGGGAGTGTCACCTGAGACAGCAGTTCAGTGAGGAGGAGAGCAAGGTGGCCATGGTGGCCATGGTGGCGGGAACTTTCTAGAAAAGGGAGGGGGTGTGCGGTGTCCTGGAGAGATGTGTGCTCTGAGGTACCACGGGCAGGGAGATGAGGGAGGATGTGGTGAGGGAGCTGTGAATGTGGGATGTGAAGCCGTTCACTGGTGGGATGTGAAGCGTTGCCATTAGTTCTGTGAGGTAGAGGTGAGGTCCGCTGGAGAGAGAGCAAGAGGGGGCGAGAGTGGAGAGGGGGCGGGAGAGGAGGAGATGGGGAGGGCCGGAGGTTCGAGGAGAACGAATCCCTGAAACAGTCGTTGCAGAAAGCGGGAGAGAATGGAAACCCTCACACGTTGCCCGCGAGAATGTAAAATGGTGCGACCACCGTAGAAAACTCTAGTCTGGCAGTTCCTCGTGAAGTTCGACGCAGAGTGACCGTCCGACCGAGCAGTCCCACTCCCGGGTATGTGCCCAAGGGGGACAAAACATACATGGATGGACTGAATGTTCGTGTCCCCGCAGACTCATATGTTGAAGCCCTAACTTCCCGATATGGTGATCCTGGGAGGTAGGGCCCTCATGACGGAGTTCGAGTCCTTGGAAGAAGAGGAAGAGGCACGCCCAGAGGGCACAGTGGGGTTCGGCTCAGGTCATGATTGCAGGGTCGCGGCATCGAGGCCCTCGATGGGCTCCCTGCTCAGTGGGGAGTCTGCTTCTCCCTCTGCCTCTGCCCCCTACTCGTGCATGCTCTCTCTCTAAAATAAATAAATCTGAAGAAGAAGAAGAAGAGGAGGAGGCAGAGATGAGCGCTCTCTTTCTCTGCCAGGTGAGCGCCCAGCAAGAAGGCGGCCGTCTGCAAGCCAGGAAGACGGCCTTCACCAGGACCCGGCCGTGCTGGTGGCCTGATCTGACCCTTCCGGCCCCAGGACTGCAAGAAAGTTGTTTAGGCCGCCCAGTCCATGGCATTTGGTGACAGCAGCCTGAGCTGAGACCGTGTGTCCACATAAAACCTCGTACATGAAATGGTCCCAGCAGCATTATTCATAAGAGTGGAAAAGTAGAAACAACCCAAATGTTCACCAGTGAATGAATGAGGAGAGACATGTGGTGTCCATGCAATGGCATTTACTTGGTCACGAAGAGAGCGGTGAAGACAGGCTGGCCCACAGCCTGGAGGGGACGGGCCCGAAACGGAAGCACGCTTACAGTGTGGGGAGGCCAGGGTGCCGAGAGCTGGGGGGGCAGGTGGTGGTGGAGGAAGTGGAGGAGGAGGTGGAGGAGGAAGAGGAGGGGGAGGAGGAAGAGGAGGGGGAGGAGGGAGAGGAGGGGGAGGGGGAGGGGAGGAGGAGACAGGCAGATGAAAGGGAGGCAGCCCTTGGCATTGAGGCTGGGACAGCCTGGCTGGGAGCTACAGGCAGGGGCACAGCTCATGTGTAAAGAGGTGGGAGACGGGCTGGGAATGGCCTTGGAGGCCACGTGCTGAAGTGACACGGTCAGACGGCTGCTGGGTGGAGGATGAAACCAGGAGGAGAGGAGCCCGTTCAGAGGCCACTGGGCCACCGAGCTGGGAGACTGAGGGGGACGGGAGGCAGACCCGGGGAAGAGTTAGGAGGTAGAAGATAAGGACGGTGGCGGTGGGGGGGGGGGGTGTTGCTGACTGGCTCTGGCTCTGGGGGAGGGGGGCAGAGACTCCGGTCAATGGAGGGCCGTGCTTCGCCGCAGGGAGAAGGGCTAGTCTCCGAGTTTCGTTGCGGGCAGGTGGCACGCAGGGTGTCCGGCCGCCATCCACGCGGAGGTGTGCTGTAAGCAGGTGGCCATCTGCACTTGGAACTCAGGAGACAGTGGTCCTGGCTGGCGAGAGATCTGGGTGACCCCTGTGCGGGCCTGGTGACTGAGTCCCCCAGACGGAAGGGATGAGGGCCTTAGGGAGGGTGGAGGGGAGAGGGCCATGGGCTGAGGCCACCACCCAGCGGGCATCCCTGTTTACAGGGTGGGCAAAGACCATGGTGCTGAGGCAAAGGGACAGCGTGCTTTGTGGGGGGACAACAGGCTGTTCGCGCATCCCCTCATGTGAGGATCGGGCATGCCTGCCAGACCGGGCAGCCAGGTGACCACTGGTGACCTTTTCTGGGGCAGCTTCAGGGGCAGATGGCAGGCTGTAGGAGGGTCCGGAGCACCTGCTAAGAGCAGGCCGGCTTGGGGAGAGGACCCTCTGCGGCCGTGGCACTTATTTTTTCGTCTGTCCCCCAACCGGCTGATGCTTCAAGAGGGCAGATACTATTGTTATGAAGCTTTGTGTCTCCACACAAAATCCAGTTTGTTCCCGACGGATTCAGTGAGCACCTACAGTGCTCCTGGAGCACTGTGCTCAGGGCTGAGGACGCGCAGCCGAGCCCACACGTCTGGTGGCACTCAGGCTGCAGATGAAGCTCCGGGCGGGCTCTACCACCCGTCTGCCGTGCGACCTCCACTGAGTTATGACATTGTCTCTCTGGGAATTTCCTCATGGGCGGCGGGTGATTTCTGCAGCTCTTCCTGGCGACAAAACATGGCGATTCTGATTCGCCGGCTGCTACATCATTGGCTCACCAAGGCCTGGGCAGCATCAGAAGCCTGGGGCGGGGCGAGGATCAGACAGGGGAGCGGACACTTCCCAAGGCCTCCCTGCCCAAGGGCCCTCCTGCCTGCAGTCCTGCCACAGGCCCCCCTTTGTTGTGGCCCGCAAGGCCCTGCGCACTCTGTCCCCTGCCAGCCTCTCCAGCCTCACCTCGCACCCACGCTCATGGGTTGGGTGGGCTCTTCAGATTTTGTTCTCTCCACGAGCCTTCCTGCCTCAGAGCCTTTGCACATGCTGTTCCCTCTGACTAGACACCCTTCCCTTAACTCCTCACCTCGCCGACTCCTCTTAGTTCTTTTTTTTTTTCAAGATTTTTTTTTTAATTTATTTATTCGTCAGAGAGAGAGAGAGAGCACAAGCAGGCAGAGGGAGAAGCAGGCTCCCCGCCGAGCAAGGAGCCCAATGCGGGACTCGATCCCAGGACCCTGGGATCACAACCTGAGCCGAAGGCAGCCGCTTAACCAACTGAGCCACCCAGGCGTCCCTCCTTTTCGTTTTATAGCGCTGGGCCCAGATGGGGCTTCCGCAGAAGCAGCTCAGGTTCCTGAGGGACAGTGACACCCGAGCGACACACCTTCAGAGCACCCTGGGCTTTCTCTGACTTTTGTACCCAGGAATGTAACCAAGTAATCAGTTGTTTAACATCTGTCCCGTTCTGTCCTTAGACGTGGGGGCGAGGAACCCTCACCCTGCTGCGGGTCCCCCGCTTCAGAAGGCTCTACTCTTGACCTTCTCTGTCTGTGCCCTCTTCCCACAGGATGAAGAACCCGTGGGGCCCCTTGGTGCCCAGGCCCGTCCTTCTGGACCATGCTCCTGATAGGCAAGACCCCAGAAGTCCCTGCCCAAGTGGCCCATTCCCTGAAGGGTGGGCCCGTGGGGTGGGCGTGGGGCCGCGGGGGTGGGGGGCATGGCGGTGTGTACCCGCGGACCTCCCCTTGGGGCAGGATGGCTCTGAGGGCACACACAGGGGGCGGCTGACAGCAGAGCCAGCTCGTCTCACGCCAACGTCCCTGGGCCCAGAATCCAGAAACGTCCAAGAAGTTTCGGTTGGAACCTCGTCTTCGAGGTCATTATGAACGTATATTTGTCGAAGTAGGAGAATAGAACACATTTTATTTAACAGTTAGAACTTGATTTGTAACTTTACAGTATGTCCGTGGATGGTGTGAGGCCTCCACCTGCACTCTTGTCCCGGCCCTGCTGGCATTTGGGGGGGGCGCGGGTCAGTCGCCCCACCACAGGCCTCACCCGAGAGGCGGCCCGCACGCTACCCCCGCCGCCGAGCACCGTGCCTGGCCCAGAAGAGCAGAGAATAAATATCGGCCGTGAGAGACGAACGAGATGATCCAAGTGAAATGCTTGGCAGGGTGCAAATGTCAATAAATAGTAGCTATTATTGTTTGTCGAACAGACGAGCGGTAGGGGGGCGGGGAGCTGAGACCCAGAAACTGAGGTGTTTGTGTGGGACGAGGGAAAGGGCATCGCTGGCCCCAGGGTTCACGCTTCCTTTCAAGAGGTTGTACCCGCCTTCCCCAGCCCTGCAGGCCCCTCCTAGCTGCTCAGGACAAGGTGGGCTGTGGGCAGGCAGCCACACAGCCAGGGCGCTGAGAGGGACTGGGGGGCTCCCGCCAGCACTCTTTCCCCTCCGGGCCGAGAAGGGCGGCAGGTGTCCTGTTTGCCTTCAGGATGTCCCCAGGCCCAGACAGAACCCCCGGTGGGGTGTGCAGGGGGGTGTGGAAGGGAGGGGGGGCTGAAAGGCCTGACGGCGCCCTCCCAGGATGCGGTGGTGTGAGAGGAGCCCAAGCGGGGCAGTCAGACCGCCCAGGGGACCCTGAGTGGGTCACTGCCGCCACCGCCGCCTCCCTCTCTTCGTTTGCCCAGTGGGACTGTGTGTGGAGACAGTGCAGGTCAGGCGGCCGGCGCAGGGTACACACTGAGTGTGAAGAACCCGTGCACACAACACCCGTGGGTCCTGGAGGGCCACGGCCTGGAGCAGGAAAGCAGATGGAAATGACCCACGTCGGCTGCGGACAGTGTCAGGCACGAGTCAGGCCGGAGGCGAGCCGGGCAGCAGGAGCGCTGGAGGCGGCTGCTCGGGGACTGACACCCACCCCCTGTGGCCCCCAGGTGCCGGCCTGAAGAAGCCCAGAAGCCCGTCACCCAAACTCCTGCCCCCAGCGCCAACCATCCTGGGAAACTGTCTCACCCCAGCACATTCTCTCTCACACACAGTAGGTGTCGCTGTAATAAAGAACAGAACCCAAGTAAGCCCCAAACAGGCCAGGCCAGGGAGGGGTGGGGGGAAAATCACATTTTGCAAACTGCCCACCAGGGGTCACCATACTGCACCAAGGGGTGCAGATTTCACTCCGCCCTGTGGAGCGGTGGGAGGCGGAGGGTCTCACAGATGAGCGAAGCCCAGCGGCCTCCAACCGTCCAGCTTCCAAAGCAGGACCAGCGTGGCCGCCCCCCAGTCCCGGTCAGCAGCGCCAGCCGCGGGGGTGGGGGTAGCGGCCCGCGGTCAGTGCGGCGGGAAGATGTCTGAGCATCGCTGCAGGATGAGCTCCACCACCTGGTTCTGGAACACCATGGTCATGGGCATGCTGGTTTCCTCCGTCTCGGGCCGCAGCAGCGTGGGCCCGAACACTATGGCGACGCTCTGCACTGACATGCGGTTCTGATCGCCGTGCTCGATCACCCTGCAGCGGGGAGGGCGGTGGGGAGGTGGGAATCAGGGCCCAGAGCTGGAGGGGGCGTGGGGGGTCCGCCGGCACCCGCCTCCCCATCCCCGCGCGGCTCGCCGGCTCACCTGCACAGGTGCTGGAAGAGCAGCCGTAGCGTGTCGTGGTTGGGGGCGGGCAGCGAGCGCACCAGGTCCCGCACACAGCGGCTGCGCTGGGCCTGGTCCTGCAGCTCTGGGGAAGGGAAGGGAGGGTCAGCTCGGCGAGGGGGACGGAGGGGCCGAGTCCCGGCGGGGGTTGCGGGGTCCGGCCGCACCCCTGCCCCGTCCGCCCCGCCTCCCCCAGGCGCTCACTGATGGCCGCGATGAACTGGCGGAAGTGCGAGAAGGGGAAGAGGGGCTCCGGCAGCTCTCGAAAGAAGAGCTTCAGGGCTCCGGTGATCACGTGGACGTCCTCCCAGCGCCCGTCGTCCAGGTCCAGGCGCTCATCTGCGGCAAGGGGGTGGGGAGTAAGGGCTCGGAAGCGGCGGTCAGCACTCCTTGGTGCCTTCAGGCCCCGGGGTTAGGGACGGGAGCCGGGCCTCACCGTGGTCCACCTTGTAGCGCAACTTCTGGATGGTGGCCAGGTTTCCACTGATGCGGTACAGGCCGTCGATGTCCAGCCCTGGGGCAGAAGGAGGCGCTGACCTCGGGCTTGGGCAGGGGGTACGGGTCTGAAGCTCCCGCTCGGATTCCCACTCCGGGGCTCCCGCCCCCGCCCCGCGCCCACCCAGGGGTCTCTGTCATGGGGTCCGGGAGGGAGGCCTCCAGGTGCCGCGCGTACCCCGGGCCTCGACGGTGCGGATGCACTGCTGCACGAAGCGCGGCACGGAGCTCCTCTCGCGCTCGCACAGCGCGGCCAGCGCGCAGCCGAACACCTGGTCTGGGGGAGAGGCTCGTGAGCGCCGCCCGGCCCCGCCCCCCCCCCCCCCCCCGCGCCACGCGCTCCCGCTCCCTCCGGTACCTTTGATGTAGCCCTTCTCCCGCAGCGACTGCAGCGTCGGCCGCTTCAGCAGGAACTTGCGGAGCCTGTGCCGGACCCTGCTCAGGTCGCTCTCCGGGGTGGCTGCGCCTGGGCCCGGGAATGCGGGGCCGAGTCACGCGGTGGCGCCGGGACTGGCCGGGCTGGCCCCAGCCGGGGCGTCACCCCGCCCTCCCCCGCCCCGCGGAGCCGGAGATGCCCTCCCCCACCTCCCCGCGCGCACCTGCACCTTGCCGCGCCTCCTCCTCCCGCCAGCTTCCCAGGCGCTCGCTGGACCCGAAGTCCGCGCTGCTGTTCTCGCTTTCCTCCTCTGCGGGCAGGTCTGCGGACTGCAGTCACGCGGCCTCAGAGAGGCAGGGCCTGGGGCCGGCCGGAGGGCCTTCTGGGACGGGCTGAGGGGCCCTGAGTGCCCTCCCAGCCGGCCTGATGACTCCCAGGCCGGAGTTGACGCTTCCCTTCTCCAGTTCACTCCCCTGACCTCCACCGGGGAACCTCAGAACGTTCACCTCCCTTGGCTGCCTGGAGCCCTTCCCGCTGCGGCGTTGCAGACAGCCAGCCTGCTCTCTCCCGCCCTTTCTTATCCTGGCTCCCCTTGCCCACATTTTCCTAGTTCCTCTGCACACAATTCACCAGGTCAGCATTCCTCAGTACGTGGCTCCTAGTTCTGAACTTACAGTTCCAGCTGAGGCCTCAGCACTGCCAACAACTGCATCGCCGCCCCAGATCTGGATTCCTACCTCTAGTAATACAGCCAAACTCTGTACTCAGTGTTGGCTCCTAAGAAATTGAGGATCAAAAAGCCCCAGGT
Organism: Potos flavus; assembly: GCA_028534135.1. Classification (NCBI taxonomy): domain Eukaryota; kingdom Metazoa; phylum Chordata; class Mammalia; order Carnivora; family Procyonidae; genus Potos; species Potos flavus. The sequence continues at coordinate 15,394,679 of CM052891.1, read as the reverse complement.
TGTTTCCTGGTCAAGAGCTGTCAGAGGGGGCCTGTCCCAGCCGTATTTACACAATAAATATTTTGAATCTAAACAACTGTAGACTCTTCCACTCAATCCTTTAGTTTTCCCTTCTGATTGTAGCCTGTCATTCCAGCCTGAGGCTCTTTCTTAGATATTTCCTTTTCCTCCTGCCTCCCTTGAAATGGAACATTCCTCTAGGATGTCGTGTGTCCCCCCCACCCCCCCGCCCCCAGCCTGGAGAGATCTCCGCGTCATGGCTGGCCATCCCGTCCCTGCCAACCCTGGAGGCCCCAGGCTCTGCTCACCAGCTCCTGGATGCCCTCGCCAATGGCCTTGTGCCAGGTGCTCATGATGGCCTCGGAGTCATGCTGGATCAGGTACTCTGAGCCATCTCGGCTCCGCAGCTGCAGAGACACACAGGCCCTCTGTCATCTCTGGCTCCCTGGGTCGGCCCCGGGGCCAGGCCTCAGGGGTAGGGGGTGCGGGGAAGGGAGATACAGAAATGGTGGAGATGATCTTTCCTTGTCCCCAGGAACTGAGAGCACCATAGAACAAGGAATTCACCCCCGGCCCGGGCATTCCGCCTCGTTAAGAGCAGTAAGTGACCACCCGTCTGTTACAGATGGGCAAACCGAGGCCCTCTCAAAACATTACCAGTTCCTCTCTGAAGGTTTCATGCAGAAGGAAAAGCTATACAGTCACCCAGCAATACGTCTCCCAAAGCGTTCATCCTGCTGGATGCCCAGGCGGGCTGAGCTGCCCCAGACCAGCTGTTTTGGGAGGCCTGTCACTGAAGTTTCCTGTGTCTCCGGAGTGACAAGGGAGACCCGCTGTGAAAGTCTGCCGGGCCCAACTAATCTGGCCACGATCTAGAATGTGGGGCTGTCTCTCGAGAAAAATCCTAGAGGTGCCTGCAGACCACCCCCTGAATGGAGGGAGGATGGCCACCTGCCAGCCAGGAAGCAGGGGCTCCTCCATTTCCATTCAAGACTGTCAGCCTTTCCAACAGCTCGAGTAGCTTCCAAGAGTCCCATCTGCCTTCCAGTTCTTGCCAGAAAAGACAACTCAGAAGCTTTTACTCGGCAGTGTTCTTCCCCAAAGGCAAGATGGAGAGATGACATTGATAGAGCACGGCCTGAAGGATGTCCCTCCAGGTCAGGGAAGGAACCCGCCTAGCACAAGTGATGGCCTTCATCAGTCGGACAGCCGTGACAGACATCGCTAACTGATTGCCGCACTCGGCCCTGCTGAGCCTGGAAGAAGGTTCCAGACCTACCGACCAGAGCAGCTCAGATCAAAGTGGTTTTCCAGCCCTGCTCCGTGGACGCGCTGGTTCTGGAACTGGGGGAAGCCTGGGGAGTCTTCAGAAAGCTACACTCTCAAGCGGCTGGCAGAACTGCTTTTTCTGAGCTGAATTGTAAGGTTGTGCTTTCGGCTTTTATCACGTTACCTGAAGCAGCTCCAAGGGTCTCTTACTAACCTACACTGGAGCCGGGCACTAAAAACGGCTTCGAGAGCTAAGGGTTAGGAAAAAGCTTTGATTTCACTCAAAATTTGGGAAAGCTCCCCACCCCCCCGCCGCCCCCAAAAAGAATCACATCGCTGATCCTCCTTCTCTTTTCACTTTGGCTACCAGGAAGCCTGAGCTAATTTTTTTCAGCAATAACCTCGCCCCTGTACATCATCGGCCCCCTGATGCTCCTTGCTCTAACTCGTGCCTGCTCCTGGCTTTTCAGTGGGTTCGATCAGCTCCCCACATGGTGTTTTTTGTTTTGTTTTGTTTTGTTTTTTTATTGTTGCTGTTGTAGTGAGCTTCCTCAGAACTTCTGGGGACAAAGGTGACGGGAAAGGTAGTTTAGAAGCAAGACAACACGTGGACAGCGGAGGGTGTGGCACCGTGAGGGTCCTTGCCTGGGCCCCATCGGTCCCGGTCCTCCCGCTAGGGGAGCCTGGGAAACTCGGGACCCAGTTTATTCACTGAGGCCCCAGTTCAGTTGGAAGCTGGGCTCTGACTGGCCAGAGCTGGTTTCCAGCCTGTCAAAGTGAGCTGCAGGGGAGAGGGAGTCTCCTGTCTGGGATGAGGGCTGTCCTTGCAGGCATGGGTTTCGTTCCCCGGAGCCCCCCTGCTCCTCACCACCCTCCAGGGCCAAGGACTATAAACTCAGTTCCTGGAGAGGGAACTGCAGAGTCCTCGATGTCAGAAATACTGTGGACGGGTCCCCAAGGTGGACGCAACTTTGGCTTTGAGTCCTGAGAATCCCAGTCCCACTCTCCCCAGGTCCCCCTTCTTGGGGCTTGCCTACTGGGGGTCTCAAGACATCAGTAAGCCTCCTCTCCTTCTCCCCACCCCCACCACTCACCTCCAGCACGTTCTTCCTGCTAGATTTGTCCTTGGGGGCCCAGGAGAGAGAGGCCCCCCTCAGCTCCACTGTGTACTCAGGGGTGGAGAGCTTGGGAGGCTGCCTCTGTGGGAGAGGGGAGAAGGGTTGGGGGGAGCACAATTACAGGGAGCCTTCAGCTCAGATAGGCCTGCCATGGCTTTGGGCTCCAATCCACCAGGTTGCCTTGGCTCCGGGGACAGGATCCGGAAGGGGGACCCAGAGGTCCTGGGCTTACCCACCCAGAGGTCCTCTGCTGCCTGCCCACCCAGGACAGGAAAGGAGAAAGGGCACGGCCCTCATCCCCGAGAGCAGCGTGGCCCATCAGGCCGGAGTGGCCGCCCTCAAGGACTGCTCCCCATGTCCAGGGTGGCTGGAAGTGCTTGTCGTGGGCCGAATCTGCTGTCATCACCCCCTGCCAAGGCCCAGCTCCCCTGGCACTCATGTTCCACTGTCGCAGACCTAGCCTTTGACAAGCCAGATCAGGTAAAGAGCCGCAGGAGTCAGGAGCAGATTGGGGAGGGGCTGTCCTGGGGGCCCGGGCCTCACCAGGCCGCCTGCGGCTGAGGCCTTCGAGTCCTTGAAGAATGTCAGGACGCCACCCTCCAGCACCGTCCAGGACGCACTCCAGTGCTTCTTCCTAGGTGGGGGGGGGGGGGGATGTGGGGGGTGACCTGGCTTGCATTGGCCCTGGGCTGAGGCCCCCATATGCCCCCAGGAGCAGGGCGTGGAGCTGAAAACACAGCTCAGCTTTGGGCATCCGATGGTGAGGACTGGACTCCCAATTCTCAAACTTGGTAGCCAAGGGACCCTGGGCAAGTCCCTATCTCTAGATGCCTCGGGGTCCTCATGGGACCTCTAGAAAGCTGCTCTGAGGATTAATAAGAGCCTGGCATACAGGGCGTGCTCAGTAAACGTCATCGTTAAGGCCCACCCCGGCCCGGTCTGGGTGCCGCGGGGCTCTCACCGGAGCCGCTTTCCCTTGTCCACCGTCTTGGTGCGATGGAGCACGCCAGCCTTGTCCAGAGTCTTGGTCTGAGAAAGACAAGGGGAAAGAAGAGGCAGTTAACGGGGTGGGCCATGGGGGAGGGGGGGGCAGAGGCTGGTCTCCTCCACAGTCAGCAACTCCTCACAGGCTGGGCCTGAGTCACCACTGAACCTTCTTTGGTGCTGGTGCTGGTGGGGTGCCTGGTCTCACCCCAGCAGGAGAGATCTCCTCCCAGCTCCCAACCTCGCCCAGCCCTGGGCCGAGGATGACCCAGACCCACGTTCATTCAGCCCAGGCTCTTGCCGGGGCCTGTGGGGGAGACACACCTGGCCCCAGCCCAGCCCCCACAACCTTCAGGAAGCCCCTATTTCTTCTGTGGGGGCTCTGCCAGGGCCTCCATGCTCCTTCCCTCACCTTCTCCTCAGGAGGGCTGGCCTGGGCTGGGGTCTCACTGTCTTGGCTGGATCTGTGGATGCTTCGAGGGGCAGGGACAGGAACCTGAGGAGAAAGACACCGTCATATACAATCCCTTCCCCTCTCCCCCAGATTCTCCCGTTCCCAGTTGGTTACCTGGGGCAGCTCCCACTGAACGGAGGCGTCGTCTGGGTTGTAGAAGTAGGGCTTCCCGTATTGGTCCTCCAACCTCACCCACTGTGCGGAGAGGGGTGATCAGGGCTCCCAGCCCGCCTCATGGGGGGGCAGGCAAAGTCTCCCTGGGACCAGAACCCGATACAGCCCCCAGGAGATTGGAGAGTCAGGTGGGGGCGATGGCGTGTCTTGGAGCCCGCCCAGGAGCTGCAGTTTATGGTGTTAAAATGAGCTACTAGTGCAGAAGAGTTGAAGGAATGACGGGGGTGGGGGGCTATCTGGCCATATCTGCCTGCCGCCCGTACCTGTTCCTGGGTGAAGTGGTTGGTGTAGAGCGTCTGCCCGTCGGGGCTCACTCGGCAAGACCAGCCGGGGGGCGTGGCCAGAGGTGAGGCGGACCGAGGCTCGCTGAAAGAGCCCACGGGGGAATAGTCCTCCTCCGGGTAACTGGTCAGCGATTCGGGGTAATCCGTCTCAGGGGTAGGGGGCTGCAGGGAGCAAAGACTGAGTCAGAGGGTCTCAGAGCCAGTACGCACCCTCAGCCCCGCCCTTAGGCTAGACCACGCCCCCACGATCAGTCTCGGGGGGGGCTGTGGGAGAGCAGGAGGCGGGGGCTGAGGCCTCGCAGCCACCCCGCCCACCCGGGCCAGGCCCCGCCCCCTCACCCTCTGGTCCCTGGGGCTGAGCGGGCTCAGGCCCGGCTGCATCTCCAGCGCGTCCTCTGGCTCGTCCTCCGTCTCGTCCTCCCAGACGGTCTCGCCCGTCAGCGGGTTGTAGAAGAACACCCTGCGGCTCTCCTCATCCCAATACTGACCCCAGTCGGTCTCGAGGCTCTCGCGGCTGCCCACCGAGGCCGGGGAGGTGGCCGGGCTGGCGGCGCCCTCAGCCTCCTCGAAGGGCGACTCCCAGGTGGTCACGCCCGTGTCTGGGTTGTAGTAGTAGGGGCGCCCGCTGTCCGCGTCCGTGTGCGTCTCCCACGCCGGGGGTCGGGGGGCCGCGGTGGCGCCGGGCGAAGCGACCGAAGGCTGCCTCTCTACGTTCTCGTACACGGGCTCCGCGGGGTCGTCCACCTGTGGGAGGAGAAAGACGTGACATTCCGGGCAGGCAGCTCCGGGGTCACACAGTCCCGACTCGGCCGCTTGCCATCTGGGTGACCTTTGGCGAGTTAGAGTACCCCCTGCTTCAGTTCCGCGGGCGGCACAATGTCTGCCCTGCCCGCTCCGGAAATTGTAGTGAGGAGAGAATGAGGAAATAGTCTTGAAAGTGCATTGCAAAGTATGAAATGTCCCAGATGCTAGGGCAGTTACATTATTTATTAACAATAATCAGATATCGACAACTGAGTTCTCCCAGCTGTGCACTCACTCTGCACTCTAGGGGGCGAATCAGAGGCTGGGCAGGAATAGAGAAATGGCCTGGGCCGCGTTCCTTTTCCGCCCCCATTCAGGTCACATGGGGGGCAGGGCCCCGCGGCACTCTCCAGCCGCCACCCCTCCTTCCTTCCTGGCCCTGAAAGCTCTGGGACTGGAATCAGTTACTACCTCTGGATCTGGGACCGAAATGTCCTGAATGTGGGTTTTGCAGGCCTGAGAATCAACCGCAGAGAAGGGAAAGGGAGAGGAGAGTCGGATGGGACGAAGGAAGGAGAAGCAAAGAAAGATGAGTCCCTCTTGTCCTCCAGAGGAAAGCAAGGTGGGCTGGAGGGTTCAGTCACACAGAAGGTAAATCTGATCATGCTCAACACGCCACTGCTCCCTGCCGCCTGTGGGGCAAAGTCTGCGCCTTCATGGGGCACCAGAGGCATCTGTCACTTGCCTGTCCTCCACCTTATTTCCTGCTATTCCTGGCCCCTTGCCTTGAACTTTAAGCTCTGGTAGCAGGGAGTTGCTGGAGGCCCCACCCTCTGGGCTGGGTCTTCCGTGGGCCTGAGCCCATCCCCAGCCCTTTCTCACCTGGCCAACTCCAAGTCCTTCTTTAGGACTCAGCTCAGGTGTCAGGTTCAAGACCTCTCCTGAGATTCCTCTAGTGTGCCCACTGCAGCCCAGCGCCCTCAGGCTGCCAGAGGGTTCGATGACTACACTGTCAAGCCCCAGGCAGCAGAATAGCACCAGAAGATTAATACTGTCTCTTTTCTTTTTAAGATTTTATTTATTTATTTGAGAGAGCAAGTGAGTGAGAGAGAGCAGGAGCAGGGTGAGGGGCAGAGGGAGAAACAGACTCCCCGCTGAGCAGGGAGCCCGATGCAAGCGGTGGGGGGGTTGATCCTGGGACCCCAGGATCATGACCTGAGCAGAAGGCAGATGCTTAACTGACTGAGCCACCCAGGAGCCCCAGATTAATAGTTTCTTTTTTTTCTCTTTTAGATATATTTATTTATTTGAGAGAGACAGAGAGAGAGCATAAGGAGGGGGAGGGGCAGGCAGAGGGAGAGGGAGAAGTAGGCTCCCCCTGAGCACAGAGCCCGACGACGTGGGGCTTGATCCCAGGACCCTGGGATCATGACCTGAACCGAAGACAGACGCTTAACCAGGCAGACGCTTAACCAACTGAGCCACCCAGGCGCCCCAATACTGCTTCTAAGAATATATAATGCTGTAAGGGAAATGCAGATTTCAACACGGCAAATAGCATGTAGTTCCAATTATGCGTTTTCAGAAACCCTCCAAAATGCTAACAGAGGTCATCTCTGGGCAGTGTAATTATAGGGATTATTTTTTTCTTCAAACTTTTCTCAAAATTGTGTATAATAACCGCCCCCCCATCACCTTTTTTAATCACAGAAGTTCCTCTGTTGCTTAGTGATGCCTTCACTAAGCTGTAAGCTCCCCAAGAGGGGAAGCAAGTCCTTAGGTAGGCGCCCCAAAACACATTGATGTGTCCTACAAAGATTCACCTGTCCGGTGCAGGCACTGTTCTAGGCACTGGGAATGCAGCAGTGAACAAAGGGACCCCAACGCCCTACTGGGCAGCCTGTGTAAATGGTCAGGGAGCGGGCAGGGAGCTGAGCGTGGTGATGAGCGAAATGCACGCACGTCCATGATAACGACTGCTTGCATGGAGACCAACTCTCAGAGAAGCAGTGGGTTCTAGACCCCCAGGGGCAGGTCCCAGGCGTGGAGGGAGCAGGAGTTGCTGGCTACAGCAGTGTCTCACTCCTCTCCCTCCCCGCACAAGCTCTCGTGTGGCTGAGACAGGACCCTCCATCCCACTTCTCCTTTCTCTCTGCCCGCCGCAGCCCTCCCAAGCATCCCAGATTCCAGCCCGCGGACCCTCCCCCAAACGCAAAAGCCACCTTCCTAGCTCTGGACCTTTGCTCCAGTGGGGTCCCTGAGTCTGGAACCCCCTGCTCTCGTTACCCGCCCACCCAGATCCTGCTCCTCGCTGCGGCTCTGCTCCGAGCCTTCCGGGAGAGGCCGTGTCCCTCAGGAGAGACGCCTAACCCACTGTCGCTGTCTTCATCCCCCTGCGAGGGGCCGGCAGCGTTCTGTCCAGCCGGCCCGTTTGTCGTCCGCCCCTCTGCCTACCTCCTCTGACCCCAAAGGCAGGGGTTTTTTGAGAGCAAGACCCGGGGTGGCGTAATTGACCCCAGTCGCCCTCTAGCAGGTGGCCCAATGCCCTGAAGCATGCAGCCCGTCCACCAAAGGGACTTAGTGCCTCAGTCCGCAAGCCAATGCCAGGCCACACTTCAACACCAACCAACACACACACACACACACACACACACACCCCTGACACTCCAGGAGAGACTGGATTCGCTCTGAAGAAGGGCTTCCTGGGAATGAGGGTTCAGCGCGGAAGCCAGGAGACTCGAGAGGATGGCATGGAGGTGGTGGGCAGAGGAAGGTGGGCTGCCCAGACACGCCTCCTGCCCACCCCTGCTGGACCCACCGAGGCAGCGGCCGTCCCGGCCCTGCGACAGGGGCTGGAAGGTCATATGGGGGCGTGGGGGGAGATGAGATAAGGAAGGAGCCGGGCTGTCTGGAGTGGGGATTTCCGCCTGCAGGCTGCTGGTCCTGGCTAGGATCGCACGGGGAGTCCCAGGCCGGTCAGGTTGAGGGGGATCGTGCACAAAGAACAGCCCTAGCGGGTGCAGAGCACACCTATCAGGTAGAGGGTTAGGCCCCCAGCATGAAGGCACGAGGAAGGGGAGATGCAGGATCATACCGTGGGGCTCCTGACTGCAGATCAGAGGCCAAATGGGGGCAGGGCAGGGCCCCCTGGAAGGAGGCACATTCTAAGGATGGGGCTGTCCCAGAGAAAGGGGAGGCTGCTTGGGGAGGCAGTCAGAGGCCTCCACTGGAGGTGAGCCGGCAGAGTCCGGCCCCTGCTAGCGAGGCTGCAGCCCTGTGGAGGGAGCTAGAGCGCAGCAGCCCTGAGGCCCCTTCAAACTCTAGAACCCTCTGTAGGGCCCCCCCAGTGCTAAGACAGAGGCGCTCTCCTCTCCCAGTAGAGCTGGGATCAGACTGGGAGCCAGGTGTGGCCAGTCCCTCCGGGCCCTCTGGCCTTCAAGCCTGCCCGGGTTAGAGCAGGGCCTGCCACTCCGGGCCCCCAACTCCGGGAAGCCCAGACTACACCCCGTCACAGCTGGTCAACGGCGGCAGCTCTTGAGGCCCAGACCCCCATCACGACAGCGACACAGGGGACTCCAGTCCTCCAGGCCAGAGGACAGAGCCAAGAGGGGCTCTGGCTCTCACCACACCCAGCTGCCGGGCCCCCCAGCACCCCCCTCGTCTCCAGTCCCCTCCCCTGGCCCACAAGCAGGTGGCTGGCCTGCCTCTCTTCCCCGGAGCTGACCACCGTCTCTCAGGGGGCCTCTGCAGCCCCTCACAGATAGGCAAGGCCTTGGGAAAGGAAAGAGGAAAGAAGGGAGGAGCCCCCAAGTCTGGGAGATGTCCTGCCCCGAAACCCAGCTCCCCCAGCTGCTGAGAGGGCCAGAGGAGGGAGGCCCACCGGAGGCCCCTTGACGCAGAGGCCCTCAGCCATCCCCGTCAGAGGCCGAGCTTGCCCCCAAATGCCAGGGGCTACCTGTACCCGCAGGGCCCGACTCCGCCTCTTGGTCAGCTTGGCAATCATGTCCACCATCCCGTCCCCTCGGAGCTGCTGGGACAGAGCCCTGGGAAGGTTTCAGGGGTGGAGCCAAGGGGGCACAACCCCAGGGCTGGCACAGGGTGACGGGGAAACAAGAAGTTGCTTTGAGATGGCGGGAGGCTGAGCCTCCAGCCCATTTCCTGTCGGGGCTGCGGAAGTGCTGCCTGAGACAGAGGCTGCCTGAGATAGGGTGGGGTGGGGTGACGTGGGGGTGTCTCAGGTCGGGGCATTTTTATGTGTCCTGGGAAGCCTTCCTACTCAGTGCTCTAATCACGGGCGAGTTCTGTGTCCCCAGCCGGCCCCAGCCACGGGGCAGGAGGGCGCTGCAACCGTGGGTGGGGAGGGGGCAGTCGCAGGCCTGGCAGCAGGTGGAGGGGGCAGCTGGGTGCCGGGGGGCCCGGGCTCGCCTAGACAGGACACGGAGTGGCCCTCAATTCCCCCAAAGCCTGGGGAGGATGTGATGGGGAAGAGGAAGCTGGTGTGTGGTATTGCAGGGGGGAACGTCTCAAAGAGGAAGGGGCCTGGGCAGCTGTGGTATCAGAGGCAGCCCGCGTCTGGAGCCTTCCAGCCACACAGAGGACAGGAGGGATTTTTGACCACATCACAATCCACTCGCCTGACTGTCTGAGCCTGCCTCCTCCAGCCTCGGTCACCAAGATGCCACCCCCCGCGTGTCCGGTCACGTGCCCCCACTCTCCCAGGACCCAGGGAAGGGGACAGGGACTAGCTCCTCCACAGCCCTACAACCAACAGCTTCCCCTGGCCTCCCCTCTCTTCACCTTCCCGTCAGCTGGGTGTTCAAGCCCCAGCCACGCTGCCGCGCCCCCCACCCCCCGCAGCCCTTGGGGACCACATTGTCTTACTATCACCCTCATCGGTGCCTGCTCCCCTGCTCCAGAGGCACCAGGCAGCACCCTGCCACCCATCCACGCACCCACTGCCCACGGCTCTCCCACAAAGGCTGCCCAGCTCCTGCTTCAGGCTCTGACCCCCACCTTCCACCCCAGATCCCAGACCCCTGGTCTGCTGTTCTTCCGTTTCAGTAAGCCTCCTGTCCCCAGCCCTGGCCCGACTTCCTCCCCTGCCCACGTCCCCTAGGAAGGCCACTCCTTCCCTGCACCCACGGTGGCCTCAGGACAGGGACACGCACGTAGAGCCCCGCATGGTGTAGATGGGAACGTGGGACATTCGGGCAGACCACATCCAGCACAAGCCAGGGACTTCGGCCCTCCTCTGCCCTCAAAGCTCCAGTACCCCACCATCCCTCGTGGGGCGCAGAAGCCCGGAGCATCGGGGGCAGAGAGGACTGGAGTCCTCCCACTTGTCACACACATGACGCATCCCGCCGCCCCCGCCCTGAGGGAACACGGGCCACACGCGTGGTAGGTCACCAAGGGAGACGGAGCCAGGCCCAGGAGCCGGGCAGAGCCTCTGTAAATGCCAGGGCGGCCGGCAGCAGGGAGGAGCTGGGGCGGGCAAGGAGACAGAGGAGGCAGGTGGGGGAACCCGGATCCTTAGCACTGCCCGGCTCGAGAATTAGGAAGCGGGGTCTCCCCGAGGCAGGAACCAAGAGTGACCGTACAGGTGACCGGGACCGCAGAAAAGGCAGCCCACGTGCTGCTTTTGCCCAGGAAGAAGCCTGGCCCCCATGCCCGGGGCGCTCCCGGAGGGCTCCGGCCCCACACCCCGGGGACCGGGGACCGAGCCAAAGCCGCACAGCTCTAGGCTGCTCTTCTCCATCAAGGAGGCTGGCTCCTCAGGCCTCCAGTCTAGGCCTCCCCGCCCCGGGGAGAGGAGGCGTGACCACAGCAGCTCCCCGGGGGTCCTCCTCCGCTAACCACACCCTCGCGCCTCCCTCGCCTGGCCTCCGGAGGCACACGGTGGAGGAGGGGACAGAACAAGCCAGCTGCACATCGGCCGCCTCACCAGTCCTCTGTCCTCACCCCTTCTCCCCAAAAACCTCACAAGCAGGTGCAACCAGAAAATCCTAACAGCTCTCTGTTATGCCTGCAAATGCTCCAGGGACTGGAGCCCAGAGACCGGCTCAGGGGGCCACGGAGGGGACGGGACCTCCTTTGCTGATTCCAGGCCAGCTGAAGCAGGGGGAGGAAGAGTGGAGAATAAACTGTGATCTTTGCCTCGGGGAGCTTAGCGCAGTGCCCAGAACTGGCATCCTTCCCTCCCCTGAGCACGCCTTCTCCAGGACAGAGTCCGGGCCTCACCGTCTCCGCCCCAGCCCTGAGCGACGACGCGTCCACCGGCGTGCAGTGGGGAAGCTGGGGGTCACTCTGCAGGGTCCTCGAGCCTCAGAATGGTGGGGAAACATGCCTGGAGCTGCCCCCCCGCCCCGAGAGT
>CM052891.1:15305872-15382779 GCA_028534135.1 Potos flavus | reverse complement strand
AAAATGAATGCTTTCCTAGTCAAAAACCAAAATGGCCAAAATGAACAAAAATTAATGGGAAACTTGGAAAGACCCAATTACCGTTGATGAGAAAGTCTGCCCCTGACAAAGCACCAGGCCCAGAGGGGTTCACGGAGGAGGCTGAATGGTGGAAACCTTTTGATTCACCTGCTGTACCCTTTCCCTTGGCCAGGAGGTGACCCTAGGTTTCTCTCCGGCCGCAGCACCTGCAGACCCCCCAGCCACAGCACATCGGAACTCTGGGTTTGCCTGCCCAGCTCTCCTCCCCGACAGTCAGCTGCCTGAGGGCAGGGACCACGCCTTGTGTTTCATTGCCTCCCAGCACCCGGTCCGCCCCTGCCCCGTCCTGAATCAATGACACAGTAAGTGAAAAATCACAGTGCCTGTTGTCAGCGCCCCGGGATGCCCCAGGACCGTAAAACTCTCCCACCCAGAGCAAAGCAGGATGGATGGAGAGAAACCAAAATGCTAGCAGTCATTAGATGGAGATGTTCCCCCATTAGCCAAATATTTGCAGCGGCGTGAAACTATTTTTACGGGGGGAATTCAGAAGATTCCAGGAGTGCTCCAGTTGCATAGAGAGGGCGGGAAGGTGGCTGGGGGGGATCTGGAGGCGGGCCCCTTCTGGCACCTTTCTTGGTTCCTCTGGCTTCCTCTCTCGGGCCAAGGTGACCCAGCCCCCAGGACAGACATGGAAGCCTTGACAGGGACCCCTGCTCTGCTCCCCTGATGCCTCACGCTGGACCTCCACCCAGAGGGAGGAGAGGACGCAGGGCAGGGCCCACTGGAGCCCGAGCCTGGGCTGGACAGAAGGGTCCTGCAGGCCTCACTGTACCTTCGCAGCTGCTCGGGAAGTCCCCTCAACACCACCGTCCTTCCTCAGTTTGGCAAGAGAGCCTCCTGAACTTTAGCAAGGACCCGTATGTCCCTCGGACCCAGTCCTCGGCAGCCCCCTTTCTCTCAATGCCAACCAACATCAACTGTCCCCTGACGCTCTGGTCTGGAACCCTGACCCCTTTCTGCTCAGCTGACCCCAGTCATGCTGATGGCTTTCCCATGCCGAGGGCCTGGCGCTGAGTGGTCATCGGGGTTGACATTCATTGCCAAGTGCCTGGCCCTCCCCACTACTGGACACAGACAACTCCAGGAAAGGCAGAGAAGACGGATGGAGAGAGAAGCCGGCTGCTGGGGCTCAGGAAGGAAGCGGGGAGGCAGGTGGACCTGTCTCAGGAGGCCCGGCGGGGTTAAGGGGAACCAGAGACTGAGAATTGAACGATAAGGCCCAGGCTCAGGGGCGATCACCCAGGGGACCCCACCGAGTCATGGGGGCTGCCACGCCCCGGGGGGGGTTGCTCCTTTCTTCCTGGGGAGCGGTGGGTGGGGAGGACCACTGGTGGCCAGGAATGTGGGCCGAGGACGGGAAGGGGCTACCCAAGAACCTGCTCGTTCGCGGGTCAGGCCGCAGGCTGGGCAGCGGGGCTCCAGGGTCAGCCTGGGGCTGCAGGTAAGTCAGGCCAGGTGCCAAGAAACCGGCTGGGCCGCCCCAGGGCAGCTGACCTCCCTGGGTGGGGGAGGGGCGGGGAGAAAGCCGGTTACTGGGAGGAGGGCATGCAGACCCGGGCCTCACTGGACCCTCCCCTTACTGGACCCTCAGTAAGAGCGGCTCCCCTGCTCTTACTGGTCCCCCTTTCCAGAGGGCCCCCTGGCTCGTCCCAAAAAGAGATCCAGGTCGGTCTGTCCAAGGCCAGTTCCTTTGTCCCAATCACAGCTGCCTGGGGCGGCTCTCGGAGTGTGTCCCAAGGAGTGGGTGCCAGGCCTGGGACCCAGAGGGGAGGGTGGGGCCCGCGGCAGGTGGGTTGCTGCATGGGTACCGAAAAAGAGCAGGCGGAGGCGAGGGAAGGAGGGAAGAGAGTGGGAAGCTGCCACGCCACGCCCCCCGTGCCCCTGTCGGAGTTGAGGGGTCACTCACAGTTCTCAGCAGAGCACCGGCCAGGGCCGCCCCGGGGCTCCTTCCAGTCCAGGCCGCCTACTCAGGTGAGGCGCCTCCTGGGCCGGCTGCCTGGGAAGCTGCGGAGGCCCGGGGCTGTACCTTGGTCCTCCCTGCGGCCAATGCCTGAGCAGCGGGGGCGGGCTCCAGGCCCCACAGCCGGCCTGGGCCTCTCCGCCGGAGGCCCCTGGGGCGGGGATGGTGACCGCACCCTGAAATCCCCGAGTCAGCAGGTCCCCCCTTCCCAACCCCACCCGCGGCCCCAGGGGAGGAGTCTCAGAGGCCCCTCCTCCCCAGGCTTCCAGGCTCCCAAAGCCCCTCCTTAGAGGGGGTGGGGGCAGAGTGCTCCCCCTTGCGAAGCCCTCCTCCTTCTCTCCCTCCACCGGAGTGCCTCTGCTCTCTCCCTGGACAGCTTAGTCTCCTACTAGGTCCCTAGTCTCCCCCAGGGGCCGGGTGGGAGATGAAGGTTTGGAATTCCTGCGTCCCTTCCCTGTGACCGGCGCCCAGGGCTGGGCACATACAGGCCTCTTAGGGAATCCGCGATCGCCTCCGGCTTGTACTGTCCCCGCCGAGGGGAACAGCCAAACCCGCAGGCCACCGGGCTGAGACTGAACCTGGGGGCAGGCGCGGGGTTGGGGGTCAGGAAGCATGGAAGTGACTTGCTCTCAGCCACCTCCTGCCTGGGTGACCTTCGGCCAGCCGCTAACCTCCTCTGAACCTCTGGCAAAGGGGGCACCCATGCCCACCTTCTGAGCTGCTGGGAGGATGAGCCTTTGGGTGAGAGCCCGCGGGACCATTAGCCCCTTCGAGACAGGGTCATGTCATGTGTGACACGCTTTGTGTCCCCAGGGTCCGGCACTCTGACCAGGACACACCAGGTGCTCATTATGGGCTAGTTGAATGGAGGGCGAATAAGAAGATGAAAATGCCACCCAAGGTGGAGGTTTCTCTCTTCTGGGTGGGGGGGTCCCCTGCCTCTGTCGATGGTCCCACACCCATGCCACCCTCTCCCCGTGGCCAGTGGCCCGCCCTCCTCCACGACCCTGACCCTCCATCTTCACATCCTTGCCCCTTGCCTCAGAGTCAGTGGGTCCCTCTCCCTCTGCCCTGGGCGCCCCCTCAGCCTCTCTCCCCGAATCCTGCCTCACCAACCCCCTCCTCACTGTCCTCAGCCTCCCGCTCTTCTGGCCCCTGACCACTCACTGCGATTTGGGGAGCCTCCCCTCTTGTGCTCCACCTGCCTCTGGCCACACAGCATCTCTCCCTTCCCTGCCAAGCTTCTGAGCTGTCTACACGCAGCCTGTGTCCTCACCTTCATCCCTCTGACCTCTGACCTCTGCCTTCAGTAACCCCTTGACCTGCTCCCGATAAGGCGGCTGGCTGACCTTGTGGTCACCATTTCCGAGAAATGTTTAATGGCCTTTATCTGACTTCTCCTTTCTTCTGGACACTTCGCGGTGTCTGGGCCAGCACTCTCCTGCTTTTCCTCCTTGCTCCCTATTTCTTCCTCTCCACGGGCTCTCCGCTCCCGCATCTCCAGCACCACAGGCTGAGGGCCGCCTCCTGGGCAGCAGGCCCAGCTAGCCGGCTGCTCCCTGGCCCTGTCACCGCCGGATAAACCGCTGTCTGCGGGGCATGCAACTGGGAGACGGGGATGCAGCCCGCCTTCTCTCCCACCTTCCTCAGCCCATCGGCCCCCAGATCCCTCAGCGTCGCCTTCCCAAATCTCCCATCATCCCTGCATGCCTCGGAGACCACGAAGGTCCTCGGCCCTTCTCAGAGTCCCAGCCACGGGGGTCTTTTCTGAACCCCACTCCCTTCTGTGCTGAGAATCTTCCAGCAGAGGCAGAGGACATGCACAACCCTGGTGAGAGCCCATGAGGCTGCGCCCGGCCAGGCACCACCCACTCCCCCCAGTGCCCCAGCAGCGCAGGGCGGGGGCGGGGCTGCAGGGTCCCAGGGATGCACATCCCACACCCACACCCGTGCCCGGGCGCCAGGCCGGCCTGAGGCATCTGTCCTCTCTTGCGGGGCCGTTCACCCAGATGGTAGCTCTCTGGGGCTGGGGGCCGGGGGCGGCGGGGGCGCTGTGCCTCACCAGGAGCTTGGCGACGGGAGGCCAGTTCCTGCTTAGTTAATGAGTGAATGAAGGGGAAGGGTAGCAGCGCCTCTCTTGCCTCCTCCAAGAAGAAACCAGGAAGGCTCACCTTTCAGGAAATTCCTTCTCCGAATGCTGCCTTGAACAACTAAGAGCAGAACGGGGTTTCCTTCCCAGGAGAGAACCGACTCCCCACCCCTGGAGTGTGCAGGGGAAGGGGTGTCAGGGAGACCCACAGCTGACACTGGAATAAGGCGGGATCGCAGGGAGTGTGAGATTAACCCCATTACACAGGGAGGAAACGGGACCGGAGATATCAAGCGTCTTGTTGACGTCCCACAGTGAATTAGGGCCTGAAGCCGGACCAGGCTGAGCGTCTCTAACAATACTCAGGTCTCAGTCAGACGCCCCAGTTCCTCCTCGCGCGAGTACCACCCCACCATCACCTGTGTCCCCCACCCCCATCACACCGCCGTAACTGCTCCGAAAGACAGAGGGGCAAGCAGGACAGAGAATGTGGAGAGCCCCGGAATGCGGCTCCGAGAGCCAGCCCGGGAAACGGAGGGACGCCGGGGTGAGCAGCGCTGGCATCTAGCCATCTGTCCCAGAGAAGCTGGCCAACCGGCCAGCAGGGACGCCGGGCGCTAGAGCCCCCACTGCCCCAGTTCCCTCTGGGCGGAGTCCGAGTCGCGGTCCTCACCCGCCGAATGCCGTTCCCCGCCATGGCCACAAGGGGGCGGGCTCCTCCTTGCAGAAACCAAAGCGAAGGTGGCGTAGACCCGGGACGCCAGCCAGCCTTGAAGGAGCGCCTACTACGTGCCAAGCGTTTCCATGCCTCACCTCGTTGAAGGCTCACAACACTAATCCTTCACACAGGAGGACACTGGGGGTGGGGGAATTAAGTGACCCCTCAGCAGCTGGCAGGTGACCCAGCAGGGTCAAATTCGAGTCTCTCTAGCTTCAAATCCTGAACTCTTTGCACTGTAACCAGATCCGGCGGTGGGAAGACCCAGGAGGTCACAGACTGGGACGGTGCCTCCATTCCGCCGGGCATCCCAGACTCAGTCCTGGCATGTGCCAGGCATCAGTGTTTACATCAAGTACATTACATCAAGTACAAAGAAAGAAATCAGAGACTTGCAAGGTTTAGGGGTCATCCATCCACCCTTTCCACCCCTCACAAATTGAGACCCTGAGAGAGGAAGTGAATTGCACATAACTACCCAGCTGGTGGCAGATGTCATAAGGGGGTCTGTGCATCCTCCCTCCACGGCTCCCCCGCCCCGCGCCCGCCCCAAGTTCCTAAAGTTCAAGATGTTAGGGCCATGCGAAGGATTCTGAGGATGTACGAGTGTTTTTTAAAACGTGTTCTATTTTCAATTTCCCAAATTAACACAACTGGATTCTGAAACAAAAAAAAAAAAAATACATCCTCACTATAACTGGACCTCTTCCTGAAACAAATCAAAATTGATTTGTTTTGTTTTGTTTTGCTTTTTATAAAGGGGGAACTGAAATGTTGGGAGAAGCCAAAAAGGGAAGCAGACCCCTGACTTTCACATTCATTATCTCATCTGACCCCCAAGCTTCTATGAGAAATGCTCCTAGGGCTGCCTGCAGGCCCACGACTCCATACCCCCGAAGAGTCTGGGAATGGTGTGGCTGTTAGGTAATATGGCGCGCACACCTGCCAGGAGGCTTGGGCCAGCACACCGTAATCAAGTTCATCTGCATTTCTGCAGGAAAACTACAGATAATAAAGACCACCGACGGCTTCACATGGCTCAAGTTAAATTCTGCCACCGAGTTAGGGAAATCATCCGGGCTCCGGGGAGCTTTGCCATTCCGGAATTGCAGAAAAGTGATGGGGAGCCTGCACCCCTGTCGCTTCTCGGTTGAGGAAAGTGAGGCTCGGGGTGAGGGAGCACGTCCAGGGCCGGCGGACACTGCTGCCCAGCGTCCAGCCGGACTCTAAGCCGAGGGGGTCTTCAGCCCTCCGCTCGCCTCCCCGCTCCCCGGCTCCGCGTACCTGCGGCGGGCGCTCCTCCCGAGGCGGGCCGCGCACGTCCTGGATGGCCTCGTAGACGTTCTCGGAGTCGCTGCGCGCCAGGGGCCGCGGGCACACCCAGGAGCCCGCCACGCTGCAGGCCTTGAAGCTGCCCGCGCTCCCGAGGAGGCCGGCAGGGGGCGCGACGGCGGCGCGCGCCAGGTCATCCAGGGACTGCGCGGGTCGCACAGGCGCCGCAGGCCGCGTGTACAGGCAGGTGGGCAGGCCGGGCGCCGGGCTGCTGCGCGGGGTCGCGGCGCCGCGCCGCGCGGGGCCGCACAGGGAGCTCACGCGGCCCCGGGGCTTGGCGGGCGTGCCGTCGGGGCCCGCGGGCGCCGGCGCGCTCACGAAGCGGTAGTCGTAGGCCAGCGGTTCGGGCGCTGCGGGGCCCGGGCCGAGCGCGGGCGGGGGCGAGGCGGTGGCGGGGTCCCCGAGCGCAGGCAGCTCGCGCACGTACTGAGCCGGCAGGTAGAAAGGGCGGCCGCCGGGCTCGCGCCGGACGTGCCACCAGTGCTCCGTGCTGCGGCGCAGCAGCCTGTAGCGCTCGTTGGGCTGTATGGCCACGCGGCGCCCATCCTTGCCCGTGTACTCGAAGGGATGCTCCACCAGCACGTACACGTCCCCCTCGACGTCCGCCGCCATCGCGGCCGTGGCGTTTCCCTGTGGGCGACGAGGAGGAGGGGCGCGGAGGTCAGGGCCACCGAGCCGGGAGGAGAGCCGCACGGGGGGTGGGGGTGTACAAAAGACCTGGGTTCGAGTCCCGAGGCTGCCTTCCTCGTGTGCGTTAGGGCCTCAGTATTCCTATCTCAAAAGCGAGGGACTTGGATAAAATAATCTCTTAAGGTTCCCATTCTTACACTCGCTGATGGAATTATGACACTTTCATTCTGCGGTATTGGTTATGATTTGAGCCTCGATTCAATCCCTTCGTGGGGAGATAGTGGGTAATACTAACTCAGCTTCACAGCCAAGAAAGCCTTGACTCAAAGAGATGGGGTGATTGCCAGCGATAGGTCGACACCACATTTGTCTACAAAGTTGACTGGGGCTCAGTTTCCTGGTCTGTGAAGTAGGAAAAACAGCCCATTCCGTCTGCCCCCCTGCCCCGCCCCGTCCCACCCAGACGCCACCAGCCCTCAGGAAATTCGGGTCCCCAGAGCCTCTTCCCTCCAGGCTTCTGCACCCCGGGCCTCTGGGAGCCTCCCCGGCGCCGCTCTACCCCGGGAGTGTCCCTGCTTCCCATAGTCCGAGGGCCTTGGCATAAGGGACCGGGACTGCCAAGGTCGGGGAACCGGTTCTCTCGGTTTCTCTTTCCTTCCCCAGCGGCTTTGCCGCGGACGTGAACCCGGAGCCTGGCCCGCCCAGACCGGCCGGCACCGCCCCCTGTTCTCCGGCTCCCACCGCCACCTCGCGAGAGAGGGGCTCGGCCCTCGCGGGCTGCCCACCTGCCCTGTGATTTCCGCATTGCCCCACGAGAGTGGCCCCTAGAGAATGCACTTTGTGACAGTGACTACCCACGCGGCGTCCTCCTCCAAGCTCTCCTGGAGTGATCGCGGCACCCCACCCCTGTACTTGCCAGCTTTGCTTGGTTCTTGGTGCTGCCCGGGCTTGGGGGTCAGGGCCTAATTGTAAGTCTGCCTGTGTCTCCCCAACAAAGAGATGAATCGGAGGCTCCTTCCCTAAGGGGCTGGTCCCTCCAAGCCTTTGCACTGATCCAATCTCCGGCCCAATAAAAGTGTCCCGGGAGCAGCAGCTGGGAGTCGGTTGCTTGCTGAGACTGAGGAACCCAAGGAACAGGGTCTGGCGGGAGGCTCGCCGCGCTCCTTCACTACTTTCTTAAGCTTTCCTCGGTGGAGAAAGGGGTGCGCGCTGGGCCCTGGAGGTGTCCTAAGTGAGCTGGCGGGAGCTAAGCCAACAGACCCCTGGGACGATACCCCTTCCCGTCACCTTCGCCTGGGCCCCCGCCGCTCACTCACGTTGGCGGGGCAGGTCTCTGCGGGCCCATGGGCTGGACGGGCGGAACCAGCGGACAGATGCAGGTTAGGCCCCTGCCATCTCCTTGGGCGGGGCTTCCAAGGGCTAGGTCGGGGGGACCTCGGGGAGCAGGAGCTGGCAAGGGGAGCAAAGAGGGAGAGGGATGCTCAGGAGGGCTGCCCCCCATCCCGAACGCGGCTGTATCTGGGAGGGGCGAAGAGGAGTCTGGGCCGGTGGGGACGTTGGGTGGGAGCGGGGCCCAGAGCAAGAGAAGGGGGAGCGGGAGCTGGAAGGGTTGCGACTGAAGGGGTGCTGCCGGGTGGCGAGCGGAGCCCAAGGTGGGTAGGGTCCCACCCCTGCGGCTCCTCCCGTCCCCTCCCCACCCCCGCCGTGGGATTTGTTGTCCTCGAGCCTTTGCGTCCCGCCGGCGCTCTGCTCTGGGACTGCTCGGCCCCGGTTCGTTGTCTCGCTCAGGCGTTGCCATACCAAGCAAAGCCATTTGTACCCTGAATCACCGACTACCAGCCCTTTCCAGCCCGACTGCAGGCACTACTCGCTTCGGACCCGCCCCCGCCCTCCCCAGGTCCTTTCCGGGCGCAGCTTGGCGGGGCCTGGAAAAACTCGGAGCGGAGATCCCACCGCAGCGATGCCCACCCGAGCGCAGGGTCTCGGGCTGGGTGGGGAGGGCACCCGGGACTGGGCTCCTTCCCCAAGTCGGGGGGAGCGAAGAGAAGCGGAGGGATAAGGGGAGCGGGGAAGATCCCTGGAACTCGGGGGCTGACCCGTCGCCAGGAGGTGCTTTGGGTCCACTGCCTGGGCGACGCGAGCCACAGCGGCGTCAACGCCTGGGTCGGAGCCGGGGGCCTGGACTTGGACCCCTCCTGTCCCCGGACGGAGGGCAGCCTTTCGCATCTCCGCTGCTCGAGGGGGATTCGACCCGCGCGGCCCAGCGCCGGGTGAAGGGGAGCAGGCTCGCGCGGCGCTCCGGGGGGAAGGACCCATCACTTGCGGCACCGTACCCTCGCCCCCGCCCCAGCACCCCCCACCCCCGGCCCCGCGCGGCCTCGGCACCTCGGGCTGTCCGCTCACTGGCTTCGCCTCCGCTTGTCCCGGCAGGCGCGCGTGGTTTCGGCGTCCGCCGCTCCCTCCTCCACCGCCCGGCTCCCGCGCAGCCCTGTTTCCTGTTCAACAATACAGCGAGGGAGGCACCAGCGAGAGCGCCCGGCAGAACTTCCTCCCGGGCTGCGGCAGGGCTGCGGCTGCTCGAGACAATCCCCGGTGTCCTGGCTTCCTGTCCCCTCTGGGCCGGGCCGGCGCCCTGGGAGTCAGACGCCGCCCTCCCCCCTGCACCTCCCGGGATCCTGGGCCACACCTGGCTGCCTCCTAGGAGGCTGAGGCAGTAGGGCCGGGAGGATGGCATGGGGGGGGGGTCTCCTGGACTACTGCTGGCCAGATTTCCCTCCCACTGTGTGATTCCATCCCCCCGCTGCCCCGATCGTCCTCTGGAAGACCGCCACCCTGCACGCTGTCTGCAAGGTCAGCCCAGAGCAGCCTGCTGGATCAATCTTCTCTCCTGTAAACTGGGGACAGCAACGCCTACTTCACAGGATAGTTGGCAAGACTGAACCGAGAATGAGTTGCACCAAACACAGTATAGTATTATCACATTATTATTGTAAGAACACACATTCGTTATTAACATTTTTATTAGAAGATGAGCTGTCCTCCTCCTCGGTGTTGGGCTGGGGTCTCCAAACTCCCCATTCTCCTTTAGGCAGAAGCGGGAAAGGAGAAAGGAATGTCCTCAGGGGCAGCTTGCTGAGGATGGAGAAAAAAGGCAGGGAGCACCGACCTCACGTGCCGGTCCCCAGGCCTCAAACCCAGCTCCTTCGGTCTTCTCAGAGCCCACCCCCTACCCACCCTGGAGAGACTTGAGGCCCCTGAGGGAAGCTGGGGCTCAGGGGATGCACAGAAGAACCCCCCCCCCCCCACCTCCAGGGGCTGAAAGGCCTCTGCAAGGATGAGGAACTGCAAAGCCGAATGTTTCAATCCCACTTTCCTGCGACCCGCTTCCGGGAACTGGTCTGTTTCCTTCTGTCCTTGCCATGGGCAGTGGTGGGCTTCTCCCAGAACTTCAGGGGAAGGTAGCAGCCAAGTAAAGGCCGCGTGGAGCCCTGAAACCATGAGCCCTGATTCCGGCCCTGCTCAAAGAGCCTTTCCTCCCTGAGCCCCCTCACCTGCTTTGGAAAACCCAGCGGCAAACAGTCCTGACATCCCTCACGTCCCGGGGTCAGGGGTCTGCGCTTTGACACGCACGGGGAAGCAGCCCCCGTGGTGGGATTTCAGGCATCAGCTTTAGCTGCAGACCGAACAGTCACCTCTCCTCCCTCCATGCCCATGCCTGGCGCGCAAGCCCCCTGCTTGCAAATGTTTGCCCCAATCATCCCTCTCCAGGCCTCCCATGCTAACGAGAGCAGAGCGGGGGCCCCATCCGAGGACGATAGGATGGCTGGTGGCCTCCCCCAACCAGTGGCAGCATCAGCATTCAGAAGCGAGACCAGGGATAAGAAAAATCAGGTTTACTGTAAAATCATTCAAAAATCACACTGCAGCAGTTCCTTCCACTCATCGCAAAGCACGGTTCAGGGCCAGCGCCCCTCACTAGAAACAGTTTATTGCATAAAATGGCATTTTAAAAACAGTGTGGGCACCACTGAGGTTCAAGTCCGCTTTCCATTGAGGGTGAGAGGGTGAAAGCTAACTCATCTGGAAGCATTAGTCGCTTTCTGGTACTGAGCAGGGGGTCGGTTCTAATGCTACGAGTCCCTGGGGGGCGGCCGCGGGGCAGTCAGGCCCCCCCCCAACCCAAGCGAGCCCTCCGGGGCGGCCCTGGGCTGCACCACCCACCCCCGGCCAGTGCCTGTCCACCTGGGGCCCGGGGCACCTGCGGCTCTGCTCGGGCTGGGCTTGTGGGGGAGCATTAATGCTGGCTGTGGGGGTGCGGGACAGGGATCGGGACCAGCTTGCCCGTTTAGGAGGCTTTAGTGTGCTGGGCATGGGCGTGCACCATCTTCCACGACGGGGACAGAGAAGCTGTGTGGCAGCCCTCCCCCCCGCCCCACTGCCCACCACCTCCTTTGTTCTATTGCACAAGTCACCCAGCTCCACGGGCTGGGCAGGTGACTCAGCAGCCAAATCACCCCAAGGGAGAGGTGGGAGTAGATTCATCTCTTAACAGGGACAGGCAGGCTCCCCCGGTGGCCCCCATCCAAGCTGAGAGCAGACAGGAGGCCGGGGGACGCCGGTGGGGGGCTGTGGGTCCAAAGGAGATGGGAGAAGGCAGCAGAGAAATCACCTCCAAACCGCAGGGTGTCAACGTCACTTTGAAAACAATTTCCGGCTCCCACTCCACCCCAAGACCCCTTGAAAAGGCAGTCACGCTCCAGTGATATTTCCCAGCACTGGCAGCGCCCCTCCTGGGCCAGTCCAGCAAAGCTTTGGGAAGTCATGGCTTTGGAAACTGACGCTGAGCATTCTTCTGCAAGGTGGCTGCCCCCGCGCGTCCTCGTCCGTCTCCACAGTGGGCCTGGCACTCTTCGCGGAAGGACGGGGCTCACCACTCCACAGTGCGGGGCCTGGCTGGCCCCTGGCCTGGGCTCGCTGCCCTCTCTGGGGGAGGGGTGTCCCCCTGACAGCGTGTCTCCAGCAGCCCCCGGCCCATCGGGCCGCATGTCTGCGGTAGGCGAGGAGGGCCAGGGGCTGGGGGGGAGGGAAGATGACCCTGGCCTGGACCAAGGAAGGCGCAAAGTGCTGACAGTGCTGGTTCCGAGTCACCCCCTTCTCCCGCGGGGACCGAGATCCCAGGCTATAGGGGAGCCAGGGGGCTCTGACCCGGAAAAAGGTGACGGGGTTTTCAGGGGAGGAGGACAGGGCAGGGCGAAGAGAGGCGAGGGAGAGGAAGAGGGCGGTCATCAGGACTGATCCCGCCAGCCCCCGGGCAGTTTGGCACATCTACTCGAGCTGTGCGCAGCGAGGGCCCGAGGGCCCGGCGTGGGGGAGGGAAAGGCACCCGGTCTGGCCGACAGGCTCTGGCCCCGAGGTGGCCTGCCCGCCCCGCCACCCGCCAGCCTGCGGGCCAAGTGTTCCCACACGTTCGCTCGGCGTGAGAATGCCTGGATTTCTTGGGTGACTCATGTAGGGTCAAGAATAAAAAAATATTTTCTGTTGAAATATGAAGGGAAAAAAACCTGCCTTAAAAAACTAGACCTTTTAATCAGGAATGTGGAGTCAAGAATGCACCCAAGTCTCGTGTCCACAGTGTTTGACAGCCCTCATGGAGGTGTCGCGTCTGTGAGGAGAGCTGGGGGCCTGATTAGTGCAAAGCTCCCCTCCCCCCTTCCCCTGAGACGAGGGGACATCTGCTGATGCAGACGGGAGGGAGAGGGGGGCGGGAGAGAGACTGGGGGGCATCATCGAGGGCCTCATGGGGTAGGCTCGTGCTCCGGTCACATCTGAGTCTTCTTGACACGGGAGACAGCTGTGACACCTTGAGGGGATCCAGGCTGATGGCAACCCCAGCCGGGAGGGCCGAGCTGAGCGGGCTGTCCCTGCCGCGTGGTCCCGGGTGGGGACGGCACGCTGGCTTAGGCGGGCGTGCTCTGTTCCTGGTACTTGCGCCGGCGGGCACATCGGGGGCAGCCCTTCCTCACCACGGCCTGGCAGCTCTGGTGGAAGACGGTCTTGCACTCGCCGCACCTGGGGGACAGCAGCCAGCATTCCCCACCCGAGCCGAGCCCGCGGTGGGCGGGGGAGGGGGGGGAGGGGGGGGAGCGGCGAGTGCCACCCGCAACCCAAGGCCTGAGCAGCCTCTCCATGGCCAAGTAAAACCTCGAGGCGCTGACCGTGCGCCGAGCCACAGGCTCTGCCACACGCGCTTCTACCGCACGTCCTACCGATGCTGCTGGAGACTCGTGACATGATTCCTTGCCTGTGCTGAGAACACCCTGCCGTCTGAGAAACGGGGGCCCAGGGGCTGAATCTAGGCCATGAGACACCTACTGAAAACGAATGAATGCTCCCGCCTGCTCAGTTTTCCACTCCCACCTGGGCTGGAATGGAGGTTTGGCAGATGAATTTTTCCACTTAGAGGCTCCTGATAAGGAGTGCTAACCAGATAAGAACCACCATCACCGCAGGAGGGAGCCAGGCGGGGACCCCCACTGGGTGCTCACTTTGTGTGGCCTGTGCCCACACTCTGGGGCAGTCGCTCAGTCCCCCTCAACCCACTTGTAGATGACAGAACTGAGGCCCCGCTCAAAGATGCAGCAAGCTACCTCCTCTAGGGAGACAGACAGCTTCCTTGGTCTAGGGAGGGCCCTCGGAGGGCTCTCATGTCCCCCGAGCTGGCCCAAAGCTGGCCGTGGCTGCCCCGGGCATCGGCTGCCCTAGACGACCTCCCCAGCCCGAGGCTCCGGCACAGACGGGGCGCGCCCTGTGTTCCTGCCCCCCCAGAACGCCGGGGCCAGCTGTGGGCAGGGGGGGCGGGTGCGGCCGGCCGGGCGTCCCGCATACCTGACTGTGGTGTCGAACTCGAAGGGGAAGATGATGTCGTGGTGGTGGCAGATCTGGCAGATGAAGCCGCGCTGGGTGCACAGGTCGCAGTGGTAGACGTGCTGGGAGGCAAATCCGATGACGGCATTGAGGAAGCCTGTGTACGTCCCGTCGGCAATCTGCGGAGGGCAAGTGTGGGCCGTCGGGCCTTTTAGGCAGCTGTGCTGAGGCCGACGCCGTCAGGAAAATGTGGCCTGCCACTGCTCCTGCACCCTGCCTGAAGAACTCCTACCCCCAAAGAAGTCTCTCCCCACATGGGCAAGAAAGGCTCCCTGGATCAGGCTGAGCAAGGTGGGTGTCCGGCTCCCGGATGCAGAGGTCTCTGGGGATAACCGGCTTGGCAGACGAGACCCAAGTTCACAGTGCCCTCCCTAGAGGAAAGGAATGTCCCGGCTCTCACCCGTGGGGCCTGGCCTCCCACTGGGGATGAGTTCTGCTGCAGGGAAGGGGCTGAGGGGCTCGTGTGGCCAGGGTTCTGCTGGCCTGCCTGCTTCCTGCAGGGGCTGGCGCTCGGCCACTGCCCAGGAAGCACGCGACAGCGGGACACGCAGTCTGAGGGGCTGAGAAGCTGCAGCCCCCCTTCCCGCATCCTGGTTTCCGATTTCTCCAGGAATGAGGTCCCTCCAGAGAGGGTTGGGGGTTGGGGAGGCCTTCTCACCTGCTGGAGGTCGGCGACGCTGTACTTGTGGGGCGACTCCAAGAGGTAATTCCTGTGGTTGAGCCTTCAAACAAAACATAAGAGGCTCCTTAGAAGGTTTTCCACGATCCGGGCCGACCTGTGTTTGTTTTCATCCCTTTGGCTGCTACCCGGGTATGCACGCCCAGCAGGGCGGTCCCCAAGAGCCAGCTGAGCCACCTGGGTGGGGGAGCTGGTCTTCTGGGTGACCTGGGGCAAATTACGCAGCCTCTCTGCGCCGCAAGCTTCCTCACCTGAGAAATGGAGCTACTTTGGGATTCAATAACTTATCTGAGGCATTTGGCACAGTGCCTGGTGCACGGTAAACAACGAAGGCTTGTTGCTGACGACACTGTGCTGTACACTGGGGTTTGCTGAGAGAGTGGGGCTTAAATGCTCTCACCAAAGATCCCTATGTTGAACGAAGCAGACGGGGGGGGGGGCTTCGCAGTGCGCACACGGGCATCAAGTCATCATGGTGTCCACTGGGAACACCTCACCATTTTGTCAGTTATACCTCAACAAAGCTGGAAAAAATGGCAAAAAAACCTTAAAGGTATAAAAAATAAGACATCTATAAAAAAACAACGAGGAGAATGACCAAAGCTAACACTTGTACCAGGAATGGGGCTCAGAGCTTTATCCATTGACTCATTCCACCGTCCCGTGAGGTCGGTACGCTTATAATCCCCACTTTGAGAAGAGGGAACAGAGGCCCAGAGAGGTTAAACAACTTGCCTGCAGTCACACAGCCAGTGAGCAGCAGAGCAGAAGTCTGAACGCAGGAGTCTGGCTCTGGAGCCCGTCCCCGTACCCACCCAGTGAATGCCCACAGCTGTTGTCATTACCGCCACTGTTACATACCAGGGACAGCAATACATAGGATGTGGCCTCTGCCCTCCTGTCGCCCCTGGGCTGAGGGACAGTCACGGTTTCGGTGCTACGTGAGAGGCACGCGGATGGCCTAAGTACGGCAGATCCCACTTCACGGAGGGGTGGGGCTCAGGGGAGACAGAGGCCGAGGGTGGCTCTACTCTCCACCTCGGCCAGGGCAGAGATCTGAGGGGTTCCATCCTGGGGGATGGAGAGTAAACACCTGCAGAAATCCCCCTGGGACGACACTTGCCTGGCCCAGCCAGTGTGGGTACTGGGGCTGGGAGAATGCTCCAAGCCTAAGGAGGCACCGGGCATCTGGAACGGGGGCTCGGCCACGCCTCACCCTATGGCCTCAGTCGGGGCCTGAGGGAACCCGGTCCCAGGCAGAGATGACCAGCCCCACCAAGCAGCCCGGCAGGCCATGCTGTGCCACGAGGGGTGGGGACACTGCCAACCGGCTGCTCGGCTCACCATGCTGCTTTCCCCAGTAAACTTCCAGCTTTCTGGGAACAGGAAGCCGCCATTTATCACCAGGAAAACGCAGGGGGCGGGGGGCGCACAGGCTGTCCCCGAACTGGCAGGAAGGGTGGGACTGATCTGGATGGAGAATCATCTCTGTCATCTGCCCTCTGCTCCCACAGTCATGGAAGCCCCAGGGAGTGGCCAGGCCCAAGACCCTCCCTGCGAGCCACTGTCCCCTGGGCCGGTCACACACTCAGTGAGGCCTTGCGGGTGCTTTCCGGACGGCACTCAGTCCAAGCCAGAGGAGACAGAGCAGGGGCCCCGGGGCGAGCTGCTGCTTCCCATCCTGCTGTCAGGAGAGAAATCCACACCCCAGAGCCGCTCTGGGACCCCGTTCTCCCCGCCACAATCAGGAGACCCCTCTCTGTCCTCTTCTGTGTGAGGCTGACTGTCCGGGTGGAAGGGGCCCGAGGAGTGTAGGGCATTCTGGAAGAGAGTGGAAGACAAAGGCGAGGCTGTCCCTTCACCCCTGCAGCCAGTGACGGGGCGGGAAAAGGCGCGGGCCCAGGCTGTGTGACTCCTTTGAACTCGGGTCCCTCCTCTGCCCACCTATCCAGGGCATTTCTAGAATGGCTCCTTCCCAGAGGCCGAGAGAGTTCTCTGGGGCTTCTCTGGCCCCTGGAGACACGTCCAAGCCTGTCCGAGGATCCCCCTTCTCTCAGAGGGCTCAGCCAGAGGGCTGCCACTAGCAAAGGCGAACTCCTCCCTGACTTCACCACTCACACTCAAGGCCTGCCTTCCTTCTCAACCATTCCGGTCCTCAGCCTCCACTCTGGCCGACTCAGGCCAGGCCTCCTCACTTCCCTGCGCTAATTACTATATCAGCCCCGGGGCCCCACTGCTGCCAAACTGGGCTTTTCGCTTTCTTGCTTACTTTCTTCTTTCTTTTTATAATATTTTATGTTTAAGTAATCTCTACACCCAATGTGGGACTCGAACTCACAACACCAAGATCAAGAGTTGCATGCTCCACCGACTGAGCCAGGAGGGCACCCCCTAAACTGGCCTTATTTAAACCCTGCAGAATGTTGAGTCCCGGGTTCAAAACCTTGCAAAGGGCTCCCCACTGCTGGCAGGATAAATCCAAACCCCTTTAGTGTGGCACCTAGGACATTTGAGGTCTGGCGCCCGCCCCCACGATCTGGCTGCACGGAACCCCTCAAGGGTCCTGGCAAGCCACATTCCCACCCCCTTCCACATCACAGATCCCCTTGAGCCAGGAAAGCTGGGCCCTCCCTTCCCCTTGTTCTTTTGGAAAATCCCAGTTCACTATGTGCATGGGTAATGACAGAATTCTACAAGCATGCTCTAACAGTACTGATGGTGGTGGGTAGGGGTGATTGGAACTTTCTGCCTGATTCTTTTATGCTCTTTGAATATTGACTATCTCTATAAAAAAGAAACGCTTTTTTTTTTTTTTTTTTTTAAAGAAAAGAAAACGCTGCAAACCCTCAGCTCAGACGCCATCTCCCCTGGGAGCTTTCTTGGCCCTCCGGCCCCGACGAGGCTGGGTCGGGTGCTTTCCCTCACGGCACGAATCGTGCTGACCCGGGGCCACCTGTGTCTTTCTCCAGACTCTGAGCCCCTCACGGGGCCCTCATCACAACTCTGGAAGGTGGCATGAGCACAGGGATGACTGGCCCATTTGGTAGACAAGCTGAGGCTCAGAGAAGTGAACCGACCTCTCTGAGTCACACAGCAAGACTGAGAGTGGGCAGAGGCTGCTCCCAAGCTCCTTCACTTGCCCCATGCTGCTTCCAAAATGGGACCCCCACTGGACTAGCCTTGCTCTCTCGAAGGCCAGTAGGCTGCACAGTAGGTCTGCAGTGCTGCTACCCAAGGATGGGAACGGCAGGATCAGGGAGAAAGAAACAGGCTGCCCTGCGGGTCAGCCCAGACAGGTCCACAAGGCCCAAGACCGCAGGATCGGAGCAGGGCGGGGCCGGGGAAGTGAGGCCGGCAGCCCCCAACCCCTCCGGTCTGCTCAGGTCTGCGGAAGATCCCTCCGACCGAGGGTGATGACAACGAGATCTTACCACCCTGGTCGGTGGGAGGTGGGGGGGGGGGCAGAGGGCAGACTCCGTGGAGCCCTGCGTCCTAGAATCTCAGAAAGGAGGGCAGTGAGGGAAGACCCAGGCACCCAGCAGATGATCACGACAGGCAAGGCCTCCCCGGGAAGCGGCCTGCTAGGGTCCCTCGTGGTGGCCGCCAAAGCGCTTTCCGTCCTTTCAGGCCCTGAGCAGACCGGGGCCCAGCTGGCTGCTCTGGGAGCCTCTGAGGAGCCAGCCTCTCCCCCATGCCTCAGAGGGAGCTCCCCGCAGGAGCCCCGTCCTGAGAGTCCTGGGGGGCCTGTACTGGGCACTGCCCGGGCCCCACACGGCCACGGGAGAACGGCCCTGGGAGAACGCGAGCCGGGAGCCTAGAGCTGCAGCCCAGCAGAGGGCGGGCCTCTGTGCCAGGCCTGTGTGGAGGAGCGGCTGCTGAGCTGCTCCAAGTCCCCAGACACCCAGCCACGAAGCCCCACTGGACAGAAGGCACCAGTTCCTCCACCTGGGGTCTGCCCTCCTGAGGGCCAGAGGACAGCCCAGCCCCGAGGCCGCGGCCTGCGCCAGGAGGCCTTTATGACAGGCCAGAAAGACCCTAGCTCCTTGCTGCAGGACAGCATCGCCTCCCAACCCTGAGGAGGCCCCCAGGCTCCGGGGGCCGAGAAGCTTCTCCAAGAGCATCCTGAGGGTCCCACCCTAATCTTGCCTTCTGAGGATCTTGGGAGGGATGCTGTGCTGGACAGCAGCGAAGCAGCCACAGATGGAGGACTGGGGAGGGAGGGGCCGGGGCAACAGCGCGCTTGCCTCCCAGCCTCCTCACACTCCCCCCTTCCCTCCTGGCACCTCCCACCCCTGAGTTCTCTCTGCTCTTTCCGTGGAGGGGGACTTCGCTCATGGCCCGTGCACACTCTCCGTTCTGTCTGGATCCCTCTCTCCTGAATCTCTTCCCCTTTCCAATCTCCTACTCATTCTCCAGGCTCACCATATTTGTCAACTCCTCCAGGAAGTCTTCCCTGCTCTGCCCTCCTCCAATCCTCTTAACCGGCCCACAAACCTGGGCTCTTAGAATGTTCTCAGTAAACATTCGTTGAATGAAATGAATACGTGAAGAGATAAAAGCCACTCTCAGAGCATGGGTCGTTTTCCCAACCTAGTGGGAAGGTGGCTTCTGCCCAGCCCTGGCGTGCTCCCGAGGCGCGGGTGCCGGCTGCGGCTGAGTGCGCGTCACTGTGTTGGGGTGTGTGCAGGCTGCTCACCTCTTGCTCAGCTCCTTCAGGGCCCCGCTTCGGCACAGGCCCAGGTAATCCCCCAGCAGCTTCAGCTGCTCCCGGCGGCTCCGGACCAGGCGCATCAGCTCCACGTGCTCGTACAGCGAGGCGTTCAGCAGCTGCAGGTTGATGAGGGGCTGGGCCCGGATCTGCGTCAGGAACCTCAGGGCCTGCCGGCAGACCTGCAGCGCCGCCCGACGGCGGGGCCGGGACAGCACGGCTGCCTGGTGAGTGCCTCTGGGACAGGCAGGGTCCTCCCGACCCGCTCGCCGGCGCCCCCCTGCAGGGGCACCACCTCCATTCTATAGACGGGGGAACTGAGGCCCAGGCGCACGGCTCATAAAAGTCAACACGTGAACGCAGGTAACCTAAGGCCCAAACCCACTCCCCCTCCACGGCACCCGCCGCGGCCCCTCTCCCCCTGGGCCCACAGACCCTTCCCACTCTTTCCTGTCTTCCCAGCCCCCATTTTCCCGCCTAATGGAAACAGGCTCTGCCCCGGGGCCGCCTCAGGAACCAGGTGACTGTCTGAGTCAGGCTCCAGCCACAGGAAACCACAGATCAGACTCAGCTTAACGAGGTTTCCCGAGCCCCCCAGCTCTTGCCAGCAGCGCCAACCAGGGTTCCCCCGAGGCCCTGTGCAGAGGCGAGCCATCAACCCCGGCCTCTCCCAACTCATAGGGTGTTGCAGGTTCCTCCCTCAGCCCTGACCCTCACGCCAAAGCCACTTACTGAGCACCTACTATGTGCCACACGTGGGCTGCGAGTCTCGGCCACATCCTTTCCTCAGGCTTATGACAAGCTAACGGGGAAGGTGTCATCATCCCCATTTTATAGATGAAGAAACTGAGGCTCCCAGGAGATAATGTGGCTTATCTAATCTACCCACAGAAAGTGGTAGATTTCTGAGTGTGGTCTCTGCACACTTGGCTGCCTCATTAATGAGAAGCCCCTCCCTGCCTCAGTGTCCTCCTCGCCGTGACAAGTATGGAGGAGCCGAGACCTTCTCCACCATCAGCTACCGTGCGGTGGTTAGGAGTCGGGCTTTCAAGTCAGAACTGAGTTTGAATCCTGGCTCTACCACTTCCTAGCAGTGTGACTTTGTGACATTTAACCTCTGTGACTCAGTTTCCTTGTCTGTAAAATGGGGAGAACAAAAGCACCTCCCTTATGGGATTATTTTGAATTGAGATAAAAAACACAGCATATCCTCAGGAATGGGAGCTGCCTTCCCTGAGCCTGTGCGGCCCCGGGGTCCCCTGAAGCGTGGGGGACGTGACAGGGCCCTGGGAAGACAGTCACACTGGTGGCTGGGGAGCCTCTGGCCTCCTGTCATCCAACTCCACCACCATCTCTTGCCTCCCCCAGCAATGGACAGCTCCTTTTCCCATCTCCCAGAGCCCTGAAGTACCAGCCCCCTGGCTGGTGGGCAGCCGGGCAGCAATGGCCTGGGGATTCTCCTCCAACGGCTCATCTCTGTCCCCGGCCCAGCCCTTCCCACCACTCGGCTTCAGGCCTTGGGCGAGGCTCAGATGAAATCACGCATAGGAATGTGTGCTGAAAGCTGCCAAGCACCGCCGTGGATGGTCCGACGACCGGCAGGAGCTTCCTGCTCCCAGGGGACTGTTCCTGGCCTGTGGGCTTGCAGGAGACAGGCAAGAAAGAAGCCCCAGCCTCGGGCTCACATCCTGCCTAGTGCCAGCCAGGCCTTGCCCAAATGGATCAGCCAGTGGCAACAGTGAACAATGAGGCCCCTAACCCACGAGCCAGCCACTTTCTATTTCGAATGTTCCTGTCTTTCCCAGGCCAGGGATCTTCGAGAGAGTGAGAGCTGGATATTTCCTGATGTCAGATATGCCAAGAAAGTACTGTCATTTTCTAGGTGGGAAAAGGAAGTGGCACAAGGATTACAGCAATGATTACGAAGATGGCTTAACAAGTGTCCGGATGTTGTAAATAGTGAGTGTGTTTTATGGCCAAGGAATTATTTGCATTTGTGATGGTTCTGAGGTTTAATATTCTACAGGCAGTTAGTAAAATACTTACCACTGGGGGAGGAGTGGGGACAAGGTAACGGACCAAAAAGCCAAGGAGAAGCTAATGTCCTTGGGGTTCCAGTCTCCAGCAAGGTGGCGGCTGGGGTGGCAAAGAATCTGAGAGTCACGCACGTTCCCTGGGCTCTGATGACACATCCGCGGCCAGCAGGCCTGGGTCTTGAGAGAAGTAAGTAACTTCTCCTTTGTGCTTCTGTGTCTGTCTTAAGCAGCAATCTGTGCCTCTGGGGTAGAGCCAAGTTTGTGCTCCTCGAGGCAGGCCCTGACCAAGTGAATTAGGGGCTGAAGGTGTGACAGACCTCAAGAGAAAAGAAGGGCACTAACACAGGGCTCTAAGACACGGCAGGGCCGTCCCTGTTCGTCCTTACACAACCCCGAGGCACACACTTATGAATCCCCCTTTACAGACAAGGAAACTGAAGTCAAATAATTGGCTAATGGTAACACAGCGAGGTAAGTGGGTAAGCTCAGGTGGAGAAGAGGAAATGTGAAAGACCTAGGAATACATCTAATTCAAAAGCATTTGGTGAACATAAAAAAGTACCTAAGGCTAAGTGATCCTCGATGGACAAAGCAGGTTATGAAGCAATACAAGTCCAGGATGATCCCAGCTTTACAAACGTACATACACAGATCCCTAGAGAAGGCTGATGCTCGGGGGGGGGGGGGGGGCGGGGGGGGGGGGGGGGGGGGGGGGGGCGCGCCGGCCCACCCACCCACCCATCTACCTCCCACCCACCCACCTATCCATCCACCACCCACCCACCCATCCACCCATCCTTCTACCACCCATCCATCCATCCACCCACAACCATCCATCTACGTATCTAATCTACCCTTCCTTATCTGTTTGTCTGTCTGTCTGTCTAACTGGTTGCCGGTGCCTTACACAGTTAGTCCGCAGCCATGGGGAGCTGCAGAGAACCATCCTCGGACCTCCAGTGGAGGCCCAAGGTGTCACTGATAGAGCTCCGCCCAGGGGCTAGAGACCAGCGCCATGTTTTTGCCTTGGTTGGCTCCCCCACCATCATGGGGCCTGAACCAGTGACCCGGGCTTCCCTGGAGCCGAACTCCTCCACACAGATAAAGGGCAGCAGCAAAGGAGAGCGACCATTCCTCTGTCACTCAGCAGCCCCTGCATGGCCACGACAGGCCAGGCTCCAGGCTTACCGGGCGCTTGGTGAGGTCCCAGTTGTGGATGATCCTGGCCGGAATCACCGAGGCATCGTCTTGGTGGCAGATGTCACAGTAATAGAGGCCAGAGAAGGCACAAAGCTTGGGTTGTACAAATGAGAAGCCAATTTGTCGGGAGCAGCCTGGGGAGAAGGACAGCAGGAGAGTGAGCGGTGGGGTGGCCGGAGTCTGCGATCAGGGCAGGGGTCACTAAGCGGAAGGACCTGCTCTTTAAGGAAGGGACAGATTACAGAGAATACAAAGATAAAACCACCCTCACTCATATGCATACCGCTCAGACACAACCCCATTCGCGAGTGTTTACAACAGAACTCTGTTAACAATTGTTGCCATTTTATAGCTGAAGAAATCAGTGCAGAGAGAGGTGAGGAGACCCGCCCAGTCACAGGACGATGACGTGGCACAGTTGGCCACTGGACTGGGGTTGGGCTGCCGCTAGCGCCCACATCCTCTTCTACCTAGCTGCCTGTGTTCAACGTTCCCACTGCTTGCTCACCCAGGCCAAACTCTTGTAGGTCTGCCCCCTCCACTGGGGCCCAGAAATGGAAGCGACCGAGTCTGGGCCTCGGTGAGCAGGGTAGGAGCCGGGGACCTGGGGCCGGCCGCAGGGAGGGGGTGGGGAAGCCAGCCGGAGGCAGGGGGCAGTCTGGACATTGCCTGGCGCCAGCCCAGAGTCAGAGACGCCCGATACCTCGGTACAGTGGGGCAGGGCCCAGCTTCGGCCCCTCTGCTGGAGGTCCCTCCGCAGTGGCAGGCAGTGAGAAGCCGACTGGGGTACGCCCAGGGCAGAGCAAAGGCCTGGCTCCAATCCCGAGCACATGGCTGCCTCCCACAGGGCCGGGGGAAAAGGTCCCTCCGGCCTTGGGACCAGAAGGGCCGGCTCGTCTGCTTCCTAGCTGCCTCATCCTAACCTTTATTGAATTTTTGCAAGGTTCCGTCACGGTCTCTGTACAATTCAACTGTTACTGCTCTTCTGTGGGCGGTTACAGAGTTTAAACGAGGGGAGATTCTGAAAGCGTCCTGTCTACTATGAGTACAGCCAAATGTCAGCGGCGGGAACGAGCCTGGCCACAGAGCTGTGCTTGCAGCAGGAAGGGAGCCCAAGCTCCCCTGGGGCTGGCAGGTGACAGGCGCGGCGAGAGCTGCCCCGTCAGCATTCACACCCACGGGGGACTCTCCTCATGGGCCTTGGGGGCTGGCCTCCTCCCTGAGCCCAACACCCACAGGCTGAAGGTGCAAAGCGTGAGTGTTAGGGGCTGGCAGAGGGAGGGGGCGAGCAGGGACCTGAACATGTTTTCTGCAGGAAGAAAACCGCAGACCACTTCCTTCCAGATGCCCGAAGCAGACTTTCCCCTCTAGTCCCACAGGCTCCAGCCGACAGGACGGCCCTAAGCCACTTGCAGCCAGGTCTCCTGCTCTGGCGCTCTGCACCAGAGCGAAGTTCTCAGAGTTGGCCTGGAGCACCCGTGGGGATGGAAATGGGTGTCTGCATTGGGGAGAAGAGCTGAAAATGGAACATGAGCCGTGGACTATCTCACGGCCTTGAAAAGCAAGGCGGTGGAGAGGGTCTACGGGGACCTGATTGGAGCAAGGTTCTAGGACTGTCGAGGTCCTCATCCGACTCCACCTCGGGATAGGTATTGTGAGGAATAAATGAAATAATCCAAATAGAGCAGCTGGCCCAGTGCCCCCCACAGGAGAATCAGGTTGGAAGACAGTAATGACATAGCAGGTGTACGGACTGGGAATAATATCTGTGATACACTCTTAAGTAGAAAAAATCAAGCTGCAGGACAATATAGATCACCGTGCTGTCTCAAACAGTGGCCACGAGCCACGGGTACCCATTTCAATTTAAATGCCTTTACGTTAAATTGAAAATTCAGTTCCTCCAGCCACACTAGCTGCCTCTGGAGTACTTGGGGGCCACATGTGGCTCGTAGTTACCATACTGGACAGCAGAGATCTAGAACATTTTCATCATCAGAGAAAGTTCTACTGCACAGCCCTGGGTCGTATGAGCCCCCATTTTTGTAACTGAAAAAGGCTGTGTGCACTTGCGAACGCACGCAGGAATCTTTGGAAGGGTGCCATGCCCCACTCCAAAAGGATCGAACAATATGGTAATGTGATAACGAAGGGAGTGGCGAACAGAGCTCCCTGGATGGAACTCCCCGAGCAGAGAGCAGCACCGAGCAGAGCTGCCGCCCACAGGTACCGACCCCCGGCAGCGGGGCTGGCCTCCGTGGGTGCTGGGGAGAAGCAGAGGCTATGCGCTGCCCCATTGCAGGAGAGCCTGCATCAGGAACTCCCCACCCAAGGCAGAGGGAGGCGGGCGCATGGGGTGGGGGTGGGGCGGCGGGACAGCAAGTGGGCACCTGCACAGAAGCAGCCCTGGGAGTCCAGGCCTTTCTCCGTGGGGATGGCCACCAGGTACCGCAGTAGGAAGCCGTTCTCCCGCGTGGCAAACTTCAGCACCTCCTGACAGTTTTCGTCCAGACTCCCGCCCAGGGTCACGGCCTCCTCGGCCGTCTCCAGGTAGGACGCCAGGACCTTGCGCACCAGATCTCTCCACAGGGCGGCCTCCTCGGCGCTCCCGGCCTGCAGCTTCAGGACGGCCTTGGCCGTGATGATTTTGAAGAAGGCGGGGCCCCCAAGGCTCGTGTCCGGCAGGATGTCTCGGATGGTCTCAATTCCGTGGCTGTCACTTAACATCTTCTCGTTGTTTCTCACTCGGAAGCATTTCAGGGACTCCAAGGAGAGGGAAAAAATATAGGGCATCCAAGTCCTGTCCGTATACAGGTACAGAAGGGATTCTTTAATAGCGTCTGGCTCGGGATCTTGGGCAGAGGACCAACAGAACTGTGTGTCCTGGAGGGTTTCAGGCTCGGGGAGCAGGTCTGGGTGGGAGGGGAGGCCACCCTGGGGGGCGTCCGGGGCGTCCTCAGGCGGCTCGGGGTACTGGATGTTCACCCACTCGTCCTCCTGCTGGGGCCGGCACTTCTGCAGGGCCTCCCGCACGCGGTCCAGCCAGTCCTCGGCCTCATCCTGGGAGGAGGCCCGCAGGGCCAGCTTCCTGCCGGAGAAGACCAGCTCGAAGCGGCCGTCGCTGTGCGCCGGCCCCACGGACTCGCAGCGCAGCAGCGAGCACGTCTCCACGCAGGTGCGCTCGTCGGTGTTCAGGTAGAGGCGGAACTCCAGAGGGGAGAGCTCGCAGAAGAGTTCCTTCCAGATGCCCATGGCGCCCCGCCGCTCCACGGTGCCCAGCTTCATGAGACCCCGGAAAGGGTTGGACAGTCCTGGGGGCAGAAAGAGGCGCTTTAGACGGTGGGCCATCCCCCCACCTCC
Organism: Potos flavus; assembly: GCA_028534135.1. Classification (NCBI taxonomy): domain Eukaryota; kingdom Metazoa; phylum Chordata; class Mammalia; order Carnivora; family Procyonidae; genus Potos; species Potos flavus. The sequence continues at coordinate 15,357,059 of CM052891.1, read as the reverse complement.
TGAGGCCCTGTGGCGAGTGTGGACAGTGACCACGAGAGGAGTTTTTGAGTGCCTTCATCCCATCCTCACCCGCTGCTGCTGACCTTGTTCCTGCATTTTACTGAGACAAAAAAAGGACTCAAAAGATTACCTCCACAGACCCCTCACTCTGGCACTGGTACCCACAGTCTGGCCTGCCCCTTGTCACCAGGGACGAACTGACGGCTCAGTCTGAGGCCAACCCCTCTGTGCAAGGGACACTCCCCCCCACCCCCACCCCCCGGCTGCCCCCGCCTACTCAAGGACAAGGACGGCTCTCCAACAATCCTCCCTCCCTCTCCCGTGTCACTGCTTTCTCCCTTCCCTCCCGGATCATTCCCTCCAGCACACAAACATGCTGTTATTTCTGCCATCTTTAAAAATAGCTTCCTTGATGGCACTCGCATCTCTAATTACCACCCTGTTCCTCCATCCCCCTTTACAGAAAACCCCCCAAGGAGGTATCAAAACCGTCTCTAGTTCCCTTGCTCCCGTTCCATCTTGAGTCTGTTCCAGTCAGGCTTCTGTCCCCTCCTTCCACCGAAACTGCACTTGGAAAGCCCCATGCCCTCCTTGTCACCAACTCCAAAGGCTAATCCTTGGTTCCCACCTGGCCTGACCCATCAGCATCACTGGAGAGAGCTGAGCACCCCCTTCTCTCCCTTGGCTACTGAGGAGCCACTCTGGGTCTTTCTCCGCCCTAATGGGCCACTCTTCTGTCCCCCGGGCTCCCTCCTCCTTCTCTCTCTGACATCTCAACATGGGAGCACCCCCAGAGCTCAGTCCTGGGTCCTCTCCTCCATCGACACCCACCTCCTACCTCGTCTTGCCCACTCGAAGGGCTTTATGCCAACAAGGCCCCGGTTTTTATCTCCAGCCTGAACCATGCCCTTGAGCCTCAGATTCAGACCTCCACCTGCTCCGTGTATGTCTGATATCTAATACATGCCTCAAAGCTGAATGCCCAAAAATGAATTCCTGACCCTCCCACTGCAGACCGGCTTCTCTCCCAACGTTTCTCATCTCATAAATGGCACTCTGGACCCTTCCAACTGTTGGGGTTAAAAACCTTGGCGTTGTCCTTGATTTCCTTCCTTCCACATCACACATGCAGTCTGTCTGCACATCTCACTGGCATACCCGGACCACCCCACTTCTCAGCACCTCTACCGCGACCACACGGGCTCAGTCGGCCGTCACCCCTGGCCTGGAGGATGGCGACAGCCTCCTGGCTGGTCTCTCTCCCTGAGGTCCTTCAACATATGAGGCATGATGACTCCCCATTTAAAGGGAGTCAGATCACGTCCCTCTGCCCCAAACCCTGCAGCGGCTGCCATCTCCCTCGGAACGAAAGCTAAGGCCCCTTCTGGGACCCGTGAGGCCCTCTGTCACTCTGCTCTCATCTCTAACCACCCCCTCCCCATCTCCTCGGTTTCCCGGACACGTGCCCAGTGCAGGGGCTTTGCATTTGTTCCCCTGCTTGAGACACAAAGTTCGCCCCGCGCCTCCCTCCCTCCCTCCCTCCCCATCTCCTCAAAGGTCCCCTTATTTGTGAGGGCTTCCTTGGCCATCCCACATGAAACAGTACCCTCCCCACCCTAGTACTCCCCAATTTACTCTTCCCCATAGCAGTGATTATCGCTGGCCCATACCATGCATTTATTTGTAAATTCTCTTATTTCCTGCCTCTCGAACTAGGATATAAGTCTGTGAAGACAGAGACTTTGTTTTGCTGCCTGCTGTGTCCCCAGCACACACTGCTCAGTGCTCCCTGTTTCATAGGGGTCTGCCGCCAGCCGGGGTCTGAAGGACACGCAGTTCTCTCTCTCCCAGCCTGGACTAGCCTTGGAGATTTCAAAACTTGTACGGGGTCTTCCTACCCTTCCGGGAACCTGACGGCCTAGGCATCAAGCACTCTTGCTCTGGCACGGTTGCAGTCACCACGTGGACTTACAGAAACACCTACACGGAGCGAGTGTGGAGACCAGAGCTCTACCCATGCTCCCCAAGCCAGGAACCTGGCCAGAACCGTCTGCTGGCTCACTGCAGACGGAGAGAAAGAGAGACTGACTCTAGGGCCTACTTTTTTTGTTTATGGGGTTGTGGAAAAATTAGGTTATAGTTATGGACCACTTTCTAGGATTTCACAGGGCCTGGAAATCAAGCTGGCCTCACTGTAGATGGCACCGAAAGGACACCAACCAGACAGCAGAGCTGATAGACCTCACCAGAGCTGCCAAACAAACCATCTAAGATAAAGGCCTTGGGAAGGGACATCGAAATGCCTTCGAGAGGCAGGGTCTGCTCCGGGCTCCGGGCAGAACCCAGGGTTACGTATAATCATACGACTTCCGGGAAAAAGTTGCGACATTTCAATACATGAAACAGGTTTTTGAGCATTATCTTGTTGAGATTTTATGAGAAAATATAGTACTTTTCCTGAAATGCTTTCCTGAATTACTCAGCAAGGGTGCTCCTTATTACATTTGGGGAAGCGGTGCTGCTTGTGAGAAGACCCCCCCCCGCCACGCCCACCCCCACCCCGACCCAGAGGCCGGCAGCCCTGCTCTGGGAGGCGCTGCCCACGGGACGAGGTCGCTGGAAGCCCGCAGCCACCTACCCATCTGCCGCCGGTGCACCACCCGGAAGTTCTTATGCTCCTGCGCCGCGGCTGTCCTGCTTTTCCTGCTTCCCGGGGAAGGTACACATGCTTTGTCTAAGGCCCCCGTGGAGGAGCTTTTTCTTGGTGCTTGAGAAAAATGCCGGAGGAGACTGGGCCTCGACTCTGGTGTCCCTCCGGAAGAAGTCACGGAGCGTTCTGAGGGGCTCTCCGGGGGCGGCTCCTGGGGAGGCCGGTAGAAGTCATCCTCGGAGATCCAGCTCTTGCTTTTCTAGTGGGAAGGGAGTGAAGACAGGTTTGTTTCTTTTCTTTTTCAAGATTTATTATTTTTTTAAGATTTTATTTATTTGAGGGCGCCTGGGTGGCTCAGTTGGTTAAGCCATCACCCTCAGCTCAGGTCATGATCCTGGAGTCCCGGGATCGAGTCCCTCATCGGGCTCCCAGCTCCGCAGCGAGTCTGCTTCTCCCTCTGACCTTCTACCCTCTCATGCTCTCTCTCCCAAATAAAGAAATAAAATCTTTTTTTTTAAGACTTTATTTATTTATTTGACAGAGAGAAAGAGATCACAAGTAGGCAGAGAGGCAGGCAGAGAGAGAAGGAGAAGCAGGCTCCCTGCTGAGCAGAGAGCCCGATGCGGGGGCTCGATCCCAGGACCCTGAGACCATGACCTGAGCCAAAGGCAGAGGCTTTAACCCACTGAGCCACCCAGGCGCCCCAAGAAATAAAATCTTTAAAAAAAAAATTTATTTAGAGAGAGCGAGAGAGATCATGAGCAGGCAGGGAAGGGGAGAGGGAGAGGCAGACTCCCCGCTGGGCAGGGAGCCCGATGCGGGACTGGATCCAGAGACCCTGGGATCATGACCTGAATGGAAGGCAGACCCTCAACTGACTGAGCCACCCAGGCGTTCCCAGAGGTTGTTTTTGAAGCTTTTTATGAACATCTTCATTGAGACACAATTCACCTATCATTAAATCAACCCATTTCAAGGGTACAGTTTAATAGTTTCAGTGTGTGCTTGCAGAGTTGTGCAACCATCACTGCAATCTAAGTTTAGAACGTTTTCATTACTCCAGAAAGAAAGCCCATGCCCATAGGCAGTCACTCCCCATTTCCCCTCAACTGCTCTGGTTCTAGGCAAGCGATAATCTACTTTCTGTTTCCATAGATTTGTCCATTCTGGACATTTCATATAAATGGAATCTTCTAACACATGCTCTTTGTGTTGGCCTTCTTCCCCTTAGCACCATGTTCCCAGGGTCTGTCCAGGTCACAGCAGCTGTGAGTACTTCATTCCTCTCGATTACTAAATGGTATCCCAAGGTACGGATGTGCCACACTGTTTGCTCACTAGATGACAGGCATAAGGGTTGTTTCCCCTTCTGGCAATTATGAATAATGCTGCTATGAACATTCATGCCCACGATTTTGTGTGGATGTTTGGTTTCCATTTCCTTGGGCATGTACCTGTTGAGTGGAACAGATGGGTCGTATGGTAACTATGTCTAACTTTCTGAGGAATTTCCAAACTGTTTTCCATAGTGGCTGTGCCATTTTACATCCACACCGGCCATGTAGGAGGATTCCAATTTCTCCACATCCTCTCCACTCTTTTTTGTATCTGTCTGTTTGCTTATGGCCATCCCGATGGGCGTGAAGTACCGTCTTGCAGTTTGGGTTTGCAATCTCCCCAGTGTCTAATGACACGGGAACCTTTCTTGTGCTTCGTGGACATTGGTATATCTTCTTTGGAGAAATGTCTATTCAAATCCTTTGCCCGTTCTTAAATTGGTTTGTCTTTTTGTTCCCGTGTTATAGATTGAACTGCGTCCCCCACAAAGATATGTTAAAACCCTAACCTCCAGTATCTCAGAATGTGACCTTCTTTGGAAGTAGCGTTGTTGCAGATATAATTAGTTAAGATGAGGTCATGCTAGGGGAAGGTGAGCCCTTCATTCAATGTGATTGGTGTTCTTATAAGAGGAGAAAGGACACACACACACACACACACACACAGAAGAGAATTCCAAGTGAAGACAGAGACACAGAGCGAGAAAGTCACGTGATGACAGAGGCAGAGCTGGGAGTGATGGGTCTTTGAGCCAAGGGATGACAGGGGGGTTGCTGGCAGCCCTGAGCTGAGAGAAGGGCACAGAACAGATTCTTTCTTAGGAGCTCCAGAAGGTTCCTGCCGACATCTGGATTTTGGACATCAAGCCTCCAGAACTATCAAAGAACGCATTTCTGTTGTTTTGAGCTATCCTGTTTACGGTACTTCATTACAGAGGCCTTAGGAAACAAATATAAGTTATAAGGGTTCTTTATATATTCTAGGATATATGGGATCCTAGGCCCATACCATATACATGGTTTGCAAATAATTTCTCCAATTCTGGGGGTTATCTTTTTACTTTCTTGCTGGTGCCTTTTGAGGCATGAAATTTTAACATTTTGCTGGAGTCCAGTGAATCTATTTTTTCTGTCTCTGCCTTTGGTGTTATATATACCAATATATGTATATATGTATGGCTGCCTAAGCCAAGGTTACAAAGATTTGCTCCCACGTTTTCTGCTAAAAGCTTTATGGTTTAGCTCTTACATTTAGGTCTACAATCTATTTTGAATTAATTTTTGTGTATGGTGTGAGGAAAGGGTCCATCTTCATTCTTTTGCATGTGGATATCCTGTCATCCCAGCACCGATTGTTGAAGGGCTGCGGAGTTTTTCAGCCCTGCTTATAGGGTTTGAGATGAGGGAGGAATGGGGGAGCAGGACCCAGAGTCTTCACTGGCCACCTCTGCCGGGGCTCCTCACTGCTGAGGAGACCCCTGAAGCCCCAGGCAGCCAGGCCCTGCCCCCTCCCTTCTGTTGCTGTCCGAGCCTGAAGTTGCTCGCTGGCTGGGAGAAGTGGGGTGGGTCTGGGGTCAGGGGATTGTGAGAATGGATTTTAGCTTTTTTTTCTTCACTATGTCAAACACTCCCTGCCTTTCTGTGCCTAAGCATGGACGAGCAGAGGCAAGAAGAAAGCTGGCTGGACTGCCCTGAGTGGCTGTCTATACAGAGGAAATGACTCACACAAGGGGTGGGCCCAGCCCCGCTGTTGTGTTAAGTGTCACCAACCTCACCCTGAAGTTGCTATTTCTAGCCCCTAAATCAGATTGCCCTCCCTGCTCCCAGAGACAAGGAAGGGGAGCAGGGCTGGGACTGCCCTAGAAGAATCAGTTTGGCCGGTTTAATCCATTCTGGTGCTAGATGGCTCCTTAAGCCAAGAGTGGCGAGCTCTGAGTCAGGAGGATGGGGGCCTCACGATGCTGGGCCTCCAAGGCTTCCTCCAAAACCCCTCCAAATTAGCAGGTGCTTCCTTCTGCCAATGACAGGACAATGTGTCAGTCTGGGTGGCTACTTGAGGGCCACCTGCAACACAGGATTCTGAGCAAAGCCTGCCTAGGCCATAGAGACCCAGGGGAGCTCCCTGAGGAAAATGGACAAGAGGAGCCTCACAGAGCCTGGGGTACCTACCTGGGAAGTCTTGTGGCCTCGCATCCCCAGCTAATGGCTCCAATGGGAGAGACCACTATTCCTTAAGTCTCAGCTCAGGGGTCATCCATCACCTCCTCCTGGAAGCTTTCCTTACTATTCCCCATCTACACTCCTCCCACAGCCCAGCTGGCTCAGGGAGCCCTCTGGGCTCCCATGGCATTCTTTGCTTACCTCCAGCCCTAGCACCTACAAAGTTGTTTGCAATTTTTCATTTTTCTTAATGCCTGGCACAGAGTTATAACAGAAGAGGGAATAAGTCTTGACTATCCAAATGTCTTTAGCATGAAATGAGAAGGGTGGGGCCGGACGAGAAGGAAGGAGACAAATGTGAATTGTGAGGTGATGTATGATCATTGGTGAGGGCTTCTCTCTCCGAAGAGGCGAGGGAGACTACAAGGAAATGTTCAGACACGGGCCAGTGGTCACAGGTCAGCCACCAGGAAATGATACTCTAGGGAAAACCTTTTGTTCTCTGAGGCAATAGAGAAAAAAGAGTGGGAACATTGGGTCCTTGGAGCTTTTGCGCACAGGCCTGGAGGGAGCTCTTTGCAGCTGTGCCCCAGCCAGCCCCCCGCCCCCATGAAGCGGGAAGGGCAGAGCACACCACGTTGCCCTTCTCCCTCCCCTTTCCTTCCACCTTCCTCCCTTCTGCTCACCCAAGGTCCCACATCTGGCCAGTTCTCTGCCCCCGTAACGGTGGGGGAAACCACCACCAAGCAAGGGTCTGAGCCGGGGAGCAGCGCCTGCCGCTAGGGACCCAAGACAGAGGAATGCCACTTGAGTCACTAAAGGTACGGGATGCTGTAAACAACAGCTAAGTCTCAGAGGGGAGTCTGGCTGAGGAGGGAGATACTAGGTGTCTGGACTATTTTAAGAAAAAGTGCTTTTTAGCCAGTCTAGCCTCATTACATCAGGCGAAGAGATTTCGCCTGCACTCCTGTCTGGGGGAGGGGACCACATGGCACAGGCGGTGAGGAGGGGACCACATGAGGGCAGTGATCAGGATGAAGTTTTAGAATTCAGACCATCCTCTGGGGTGAAACTGAGCAATCAATTCACAGCCCCCTAGATTCCACAAATAAAAGTCCCCTTAACTCCCCACTCCCTGCTCCTTTCCTTCCCAGCTCTTGTCATCAGCGTAATTATGATGTGGGTAATGACCTGTCTAATCCAATGTCTGTCCCCAGGGAGCAGGGCCCGCGTCCATCCTGTTCCATCACTGTACCAAGCATGGTGCTTGGCCCAGAGCGGGGCCTTCTTTTGAGTGCATTTAAAATAATGGTGTTTTTTTTTTTTAAAGAAAGACTGAATGGCTCTCACGGTTATACAACTTGACAGTGACCAACCTCTACTCCCCGCACTGTCCACCCCACACTGCCCAAGTGGCAAATAAATAGCAGTGACTAAGTGTCTGAAGCACAGAAAGATGAGAACGACAGAGGCGACACACGGGGCAGGGCGCTACCCTGTCCAAAGGCTGGGGGTGCACCAGGCCAGTGTGAGCCCAGAGGCTGCCTACTGAGTGCAGGGATGAGTGGGTCCTGCGACCCTCAGCAACCTGACTCCCCCGAGGCCTGCAGGGAGGCGGAGCCTGCCCCGGTCAGACCGACCTGCCCGCCCCGTGCACTTGATGGTGGACTCCTCAGTGTAAACTTACACTGCATCTCCAGATAGCATCTCCAGAGTCTCTGAGAGTTCGAGAACTATTACCTATGCCTACATTCTCCCAGGTACAGTGCTCGGAGCTGACATTACAGAAGGGAGCAGACACGTTTTTTATATCATGGAGCTGATATGCGAGTCCCGAGGCAGAAAATAAATTAAGTAGACAAATCGAGAGACAATATGATTTCACACAGTGACGAGTGGTATAAACAAGGCAAAGCAGGCAAATGGGAAAGGGAGCCCCTGGGGACGGTGCTTTTGAGACAGGGTGCTCAGGAAAGGTGGAGACAAAGGCGAGGAAAAGAAGCAAGCCAGGAAAGGGTCCCGGCAGATGGAACAGCAAATGGAAAAGCCTGGGGCTGGAAGGAGCTTGTTTTGTAGGAGCTGCAAGGAGGCCAGAGGGTCAACGCTCGGTGAGCAGAGGAGCGTGGGTGACAAGCTGCCCTGTCCCATCAGCTCTGGGACCCTGGCAAGACAGGATGTCTGAGCCGACGTAAGACAGGAGTGAACTCAACTCGGTCAGTGCCACCCTGTGGAGCCCTGCTGGGGCACACAGCCACAGACCCTAGGGGAGCCCTCTGCTGCCAGCTCAAGCCAGGGGCTGCGGAGCCTTTCTTCTTCACCCTTCAGAGAGTGGTGACAGTTGTCTGCTCGTAACCTTCAGGGTCCTGTGACATTCTGAGCCCTGAGGCAATCCTGAGGACAGTAAAAATGGAGAGAGTGACCCTCACTTATAGAGTGACATGATTTATATAGTCATAGTCAGTAAGTGGTGCTAGTCCATATCCCTATGGAAAAACGTGACTTTTGACTCCTACCTCACACCATACACAAAAATTAATCCCAGAGGGATCATAAACCTAATTGCAAAAGGTAAGCCAGTAAAGCTTCTAGATGAAAATACAAGGGTTTTCATAGTCTCACAGCTTTGGGTAGACAACGAGTTTAAAAATAGACCTGAAATATATTAACCACAGAGAGATTGATAAATTGAAGATCATTAAAACAAAGAAATTCTGTTCCATAAAAAATACCATTAAGAGATTTTAAGAGGCAAGCCATAGACTCAAAGAAGATATTTGCTATATGTATATATGCTATACATTTTTCCTCCAATACATGAACTATCCATAATACATAAAGAGTCTCTACAAATAAATAAGGAAAACACACACAACTCAATTTAAGAATGAAACAATGACTTAAACACTTCCTAAAGAGGACTGGCCAAGAAGGAAACAAAAAGGTATCAAAATCTTTTGGTCATCAGGGAAATGCAAATTAAACCTCAGTGAGGGGCACCTGGGTGGTGCAGTGGGTTAAGCATCCAACTCTCGGTTTAGGCTCAGGTCGTGATCTCAGGGTCCTGGAATCGAGCCCCGAATCCAGCTCTGTGCTCAACGAGGAGTCTGCTTAAGACTCTCTCCCTCTCCCTCTGCCCCCCACCGATTGCCCCCCATATATGCATGTGCTCTCTCTCTCTCAAATAAATAAAATCTTAAAAAAAAAAAAAAAAAAACACGGTGAGATCCCACTACACATCTTTTAAAGTGGCTAAAAGTAAAAAGACTGATGACACCACTGGCTAGGATAAAGAGCAACAAAAATGCTCATGTATTGCTAGTGTGAGTATAAGTCAGTACGAGCACTATTAGAAAATGCTTGGCAGTATCTACTAAAGGTAAACATACGCCTACCCAATGACCTGGCAATTCCATGAGTACAGAGATTCACTGAAAGGCAAGTGCAAGAATGTTCACAGCAGCTTTCGTCATAATAGCCCAAACCTGGGAACAACCCAAATGTCTATTAGCAGGAGAACGGATAGATGCATTGGGATATATTCTTACAATGGAATACTATAGAACAACGGAAAAGAACAAACAATAGTCTTGTGCTAAAAGCACAGGTAAATCTCACAGACAAATGCTCAGTGAAAGAAGCAAGAGTGCATATTGTACGAATTCACTGATATGAATGAAGTTCAACAACAAGAAAATGAATCTAGGGCTAGAAGTCAGAATGGAGGCTTCCTTCGGAGGGGAACAATGGCAGAAAGCACGAGAGAGCCTTCTGGTGGGCTAGAAAGGATCTATATTTTATTTATTTATTATTTTTTAAATGTTCTTTTTTTTTTTTTAAAGATTTTATTTATTTGAGAGAGAAAGAGAGTGAGCACAAGCTGGGGGAGCGGCAGGCAGAGGGAGAGAGACAAGCAGGCTCCCAGCTGAGCAGAGAGCCTGATGCGGGGCTCGATCCCAGGACCCAAGGGTCTTCTACAGGGGGAAATTATAGTCTTTTTAACATATGGTGCTGGTACAACTGGCTATCCATATGAAAAAGAATCGAGTTGGCCCCATCCTTATACCACATACAAAAATCAGTTCAAAAGGGATCATAGATATAAACAGAAGAGCTAAAACTATAAAATTTTTAGAAGAACATATAAGAGTAAATCTTTGTGACCCTGAATTAGGAAATGAGTATAGATATGACACCAAAAGCACAAATGATGAAAGAAAAAAAACAGATAAATTGGACAATATCAAAACTAAAAACATTCATGCTGTGATACCACCAAGAAAGTGCAAAGATAACTCACAGGATGGGAAAAAATAGTTGCTAATTATGTATCTAATAAGGGTATAGAATCCAGAATATATAAAGAACTATTATGACTCAATAATAAAAAGACAAAAATTCCAACTTAAAAATGGGCCAAGGTTTTGAATAGACATTTCTCCAAAGCAGATATACAAATGGCCAAAAGGCACATAGAAAGAGGATACTCTACATCATTAGTCATTAAAGAAAAGCAAATCAAAACCATAATGAGATACTACTCCTCACCCCCTAGGATAGCTATAATAACAATTTTTACAGAGACAATAAGATCTGTTGGTGAGGATATAGAAGAAAACACTGCTGGTGGGAATATAAAATGGGGCAGCTGCTTTGGAAAACAGTTTGGCAGTTCCTCAAAAGGTTAAATGTAGAATTACCATGTGACCCAGAAATTCTACGGCTCGGTATACACCCAAGACAATTAAAAATATATATCCACACAAAAACTCGTGCATGAATGTTCACTGCAGTATTGCTTGTAATAACCAAAATATGGGCCAAACCCAAATGTCTATCAACTGATGAAGAACAAAATAAAATGTAACGTGTTCATACAATGGGATCTAATCTACAATGAATTATTACTCATTGAAGTACAGATCAGGCTCCAACAGGGATGAATTCTGAAAATAGTATGTTAATTGGAAGAACCCAGTCACAAAAAGATTACATATTGCATGATTCCATTTACATGAAATGTCCAGAGAGCCAATCTATAGACAAAGGGGATTAGCTGTCACCAGGGAATGAGAAAAGTGAGGCCGGGTGGACGAGAGTCAGATGGGGAGTCACTGCTAATGGCAAGGGGTTTCTCTGATGGGGGATGAAAATGTTTTCAAATTGATTGTAGTGATAGTTGCACAACCTTGCGAATTTATGAAAAAAGTTGAATTATACACTTTGATTAGGTGAATTATATTGTATATGAGTTATGGCTCAAAAAATCTGTTATAAACAAGGGTGTGTGTGTGCGTGTGTCTCCTAGTCTATTTCACGGCCTTGGCCCCATCCTGAGTTACAGGACCTGGAAGCTATAGGCCAGATGAGAGATGCACATGGATGGAGCTGAAAAAGCAAGACTATCTCCCAACACAAACCCCAGACAGCAGCTGGGATAAACTCAGGGCTTTGGGGGTCCATGAGCACACGGGCATACAACTTCAGACCGGGACCGTTCATGACACAAGAACAAATGTGAAATGGCGAAAGAGCCTGGGTCCACAGCTTTGATGACAGTTCGCAAGCCTCTGACCCATGGCTCTGCCCAGAAGATTCCCAGGGCTGGCTTCCCTCGGGTTATCAACAAAGTAGACCGGCTTGTATTAGAACAGCACTGCCTAACAGAAATGGAATTCCAGTCACGTGTATCATTTTAAATGTTCTATTAGCCACGTTTTTAAAATGTAAAAAGAAAGGTGAAATTAATTTTGGATAATACAGTTAACCCAATATATAAAAAATATTTTCATTTTAACATATAATCAATAAAACTTGGAGATATTTCACATTCTTTTTTTCATCCTAAGTCTTCAGAATCTGGTGTTTGTTTTACACAGCTTGTCTCAGTTTGGACTAGCCACATTTTAAGTGCTCACTCAGCAGCCACGTGTGGCTCGTGGCTGCCACACTGGACAGTGCAGTTCTAAGTCTGGTTCACGTTGCAAGACTGAGTATTCTCAAAGCCTGGTATTTTTGAAAATATTAATTTAAAAATAGCAAGCACTAAGGAGGAAACCAAGGCCCAGTGAGGTGAAGCGCCTGGCCCGAGACCTTATGCTGATGAGTGGCAGTGGTTAAGAATAAGAGCAGAGTCTACGGTCAGATGGGAATTATCTTCTCCACGGGGTCGATGTGAGATGACAAAAGACACCCGTGGGAAGGGACTAGCACAGTGCCTGGCTCACATCCGCCAAGAGACATGAGGGGCTAACGGGGAGAAGGCAGAGACCTCGGGGTCACGAGCCGGAGATGCCCTGCACCAGTTCTGAGACATTTCCCCAGGGCCGCACCCTGAAAAGCTTGCACCACTCACCGGACTGGTGGGGGAGGACACCCCAAGGCTCCACGCAGCTCCGTCGCCCTCCGGGGGCTTCCGCTGGCCACTGCCCTGGCCCAGCGCTCGGGCCGCCTCTCTCAAAGGACTGGCAGGCTGCTGGTCCGAAGCGCTTCCCGGAGGGACAGCTTGGGCGGTGCCCGATGGCGGCAGGCCCAGGGCGCCAAGTGCCCGGGCAGGCGGCTCCTGCTCGTGGTGGCCCTCCGGAGCCACAGGGGAGGCCTGGGTTGGGTGGGGCTCTGCGGGCCCATCAGACGGAATGCTGGCCTCTGGGCTGGGGCGGGAGAGTGAGGCCCGCCTGGTGGGAATCTCCGCTTCTCTGCCGAGTCCGCCCAGTCCGTTGCTTGGCATGGAGTTTACCTGGGCTTTGCTGAATTCCGACAACACCCTAGAAGTTGTTAAACAAAGAAACCCGTGTGACAGGTTGTCAATAAGAATGCCCAAGGCCACAGGGACAGTGGTAAGAATGGAAAACTGCTGTTTTGTGATTTCGGTAACAAAACAACACTCTCCTCACCGGCCATTGCTCCCCTGCCTCCACACCGCCCTCCTCTGACAGGCCTCACGAAACTTGTCCCTGGCTGGGACTCAGAACCCACTCCCGGGCCCTGGACTCAGGGGAAGTGAGGACCCACTCTGTCCCCGGGACAGTAAGTGGACAGCAGGGTCGGGGTGAGGTGCGAGGGCCGGTGCGGCTCGGAGCCGGACCACAAGGGGAGTCCGAGAAGCCTGCCGTGCCCAGAAGTGCCGCCGGAAATCAGAGTACACGAGGTGCGGGAGTGTGTACGCAGGTAGACACGGGCTGTGCGCCTGCTCGCTCCTCCAATGGGACTGGCTCTTCCTGCCCCCCAGGGGTGCACAGGGAATGCAGGGAGCCAGTGCTACTGCCTTTGTGTCCACACGCGCACAGGCACACGCTTGTGCGCATGTGAAAACATACCCCTAGGCCTTCTAAAATGTGCACCGGCTAGCGGCTGCTCCCCCTTCTCCTGCGGCTTCTGAGAATCCGAGTTCTGTTTCTCAAGTAAACCTATTTGCCGTCTCCCCCTCTGCTTATGAGCCCAGTAGAGTACGTCATGGGCAAATGCAGGTTCATACGGCAACAAAGCTAGCTGGGCCCAAGAGATTGCGTGTCTCTGCCCTGATGGCTTAGACTGGGTCAGAAGATACATCAAACTCCCCTTAATGTCAGCTTATGGAAATGAGAATTTTAGAACTCAGGTTTTTACCTTGATGTCTTCTGGCTGAGTTCTGCTCTTATTTACAACATCAAAACCCCAAACAACATTTCAAGACATGCTAGTTAGTCAAGCATTGGTGACCAACCCATGCATCTGTGGGCAACCGATTTTCAACCCAAGACATTGCAGTGGGGGAAGAACAGTCTTTTCAACAAATGGTGCTGGGATAAGTGAATAGTCCCCATGCAAAAGAATGAAATTGGACTCCTTTCTCACATGATATAAAAAATGAACTCAAAATGGATCAAACACCTAAAGGTTAAGAGCTAAAACTATCAAACTCTTAGAAGGAAATAGGTATAAATCTTTGGATCAGGCAAAGGTTTCTTATAATATGACCTTCAATGGATAAGCACCCAATAAAAAATAGTTAAGTCGGACTTCATCAAAACTAAAAGCTTTTGTGCTTCAAAAGGATAATACTATCAGGAAAGTAAAAAGACAACCCACAGAATAGGAAAAAAATCTGCATATCTTATAGGCAAGTATTATCATATATCTGATAAAGGTCTAGTATCCAGAATATACAGAGCTCTTAACAATTCGGTAGTACTAGAACAAATAATCCAACTGAAAAATAGGCAAAGGAGGGGCACTTCGGTGGCTTAGTCAGTTAAGTGTCTGCCTTCAGCTCAGGTCATGATCCTGGGGTCCTGGGATCCAGCCCCACACGTATCGGGCTCCCCGCTCAGGGGGGAAGTCTTCTTCTACCCCTCCCTCTGCCCCCTCCCCACCTCTCTGCTTGTGCTCTCTGCTCTCTCTTGTGTTCTCTGCTCTCTCATTCTCTCTCAAAAAAAGAATTAAAAAAATATTTAAAAAAAGAAGAAAAATGGGCAAAGGATTTACAGAGACATTTCTCTAAAGGTATACAAGTACCTTTAGAGTAAGTACATGAAAAGATGCTGAATATCATTAAATAGTAGTGAAATAAAAATCCAAACCATAATAAGACACTACTACAAGCCCACCAGGATGCCTATAATAAAAAAAGAGAATAACAAGTGTTGGCAAAGATGGAGAGGAACTGGAACTCTTACACACTGCTGGTGGAAATGTGAAATGCTGTAGCTTCTGTGGAGAACAGTCTGGTAGTTCCTCAAAAAGTTAAACACAGAGTTACCATATGACTCAGCAATTCAACTCACGGGTATATACCCAAGAGAATTAAAAGACAATGTCCACAGAACAGCTGTACATGGATCTTCACAGCAATATTATTCATAATCGCCAAAAAGTAGGAATAAAACAAATGTCCACTACCTGATAGACAGATTAGCAAATTGTAACAATGGCGTATTATTCAGCCATGACCCATGCTATAACATGGACGAACCTTGAAAACATACTAAGTGAAGGAAGGCAGCCACAAAAAGCCACATATGGTAGGACTGCATTTATAGTCAATGTCCACAACCCAGGTAAAGCCATAGCTAATGGGTAAGGGGTTTCCTTCCCGGGTGATGAAAGCATTCTTCAATTATGTCGTAGTGATATCGTACAACCTTGTGAATATACTAAACCCCACCGAACTGGACACTTGAAAATGGTGACTTTTATGGTAGGTGAATCCTATCTCAGCAAACCAGGAGGTTACCTATCAGAAGAAGGTGTAAACGTGTTGGTGGAATAGTTACGGGGGGAGGCAGGTGGCTGTGGGTTCTTGCTCTCAGCCTCACTCTTGAAAACACACCAACGAGAATCCAAATCCAACAGTACAGCTTGCAGCGAGCAGGCCCTGAGGCACCCATGGGTTCTGGACACAAAGGGGTAGTTTTCACAGGCAGAGAAGGAAGGGACATTTGCTAACCAACTGCATGTGTCCAAGCCATTGTGACAGAATGGGGCCACTTTCTGGGATGAGCTAGAGACGCAGATTTTTTTTTTTTTTTTAAGATTTTATTTATTGATTTGACAGAGAGAGAGAGAGATCACAAGTAGGCAGAGAGGCAGGCAGAGAGAGAAGGGGAAGCAGGCTCCCTGCTGAGCAGAGAGTCCAATGCGGGGCTTGATCCCAGGACCCTGAGATCATGACCTGAGCCGAAGGCAGAGGCTTTAACCCACTGAGCCACCCAGGCGCCCCTGGGACGCAGATTTTTGACAAATGGCCCCTGTGAGGTCCCAGCTCCTTGTGGAGTCCTGAGAGGTCGGGTGGTGACCAACCAAGAGCAGGGCCCCAGCGTCCTGGCTTTGGCTGGCACACTGCTGCGGACTCCAGTAGGTTCCTAAAGTTGAAGGACTTCATTCCCTTCCCTGTAAAACATGCATGGTAACAGCACCCACCATGACTGTGTTAAAGGCTATGTGAGATAACGTAGGTCAAATGCTTGATAGGGTGTCTAGCACAAAGCAAGTACTCAATAAACATTAACCTCAATTTGTTACTGTGGTTGTTCTTATCATTATTGGTAAGACTGCTTAGTCTCCATGGACCTGAATATAAAAATGTAAGGAAAGGAGAATTATGGAAATATTCATTAGCATTACCAAAATGATTATCAATGATCGATGAATCCTAACCTGTAAGACAAATTTTAATGACAGAGTAGACTGGGCGTTGGAATAAAGAAATGCCACCCGATAGCAAGAAGCTTGTGTGATAAAATAGAGCTTCTGCCAAATGAATACCAAGGTCAAGGTGAAATCAAGTTCACAGAGCCTCACCAGAATCAGTGCTGGCCATCGGGACCCAAAGAGAATAAGAGAGACATATACACATCAAGTGCAAAAAAGTGCCAGAGTTTTTTTTTTTTTTTTTGAGACATGAGATTTTGAAGGAAAGGCAAAAGAAAAATTTCAAAACCTTTGAAAAAAAATGCAACATTGGACTGAAACCACTCCAGTCCTTCCACTTTTGTTCTGTCCAGCTCAGGGCACAGTTTTTCAAAAACTGTCTATTCAAAAATTCTAGAACTCTGTACTTTCATTTAGAAGACACTGGGGAAAAAAAAGATGTATTATATACATAGGTGTACATGTGTACGTAGAGGTGTAGGTATGAGATAAATAAAAAGCATGGGCCGGAGGATCTGGATGACCACCTCCTAAGGTTACCCCTGCCAAGAGATTCTGACCCTGCACTTTTCCTGAGCACGTGCTCCGGCACCATCTGGCTGTCAGGGGACACTAATAAAAGCACGGAGGAAGGCTGTGTATGCGAAGAATCATTTCCCCCCAAGAGAAGGCCTTATGACAATGGCATTTGACAAATACCACTGACCACGGTTTTGCAGCTGTGTCTATCGAGACAAGTCATGGGAGAACCAACATCACAGGGACACTAGTAGTAAAATGACAATGACACTACCTACTGAGCACTTACTCAGTGTCTGGCACTGCTCTAAGCACTTTACATACCTTAACTCATTAATTCTTCCTAGCATTCTAGGAATTCATCCGTTTTGCAGATGAGGACATCAAGGTCAGAAAGGTTGAATAAATTGCCAAAGGTTGCAAAGCTGGTTAATGGAAGACTCCAGCGGTCTGGCTCCTGACTCCACATTCCTAACCACTAGACTGTAGTTGGGCTTCTCAGTGATCACTGTAATTCAGAGCCAACCAACACAAAAGAAGCTATTCAGGGCATCAATCCTCTGTTCACAAAGCAAACTGTAATTTGGTTTCCAGGAAAGATTAAATTAATACATTTCATTTGGAATGTTATGTGTTTTGGACTTTATGTTTAATTTGTCGATGTTTTGATTTTACAATTGTAGGAGTTATACGTCTAGGGTATTTATTTCTAATTTTAAGTTACAAATATTTAAGTAATATAATAAAAATAAGTGAACACTTAAATGTCGGTGAGAGTCTTTACTCTTAAGACATACCCTCTAAGAAGAGCTGGTATCTGGGGATGTGCAAAGACTACCTTCGAGCCCAGCTCTCAGAGTGATGGTGCTGGCTGTGTGTTTGCGCTTGTGTGGTCCCGGCGTGTGCTGGTTCCTCACACCACAGCTCAGCGCCAGTCTGTACGTCCTGACCCTCTTCCCCCGAGTTCTCCCATAACGCCCAGGACACTTCCCCCACGGGGTGGACGGTCACTGATTCAATGACCTGAAGCTGGAATTTTCCAATCACAAGACTCATGAAAGATAAAAGCAAGACACATGACAAAGACACATGGCTGGCCTGCGGGAGGAGGGAGAGAGAACGAAGGGCGCAGACAGGTGAACGAACCCAAGTCACGCCACTGGCCTGGCAGATAGGTGGGGATTGCTCCTTTCCAGCATGTTCTATCTAAATTTTTCCATTTGACGTTTGAAAGTTCTATCTAATCTGCTCAGTGCTCCGAAGCCGCTTCGGGGGTCTACCAGATGCTGTTATGTGTGCAACTCGCCCCCAGGCATCTGATCTGATTCTCTGACAGCCCCATGAGGGAGTCTCCATTTTAAGATTTACTTATTTATTTCTCAGCGAGAGAGAGAGAGCACGAGCAGGGGGAGCAGCAGGCAGAGGGAGAAGCAGGCTCCCCCCTGAGCAAGACCCCGATGCAGGACTTGATCCCAGGACCCTGAGATCATGACCTGAGCCAAAGGCAGAAGCTTAACGACTGAGCCACCAGCCGTCCCGTGGGAGTCACCATTTTAAAGATGCAGAAACAACTTCAAAGAGTCAGCAGTTTGCCAGCTGTTACTGAACTTCTAAGTGGCGGAATCAAGCTGGAAACTAGATCCCCTGCAAGCCAGTCCACGCCAGCACCCAATCGTGTTATTCCTACACCAGCTGGGAACCCTGTAAAGGCTTGAACCAAGAGGGTAGGGGCACCCAGGAGTAGACAAGAAGGTCCTAAACACAGGCTGGGGGAGCATGGGTCTGGCTGAAGTAAGTGCTTAATAAAATTTACCGTATTCTATCTATTAGATGAGCAAACATCCAGAAGTTGAGTAACACATTCTGCTGACAAGGCTGAGAGAACAAAGGTACACCCCTGACGGAGGGTAACTAGGCAGTATCTGCGAAAATCACACATTAATGCATCCTTTGGCCCAGCAATTCTGTTTCTGGAAATTTACTGAACAGAGTTACTTGCATAGAATTAAAAGACCACATATACAAGGTTATTTATAGAAACAAGGAACTCCAATGCCCATTAAATACAGGGCTGGTTAAATAAACTAACCAGCGATGGAAACATATACAACAACGACAAAAAAATAAAGAAGCTCTAATACTCCAAAGCAAAAACTGATATGATCTCTTCCAAAACAAGGTGTCAAACGGTGTATTTATAATAGCTTTTGTGGGAAAGGGAGCAGGGATAAGAAATAAAAAACATTAAAAAAATCTGTATATTCATATTCGTTAGATGCATTTAGAAACATCAGAAGAAAATGTAAGGAATTAATTATGGTGACAGAGGTGTGAAAGGCTTTTCGCTGTATCCATTTTAGCCTTTTTCTAACCATAAAAATAGATTATCTGCTCAAATATTACCGTTAAAAAGCCTAGATGAAGAAGGCTCTGCTTGTGAGCATGGCCTGACACAGAGATGGTGAGTCACTATGTTGTGCACCTGAGACTAATATAACATTGTTTATCAACTAAATTCAAATTAAAAACATCTTTTTAAAGAGAAGACTCTGTCCAGGCTCCCTCCTCTAGTCAAGTTCATTGTTCCACGGACTCTTCCCTCCATACATCTGCTTGGCCCCTTTTGTCTACTACCTCCTTCAGTTCGGGGTCTGCGTCCTTCCGAGGCCTTCTGGGAGGTCACAGAGGAGCACCCTTATCCACTGTGGTTCACTGCATGTTTGGAAGTTGTAAATATACCCCTGAACTGTTAATTTCCTTCCCTCTAGAGGCAATGATATTTTACACTGCGCCTCTGAGAGATGAGGTAACTTGCTGAGGTTCACCGAGGGGCAGCACTGCATGGAGCCTGATCCAGCTCGGAGCCCTACCTAGACCCGTTCTCCTCACTGCCCCACGTGGCTTCCAGTTACAGGTCCCAGCAACTCCAGTCCCTGAGGAAGAGAGGCGATGTCCCCTCTGTCTTTCTGCATGCCCCTATAGAGGTCAATGCTCAGTGACAGGCAATCACATGCCACAGGAAGGGAGACTCGAAAGAGGAAGAGAAGGAGGAAGGAAGGAAGAGAGTGGGGGAAGGGGCGGGGGGAGGAGCACTCACTCTTGCAGAGACGGGTCTGAATCCTCAGCATTTGCTGTCCCCACGTCTGAGTCGTAGGACATGGGCTCCTCAGAACGGTCTGGACTCTTGGAGCCATTCTCTTGCAGGAGGCAGCTATCAGAGTTCAGGCTGCAAGACAGCTGGGACGAACTGGCCGTGTCCAGGCTGAGGGAGGAGGCCGTGAGCTTCCTGTTCCGTCGGATCTTGTGGCCTGAGTGCTGGACTT
Source organism: Potos flavus (assembly GCA_028534135.1). Classification (NCBI taxonomy): domain Eukaryota; kingdom Metazoa; phylum Chordata; class Mammalia; order Carnivora; family Procyonidae; genus Potos; species Potos flavus. Next base: position 15,336,945 of record CM052891.1, on the reverse strand, counting down.
CGATGTCCTCCGAGCCTGAGGAATGGGAAATTGAATCCAGAGACTCTTTCCGCTGTAGTTCTGTCCCAGAGGTAGTGAGGGGGTCGAGCTCCGAGAGCGGACAAAGCCCAGAGAGAGCCAGCGGGGTAAGCGTCCACTCGTTTAAGATGGCGGACTTGTAGGAGAGCTCGAAGGATAAGGACGTCAGTCCCTGCAGGAAGCTGAGGAGGAACTCCCCCTCCTCGGCGTCTCGAAGCAGCGCTGTGGGCTGATAGTACTCGCGCAGGTGGGCCGGCTCCTGGAGGAGCAGCTTCAGATAGCACTCCATCAGGCCATCGTTGAGGGCTAGCCGCAGCCAGGCCCGGCAGCGGCCCACGTCTGTGCTCACAAAGATCAGGTGCTCCAGTTCCGAGATGATGTGTCTGGGGATGGGAGGACAGGCTTGTTTCAAGAAAGGATTTCCAATCACTGTGGTCTTGTTTTATCCATTGGTTAGCAAGAGCCCATCATAACGACTGCCCACATATAGAATCTTGAAAAAATCTTGGATAACAGTGCTCTACGGGGCATTTAGAAATATTAAGCTATAACCCCCAACTTTCTGAGGTTGCTGTCACGAAGGATAATCGCCATTCTCATTCTCACTACCCGGGGGGCCCCTGACATCATGTGCTCAAACAGCACACATATGATGAGCCCTTAAGTGCAAGGTCTTTGGAGCTGTGAAGACAGAGGGTAAAGACATGGTCCGGTCCTCAACCCCGATAACCGCCTTTCACAGGCCCAGGAACCCTGTTGTCAATAGAGCTGGGGTGGGAGTAGGCAATCATTTCCAGGTCTCAGTAAGAAAAATGCCACAGGAAAGGCAGTATCTGAGCTGGGCCGCTGAGGGCTTTCAAGAGGCGAAAAACGGAAGGGGAACCTTCTAGGCGCAGAGGACTGGCAGAAAAAAGGCACCCAGGGCAGGAAGGCCACAGCTCTGCAACAGGAGTGGCGAGCACTCCGCTTCCAGCACCGGGAGGGGTGCAGATGATTGGGTTGCAAAGTCAGGTAAGGCAGGGTCTTGAGTATCCAATGGGTGAGGTCAAGTGGGGCAGTGGTCCCCACGCCTGGCTGTGCATCCAAATCACCCGGGAACCTGGTCAGGATACAGATTCTGGGGCCCCACCTAGTGAATCGGGCTCCAGATTTGAGAGCCTGAGGGTTTTTGCACAGGGAAGTGACTCGACCACAGTTATGCAGACGTCTCGGTGGGCTGCTCTGGATGACGTCAGATCCCACAGGTAGCAAACTGAGTTCCTGAATCCCGGATGTGCTGAAAATGCCCCTCCCCTGACTAGCACGGTGCCCGGCTCAGGTCTCGCCCCTGGGAGCACGGCCCATGCTCCGCGGGGCCCAGGGAATGCGCTCTCCTTAGCTTTAGCTCTGTGAGTGTGGCCCAGCTGACGGGGCTAAAGACAGACAGAATGAGATGAGGAGGACAATTAGAAAGCCACTGTCACCCAGGAGTAAGAACCTCAGATAGGGCAGCGGCAGTCAGCAGGAAAAGGAAGATGGAGACCCACAAGGTGCCTCGGGCCGAAGGTGGCACTAAGCAGCCCTTCGAGGCCCAGCGTCAGCTCCCTGCTCCATGGCCCAGGCCGTCAGCGGGAGGGCCACGGAGACAGCCATCCCAAGGTGAAGAGTCAGACGGCCCAGATTCCACTTTTTTTAAAAAAATGCCATCCATTGTTATGAGTATAAGATTTAGCAACACAGATGTTCAAACACCCTGAGGCAGGGTCAGCAAACTTCTTTTGTAAAAGGCCACACAGTAAAGATTATAGGCTTTGCAGGCCACACACTCTCTGCTGCAACCACCTAAGTTTGCCACGGTGTGGTACCGGTGGCTCCTGCTAAAGGCGACCAGCCATGGCTGAGGGCTGAGGTGCCCTTGAGGCTTGGTCTAACAATAACCCCTACCTCACCCATCTCTGTTCTAGAACAGACCGTCTCTGTTGCTTTCCCGCACAGCTGGCGAGGGACAGCCCCGTGTCCTCCCCACAGCAAAACCCCAGCTCATCTCACTTGTGAGTGACGGCTTTCAGGAGGGGCCAGAAGACGGGCTGAGGAAGAGGCTTCTGGTGGGCACTTTTCTTCCTTTTCCCTCCAGCCTCGACTCGGATGTGTTTGGCATGCAAGCCATGGATAAATACGGCCTCCAGGGCGCTGCACATGGCGTTGGCATCTCCGTCTTCGCTAGTGACCGCCGTGTCTGAGGACACGTACTGCTTCTGCAGCGCCTTCACCGATCCCACCAGCTTCTTCTTGATGACCTGGTCAGAGTCAGACATAACACAGCCTTTAGGGGATCCTGCAGCAGGACTGCTTCTCACCACACACACAGGCACCCCCACGTGTGCACACGTCTGTGTGTGTGTCCATATAGCAAAGCTCACACAAGCTAATTATAGAAAACGAAGCCAAAGCATAGAGAAGAAAAGGAAAATCACATATTTACACCACCCAGGGATACTGATATATTTTTTTTGCAAAAATATTTGTAAATTTTTGTTTTGCTTTTTAAACTGAACTTCAAACTAAAACAACAACAACAACAAAAGAAACTGAACCTCAGTGAATGGACATCCATATAAATCTCGTGTTTAAATACCAGTTCCATCACAGTTACAGCTATGCGAGCTCGGGGAACCCATCCAGGGTAGCGGGGAAGTGGTCTACCTTACTTGCGTCACTACGATTCCACCAAGAGGCAACAAATGCTGCTTTCGAACAAGAAAACGGGAACATGGTCTACACTGAGAAAGATCCTACACTGGGCAGTCAGAGGCCCAAGTTAGTGCCAGCTTGGTTGGTCACCAGCTGGGTCACCCCAGACATTTCACTTAACCTCGCTGAGCTTAATGTCCTCACCGTTAAACAGAAAGCATACTTCCTGAACTACAGCACTGCGGGGATTACCCGGAGGGCAGGACTGGTCTTTTATTCATCTATGGGTCCTCGACACTTGGCACGGTGCCTGGCACATGTAAGTACGCAGTTACATGTTCAGCAAATAAATTATAAAATACATGTACATAAAATCCTTTGGAAATATAAGGACAGTTTGAGCATCTCAAAGTTAGGTACCTAAGTGTTTGGAAAAGGACCAGAAAGGAATGCAGAAAAACTGGTTTGAATTGTTAGCTGATGGGACCGTGGATAAATATTTTACTCTTTTTATTTTTATTTTAGCCCAAACAGTTCATGTTAACGTTCTCTGAAAAGTCGACTTTTTTTTTTTAACAAGAGCTTTAATGAGACCGAATTTACATAGCATAAATTCACTCATTTAAAGTATACAGTTCAATGGTTTTGGGTATATTCACAGAATTGTGAAACTATAGCCACTACCTCATTTTAGAACATGTTCATTGCCTCAGAAAGAAACACTGTGCCCATCAGCAGTCACTCCCTATTCGCTGCTGCCCCATCCCTGAGCACCCACTCTTCTACTTTCTGTCTTTTTTTTTTTTAAAGATTTATTCATTTATTTATTTGTCAGAGAGAGAGTGAGAGAGAGAGAGCACAAGCAGGCAGAGTGGCAGGCAGAGGCAGAGGGAGAAGCAGGCTCCCTGCCGAGCAAGGAGCCCGACGTGGGACTCGATCCCAGGACCCTGGGATCATGACCTGAGCCGAAGGCAGCCGTTTAACCAACTGAGCCACCCAGGTGTCCCTCTTCTACTTTCTGTCTTGACGGATTTACCCATTCTGGACATTTTGTATGCATGCAGTCACACAGGCAGCAGCCTTCTGTGTCTGGCTTCTTTCACTTGGCATGTTTCCAAGGTCTACAGTGTCGCCGTGTATCGGGACTGTATTCCTTTTTATTGCCAAATAATATTCCATCGTGTGGACAGCCCGCATTTTATTTATCCAATCACCGATTAATAGATGTTTGGGTTGTTCCCACTTTGGGGCTAAAATGCTGCTATGAATATTCATGCACAAGTGTTTGTGGGGATGTAAGTTTTCAGTTGTCTTGGGTATGCGCCTAGCGGTGGATAAGTGGGCCACCACTGAGTCTTACATCATTTTGATTCTAGCCATCCCAGAGGGTGTGAAGAAGTCTCTCGTGATTTTGAATGCATCTGCCTAATGTCTAATGATGTACCCACAAGTACATGTGTATGCCTTGTTTGGAGAAATCCTTGGTCTTCAGGTAGCCTATATTAAATGACCATCGTTTTTTGTAAATTCCCATTTTATCACCAATAAGATGTTCTAGAAAGGGCAGGATCTCCTCGGAGCCTGCTTCTGCTATCACTTTTTCTCAACCCGAGGCTTCACTTTCTGGACAGTCCTTGTTCATTTCAAAGCGAGAAAAATCAATGAAATGGCTGTCCCGTGCACCCTTCCCCACCCTTGAGCCCCCCTTGCAGCCTACCGGGATGGCAGCCCGGGGGTCCAGTCCATTCTCCACCACTGAGAGCATTTCCACTCACACAGCAGCTCCCGCGGAGAATCACATGACACCTGCGGAGACAGATGGCGGCCAGATGAGCAAGTTCCAGCTCACCGCCCCCAGCCAGCTCACCCTCTGCCCCCAGCAGGTAGCAGGAGGTCAGCCCATCTTCCTCAAACTGCAATGGAAGCGCGTTTGAATACAAAAGGAAAAGCTAAGAGTGGATTTTAAGGAAGGAAAACAAATCCGAGGGCTCAGATCTCAGGAGGTGAGGAGTCCTGTGTGCCATAGGTGGGTCTGGCCCAAGCAGTGCATGGAAAGGGCTCCGGATTCCACACCCAGTGCTGGCACAAAAAGCAGGGCACGCAAGGCTGATTTAGACACGGAGCAAAGGGTGCAAGGGGGTGCCAAGGGCCCACATGGCCAGGAAGTAGGGGCTCACAATTCACACTGGGGGCCTGGGCCCTACAACTGCCCCCTTTGACTCCTGTCCCAGTCCGGTGTCTGCCAGCTCAGCGGTGACAGGGACAACTGAAACGGCATTCAAAGAGAGGGCTCTCTTGCTACACACCTGCTTCTCCTTCAGGCTAAGCTGGAGAAGCACAGGGACATGTCTAAAGGGAGACGGGCTTGACTCTAAATTTGCCGCTAACCAGCTAGGCCCGCTGGGGCACCATACCAGACCTCTCGGATGGAGATAAGAATGTGGAAAACACCTAGCACAGGGCCTGAAGGTACTAAGGAGAAACGGCATCTACAACCCTAGTGGTCAAAACTACAGGTGAAGAGGGCCAGTGTGTAAATGCGTATGCACAAGTAGCTGAAGTAAATCCCTCAGGGCACTAGCTTCCTGGGGAGGTGGGGGGAGGTGGGAGGGCTTCCACCTGAGCCTGAAGGGGGCTGCTGGCTGGCCTGGCCCCACCCCAACCACTTGGACGGACCAGGATGGGATAGGCACCTTCCCATCTAAACAGACCTCTAGTGACCACACAGCTGAGCATGAGGGGACACCAAAAACTAGGTCATTGCTGTCTCTGTTCTCAAAAACTCCTGGTCCAAAGAAGTTAATAAAGCCAAGGCATGCTAAATGGATTTTGTACTCTTTCCATATATTGCTTCCTGCGTTCCTCCTAATCATCCTGGAAGGAGTGTTTTATTATCCTGATCTAACAGATAAGAAATAGAAGCTGACCCAGGTCAAGGAACTTCCAAGATTCCAGGGCTGATAAGTGGCAGACTCCACCACCTCCCACTAGGATGATGTCAACCCTTTGCTCAACCCTTCTGGAAGAAGCGACTGTGAGCTAGGGCTAAGGGGTGGGTGGGGAGGGAGCAGGGGGGTTCGGGAGGAGGGTTCTTTAGCTGAGGGGGTGCAAGGGAACATCAAGGTCAGTCTGGCAGGAAAGATTTACAGAGAACAGCGGAGCATGGAGAACAGCAGGGTGGTTCTAGATGACATTAGATGCTCTGACTCAAGCCCTGGCCTCTGGAGCTGGCCGCGGGTAAACAGGACCCAGAGCCAAGCCTCCTACGGAAGGGCATGCAGAGGGAGGGAGGTGTGTGGGGGATGGCCCCCACAGCACCAGCGCTGGTCAGCACACGACAGACCGCCAGGAAGAACGCCGGCCCCTGGCCACAGCCCCTGTCTGACAGCCTCTCCCTTCACCATGTTCCCAGCTCCTACCCACCTGGAGTTCTCAGGACCCTTCTCTGCAGACCAGCTCCAGGCTCTGGCCACCAGGGCGACGGGAAAAGGGGATGGGCTGCAGTCAGAGTCTCTCCTGATATTGTGCCTGATCCTGGAGGCGGATTCCTTCAAGCCTACCCTATGCAGCCCTGCAGGTCAAGTCCAGGTTCTCCGGCCCCAAGACCCTGGCATCTAATTCCTTTCAGCAATTCCAGAGGCCTAAGGCCTCCCTTCAGACCGGTTCCTCCAGACAGAGCCTCAAGCTCCCAAACTGCCGTTCCCCCGGCCAGCCTTAGGACTTGGACCGCAACAATTTGAATAGTAGGTCCATTAAGACCTCATTAATGAATTAAGCAAAAACAACAGAGTATTCGTTGGCGGGAGGGAGGCTTACCAGTGAGTGGGTGCTCTGGCCAAGTCAGGGTCTGCTAAAAAAAACAAAGTCATCAGACGCTGAGAGGTCAGAGCAGGGCCAGATAGGAGATAACTGTGGCCTAAAACAAAGTGTCAGAAAACCCACAAAATGACAACAGCGCAGAGAAATCCAGGAGAACAGCCACTTGACAATTCACAGAATAGGATGAGACTCTGGGGTCAGGCCCAAGTTAAGGGCACACATTTCTTTGCAAGGAGCCAAAGCACCTACTGAGACCTGTCTGTTCCCTAATGCCTCAGGGAGGCAGGAAAACGGCTCAGAGGCAGGAATGTGACGGTCTAGGAGATCTCCGGGCTCTGGGTCTCCTGACTGCTAGGTCAGCGCTCCAGTAGGCTCCTGGGGGGCCCAGACCCCCAATCTACCATCCTATGGGACTGGCTTCATTTCCTATCCTCAGAACAGTCTTCACTGACACCAAGAACCAAACCGAAGAGGGATGTCTCTTGAGGAGACCCAGGCTGAGGAGAGCAAATAAGAGAGCCTCAAACATCACAGGCGCAGTTGAGCAGAAAAGGGTGCATGGCGTCTACCTTTAGGAAACTCCAAGCCATCCTAAGTCTACCTCTGCCCCTCAGTATTGATTCACCCTGGCACGGCACCTCATTCTCTAATCTCATTTAATTCTTAAAACGATCCTGTGAGAGGAGGATGATTATCCCCCATTTCACAGAGGAGAAAACTGAGGCTCAGTAGAAACGGGCCTCAGGTAAGGGACAGAATTCTCTGGTTTCCTCATTCCAAGTCCTGTGCCTCTCAGTGCTTGGTTCAGAGTTGTAGGCAAACTTATTACTCAGACTGTTCTGGGGCACTCAGAAGCGCCATTGTATCAAAGAAGGCCTAAAACCAACAAGAAACAATCTTGCCCATCAGATCTGTAGCATAGTGAAGGGACAGGCCCCACACACTCAGGTGCCACATCTCCAACAGCTGGTTTTGTAAATGGAAACAGGCGCTGGGACCCCGATTTTCCTAGAAAGACCAATGGAGCCCCTGGCCCATATTGGTGGAGCTTGCTTCCAAGAACTGTCCGTTCCCAGGCCACCCCTGTAGATAGTCCCTAAGTCTCTCTGCAGCATAGATTCTTTCCGTGGTAGCTAGGTTTCAGAACCGTCCTTTCTTAAATGTTCCAACACACAGGAAGGAAACATTCTGGTTGATTTTCTTTGTTATGCGCCCTTCTATATACTTCCAATTTCACTTCCTCTAGAGATTAAGGAAGAATGAAAAGAAGACAAGGGCTCAGATGAGACTTACATTAAAAGAAGAAATGGATGACCTGGCTTCACCGCTTTCGAAACACTCCATTCATCAGTAAACAGCAACCTCCTCTTCTTGGAGACTTCACCGTCATCCGTGACAGCCTTGGTCTCTACGGCCTGAATCCGATCTTGCACCTGGCTATGCAGAACAACAGGCCGGTGTTTAAGCCCTCCAGCTGCTGTCCCAGGTGATGAGTCAGGGTTTTTAGCTGGAAACGAATGACAAAGTTATCTTCTGATTCAGAAAGGCAGCTGATCCTTCAGACATGTGAGTGCTGAGTGAGTAAATAGCACCTCCTTCTACCTGAAGAAACTTGGGAGTTCTGGACAAAGGTCCTGTGAAGGGTGGGATGGGTGTGTGTGTATGGGGGTGAAGGCGAGTGGACCTTTGAAGCAATTGAATACTACCTGGAGGGCAAAAAACTTCTAGCTTGTGATTCTCAGCCTAAAGGCTAGTGGGTGAGGCCAGAAATGTGAAGTCTATGAACACTGGGTATCTTTCTTTCCTCCCTCCTTCCTCCTACCCAATAACACACATCTCCCCCATATTATTATTATTATTTTTAATATTTATTTATTTATTTTCAAGAGAGCGAGAGAACACACATAAGTGGGAGGAGGGGCAGAGGGAGAGACAGAGAGAATCTTAAGCAGGCTCCATGGCCAGCATGGAGCCCAATGTGGGGCTCAATCTCACGACCCATGAGATCATATCCTGAGCTGAAACCAAGAGTCAGACACTCAACCGACTGAGCTACCCAGGCACCCTGCATCACCCCCATATTCTTGTCCCACATCCCTTAGGATTCCAGCAGGCACCAGACTCTGAATGAATGAAAGCAGAAACTTTGCCCAACTCATTCACCACTGCATTTCTAGTGCCTAGAACAGTGCATGGCACACAGTGGTGCTCAAAATATACTTGCTGAATGAACAGATGAATTAAAATAAAAAGGCTCAGGGCAGGTATCTCCATTCCAGACTGTAAGAAGTTGAGGTATACAACTTTTCAATGGTAGGACCACTGTGGAATTCCTTCACAGTGCCAACGGGCTGTGAACCGTTTAGATATATCACACCTTATTGAAGGTAGAAGGGCATTCAATTTTCAAAGAAGTGAGACTATAAATGGCAAGCAAAGACAATGGGTCCTCTTTGGGGCTCTTTACAATTGCTGCAAAACGGCCAATCCTTTGGAGCCTGGTCACCAGAACTACAAGGGGATGTGCACCCAAAAAGCCCAGAAAATTATAAATACTAACAATGGGGCCTGGGTGCCTCAAGAAGGTCCAGCTACTCTGAGATAACTTGGCTCTCTGAGTTCTGGGTCATCAAAATGGTCAAAAATCAATGACCTAGTACCTGCGAAAAGAGGAAGCAATTCAAGAGCCTCTGAATCCACCTAGGCCTCAGCCTGCCCAGGACCCACTCACCTATGCTCTTCACAACATGTAACATCACCTCTGGTATTGTTTCCCTGTGTTTGGTATTGGGACTAACCTGCAATCAGCTCTGGCTGGGGAGGGGAGCACTGGGTGAGGGCCCTTTCTAAGTGCCAGGACAACACTAACGGACATGGTTCTGTGACCACAGCCAACCCCATATGGTGGAAGCCTCTGAGTTTCTACAGATTACCACCCAAAAGGAAGTGATAAGTCTCCACTGTCCCAGGCTGAATGAGTAGCCATCCCTCACCTTCCAGGTATTTGGATGATACCTACCATTTCAGCAGCCAACACAAGGAATGTAATACGAATGCCAGAAACACAATCCTTGAGGACAACAGGTACAGGGGACCAGACGTCCAGGAAAAACCCTTGAACCACAGCAGGTGGATCTCTACTCCTCCACACTCATTTACCACCTGAGGCCCTGCACCCATCGAGCTGCCTGGCTCTGAGAAAGCACCTTGATTTGGCTGTTGAGAGGAAGCAGGTGGGGTTGGCAGGCGGACAGCTCTAAGTTCTCAGATCAAATGGGGACCACGTCAAGGGAAGAATGGGCATGGAGTTGGGGTCAAGAAATGGGGACATGGAAACCTCATTTTAATAAGATTGGGGAGGGGTGGTAGGAACTGGGGAGGCAAGAGTTGGGGGCAGTTTAGCAAAGGCTTAGGGATGAAGGGTCCTCAGGATGCCTGGAGGTGATAAGAAAGTATGTGGTGGGCTCCGAAGTTAGGGGTTGAGTCTGTGAGGACATGAAGATACATATAAGACTTGGGATAGGGCCGAGATCAGAGTTATTAAGAGGGGGTGAGCTCAACAGAGCGTCTCCTTTGGTGGTAGGTATTAAATGAGGATGGGTGGAGGTGGGGTGTCAGGGCTGAGCAGACCTTGGGGAGACAAGGTGGGGGGACGGAGACTGGGATAAGAAAGCTGAGCCAGAAAAGGGGAAAACCAGAATGGTGGGGATCAGAGGAGGTTGCGTGGAACACTGCGGTTGTCAAAGGGGTTGAGGGGTCAGGGAGGCGGAGGGATGTGGCTGCGCTGGGGGATGGAACTGGGCTACCGTGCGGGTCAAGAGTGTGGCCGCATTTACGCAACACCAGTGGTGAGGGGATAGGTTTAAGGGCTGGGCTCGAGTCCCGGGCGGGAGAAGATGGAAGGGATGGGTCAGCAGGGACTGTGCGGGCTGAAGGCTCGGGTCCGAGTGGGGTGGGGTGCGGGGCTTGGACCGGGAAGGAAAAGGGCTCTAAAGCAGGACAGTCTCAAGGCAACCAGGGGTTTGGGATCACGGACAGGGCTGCTGGCCCACCGCCCGTTCGCATCTCGGCCCCGCCGCCCCTTCTCGCCCTCCTCGCCCCCGACCCCTAACTCACCAGAGGGAGCCGGGAGGGGGCGAGGGGCACTCCTGGCCGCCGCAGCTTCTAAGCTCCCGACGCGACGCTGCGGCCTCTCCACCACTGACAACAGGAAACGGCTCTCGCGGCGCCTGACGCCATCACGTCGGTTCGGCGCCCGGCCCCGCCCCCGGCCCACGGAGCCAATCGCAGGGCTGGAGGCGTCGTGGGGGCGGGGCCAGCGCTCCGGCAAGCCCGAATTGCCAAACCCGGAGCAGGTGAGGGATCTGGGAGGCTCGCGACTGTAAGACCCGAGGTGCGCGCGAAGAGGTGAGGCCACTAGGCGAGGCCACCAGCGTCGGGCGGAACGTGTCCTCCTGTCCGCCTCCAGCAGTGTCTGTGTCAGACTAGATCCTGGCTTCTGGGTTCATGACCTCGCCTGGCCACAACACCGTCTGTGTAACTTTGGGACCGTCTCTTGGCCTCCTGCGGGAAGGCTCCCACTTGTAAAATCGGACCAATAGCCGGCCCTATTACTGCCTCCTGAGGGCATCAGCGCAGGCCGGGCTTCCCGCCAGGCGGCTCTGGGGAAAAGCATACGTGTTTTGACCACACCTTTTACCAAGGGAGTGCCTTTAGGTCCCCAGGGCTTTCTCCAGTAACCTGCCCATCAGCCCTAAGGCGCGAAGTTCAAGGGTCCGGTTATTCTCATCTAGCCACGTAGTTCTTTGTTTGCTTTCCTTGGTAGAGTTGACATTTCTCTTTCAGATGGACTAGGAACAAAAGGTCAAAAGTGTGTGTGTGGGGGGGGTGTCTTTTGCTTCCCCTACTTCACACCTGCAGGCTTTGGTCAAATGGGAGCTTAGGGCCTGAGTGTGGGGAGAGTGCTGGGGTGGAGAGCTACTGCTACCTGCAGGTCCCGGGGAACTTAGGGAGTATCTACAGGGCTGGTCTAGGAACAGCACAGTTCTTGGAAGCGAGCTCCACTGATCTGGGTCAGGGGCTCCATTGGCCTTCCCGGGAAGGTCAGGGTCCCAGTGCCTGTTTCTATTTATAAAACCAGCTGTTGGGGATGTGGCACTTGAGTGCGTGGGGGCTGCCCCTTCAGTAATTCTCTCTCCAGGAGTGAGAACCACCTCTTTCTGGTTTTAGACTAGGTGAGTCTGAGTGCATTCAGTAGGGTTAATCATTGAGGAGGAAGCTAGAAATAAGGACACAGAGGCAAAGTATTCTCTTGGTGTTAAGCAAGGTGGAAAGTAAAGGATTTACTAGGGAAGTCCCGTTTCCTAGGCAAAAGGATAGTGTTTCTTGTTATAATAGCACAGCAAGAGCATCGGTGTCTTGACACAAGCATACCCTCCCCCAAATGAAGCCAGCAACATTCCTCAGTTCTTCCAATGAATTTTTGCACAGCTGCTGTCTGAAAAAGCCGCGGGAACCCCCACATAGTAATCTCTTGTCTGCCTTTTCAGGAACCCCCATCTTCTGGTCTTCTCTTATATCCCAGGCCTCTTGGCTCCTCTACAAAGTCAAGGGCCTGTCTTCCTCTCTTCATCTTGCTCTGGTGCACACTGCCACCGTTCATGCACCGTGAGTCCACTGGGCAGTCTCCAGACAGGAAAAAATCTCACATTACCATTTCATTTGAACAGTAATAAAGACACATGCAACGCGCCATGCTGCTAGAGAAGAGGGCTTGAAGGTTATCCTGGAGGAGGTGACTTGGATCTGAGCCTTCCAGGTGAATAGAGGAAAGAGCATTGCAGGTGAAGAGACTGGCAGAGAAATGGCTCTTGGGTAGGAATGCAGGCTGAGCTTAGGGAAGGGCGCAGCGAGAGGTGGAGAGGAAGCCAGGAGGTAAGAACAGAGGAAGGGGAGGGAGGTAGAACAGGAGGAGAGATAAAGACAGATTGGGTGAAGGGGAAAGGGAGGATGCACAGACACAGCTGGAGGCCAGTGCAGAAAGGGCTGAAACATTTGCAAAGGCAGCTCACAGGCCACTGGTCTGTCAGCTTAGATTTCAAGCACTACACAGAGTTATGCAAAAAGTCAGGCAGGAGAACTGTGGGTGTCTGAATTCCCTGGGGACAGGTCCGACGTGTAGATTCCTGAACCCCACCCCTACCCGGGAGTCACTCTGGGATGGGGTCCAAGAATTTCGGCTTAACCACCTCTCCTGTGCCCTGCCCTTACTGCCAATGGATCCGAAGCATAAGAAAATGTAAGAATTTCTTTCTTAACCTAGGAGCCGAGGGGTAAGGGATTAATATTTGTGCAAATGCTTCTGTTGTTTGCCAGGTGGGAATTGTGATTTGTCCTTATCAACCATGGAAAACAGGCTTAAGAGAGAAGTTGAGTCACTTGGCCACACAACTACTGAACGGTAGAGGGAGGACTCTCGGCCAGCTCTAATTCTAGTTGGAGGGCTGGCATAGTTCAGTGGCAGAGCAAGTGGGGTTTGGAGCCAGGAATGCTTCGGTTTGAACACCAGCTCATACTGTTCACTGGGCCTTCCCTACCATATGCGGGGCCCGAGACAACCCAGCAAGTGTGGGGCTGAGACCACTGCCACAGTCAGTTGTTTTCACAGTCCCCTTGAGATAGTACTGAAGATAGAAACTTCTAAGTTCGATTGATGATGATTAGAAAAGAGAAGTAAGTCAGAACACCCGGAGGCCCCTTAGCCTCAGGCAGAGAGCCCAGGGTGTGTGACTTCAGGTAAGTTCCCGAAACTATCTGAGCCTCAGTTCCTCATCTGTAAATTGGGGAAAATATCAGTTGACGTGAGGATTAAATAAGATAATATCCTTAGGACAGTGTCTGGCCTGCAGTAAGCTCCCCTAGCTCATGCTCTCTTGCTCCTCTCTCGAAGGGATGAATACATTTTTTCCTTCTTTTTAAAAAAAAGTTTATTAATTTATTTAAAAGATTTTATCTATTTGAGTGAGCATGAACAGGGGGAGGGGCAGAGGGAGAGGAAGAAGCAGACTCCTGCTGGACAGGGAGTGGATGCAGGGCTCCATCCCAGGCCCCTGAGATCATGACCTGAGCCAAAGGGCAGACGTTTAACCCACTGAGCCATCCAGGAGCCCCTGGATGAATAAAATCTTAAAAAAGAAAGAAAAAAAGAAAAAAAAGATGACTGGCTATATTATTATTATTGTTCGAGCTAATTCTCACCTTCCCAATCCAATCAGATCTATGCTTTTAACTGCTCTCTGAGCACTGGAGAGTCTTTCTTTCTTTCTCTCTCTCTTTCTCTCTCTTTCTTTCTTTCTTTCTCTTTTTCTCTCTCTCTTTCTTTCTTTCTTTCTTTCTTTCTTTCTTTCTTTCTTTCTTTCTTTCTTTCTTTCTTTCTTTCTAGAGCCCTTCTTGTTTGAACCCCAGATGTATCCTTACTTGGCAGCTGACTGAAGTCATCAAACTAGTACTAATGCAACCATTTTTCTCAAAGCTGGAATTGCTAATGTTCTCCTGGGTTCTGTTGTAGGAAGCTGGTTCTCCCCACTCTCTTTTTAAAAATGGATTTAAAGGGTTTTTAATTATTGATTTGTCAATTATACCTCAATAAAGCTGGACAAAAATAAAGCTTTGACAAAATAATGAATTTTTAAAAAACCCCAAATGTTATTATACACAGTTTACAGTTTGAATAGTATGAAATGAAATGGCGAGGAAACATAACGACCCACAGTGGTTTCTTGCCCCCCACCCATGCCCACCCTCCTGAGCCAGCTCCCTGGGGCTCGTTATTTTTGGCTGAATCTTCTGGTGCTCGTCTCCACCTATCTTGCGCTTCTAGCTCTTGATTTACCCATTTTAGTTACTGTCTGGGGACTTCCTAGTACCATAGACAAGGAGTTAGTTCTTTAACAACCCAGTCCATTCTTGGGGTTTAGCTATGTCACTCTTTCCCGATAACTGATAGTGTTTACAGAACTGCGACTATGTAAATATTGTCCCCGTAGTCCTCTCTCCGGGTTCTGTCCTCCCCTGCGCTCCAGCTATCTCCCTGACCTGTCCCACAGCTGCCACCCTGGAATTTTCCCTCGCTGCTTCCTCGGTTGGCATTTTCCTGGTTCCCTTCTCTTCTTGCTTTACTCTTTCTCTGCTGGGGCACATTCACAGTTAAGAATCCCTATTGAATATTAAAAAATAGAATGGTCTTTGGACCTGCTCATGATGGTAGTTATACCTTTAGTATCTACTAATTGGGAAAAAATACCTAAGGACCCAAAATTATCGTGAAGGCACTCCTGCTCCTAAGTGAATTTGTGTTTTACTTACCACAATAGCATCCACGGGCTTAAGTGTTCCTTCAATCTAGCTTCAGTCTCTGATCCTCCATTACCACCTCACCTCCTTATTTTCCTATAAGACAACCTCCCTCTTAACTTTCAATTCAGTCCCTGTGCTTTAACCGGACTTAAGTACTGGTTTCAGGCCTGGCCTCGCATGTGCACGTGACCATGGCTGGCCACTCAGAGTCTCCGCTTCCCAGATACAGCGTCCAAGCTTTAAGGATGGGGTTTTCTCTACATCAGTGTCCCTCAGAGCCTGAAGCCAGAGGAAAGCACAGTTGAGGGACAGATGGGGAGAGGATGACGCTGTTTGAGCCCTAGATGCAGCCAGCACTTAGGCTTTCCGGGTATATGAGCTGATCCGCTGTATGACGTTTTTGGTTCAAGCATATTTTAGTTGTATTTCTTTCACTTGGAGCATAAAGAACAGCGACTGATGTATTTGTCTTTGTGAACTTGGTCAAGTTATACAAGCCGTATTTATATTCACGTATCCTGACCAACAGCTCACAGCTCACTGGGTTCCCTATCCCTCTGCTTTTATCAGCCTGGGCCTGACATAGCTTGACATTGAATAGTCCCATTTAGGGACTGGAGGAAGCAACTTACCATGAGTCACTGCCCTAAAATATACTTTCCACCCACATGCCCCGTGCTTGGAATTCGGTGGTGATGGTGGCATTCTCTGGGATTCATCCTGGCTATCTTCAAGTGGTTCTCCTTTGGAGCAAGAGGTCTGGGGGGAAAGGCAGCAATTCAGGGAGAGCATCTGGGGCCGGTTCTGCTTTTTCCCTGAGAGCTGGCGAGAGAGATGATGAGAGGGGCCGGAGGCCCTGTGGGGCCTTGGGGGCTCTGATAGCGAATCGCGCTGTTCTTCAAATTGTCCGAAGTCCATGCAGATCCCTGACTAGGGTCGTGCCTTTAGACAGCCTCCCTCTTAAGATATTTCAGGCAATGAGAATCTTCCTAGTTTCAAAAGGACTCTAGAGAAAGAAATTCCACTACCTTTTATTTATTTTTTAAGATTTATTTATTTGGGCGGAGGAGGGGCAGAGGGAGAGAGAGAATCCTCAAGCAGACTCCCCACTGAGTGTGGAGCCCCACACAGGCTGGTCCCAGGACCTTGAGATCATGACCCTAGCCAAAACCAAGAGCTGGTCGCTCAACCAACTGAGCTACCCAGGCACCCCTCGCTACCCTGTTTTGATGTTTAACTTGTAGAAGCCCTTTCTTCTGGAGGTTCCTATGGGAGGCAGTGGATACAGGATTCAGTGCAGATGGATCTACGTACAAATCCCAGCTCCCAGCTTCTGGGGCAAACTCACAGCACTATATGCTGACCTGTAGGAGGTCAGTTTATTTCATAAGGAAATCATATGTAGAGAATGAAGAAATGGTCTAAAATTCACCCCGTAAGATCCCTGAGTCATCACTGCAGGAGGGTCTGGTACTAGGCACTGGGGAGAGGAAGGAGATGTGATTCTTGCCTTGTCAGGGTTCCTGCCCTAACAGAGAACTGCGGTGGGGCCTTCACACTGATGGACTATCTTTCCCTCTGCTCCATTTACAGGAGACACCTAGAAAAACGGGGCCTCGGTACACAACCTCTAAACCAAGACTGGAGGACTGGGTCCCACCCCGGGATAGATAGGATTATTGGCCCTCCCTGAGTCCACACTCTTGCTGTGTCTCGCTGTGGGCAGAGCGTCTGTTCCAGTCCCCTGCCTCGGGGCTTGGCCATGTGACTTGCTTTGGCCCATGGAATGGGTAGAAATGAAAGTGTGATCGTTCTGTGTCTGGGCTTGAAGAGGCCCGATGAAGTTTCTGCTTGGCCTCTTGTTATGCTTCCTTCCGGTAGCCTCTTTAGCCTGGGCCCCAGAACCAACACAGGCAGCAAAGAGTTAGCCCTGCCGATCTGCAGAGCAGCAGTGATAGGCGGCGCTGGCCCAGCCGGCAGAGCATTCCCGTACAGCTGTCCTGGCCATCCTTCGAGAACCGGCGTTCTAGTCCGCTGAGTTCGGGGATGGTTCACTAGTTAGCACTGTGGTGGCGAGGGACACCCAGTACAAGTACTCACTCCTTCGTTAGGCTATAGGTTCAGCCGTAGTAGAGACCCAACACAACAATGTGGTAGATAAAAAAAAAGCAGCTTAGGGGCGCCTGGGTGGCTCAGTGGGTTAAAGCCTCTGCCTTCGGCTCGGGTCATGATCTCAGGGTCCTGGGATTGAGCCCCGCATAGGGCTCTCTGCTCAGCGGGGAGCCTGCTTCCCCCCCCTGTCTGCCTGCCTCTCTGCCTACTTGTGATCTCTCTGTCAAATAAATAAAATCTTAAAAAAAAAAAACAGCGTATTATCTTTCACGTAATCATCTGGTTAAGCACTGCATTCCGGGGCCGGTTTGGTGGTTCGCGTGTCAGGGAGCTGGGCTCCTCCTGTTCGGCGGCTCCACCATTCTGGGGGGTCGCCCTCATCCACGTTAAGTCTTTATGCTGTTTGCAGGTTGAAGTCTAATTTCCCTCCGCCCGGAAGCTGGAGCCGTCCGGGTGTGGCGCCAGACCCCTCTCCAACGCTGCCCTGGACCGCAGACAGCCTCACCTTGAAGCACCCGCTGCTTCTGCTTCAGGCTTCTAGGATTTCTCTCTTCTGGAAGGTGTGTGCTTCCCACGCCCGCCCCCAGGAGGTGCTCCACAGCCATCCCCCAGGTCTCAGCAACATCTCTCCCCCACTAGGACCTCAGGCGCCAGAGCCGCTCGTGCCTGGTGCGCCCCAGGACCGAGAGGCCCTGACTTCCGTGGGGGTGGCCGCCAGCCAGCGTGACCCTCCGGGACTCCAAGGGTAAGAATCCGGTGGTGCCTTCTGGTGACCTTCAGTCTGCCCTACCCTGCCTCTCCCACCCTCAGATCCCTGCTGACCTCCAGTCCTGAAGAAGCCAGACCACCTCTGCTTCCGCCACCTCCCGGCCCTCTTTGCCCTACTTCAGTAATTTGGTGAGTATAAGGAGGCTTGCAAGAGTGCTCCCTCTGTCTCGGAGAGGGGCTCAGGAGAGGTGGGCATGTGGGTCTTGAGGGCGATGGATTCTCTTTCTCTAAATGCTAGCCGGCCTCCTCTGAGCCCTCGTCTTCATTCAGCCTTGCTTGGCCTGTGAAGACTTGAACAAACACGAACATAGTTTTGAGCAGCTCGTGGCCACATCCCTAGTAGAAACCTAGCTTCCTTAAAGTGCTGGAAGCCCAAGAACCACATTTCACAGATTCCCTTGACCGGAGTGCTGCCAATAAAATGTACCCGTGTGAAATCTGGAAGGTGACAAGGAGCTGGAAGCCATTTCTGTCCTCCTCTGCAGGAGCAGATGCGCAGGCTGTGTGCGGGACTCCATGGTCCCCGCTAGTCACCCGGCTGGGGACTGTGGGGGGCTGCTGTGACCTCAGCAGTTTTTTGAGGGGCAGCAGCAGCTTTGAATCTGTGGAAAGCAGTTGGTAAAGTCACCTGAAAGCTAGCGGTGCGATCCCCAGGTCCCCGACATTCACCACCCCAGTGATGAGCACCAGTTACGTGTGTGGACATGATCATGACCTCAGCTGAAACTGAGAGTTGAACGTTTAACTGACCGGACCACCCAGGCGCCGCAGGAGTGGACGAATTCTTGCCTTTTCCACAGGTTGCGCCGTGTTATCCCCTGGAATCATGCAGCCGTGATTGGTGTTGGGTGAGGAAGGTGGTGGTAGGTCTGGTGCTGGGCTGTGCTGGAGAGAGCCAAGTGGCACACGTCTGACCCTCCATGGGGTTAGGGTACATGCGAATGGGTAAGTGGCCCCAGCACTATGTTTTCTGAAATAAAGGCCTGAAGAGGGCAGTCTTGGGTAATTACTGCTGTCACACATTCTCCTTTACCCTAGCCCTCACCCCTCCCTGCTAGCTACCCAAGGGTTGGGATTTTTTTTTTTTTTTTTTAAGAAAACAAACCAAAAAAACCCCAATGTGAAATCCCCACTTGCTTATAAGGGTGAAGAACCCTCTACTTGCCAAGACAGGGCACACATTTTGTGCATGAGTTTGAGCACTTGGGAAGAAAGACAGGGCTACAGTAGAGCTAGGCTCAGTGATCCAAATATTCTGGCAACGCCAAAGCCCTTATGAGAGGGGCCAGAAACAGATGATCTCTGGGCAGGAGGTCAAGTGTGTTGTGAATTACTGGTATTTGGTGAGCCAGGGGAGAGAGCACCAGAATAAACTGCTAACTGATGTAAGAGTCTACGCCCCCTGAAGATAGGTTTTCCAGTTTCCAGAGACTGATTTGATCAGGGAAATGAGGGAAAGATACCCCTGCTCACCCTCCTTTGCCCGCACTGCTCTTGAGGCAGGACACTGGCTCCCACGAGGGATTGTGGCTTCAGTCCTGCTCCTCGCACCTGTGGCCCCTGTTCTCTCAGTAATACATGTTTAGTTCCATTTTAATTCCTTACCACATGGCTAGAGTTGGTTATGAATTTATACATTTTAATATGAGAAAAATAGGTATTTTACAGGCAATGCTGAGAAGCCAATATCAGAAAATAAACTCTGTAGGCGGCCTGAGGCAGGACGGGCTCACTCGGTGGCGGTCTCGGCGGCGGTCTCGCTCTCGTCACCCAGCTCTTCAGCAGTCGAATCTGTGGCCTGAGCCCTCTCTGTCGGGGCTTCGCTTTTCTCTCTGCAGAAAGAAGAAGAATGCCGAAGGCTTTTACTCTGCAAAGGAACAGTTGAACTTTTCATAGTTTCCTCATTTGAGGTAAGAGTTGTAAATCGGGTACCCTGGTTCCTTGTTGAAAATCTCATCCTCATCAGAAGAATCCTTGTCGTGTAACTTCTGTGCCATGTTTTTCTTGCGTGTGGCATTGAGGGGTCTGTACATGTCCCGAAGCCAAAGCGGCCGCCTTCTCCAGAAAAAGCCCTCCTAGGAAACAGAAAGGACGATGTTACTTCTGCGTTTCCCATGCTCTCTCCAGCCACGGGACATGATCCTGCTCAGATTTACCTGACTCTCACTTTCCGTTGGGCATCTCTTCCGCAGCAGAGATCGAAAGAAGCCCCTTGAAGGAAATACACATGCAATTAGTGACTCGTGCTGTTTTCCATAACTCTCACAATGTGTATCTCTGGTCTTACTAGAACACCTCTGTCCATAATCACAGGAAGCAAAATCACCACGGATCTGGGATCTTGAATATAATCCCATGCATGCTAGGCTTCCAGAATTTTCCCACGTCCATCCATAATGGCCCCACAGTGTCTCTGGGGAGTTCTTTGGATGTGGCTCGGCATGGAGTACAGGCAGGATTTTCATGCCGCTCACCTGGGCCCTTGGCCAAGTGCCCTCATGCAGTGAACAAACTGGGCAACTGCACGGCAGAAGCACCTTACTCTCTCCAGAAGCATTTTACAGTGGTCCCCAATGCACTTAGTCTCATAGGCATCATTTGCTGGGGAGGGGGAAGGAGAGGAGCTTGTATTTTCCTAGCTGCTTTATCCTGCAAGTTGAATCGCACCAAGAAAATGCCTGAGTCCAACCAGCAAAGTTATCTAGCTCACTGACTTTCACACTGTAGGCTGTCACTGATGAGCGAGTCGTGAAATGAGCTTAAAGGTCGCAACCAGCACTAAAACACAAAATATTCTTTTTGAATCCATCAGTATAGAAAAAATGAGAGTATACAGTAAATTTGTCTTAGAAACTGCTTATGTCTCTACGGTATTGCGTACTGAGTTGTGAGGTAAAACGTAGCTCGGAGCCCAAGAACAGTGTAATCAGAGAAGGAGTGCCCAACTGGAAAGGAACCATCTTCTGACACTCACTACCAGTATGACCGTGGGGTAATTTACCTTCCCCTTCTTCTTCTCCATTTCCTTATTATAAAAGGAAGAGACAAACTATTATGTAAGGCCTCTCCCAGTTACAATTCTATGGGGTCTGGACAAAGGGGATGGTGAGTGGGGGTATGAAAACCAGGAGGAGGAAGGGGAGGAGGAGGGAAGTTTTCCTGCCACTTTACAGGAAGGAGTCATATATTCTGCCTTCCATCAGCCTTGAAGACTAGCCCTCTTTGCCCAAGACTTTGTGGCCCTCCCTACCTTTTCCCCAGAGCCTCTGAGAAGACCTGACGCTCACTCCCAGCTAGAACCAACACCTTCCCCTACCACCCTCTTTCTTTCAAGGACTGGTGACCAGCAGATGCTCTGCGCCAGTTTCCTTCTAACTCAGGTTCGGCTGGGGAGCTAATTTTGCTGGATCCAGGCAAAGCATGAGGCCAAATAAGTATTCTTTCTGCCTTTGGTGGTGTCCACGGAGTAAAACAAGGGGATTGAAATAGAGAGGAGTTCTAAAATCTAGTTCTAAAATTCTACTTTAACAATTGCCAGACTAATATTTACCTTGAGCTTCCTTCTTTACCTTCTTCTGATGATGTTCTATGAGAATAAATCTGTTTTGGAAGAAAACACGATCACAGTTACCCATCTCGATGACTGCTGCCTCCAAATCTTTATTCATTCCTTTGTATTTTAAGTCTTATCTAGCCAGTGAGATGATAACTTTTTTGAGGACAGGAATTTGGTTTGTTTAATAGTCCTTTGCTCTTCCACAGTACCTGACTTGGGATCTTGTATGCAGCTGGCAATACATTTTATTGGTGGTTTTAGATGACATTCAACCAGAAACCTAAGCAGCAGCATTGTTTTAAAGCCAAGGACAGGAGTGGGAAGCCTATTATTCTGGCTACTATTCCTCATTGTTGAGGAGGTCCTAATCAGTGCAGTAGGAAAAATGAAGTATTAGAAAGGAAGAAACAAAACATATTTGCATATGAAATTATGAACAACCTGAAAGGCCCAAGAGAATCGACTAAAATTTTACTGAAGTATGAGAAGTCATAGATGGCTAGATACAAAATCAAGAGCTCAACATGCAAACCACAATAGCATTCCTACATTCCATAAATAGCTAATCAACAAATGGAGGAATGATCCCATTTACAATATCAATAAAAGGCATAAAGTACCTAGGAGTAAACTTATAGCAAAGAATGGGTAAGACCTATGAGATGAAAATATTAAAACTCTTCTGAAGGACATTAAGAAGAAATGAATACATGATGTGAGATAAAGGTCATATATATATTCCTAGAATATTGCAAAGATGTCAATTCTCCTCAAATTAACCTATAAATTCAAAGCAATCCTATTCAAACCCCAAGATAGTTTTTTTTTTTTTTTTAACAAAAACTGGTCAGCTGACATTTGGTGGAGAAAATATGCAAGCCTAGCTACGAAATGAATGACAAAGAAGATCAAAGAGCAGGAGCTTACCCTACCAGACATTAAAATACGTTACTATAAAGCAACTGGAATTAAGTACGTAGTGTGATACCGGTACAGGGAAAGAAAACTGGATTGATAGAGTCCAGATAAAAATAGTATTTTAGATCAGTGAAGAAAGAATGAACCACTCAATAAAAGATTTTAAAGTAACTGGATCTTTATGTAGGGGGAAAAGAAGTTAGATCCCTTACCTCAACTGTACCAAAAAACAAAACAGATTCTATATTCTATATTATATTAAAAAATATAAATAAAAACAAGTGTTATAAGAGAATAGAAGAAAACAGTATAGGGGCAACAAAGGCCTCGTTAACAAGCCCCACAAGGCAGAAGGCATGAGGAGAGGACTGGCAGATATGGTCCTTGCTCATCATTCTTCATAGTCCTTGCCCCCTTCGCCCTTGGATTGTTGATCTTCCTGTGGATTTATAAAAACTCTCTTCATAGTAAACATATTAATCTTTTCAATGGCTTTCATTGAATTTCAATGTTTCAAATATTTGCCAGTGTTTTCATCTTGAAGGAGACAGGACAGTGAGCAGGAGCACAGGCTTTGCAGTCGGGGGAAACGGGTTCTGCCTTGGGTTTCGCCACCAGGGCCTTAAGCAGATTCTCTTTTAGGTGTCAAAGAGGGATGGTAATATCGTCCTCATAGGATTGTGGGGATTAAATCGGATGTGAAAAATTCTTCCTATGCTTGGCATAAATCAGTGCCAAGTTTGCTAATGGTGTCACAGACACGATGATCCAATCTAGCAAAGGTTTCTGCCTGTGGTGTCGGGTCAGAAAGCTCTTTCCCACCACAAGATGATAAAAAATATTGTGTCTGTTTTCTTCTAACAGTTTTATGGGTTCTTTTCTTTTTTTTTTACATTTACTGAAACATGTTTGTTTTAAGGTGAGGGATGGGGCTCTGCTATTATTTTCCTCCTAAATAATGAAGCAGCTCTTCTATTACCATTTATTTATTTTCTTCCATTGATTTGAATACTAAAAGGTAACACTGCAAAAGTCCTAGTAACACATGGGTCTGTCTATTGCTGGACTCTGTATGCTACTTCAAATAAATATTAGGCTGCCTTATTCCTCATCGTGAAGTTGACATAACGTCTCATCTCTCTTCCTTTGAATGCCAGTATTGTCTACTACAGGAAAAGCACTGTGTGGTCTCTGTCCTCAAAAAGCTTATCATCAAAGTAGGGAGAGGAAATAATGAAACCACATAAATACAAACAAAAGGTTAAACTACATAGAAATTAAAAACAGCAAAGGAATTTGTAGAACTTCCCTAAAAGCCAAAGGCCACAGGCCACCTGGAGATGCAGAGGGTACTATCCGGACAATGGCCAGTGATTTATCTTCTCAGGGACCTTGGTAAGCTGACCCCATGCCAGTTCCTAGCCTCCTGGGCTCAGAAATCAGACTCTGTCCTCATCAAAAGTGAACTCATTTCTTCCCATAGAAGCAATCTCACTTTATCAGTGCCTCAGGATTGATCAAAATCAGAATGCCAGCTTATGACTTGACAATGGGAAATATATATATATCTGGTCCGCAGGTAGGCCACCTGTGGCTACGTGGCTGGGAACTCCCTCCTGTGGACACCGGCCTCCGCAGCACACTGAAGCACGATTAGAAGGCTACTTGGTGAGAAGAGAATTAGAAGGAAAGTAACCAGCTGAATCCAGTGTTTAATGGAAAGGACTGAAGTAGCCAGATGCATCCATCTCCCCCACAGGCACAGCCTCACTAGTGGGCATGACTCTCACGGGCTGCCCTAGGGGCCGTCCCTACTCCTGGGCAAGCCTAGGAGGGGCACGGCCCATGGTGGGCTCTTCCTCACCATTTCTACGTTTTACTACTGGCCAACCTTCCTGAAAACGGACATGTTTCTCTTTAGCAGTTAGTATATCCGGGTCAGGTTTTACTCAAGTCTGATAAACCAGGAAGCTACTTGGTGCTTACATATCTCCGCTCTGCTCTAGGTGTTGACCTTGCTGTTTCTCTCTTGGGGAGCTGCCTTTTAAAAAATCGTTTACCTTATTTTTGTTATCAGGGGAGGGGAATGCGTCACTGTGGACCCTAAGAAATGGTGACAAATCTCACAGAAGGATTAGGACCAGGAGGGCTGGAGTATTCAGGAAAGGCTTTTTGGAGAACGATGAACTTGCGTTGGCTTTTGAGAGATTCATGGTACTTCCACAGGCAGAGCGAATTAAGGGAGTTTCAGATGGGCAAAGTCACCGACCAAAGCAGGAATGGGCATAGGGTGACTAGGGTGTGGTGAGGGGCGGCTTTGGCTGGGATGGAGGCCTGTTACGACAGTAGGAAAGGTAAACAAGGTAAATTAGGTTGGATTGGTAGGATAGAGTCAAGACTGTCAACTTGTTAAATCATTCTTTTAAAAATGTTAGCACGGGCCTATTGGGAAAAGGAAGTCATTATGGGATTGAAGAAAAGGTAAAACAGGCAAGCTCCAGGAACAGGCGACTATAAATACGACGTGCTTCGGAGTAGCCTGCTGCAGGATTTTGGCTGCAGTGTTTTAACTGAACCTCTTCACACAACACCTTACACAGTGGAGGAGAAAGCTGCTAAGTAAATCTAATTAATCGACAAGATGACACTTTTATCTGTAAGCCGTGTCCTTTCTTCCAGGATGACTGATAGCTCTGGGATGGTAGAGACTGTATCTCTATCATCATTTCAGCTAAGGAAAGAAATCAGTGGTAGTCTGACACCGACTGGTGAGTACATCTAATCGACATAATTTTGAGTTGAAGAAATGTTACTATCATGTCAACTCTGGCCTTCTTAAACTTCATGTCGCAGAACAGTCTAATGGCTTGTTGCCTTGGTTACAATCCACAGATCTCTCGGCAGTGGGGTTCTTTTAAAATTCCCCGGAATATACTTTGCAATAAAGGAACAAAGCATATCTCAGTCCTCCAGACTGAAAAAGAATATCAAGTAGTAGTAGGTGGGAAAGCGGTTTTGATTTTCAATTTGTGGGTTCTGAATCTATTATAAAAATAGAAGATATTCTGGAAATCTGAATTAATGGTTGTCCTTACCTCAATGAGACAGAAAACTATAATCAAAATCATCACTACTACAGTCACAGATATTGCCAAGATGAGTTTGTTGTTATAGCCATAGCCTGGAACTTCTTTTGTGAGCTAAAAAATTAAAGAACAATTTTTTTTAGAAAACAAAGAGACAGGATGAAAGCTAACTATTCTTCAGCTACTCTAAAACCCCATCCTTTCAGATGAGTGGCTTACAGATTCTTAAGGAACATACCGAATCTAAGGTGTTATGTAATCTTATCATTAGGATTTTCTTCAAAAATTTATTTATCTTGTATGTTAGGTCCCCTTCTCATCTACTCTGGGGATAGTGGCACTATTCTCTAAATGAGCGAGGAGGCAGATCACTGTGTCTCCGCCAACGTTACCTGGCCAAGACAAGACCCAGACTAGGAGCCCCCTGGTCTTTGGGCTTGGGTGCTTTCATGGCATGTCCTAAACTGACTCAAAGTCCAGACCCCATGTTTCCGGAGTTTTCCTCACCTCACTGGACTCCTGCCCTTTCTGTTCACTCTGGATTTCTGTGCTCTCATTGATATAGTTCTCAGTCTTCCATTGGTCCGTATCCCACTCTGCCTTGGACACCTTTACTTCTTGCTGCTCACTGAGAAGCTTCATCAGGAGGCCTGTTCTGGAGATGAGCTTGGCACAGGCCAGTTGCACGTGGGTCTCGGAGCAGTCCATTTTCAAGGTCCGGATAACATGAGAAATGAGCCTTCTCACGTCGTTATTGGGGATGAGGGACCGTAGCTGCTGGTTTAGCTGAATTTCAAATAGATCACCTGGGGCTGAGAGCTTCGACACAGTGACCTCTGTGGGCCTCGGGGGCAATTCAGTGCCCATGTTGTGGTATTCCCATTGTGTTTCATTGGTTTGTTTAACAGTTGGCATAAAGTTGTCTGAGGTGGCCGCAGAATGTCCCCTGGGGAGATTCTCCTGGTTCCTGAATTCAGGGAAGATTGGTTCTGGCACAGTCATGTTTCCTGTAGAAATAGATTCTTCAAAAATATTCTGTGCAGTAGTGTTTTCCATAGTACTGTTTTCTCCAGAAGGTTCTGAAAGCGTAAATAATTCTGGAAAAGGATTTTCCTGAGAACTTTCTCCTGAAGATGAAAAAGCCTCCCGTGAGGGGGAATTTATGAGGCTCCTGACTGCAGAGAATGGAGGCCTCTTTGCAATCATCAGTCTATTACTGAGAGGACTTTCCTTTCTGAATTTTCGACTCAGTTTGGTCTTGGGTGTTCTGTGGACCACACGTGAGCGAGATTTATGAAAGAGGTACTTCTTTTTGGAATGGGAGACTGGTCTGGAAGCCTTCATATTCCTAACTCTAGCATTTGCATCCTCTAAAACAAAAATGGTGTAGGTTAAGTCTTTTGATTTGTTTTTCACCTCAGGTAGGGATTTGGGAGTGGTGGAGGCAGAAGGCCTGCCCAACGAGTATTGCTTCAGGAAGGAAGAGACTGCTGCCTTGTGCTCCTTTATGAATGAAGGCTCTGTATTGAAGGAGTCTCCCACTAATTTCCTGGGCCTCTGCGCCATGTGAAGCTGCTCCAGCTCCCTTGGGGATGGTCTCCTGAGCCTTCTTTCTTTGGCCATGTTCTCCACAAATGGCTGGGTGTTCTGTTTCCCCTGGTTGCTCTGACCACCCACTTCTTTGAAGTGCCTTTTCTGTAGGCCCCTCGGGCCCTTGAGAACCCTGTTCACTCTCAGCATCTTTTTCCCTACACGCTCAGCCTTGGCAAGACTCTTTTCCTGTGCTTGGGCAGTTTCCAATTTCTTTGGAAAGATTTGGCGTTTAAATTTGGGACCGAAAAGACCGGAACGTATAAGCATGGCAGTTTTTTCTTTCTTTTTCACCTCATCAATTTTTTCTTGAATTTCTGCATCTAACAAATTTTCCAGAAAATAGAGTTTCTTCAGCTTATTTTTGTAAGTTGAATTGTTGGGTCCAGGGTTGAGAGAAAGGTTCCCTGTGTCATTTATCAAGGGACCCACGGGCTTGTCTCCATCTTGCGCATTTGAAAACAGAAGTTTAATGAATGGTAATAATGTTGATTCTACATCTTCTAGATTTCCCTCTGAGAAATAAGGCAATATGTAATTCAGCGCACTAATAACATCACTTTCATCATTAAAGTCTAGCTGCTCATTTATAAAGGCTAAACTGACGCCATTTTTGTCTGAGGATGCCTTCTCTGGCTCAATAGTCAGCTCGGTACTGGTACTCTTCTTCCGGGCTTTCAATACCTTCATGAATGATCCTTCCGCATTCCTTATAGATACTTCTTCATCTATCAACAAAGAAGAGACTAGTTTTGATAATGAAAGACTGCTAGTACAGCTTTTTGTCAGTCCACAGTCATACATCCCAGTCAAATAAATTAAGAAGCGGCAAATGTTTGAGTACCATTTAGAGAGGAGACAAACTCAAACTTGAATCTATGACTGGCAACAAGAAAAGGAGAAAAAGGATGTTTTTTGAAGAAGTGGCTATTTACTCAGAAACTTCCATATGTGAATAACCGTATTTGGGATTATTCCGTGGGTCCCCAAGGCCCGACTGCCCAGTACTCAAAAAAATCAAGGCTGGAAGACACTCAGCTAAACTGTGTGCAGATCTACTGTGACTCCTGGCATTCATATACCCCATCCTGTCCTGCTTCAGACGCAGAGGGAGCGTGAGCTTTCCTCTTTCCATTCTTCAGTGTGCTTGTGTTCTTACTGCCATCACAGATGCCTGTGACAGTCCTCATCTGGACAGGCCTTCTCTACCTACCCACCAATTCCTTTGCTTGGTCCCTGCTCCCATATATTGCAGCTCACATAACATAAGCTCTAATCAGAAAAAAACCCACTATGCCCACCCTGGCTCTTTGTTTAAATGTGGGCAGGGATCTGGGGTGTGGGTTAAGAGATTTCCCAGGTATGAGAGATATGCCAATGGGGAATGTTCAGTAAATCAAGGGAATGATACTTGAGGTTTTAAAATGCAGAAGGGATAAAGAAACTTTTGTCAGATGCCTACTTCACTTTCGTTTCCTTTCATTTCTAATATTTCTAGCCTTACTTAGGGAATCATCCAGAGCTTCCAACTGCCTGAAGGTCAAGTGTGCAGCTGTGTATACTGCACAGCATTGTGCAGCCGGGGTTCTTTTCCAGGAGAATTAGAAGTATTTTTAGTGGTGGTGGTGAGGGTCAGAGGAGGAGGTAACAAGGGTCACGAGAAAGAAGGAGCAACAGGCTTGCCGAGAGCCCAAAACAAGACACTTGAGTGCTAGGCTGCAGCACTTAATACCTCTGGTCACAGTTTTCCTCACCTGTAAAAGGAGATTAAACATGCCTCTTCTGCCCAACTCTAAGGGAGAAGGGAGTAATATAATTGGTAAAAAATTGTTTTGAAAAATAACCAACACTGCATTTACAGAAATAGCAGTGTTATTTCTGATGTACCCTAGATCATTGATAGGGACTCATATTCCAGCTATCCGGGTGCAAAAGCACATTTTGGAAGTCATTAGGTTAGTGCCAATAAAACACAGTATACAGAAAAATACTTAAAAACACCTGAGTGTTTTTGGACAGAAAGCTTAGGATTCAGAACAAGTTCAGAGTTGAACAGTCCAAAAATAGAAGCCCTCTCTTTCCATTAGAAGGTAGCAGCTTCTGGTTAGGGAACAGAAACTCTCAGGCTCTAAATAAAACTGTTTTATAAATCAGCATCACTTTTACTCTTATAACATAACTTGTAAAAGTAAACAAAATAAACAAAAATGTATCTCCGTCTGTCCTATAAGACAAAGGGCACCTGAGATCTAATGCATATAAAATCAGTTTACAAACTGTGTTGCACTATATGAACACATTTTCATTTGGGGGTAATTAATTTAATAATGTAATTGAGAATCTAACTTTTAACAAAGGAATAGTTCTTAGAAATTTAGGGATTTGAGGGGGACTTGGGTGTCTCAAACGTACGACTCATGGTTTTGGCTCAGGTCATGATCTCAGGGTCATGGGATCGAGCCCCGTACTGCGCTCTGCACTCAGTGGGGAGTCTGCTTGAGATTCTCTCCCTCTGCCCCTCCCCGACTTGTATGCTCTCTGTCTCAAATAAATAAGTAAATCTTTTTTTAAAAAAGAGAGATTTAAGGCTTTGACTCTGAATTAATAAAAATAATGCAAAGACATCATTACTTAAAAATTTTATCATTGTTGATTAAAAATTAAAAAAATAAAATATGGTTGGGTTATGGACATTGAGGAGGGTATGTGCTATGGTAAGTGCTGTGAAATGTGTAAACCTAAGGATCCACAGACATGTACCCTGGGGCAAATAATACATTATGCTTTAATTAAAAAAAATAAATAAATTAAAAAAAAAAAAAAAAAAAAAAAACAACAATAAAAAAAAAAATAAAATAAAAATTTAAAAATTTATCATAAGGCAATTCAGACTCACCACAGTGTGTGGTATTTGACATACATTCACTGTCACAATGCAGCTTGACTGTCTTGCAGACAACCTCAATATTAGTTTTGAATTGACAGAGACAGCAGGCCATACGGCTAGGTAAAATCCTATAAATGGAAACACAGATAATTAAATTATGGTAAAGGAGCTATTTGAGTAGGTAGAAGAGGCAGGCCAAGGGCATCACAGGGCTGTGCAAAAAGGAATTCTTGAGGCATATGGCCTGGATGATTGAGGAGGGACCAGTTGGCCGATTGTTGATCTAGAATATTGTAAATAAATAGAAGGACAGAGGTGCCCATCAGAAAGGTAAGGATAGTAGGGGGTATGGTATGCCTAGTATAAGATAGAGATGAGAATTGGGTGACACTGATCAGTAGTTTAGTTTAGAAGCATCTCCTTCCAACCCAAAAGTCTCACTTTGGGTTTATAGCACACAGGAAAAGGATAGACTTCTAAGAAGAGTCTGAATAAGTCTGAAATATGATCTGTATTGAGGGTAGAAAGCAATCAATCAAAACAAACCAATAATCTACACAGATGTTACAATTAGGAGACAAGGACATTTAAGAAGTTGTAACTGGGGTGCCTGGGTGGTGCAGTCGGTTAAACGTCCCACTCTTGGTTTCAGCTCAGGTCATGATCTCAGGGTCATGAGATCGGGCCCCACATTGGGATCCTAGCTCAGCATGGAGTTTGGTTGAGATTCTCTCTCCCTCTCCCTCTGCCCCACCCACTCGTGCTCTCTCTCTCTCAAATAAGTACATAAATCTTTAAAAGGAGTTATAACTGTATTTCACATGTTAAAAAACCCCAGACTAAAAAATCCATGCCTCTACTTAACTCAGAGAATTGTGCAACAACTTCACGTGGCCTAATATAATATGTGTACTTAGAGTCCATGAAGGAGAGGAAATATAAGAAATTTTGAAAAAATAATAGCCTAAAAATTTCCATACAGGTAAACCCAAAAAAACCACAAATCTAAGAAGGTCAATAAATCTAAGCACAAGAAACACGGACAAAATTACACAAAGGCACATCATAATCGAACTGCTCAAAACCATCAATAAAGAGAAAATCTTAAAAGCAGCCAAAGGGATAAAACCACACACAACATAGAGAGAAACAAAGATAGTAATGACAACAAATTTCTTGTTGGAAATAATGGAACTCAGTAGAGCAACATCTTTAAAGTAGTGAAGAGGAGAGGGAACCCAATGACTATCAAGCTAATATTCTATATCCAGATCTTTCAAAAACAAAAGCAAAA
>CM052891.1:15268712-15305772 GCA_028534135.1 Potos flavus | reverse complement strand
GTTCTTATACCAATCATGAAATCATATAATATCATTTGAAGATAGACTGTGATAAGTTAAGACGAACACTACAAACCATTAAGCAATCAATAAAATAACAAAACCTGAGTTGTAACTAATCAGCAAATAAATAAAATAATAAAATGTACTCAGTCAATCCAAAAGCAGGGGAAAAAAACACGAAACAAAGAGCAGATGGGACACAGAGAAAATATTAGACAGTAGCTTTAAATGTAATCATAAAAACAATTACATTAAATAAAAATGGTATAATCACCTTAATTAAAAGATAGAGTTGTCACACTGGATAAAAAAGCACAGGCTAACTATATGCTGTCTACAAGAATCATCTTCAATAGAAAGATATAAGTAGGTTATAAGTATGGAAAAAGTTATGCTATGCTAACATGAATCGAAAGAAACCTTGAAAAAAAAAAGAAAGAAAGAAAGAAAGAAACCTTGAGTGGCTATAATACTATAAGACAAAGTCAATTTCAACAAAGAATATTACCAAGGACAAAGGAGGTTATTCCATCATGTTAGAAATGTCAACTAATAAAAAAGACATAACCTAAAAATTTATGCATCTGATAACAGAACTTCAAAATATATTAAGAAGAATGGCAAAGAGAAACAAATAAATACACCATTATAGTTGGAGATTTCAATATCCCTTTCTGAACAACTGACAGAAAAAAATATATTAAAAAATCAGTAAAGATACAGCAGACTTGAACAACACTATCAACCTACTTGACCTAATGGACTTTAGAACACTCCACCCAAAATCAGAATACATGTTTTTTTTTTCAAGTAGACACATAACATTTACCAAAATAGATCATATTCTCATCTATTACCAGAATTCATGGCTATAAAGCAAGCTTCAGTAAACTTAAAATATTTCAGTCATTCAACATATGTTCTATGACCACAATGGAATTAAATTAGAAATTAACAGATTTGGGGGCGCCTGGGTGGCTCAGTTGGTTAAGCGACTGCCTTCGGCTCAGGTCATGATCCTGGAGTGCCAGGATCGAGTCCCACATCAGGCTCCCAGCTCCATGGGGAGTCTGCTTCTCCCTCTGACCTTCTCCCCTCTCATGTTCTCTTTCACTCTCTCTCTCTCAAATAAATAAATAAAATCCTTAAAAAAAAAAAGAGAAAGAAATTAACAGATTTGAAAAATCTCCAAATATTTGGAAACTAAACAATATATTCCTAAGTAACCTGTGCATCAAAGAAATAAAAAGGGAAATTAAGAACTATTTTGTACTGACTGAAACTGAAAACATGTAAACACGTGGGATGTTGCTAATACAATGTTCAGCTTCCCTAGCATCCACTTTTAAGAAACCAGAAAAAGAAAAGAAAATTAATCACTGAGTAAGGAGAAGACATAGCATAATAATGATCAGGCAGAAATGAAGAAAATGGAAAACAGAAAAATAGAGAGGTCAGTGAAATGAAAAGACAGTTTTTAGAGAAGGTAAATAAAATTGATAAACCTCTAGCCATATTGATCTAGAAAAGACAAGAGAAGACACAAATTATCAATATCAGAAGATGACAGGGGTGACATCAGTACAAATTCTACATATATTAAAAGAATAATAAGGGAATATTATAAAATAATTTATGTCAATAAATTCAAGATGAAATGGACAGATTCCTTAAAAGACATAAACTGCTCAAAAATAAATGTGTAACTTAAATAGCACTATTAAAGAAATAGAGTGTGCAGTTTACGACCTTCTCACAAAGAAAGCTTCAAACCCATGTGGCTTCATTGGTGAATTCTACCAAACATTTAAGGAAGAAATAATGCCAATTCACAAACTCTATCAGAGAACTGAAGAGAAGGGACTACTTCCCAATTCAATTTTAAGGCCAACTTTTGCCTTATCAAAACTAGAAAAAGCATTACAAGAAAAAAAAAAAAACCAGACCAATTAGTTCTCATGAATGCAGATAACAAAAATCTAAATAAAATTTTACTATATCAAATCCAAGAATATATGAAAAGATGCTATATTGTGACAAAGTGGGGTTTATCTCAGGATTGCGAGATTGGTTTAATATTTGAAAATCAATGTAATTTTCCCAAGTTAATAAACAAAAAAAAAATCATACAATCATTGTAATAGGTGGAAAATAAGTATCTGACAAATCTAACATCCATTCCTGATTACAAAAAAAAAAAAAAAAACCCTCGGCAAACTAGGAATGGAAGGAAACTTCTTCATCTTGATAAAAGACTTCTACAAAAAAGCCTAACATCATTACATTGCATGGTGAAAGACAAGTGCTTTCTCTCCAAGATCAGGACAAAGGCAAGCAAGTCTTCTCTTGTCTTCTATTTGACTTTGCACTGAAAGGTTCCAGTCAGTGCAATACAGCAAGAAAAAGAAATAAAAGGTATTCAAAATGGAAAGGAAGAAGCAAAACTACCTTTATTTGCATATAAAATTATTATCTATATGGAAAACCTGATGGAATCTATAAAAAGTTTGCTAGAACTAATAAGTGAGTTCATCAAGTTTTCGGGATAAAAGATCAATATACAAAAATTAATTTATCTCTAATACCTAGCAATGAGCAATTAGAAGGTGAAATTTTACTTTTTATTTATTTATTTTTTAAATATTTCATTTATTTATTTGACAGAGGAAAGAGATCACAAGTAGGCAGAGAGGCAGACAGAGAGAGAGGGGGAAGCAGGCTCCCTGCTGAGCAGAGAGCCTGATGCGGGGCTCGATCCCAGGACCCTGAGATCATGACCTGAGCCGAAGGCAGAGGCTTTAACCCACTGAGCCACCCAGGTGCCCCTAGAAGGTGAAATTTTAAAAAATATTACTTATATTAACATCAAAAGTATAAAATACTTAGAATAAATTGGAAAAGATGTAAAAGGCTTGCACACCGAAAACTATAAAATATTCCTGGGAAAAATTAAAGAAGACCTAAATAAATGAAGAGATATAAAGTGTTTATGGATCAGAAGATTCAGTATTGTTAAGATGTCAATTCTCCCCAAATTGATCTACAGATCAAAATCCCAGCAGACTTTTCTGTAAAAATTGGCAAGCTAATTCTAAAATTCATATGGAAATGTAAAGCTCTTAGAATAGCCAAAATAGCTTTGAAAAAGAACAAAGTTGGAGGACTAACACTACCTGATTACAAGACTTATGAAGCTACACTTTTAAGACTCTGTGATATTAGTGTAAATTTAGACAAACAGATCAAAGAAACAGAATGGAAAGTCCAGAAGGGGGGAGATACGGACAACTTATTTTCAGGTTCCAAGGCAGTTGAGTGAAGAAAGGATAGTCTTTCCAACAAATGGTGCTGGAACAATTGGATATCCATATGCAAAAAAGCAAACATCAATCCAAACCATATACAGAAATGAACTCAAATTGGTTCAAAGATTTAAATGTAAAACCTAAAACTATAAAACTTTAGTCTAAAAGAAAATACAGGAGAAAATCTTTATGACCTTGTGTTGGGCAAGATTTCTTAGATATGACACCATAAGTGTAGCCCACAAAAGAAAAAAATGGATAAACTGGATACCATCAAAATTAAGAATTTCTACCTTGCAAAGGACACTCTTAAGAGAATAAAAGACAAGCCACAAAATGGGAGAAAATACTTAGTAAATTACATATTTGATAAAGGACTTGTTTCCAGAATATATAAAGAACTCTCAAAAGTCAATAATATAGCCGAAAGACAAATAAGCATATGAAAAGATATTAGACATCATTAATCATAAAGGAAATGCAAATAAAAGCCACACTGAGATACCACTACATACCTATTAAACTGTCTAAAATTAAAAACACTTACTATAGCAGGTACTAGCAAAAATGTGAAGAAAATGGAGCCTTCATACACTGCTGATGGGAATGTAAAATGGTACAACCACTGTGGAAAATATTTTTTTTAAAACTTAAACACACACTTACCATATGAACCAGCCATTCCACTTCCAGGTATTTGCCCCAAGAGAAGTGAAAGTATATATCCATACAAAGACTTGTACATACATAGTCATAGAAGCTTTATTTTTAATAGCCAAAAATTGGAACAACTCAAATGTCCATCAATGGTGAGCAGATAAATTGTGGCATACCCATATAATGGAATACTATTCAGCAATGAAAATGAATTATTGATATACATAACAACATGAATGAATCAAAATAATCATGGTGAATGAAAGAAGCCAGCTAGAAGAGTATCTACCACATGATTCCATTTATATAACATTCTAGAAAATGCCAACTAATTTTTAGTAACAGAAAGTAGCTCTATGGTTACTAACCAAAGCAATCTACAGATTTAATTTAATCCCTATCAAAATTCCAACAGCATTTTTCACAGAACTAGAACAAACAAACGTAAAATTTGTATGGAACCACAGAAGACCCTGAAGAGCCAAAGCAATCTTGAAAAAGAAAAACCAAACTGAAGGTATCACAATTCCACATTTCAAGTTATATTACATAGCTGTAATAATCAAAACAGTATGGTACTAGCACAAAAACAGACACATAGATCAATGGAACAGAATAGAAACCCAGAAGCAAACTCATAATTATATGGTCAATTAATCTTCGACAATGGAGGAAAGAATATGCAACAGGAAGAAAGTCTCTTCAACAAATGTTGGGAAAACTGGACAGCTATGTGCAAAAGAATGAAACTGGATCACTTTCTTACATCATACACAAAAGTAAACTCAAAATGGATTAAGGACCTAAATGTGAGACCTGAAACCATAAAATTCCTAGAAGAGAGCACAGGTAGTAATTTCTCTGACATTGGCCTTAGTAACAACTGTCTAAATATGTCTCCTGAGGCAAGGGAAACAAAAGCAAAAGTAAACTATTGGGACTACATCAAAATAAAAAGCTTCTGCATAGTAAAGGAAACAACCAAAAAACTAAAAGACAACCTACGAATGGGAGAGGATATTTGCAAGTGACATATTCAATAAAGGTTTATGTATAAAGAACTTATTAAAAATAAAACTTATACAACACAACACCAGATACCACCCCCCAAATAATCCAATTTAAAATGGGCAGAAGATATGAACAGATATTTCTCCAAAGAAGACACACAAGGGCACCTGGATGGTTCAGTAGGTTGGGTGTCTGCCTTCAGCTCATATCATGATCCCAGGGTCCTGGGACTGAGCCCCACGTGGGGCTCCCTGCTTAGGAGTCTGCTTCTCCCTCTCCCTCTGCCCCTACCCCCGCTTGTGCTCTCTCTCAAATAAATAAATAAAATCTTAAGAAAAAAAAAAAGAAGACCTACAGATGGCTAACAAACACATGAAAAGATGCTCAACATCACTCATCATCAGGGAAATGCAAATCAAAATCACAATGAGATATCACCTCACATCTGTCAGAATAGCTAAAATAAAAAACACAAACAACAAATTTTAGTGCTGGATATGGAGAAATAGGAACCTTGTGCACTGTTGGTGGGAATGCAAATTGATGCAGCCACTGAGGAAGACAGTATGGAAGTTCCTCACTAAATTAAAAATAGAACTACTCTATGATCCAGTAATGGCATTTCTGGGTATTTAACCAAAGAATACAAAAACACGAATTCAAGCAATACACGCATCTCTATGTTTATTGCAGCATTATTTATAATAGCCAAATTATGGAAATAATCCAAGTGTCCATTGACAGATGGAAGAAGAAGATGTGATACATATATATAAATAACAGAATATTGTTCAGCCATAAAAAGAACGAAATCTGCCATCTGCAACAACATGGATGGAGCTAGAGAGTGTAACGTAAGCGAAGTCAGTCAGAGAAAGTCAAATACCGTATGATTTCACTCATGTGAAATTTAACAAACAAACAAACAAAAAAATGAGCAAAGGGAAAAAAAAAAAGAGAAAGAGAGAGACAAATCAAGGAACAGACTTTTAATTATAGGGAACAAACTGATGGTTACCAGAGAGGACAGAGGGTGGGAAGATAGGTGAAATAGGTGAGTTCATCAAAATTTAAAAATTAAAAACTTCTGGTCTTCAGAGATAAAACAGAATGGAGACAAGCTACAACCTGGGAGAAATATGCTAAACATCTATCTGAGAGAAAGGACTTTTTCCAGAGTAGATAATTTACATATGTATCCAATTAAAAATTGGATTTGAGGGTGCCAGTGTGGCTCAGTCGGTTGAGAGTCTGACTCTTGATTTTGGCTCAGGTTATGGCCTCAGGCTTGTAGGATTGAGCCCTGAGTCAGGCTTCATGCTTGGAGTCTGCCTGAGATTCTCTCTAACCATCTCTGTCTGCCTCTCCCCCCATAACACTCACTCTCTCTCTCTCTAAGATAAATAAATAAATATTTTTTAAAAAAAGAAAGGAAAAGAAAAAATGGATTTGAACAGACACATCATTTAAAAAGATAGCTGTACGTGAACAGACACTCAACATCATGAGCTATTAGAGAAATGCAAATTAAAGCTACAATGAGACATAGCTACATACATACCTACAAGAAAGTCTAAAAAAATTTTTTAACTGAAATACAAGGTGAAGATCTCATACGCTGCTGGTTGGAATGCAAAATGGTACACCCACTTTAGAAAACAGGTAAGCAGTTTTTTGTTTTTGTTTTTTTTTAGAGAGAGAGCGAGCACGCGTGTGCATATGTGGGTGGGGAGGGGTGGGGAGAGGAACAGGGAGAGAGAGGATCTTAAGGAGCCTCCACATTCAGCGTGAAGCCCAACTGGGGGCTTGATCTCACGACCCTGAGATGATGACCTGAGCTGAAATCAAGAGTCAGACACTCAACCGACTGACCCACCCAGGTGCCCCAGGTAAGCAGTTTCTTAAAAAGTTAAATACACACTTAGCATATGATGTAGCAATCCTACCATTAGGTATTTTACCTCCCCCCAAATGAAAGTTATAGGGTCACACAAGGACCTGCACGTGACTGCTGTTAGCAGCTTTATTCCTAACAGCCAAAAAACTAAGAACTCAAATGTCCATTAACTGAGGAATGCATAATCCGGTGTAGCCACACAACTGGAATACTACTCAGCAATAAAAAGCAATGAACTGCATATAGCTGCAACAGCATGGACGAATCTCGAAAGGATGATGCCGAGTGAGGGGAGCCCATCACAATAGACCGCATATTGTATGATTTCATTTATAAGACATGGTGGAAAAGGCAAAACTAGAGGGACAATAATGAGCCTGGTGGTTGCCAGGGGCTGACGGTGGGAAAAGGGGATTGACTGCAAACAGAAATGTTCTGTATCTCAAATGTGGTGGTGGTTACATAACTCTATGTTTGCCAAAACTCATCAAACTATGTACTTAAAGAGTAAATTTTATTAAATGAAAATTACACCTCAATAAATCTGACTTAAGAAAGGAATAAAACAAACCTAAATAAACAACTAAGTGAAAATAAACATAAGAAAAATCAACTTACAGTTTTTCCAATTCAAGGGTCATCATGAGGATGCTCTCAATTGTTGAAAGGGACACCTGTGTTGTTCCCATGTCTCTGAAGGAGAAAGCCCAAACATGCATGATACCAAAGACAAAAGTTCTATACTTAAAAAGATACGTAACAATGTGGGATTACTTCAGTTCTGTCGAGCCAGCTCAAGAGTTAACTTACTGTGGACAATAATTTCAGAGAATTCTTATTGAAGAAATTTAAATTATGTGCATCATCAAATTAATCACCTTGGTGATCAACAGTACAATTTCTTTTTAGCATTATCCTACTTCTCATTCTCAATTGCATCCACCTCTCTTATTTTTAAAAATAATGTACATCTTGTTCCACTTTGCTTTTTGAGACAAATGGTATTTCTACATACCTGATATATGATATTTCTGCCTACATCTGCATGTTCCATATCTGTATGAGTTCTTCAATGCTGCTCTCTTCCTCTGCAGGCTGTCTTTCTTTGCCAATATACATTCTTTCTTTGCCAATATATACATTCTTTCTTTGCCAATAATTCTTATTTCAATAACCCAGTTAAAATTTAAATTACGACTTTTTAAGCAAAATGCAAAATACTTAATCTTTTAAAAAGAGCAGAAATCATCTCATGAGCCATGAGATTGTTGTAATACTTACAAATATTTTAATGCTGGCAATTTAAAAAGATAGGAATCTTCGACAGTTGTCAGAGGGTTACGACTGAGAATTCTGAAAAATGCAATGGAATTAAAATTATCTGCATTTTCAATAACTACCATGAAAGTTTATGTTCATTTTTTTGGTATGGAACTTGAAGGTTAAAAGTAATCATTTTTTGCCTTTGCCTGTAAATCTGTAAAGCACTCTCCCTTTGGGAACTACCCAGGTCCCTGAATGATAAAGTGGGGAAGAGAAAGAGAAAAAACATTTTTAAGTGGATGCCAAAGAACTATTCCTAAGTTGAAAACCCCAGAAATGACTACGCTAGTATACTATTTCTAGTGCCCTCCATGATTCAAGGTCTCTAGAAATTTAAAAAATTCCACAGCTTAAACCACCCAGTTAAAGACAAAAAGAGGACAAATTCCTCAGTTTTGTAGCTAAACAAGAGGGCTAAATGTAGGAGGGGCTGGTGAAAGCTACACTCCCACCACACACTCCGTGTATCCTTGTATCACAGCCTTTGTCATAGCACGTAATCACCTGTTTCCTTATCAGTCTCCTGGACTGTCAGCTCCTTGAGGGCAGGGACCATACTTGATTGTTATTGTTGTCCCTGTGCCCGACATAGCGCTTGTTATTTACTAGTTACTCAATGAATGTTTGTTGAATAAATAAATAATTTTGTCTTTCTTTGACACAAGTTTTTATTTCAAAATGTTGACCAGATTTTCTCAATGCTTTAAAACAAAAAAGGTAAAAGAAATAGGAAGAAAGAAAAGAAAATCTGCCTTGAGGTTGACTCTACTCAAGAATCATTACTATACTTTTGCCAGATATTAGAAAGACAAGCATCACGACCAGTGCTATTGGGCTGTAAGGCATCTGTGATCAGCATTTCACGTTTAATCCTCACAATAACCTTATGTGACTGATATGATCATTACCCCATTTTACAAATGAGGAAACTTAGAGGTACAGAGAGGTTATGTACTTTATCCTAGATTGTCAAGCCAGTCAGAAGCAGAGCTGGAATTTGAACTCAGTTTTGACTCCAAAGCCTGCATTTAACTCGTATGAAGAAAAGGGGGTTTAATATAGCTGATACCTTAAACTTAACTTTGAGAGCACTAAATATAGAAATACTTTGTTGAACTTCATCTCTCCACCTGGGAGAGCTTCTCTGAGAATTACATTTTCTATTTTTATTCCTTTTCTCTAATCATCTCCCATGATTAAGTACTTAATTAACCAATGATCATTTAGACTTTAGGGATTTGAAGCCATGTTATCGGCAAATCAGTGAAAATGGGAAAGTGAGGATATCTGAAAATTCACCCCTCCATAAAAGCAACAATGACGACGACAAAAAAACTGGCAAAAATGGTCAGAATCAACTTCTTTTATAACTGTGGAAAATTTAACCAATGGGCTTGCAGCAACCCAGAGAGCATTTGTTAAATAAAAATTTATTAATTTCTATAAGAACAGTGAGATCTGTTGCTTTAACTTGTCCTAGACCTCTACTCTCTATCCTGATGGCAGCCTTGAGAAATAGCTCACATCCCAGGGGAGCAAAATGGACCTGAGTTCCTAAAAGCCTCATTCCCAAAGAACTATCATTGTCTTACCTATTTAGTGGGTTCCTTGGAAAACCTCACTTGAAAACCTTGTCCTTGACCTGAGAGCTGCACAATGCTAAAAAAGCCTCTTCTTCTCAAAGGGCATTTAAAAGAAACAATTATAGGTAAATGTTTTATCCTGGTGGCCGCGTGAGGCAATAGATAACAGGTGGAGCCAAAAAATAGCCTAACTAAAAAGATTAAAAGGAAAAATCTGAGAGATGAGATGTCCACAGAGACTTTGAAATGCTCCAAAATATTCTTGGGAAACCAGAAGACCACAAGACATATTCCTAGGAATGTAGAAAAAAACTAAATGGGTTCAGCAAGGTTGCAGGATACAAGATCAATGTGTAAAAATTAGCTGTATTTCTATACACTAGCAATGAGTAGTCCAAAAATGAAATTAAGAAAACAATTCCACGCATAACAGTATTAAAAAGAATAAAATACTTAGGAAAAAATCAACCAAAGTAGTACAAGACTTCTACACTTCAACTATAAAACACTGTTGAAAGAAATTAAAGAACATCAAAATAAATGGAAAGATAGGCCATGTTCACGGATTAGAAACAAATATTATTAAAATGGCACCATGCCCCAAATTGAACTGTGGTTTCAGCACAATCCCTATCAAAGTCTCAGCTGACTTCTTTCCAGAAATTGGCAAGTTAATTCTAAAATTCAGAGGTCAATTCAAGGGACCCAGAAGAGCCAAAACAATCTTGATGAAGAACAAAGTATGAAGACTCACATGCCTTGGTTTCAAAACCCAGTTCAAAGCTACAGTAATTATTAGTGTGGTACTAGAATAAAGATAGACATGTAAATTGATGGGACAGAACCAATTGTCCAGGAATAAATACTCACATTTATGGTCTATTAATTTTCAACAAGGGTGCCAAAACAATTCAGTGTAGGAAGACTGGTCTTTTCTTCTTTTTTTTTTTAAGATTTTATTTATTTATCTGACAGAGAGAGAGAGATCACAAGTAGGCAGAGAGGCAGGCAGAGAGAGAAGGAGAAGCAGGCTCCCTGCTAAGCAGAGAGCCCGATGCGGGGCTCGATCCCAGGACCCTGGGATCATGACCCAAGCCGAAGGCAGAGGCTTTAACCCACTGAGCCACCCAGGCACCCCAAGACTGGTCTTTTCAAATGGTGCTGGGACAACTGTATATCCACATACAAAATAATGTAGTTGGATTCCTACACTTCATACCATATATAAAAATTAACCCAAAATGGATCAACTACCTAAATGGAAGAGCTCAAGCTATAAAACTCTTAGAAATCTTTCTGACCTTGGATTAGGCGACAGTTTCTTAGACATGACACCAAAAGCACAAATAACCACAGGAAAAATAAGTAAATTGGACTTTATAAAAAAAAAATAGACTTTTGTGTTTCAAAGGACATTATCACAAAAGTGAAAGACAACTCACAGAATGGGAGAAAACATTTACAAATCATGTCTGATAAAACAGAGTATCCAGAGTATCTGGAATATATAAAGAACTCTTACAACTCAATAAAAAGACAAATAATCAAATTTTTAAATGGGCAAAGGTTTGAAGAGACATTTCCCCAAAGAAAATGCACAAATGGCCAACAAGCACATGAAAAGATGTTCGATGTCTCAAGTCATTAGGGAAGTACAAATCGAAGGTATAATGAGATATTACTTTACACTCACTAAGATGGCTATAATCAGACAATGATAAGTGGTAGCAAGATTACGGAGAAATTAGAACCTTCATACATTGGTGGAAACATAAAATGGTGTAGTCACTTGTGGAAAACAGTTTGGCAGATCCTCAAAAGGGTTAAACATAGAGTTACCACATCACCCAGAAATGCCTTTGTTTATTTATTTTGTGTTATGTTATGTTAGTCACCATACAGTACATCATTAGTTTGTGAGGTAGTGTTCCATGAGTCATTGTTTGCGTATAACTCCATGCAATCCGTGCTCTCCTTAATACCCACCACCTGGCTCACCCATCCCCCCACTCCCCTCCCTTCTAAAACCCTCCGTTTGTTTCCCAGAGTCCATAGGTATGTACCCAAGAGAATTAAAAAACATACGTCCACACAAAAACTTGTACGTGAATACTCATAGCAGCACATTATTGATAATAGTCAAAAGTGGAAACAATCCAAATGTCTAATAACTGAGGAATGAACAAAATGTGATGTATCTATACAAGGGAATATTATTCAGCCTTAAAAAGAAGTGAAGTACTGAGACATGCTACAACATGGATAAAGCTTGAAGCTAATATGCTGTGTGAAAGAAACTAGGCACACATTTCTATGAAATGTCCAGAATAGGCAAATCTATAGGGACAGAAGTTAAATTAGTTGTTGCCAGGGCCTGGGAGAAGGGGAGAATGGGGAGTCCCAGCTGATGGGTATGATAATTCTTTTTGGGGAGGATGAAAATGTCCTGGAATTAGCGCCGACTGTTGTCTATTAAAGTATACCACTGGACTGTATACTTTATAACGTTGCATATTATGTGGATTATATCTCAATTTAAAAAAAGAACCATGTTGTAATTTATTACAGTTGTCAGAAGACCAAATATATTGGTAGGTGGAGAAAAGAGGAGCAAAGACTCAGAGTCTTCCACAACGGAGGTCAGAGGGAGCCAATGGTGAGGCTGGGAGCCATGCTTTTTTTGGGGGGTGGGGAGAGGGAAGAACCATGCATCTTTGTTCTTGCCTTGGAAACTCCCCTATTTTTCTTATTCTAGCCTATGCTTCTAGACTTTTTTCAGTACCATTAACGTGTTGGATTTGTAACACTAGTTAATATTCAGTAAGATAATGTTATGGAGAGGAAGAAGTGGTTTGTCACATGTCTGGTTAAGCCCAGTTCCTCAACTTTGAGGCTTTGAATGTCCTTTGCTTTGAAAAAAAATGGGCATTAAAATCTATAAGCTCACTGGTGGGTTCTGTGCAAGTGAGCTTCTCCACCTGTGCATCTTTCCCTGCCCACCCCCACCATCATTTTTAAAAATGACTATAAAGCATTATGTAGCCAAAACAACTTAACAGTTTGTTATCCTTCCCTCTAAGTTATCTCAGTTCTCTAACCCTCCACTCTTTCCTGGGCCTTGTATCACCCATGGCCTTGTATCTATCAGCTCAGTGTTTCTTCCTAACCAGACAGCCCTTGTCCTACTGAGATTTATATCCTGCGTTTATCCCTAGTGAAACCAAAATATGGGGCCACTCTAAATTATCCTATTTCCTCCTCCTGTCTTTTCTTCACGAAAGCTGTGCCTGGGGGAAGGACAGAATGAGAACTGACCCAACAGTTTACATGTATGTGGGGTTCTGGGCAGTAACTGTTTTTCTATGAACCACAAAACGAGTGGTTTTAGATGCACCAAGGACATCGCACTAGAGAGCATTTCCCTTCCAGTTCAATTCCCTCATTTTACAGATAAAAGGTGCGTTGAGTCCTAGTCCATCAGCTTTTTGATATTCACGGGCTTATCTTTACGGGAGTAAAACATAACAACAGTTATGAGGCTTGAAAGGCTGTCTCATAATCAAAGTTGAAGAAATATTGTTCTAAATGATTTTTTTAAAATGTATCTTGTTTGAAGAGGAAAACTCAAGCATTTTTGCAGAAGCCTTTTGCTGCAGGACAACGGGACAGATAAAGGTAGCTCACAAAATAAGGGAACATTTCTTACCTGT
The DNA here is from genome assembly GCA_028534135.1 of Potos flavus. Classification (NCBI taxonomy): domain Eukaryota; kingdom Metazoa; phylum Chordata; class Mammalia; order Carnivora; family Procyonidae; genus Potos; species Potos flavus. The sequence goes on along the minus strand of CM052891.1, from coordinate 15,292,283 downwards.
GATTTTTTTTTCTCCAAATTCTTCTACACAGGTCCAGACAGATGGGCTACGGGCTACGGGCTTTCCTTTCTATTAACTGAGGAGACAGAGAAGAATTGAGGACTGAAGCATGTCATCACTGTCCTGAATGTACTGAAATCCTAACAGCTTTAGCTGAAAAAATGTCCAAAGCAGGCAGTGAAAATAAATTTAAAATAAGACAAACTCCAAACTCTCTATGCTAGAATCCCAAGGCAGGCAGGGAAAACTGGCTCCTTGGAGGAAAGCAGTCAAAGAAATAAGTAGAGTGACCTAGACCCTGTTCCAGTATGTTTGAAGTACTTGGGGATGGAGTAACCCCTTTCCTTTATTCATCTACATAGGTCCATGAGCCACGAGAACATGACTCCCCATGTGAAGCTCCTCAATACAAGACATCTAGCTTCATGACGTAAATCCTTTCTCGGGGGGGGGGGGGGGAGGGCGAAGTCTAAAGAATCTGAAATGGTGGGCCTATATTTGAGTCCAAGTTCTGAGAATAGCTTTGAAGAAGAGTTCCCGGCAGTGAGGAACAGCAGAAGAAGCAAGAGCCCTTGGAATCAGGCAGAACTAGGTTTGAATTCTGGCTGTCACTCACTTCCTGGTAAAGTGATCTGAGTAACAAACATCTCTGAGTCTCAGTACCATTTACTTCATGAGGCGATTTGAGGATTAAGTGAAAAGAGCCTGTGCAGAGCACCTCGCGTGAGGCTGGGCACAGAGGCGGTGCCTGGTACTAATGATGTCACATTTGCCCTGGGCAGCGAGCAGAAAGTCTGGGGATGCCCAGAGGTGGCACGGCCAGGAGCTCCAGAAGCACGGGACTGTCACAGGGAAGAGGGGTTCTCTGCTCTACAGGTCCTATTCCAGCTAGGGACCAACTCCAAGACACAGCTCACAGAACGCCCAACAGTCATCATTCAGCTCCTAGTCCAAGGGAATGTGGAGCTGCGCTACTCGCAAAGCTCCCAAGTGGTTCTGCCACTTCTTAACAGTGTGAGCCTAGGCAAGTTACCCAACATCTCTGAGTTTCAGTTTCCTCGTCCCCAAAGTGGGGATAATGATATCTACCTTGCGAGAGCTGTTGGAAAACTGCAAATGAGATATAGTGTGAGGGAGCATGTATTGAGCATTTTCCATGTGCCAGGCACTATCCAAGAGCGACGGGCACACTATCTTGCTTGTACGATACGTAAAAGTCGCCAGCATAGTGCCTGGCACACAGTAAGTGCCTACTAGAGGTAGGTAATAAATGTCATGGGGATAGGAGGGACTACAGTGCTTCCGAGAGAAAGAAGATACGTGGTTATACTCGTAGGAAGAGTAAGATGTGGCCCGGAGAAGGAAAGTATAGTAGCTGCGGGGGAGGACTATCTCAAACCTTTTGAACTATTACAACTAGAAAAGAATAAAACAGCCACCTGAAGTACCCTCAAAGGACAGACCTGCGTTATTTTCATCCTTAATGTTCATGCCTTTCTGAATCGGAGAAGAAGCTGCCAGGATTTCCAGTACATAGCAGAAAGTGATGACGATACCCTCAAGTGCATAAACTTGTGTGTGCGCACAGCCATCTAAAGGAAACTGATGCCGGATGACGGGGAAGCTTAGGGTGTCTCTGTGGCTGCAGCTCGAGCTGCCTTCACAGTGTGGCCACAACTACCTCACTGGTATTCTCAACAGTGGGGTGAAGAATTCAGTAGGGATGAGGCTGAGGTCTTCCTCATTCTCTCTTAGTGCTTATGTTCTTGGCACAACCCTGAAGCACCACAGACAAGCCAGTGCGTGAATGCGCTCTACGTGGATTAGGTAGAGCCCTTCTACATTGTAGAGTCCTTCAGTTTCTAAAATCATGGAGCTTGTATTGTTAGAACCAATGAAGGGACTAAGAGAATTTAAAAAAAATTAGCCATCAGTCTGGACCTGTGTAGGTGAATGAAGGAGAAGCACTTTAAAGTCAGAAAAAAAAAGTATACTTAACATTTAGGATTATCAACCACTGCTGGTTTTCCATAATATATTTCATTCCTGATTTCATCTGAAAGAGATATGATTATTACTACCATTCAAAAAGTGGTACCTTATTAAAATAAAATGAAATAAAACCCCCGAAAATGGTACCTTATTAATAAGCTCTTGGCATGTCTTTGAGGTGGATTTCAGATTCAAAATAGACTTTACCACACTGCTAACTAGTTCCCTCGGTATTTATCAATAACTTAGACGCTTCATTCAAGAAACTTACTGAGTTATAATTACCTGAAACCCAGGGGTAAATCAAGGATCTTGTGGGGCCTGAAACTCACCTACTTTGGGAAATCCTGTCTCATAAAAACATGCAAAATTATGAATACAAAAAATTGCTAGGATCCCCTTCCAAGACCTTGGAAGGGGCCTATATAAGTGAGGAGCCCTGAAGGGTAAGAATCTGAGATAAATCGGGATCAATCCACCTCAGCCGGGGCCTCTAAGTTTTACAAACTAAGTTAATGCCACAGAAAATATTGTTTCAACTTTTATAAACACCCTGGCAATATGTCAGATAGGTAATAACATGACTTAATTCAAGGGGTGGCATCTTCCCTTGGCAACTTGCCTTTGGAAAGAGATGCAATAAAGTTTATATCTCACGATGGCGAATATTTCCTGAAGCAGACTAGCTTTGTCTAGCAGAAAAATTTGGCCCTAAACAAAGAAGGAGCCTCGCCCCCAATACACACTTAGTATATCATGATAATCTTTCGGAAGGAACCGTGAATTAGTTTTAGTAGTACAGCTCTATTCAAATCACGTGACATGTGTATTAATTTATCTTCAACGCCAGCTAGCTCTGATCCTTTGATTACCCTTTTCTGTCATTTAGGATACACGCAGAAACTCAACACAAACAAGTTGTTGCCTCGCCCATTACAAATCTTTTCTAGCCCGCAACCTGTTCCCTACTTTGTCACTCCCCTACCTTGAGACCCCGCTGCACAGGTGCCGTCATGGCTCCCATATGCTTTCCCATCAAGGCCCATCTTCCTCCTTCCCGTATGAAAGTTTCTTGGGGACAGTCCCTGTCCTATTCTTCTTTGTACGCCCAGTACTTACTACAGTGTCAACACATAGTGGGCATGGCACTCAGTGAAGGTTTTTCAGTGAATCCATTAGTTTTTATCAAAAAACTAATTCCACCCGATTTTTTCCTGTGTTGCCTACCTAACTAGAGTGAAATTCAGATTCTTGTAAGAGACTCTTGGTGTTACAGTGTGCTTAGTAAAGGTGGTTAGTTTAAGACACGATACCTCTTGGTGGAGAAACCCGATGAGCCTGGGTTCTGGTGTGCTGGCAAAACAAAAAACTGACCCTCAGGACTCCTTCCCCAAGTTAGGCATCAGCAAATTAATGAGAGGAGAGAGGACGCTGCTACTGATGGACATCTGCGGCAACTGACACTCCAGCCCCAAACACACCCTCAAGACCTTCATCTACAATAAACTGTGTGAAATTGTATTTCACAACCATGAGACAGGTAAGATAGTCTTTTCCAAAGTCAGGTTTAGAGGAGGATCTTCACCTTGTGTCTAAAATGCCCCTCAGGCCATTGAACATACCCGCTATGATTTGTTTATGTCACAGAGAAATCACAAAATTTTCCAGCTGAAAGGGAATCACACACTTCTTACTGAAGAACAGTCAGGAAGGAAAGTGTATGGAATTAGGCTACAGCGATGTATTTTCTTTATGAACATTTTTCACACTATAACTTAGCACAAATAGTATCTTTTTCCATACCTCAAAGATTCCTATTGCCCCCAGATAATTCACTTCAGAGGTATGGACTTTCTGCTCTGGGTGAGTGGGGAGAGAAGTGCCCAGGACTGTTTTCAGGAATTCTTTCTGCTTTACCATTTAAAAGCTGATGGCTAAGGAAGCACCCACACTTTTGCTCCCTGTAGAACTCTGTGCTAAACTCAGTTCTTTGAAGCTTTATTTTTCATGCATTAAAGCAGTTAGGAACTTTGCACATGAGCAGGAATCAAAGTTAAATTCAAAAGTAGAATTTCAAGGACCCTGCACCTATCGGAGAAGCATCGTTGTCATGGATTCCCAGGATAATGCTGATTTGTTATTTGTTATTTGCTTGGCGTCTTTTATTGCCCACACCAAAGCTGAGTACTAGGGAAAGCAGAGAGTGCCATTTACGAGACAGACAAGTCTCTTGGCCTCTTTGTACCTTAGTTTCCTCATTTGAAAAAATGAATAGATTTTAAGACATACTTTTCAGAGTTCATACGGGGCTTATTACACCCACCGAACCAATAACTGTATGTTTTTACACATAGGTTTTTTTTTTTTTTTACATGTATTCATTTTCTATTTCACTTACAACTTGTGTAAAAACTGCATTCCATGCCAGGCCTGAAATGTTCCAAAGCTCAGTTCTGTGAGTAAATTGCAACCAAGATTTCTAAAAAAAAAAAAAGACACAAGCAAAAGAAGAAGAACAAAAGATATTCTTTCAGAACATTTATCCTTTGGTAGTGATTCCAATTTATATATGATGAAACATAACCTCAATCCTCTCTCCGCACATGGAAAAAAAATCTCACTATGGAAGATACTTACTTTTAAAAAAAAAATTGCATGATTTATACTTTGATGTTAATACATGTGGTGCATTAGATATAAATCAGTAAATGTTTAATAAATACTTGTGTTAAGTAATCTTTATTTCTCTAGGAAAACGTTTCACAGCGTCAGCACTACTAACGTCTGTGGTTGGATCGTCTTTGTTAGGAGAGGCGGTCCTGTGCATTGTGGAGTGTTTAGCAGCATCTCTGGCCTCTGCCCACTAGATGCCAGGAGCTCATCTACAGTCTGACAACCAAACATGTCTCCAGACACTGCCAAATGTAGCGTGGGTGCAAAACCACCCTGGTTGAGAACCACTGCTCTAGAATGATTCGGTCTGATCTGTATAATAATTCTCACACTAATCTTTGCTACAGACAAAAAAGATTTGCTACATAATTTTAGTAGCTTTCTACTAATAAAATGTCAATCATATTTCAAAATGGTTATAACAAAGAGGCTTACAATAAAGTTTAACAAAAATTCCAAATATAATGAAATTATATTTGTAACTTACATAAACTGCAAAAAAGGTAGTGGTTCAAATGTACGTCTTTCAATAGACTGTATTTTATTGCAGGATAAATCTCTAGGAAAAGTAAAAGGAAAATATTGCCTCAATTAGCTATCAGATATCTAATTAGTAGGATTATAGTATTGAATAAGTAGCTTTGGCCTAAACTCTGAATCTCAGGAATTGTTCTTTGGAAACCTTCTGGAGCCTCTAACTCTCTCCTCACCTCTCTTAAAAGAGTCTCACCTTCATGATCTTCATAAATAAAATCTACAACTATAGATCTTGATAGATCTTGGAAGTAATCTTCCCTGAGAGCACAAGAATTGGATTAGAAGATCTTTTGTGGCCTCATGAATTTCTCGATTATAAGCTCAAAGTTTTTATCTCCACATATAATTATAATTTCTTTTTTTAAAAAGATTTATTTATTTATTTTAGAGAGGGAGAAAGAGAGCACACAAGTAGGAGGGGCAGGGGGAGAGAGAATCCCAAGCAGACTCTGCACTGAGCACAGAACCCAATGTGGGGCTCCATTTCGGGACCCTGAGATCACGACCTGAGCTGAAACCAAGAGCCAGATGCTCAACCGACTGCACCACCCTATAATTATAATTTATAATATTATAAATTATAATTTATTTAGGTGCCCCTATAATTATAATTTCTAATATTAAAATTAAAATTAAAAAATTTCTAATATTAAAAGGGATATTCTCACAGTAGCACACCTTCTTGGTTGAGTTCTAATTTCTAGCCCAATTCAATAACAGAATAAATAAAAGATATCCTTTCACTTAACTTGAAAGGAAGTTACTCCTCTAATCAATACATAACTTTGAACTAACTCAGAATTATATTGTCATGTTAATAGAAATTCATTTTTGGTTGTACACTGCCTTAAATATTCCATGAATTCAGTTGCAGGTGGTGAGACAGCAACAACAAAAAACTACACGTTTTTTTTTTTTGGAAAAAAAATTTCAAAATTTTTTGATTTTTATTGGAAAACACCCATTCTTGATCATAGCTGACCTTCTTACTTCCATTGATCCCAGCTTAGTCCCTCGCTTTCCACCTAGTCTTCTGATAGGCACTGCCAACTCCAATCTCTCCCTTTCTAATCCACCCTGCACACAGTTACCAGATTAATTCTCCTGAAGTGGTTCTCGAATACCAGCAACACTTGGGAAATTACTCAAGATGCAAATTCTCAGCCCTGCTCGGGACTGACTGAGTCTAACCACGTTCAGTTGACTGTGTTCAGTAACAGTATCCAGGCCCTTCAAAATCCTAGATCTAGCTCTAATCTCCTACTCTACAGGTACCCAAGATATTTTCCCTGCATTCTGCCTTTCCCCCATTCTCCTTTGCAAGCTTATTCTTCCCAAGATGTCTGTCTGATGACACCCAATAGCTCTTCAAGGTCCTGTTCAAGCAGCGTTGCTCTAGTAACTTCCCTGATCCAACATGAAGTCTTTTTCCCTCATCTATGTTCCAAAAACAATTTATATCTCTCATTGCCCATATCCATTTCTCCTTCTCTTCCTTCTTCTTTTTAAAAACATTTTTAAGTACACTCCATGCCCAACCTGGGGCTTGAACTCACGATCCCAAGATCAAGAGTCACATGCTCTACAGACTCAGCCAGGCAGGCACCCCAATTTCTTTTCTTTTTTTTTTAAAGATTTTATTTATTTATTTGTCAGAGAGAGAGTGAGAGAGAGATCACAAGTAGGCAGAGAGGCAGGCAGAGGCAGAGGGAGAAGCAGGCTCCCCGCCGAGCAAGGAGCCCGATATTGGACTCGATCCCAGGACCCTGGGATCATGACCCAAGCCGAAGGCAGCCGCTCAACCAACCGAGCCACCCGGGCGTCCCCCAATTTCTTTTTAATATAGTTATTTTTGCATCCCATTTCCTCTGAGCATAAACTCCTTGAAAGCATGGACTATTTGTGTTCATCTGCATTGCCTACCATGTTTAAAACTGACACAGGAACATAAAACAAACTCAAATATTTATAAGATAAATATCTGGGTAGTAAGTAGCAGAGGGAAAATGACTGTTTTAAAAGAAATGCAGTTTTATGACTTTATGGCTCCCTCTTCTGCACCTCGCCATCACTTTGTCCACTTAGTGCTTCACACATTATGGTTTGAGCTTCTGTTTATTTTCCTTGTGAGATCAGGAGTTCCTACAAGAGTAGGAAGCCTGTCTTAACCATCTGTGTGCCTATGATACTGGGCACAGTGCCTGTCATATTAGCTTTTGATTGACATTTTTTTAAATGGATGAGAATACTTCAGCTAACACGAAAAAATTAGTTTACAAAGTATTTCATAGTAGAAGCAATGAAGGGCCTAATCCATTGAGCAGTTCATCTCATTTGTTTTTCTCCAAACTGTGTTTGTAAGGTTTGGAGTCCAGATGGCACAGGTATCCAAGAAGACCAATACAAAGGTGGTTGTCTCCTAAGACTTGGAAGATTTGATCATTTAAAGGACTATTCCTAGTGTCATATCAAGCTCTTTTTACCCACTACCCTTAGACCTTCTACATTTACAAGAAGAATCTATTTGCTAAAGAGTATCATTAATAAGGATTACTGATATACACAGCTCTGGATGCCATGGACAAAGGATAAAAATTGAACCAGGCACCTTGGTGGCTCAATCGATTAAGTGTCTGCCTTCTGCTGAGGTCATGATCCCAGGGTCCTGGGATTTCATCTAGCATCAAGCTCCCTGCTCAGCAGGGAGTCCTCTCCCCTTGCTCCCCCCTCCCCCCACTCATGATCTCTCTCTCTCTGTCGAGTAAATAAGTATTTTTTAAAAATTTTAAAAAAGAATAAAAATAGAACCTTCATAGCAAAGAACATAGTATCTCTGCAGATCTAAATCATTAGGAATACCGTGCAAGCATTTCCTCCTTTAGAATGAGGCTGGAGATATTTTATGTTGTAATTAGTGAAGTTGGGGGCATTTCTGATATGTTTATTTAGTGACATTTCTAACTATACCACTTAATCATCATTTTATTTTATTTTTAAAAGATTTCATTTATTTATTTGTGTGAGAGAGAGTGAGTGCGCGAACACTCAAGCTGAGGGAGTGGCAGGCAGAGGGAGAAGCAGGCTCCCTGCTGAGCAAGAAGCCCGACAGGGGACTCGATCTCAGGATCCTGGAATCATGACCTGAGCCAAGGCAGATGCTTAACTGACTGAGCCACCCAGGTGCACCTTATTTATTTATTTTTAAAGGTTTTAGTTTTCTTAAGTAATCTCTATACCCAATGTGGGTTTTGAAACTACAACCCCGAGATCCAGAGTCGCTTGCTCTACCAACCAGGCACCCCTTAACCACCATTTTAAACATCTATTTTTAATATTGGTATAAGAATTCCCACACTGAAATCCTTAATCTGTTCTCTTGGTAACTTAATACGTACTTGGTAATACTGCTTACATAATTTACCTGCTTAGTTAAATATTTAGTATTTAAATATTTAATTTAGATTAAATTATAAAAAAAATTCTGGGTTAATGGCATTCAAATTAATGTAAGTGTTCTATATTTTCTTGTCCTGTAGGTGACAATTTGAGGTTAACTTTAATTCCTCTCATTTTACTAAACCAACTTTTAAAACCTTTTCTGTAAAGGCCAGATAGTAAATATTTTGGGGTTTGCAGGCCACATGCTTTCTCTGTTGCATATTCTTCTCTTTCTCTTCTTTTCTCTTTTACAGCCCTTTAAGAGTGTAAAAATCATTCTCAACTCACAGGCTGTATAAAGACAGACCATGGGCGGGATTTGATCCATGAGCCATAAACTAAATATAAATGTAAGCAGATGGTATATGAACACTTATGAAAGAAGGTTCATATGGTTGTCCATAATTGCTCAGACCTCATTACCCCTTTGCTCTATAACTGTAGGGTCTTTTTCTATCTATATCTTGTCTATAAATTCAAAAATTGGAAACGCATAGAAGATATTTAATGCTAGAGATGGGCTGGGGCCCTACAGACTTACAGAACTATAGAATTTTATTGTTAGAAGAAATGGTCACGATTATCTAATTTGAATCCCATATTTATTCTGAGATAACTCAAAAGTCACAATAAATGATTAATTAACTTACAAATACTGGAGGGATAGCAGGCCTTCAAATGAGTCCTTATGTAATTCAGTCAGATAATTTTCACTGAGAATTCTGAAAAATGAAAAGGTTATTTCTTTTCTGAAATATGAAAAGGCATTTCAAAATGCAAAATAACTACAACTATTTACTACCTAGGACTAACTTCTATACGGAGGGAAACCTGGATAATGGTGCCCCCTAAATACATTAATTCTTATTTAATTTAGGAGTACTGATCTCTGCCCTGTTTCCATTCAAATCCTTCTTTTCATGTACTCCTTTGTGTCCATCTCTCTTTCTCCCTCACACACACACCCCATCCACTCTTTGCACCAAAATGCATATTTAATGCCTACTCTCTGGATCACAAAATCTCTGCTAGAACCCAGCTCTGGGTGCCAACAACACTGGCAGAACTGCCATTTCCTTCTCTTTTCCCAAATTCTATTCGGAAGCCCCACATACGACTATAGCAGTGCAGTAGGGAAAGCCATATGATTTTTTCCCCCAACTAAAATACATTTTTGAGAACTAAAAAAATGTGCATAAATAAATGTTTAGTTTAATAATTACCAACAAATACCCACATAACACCACCCTTATCAAGAAAAAGCGCTACCAGCATCCCAGGAGCCCCAGTGTGCCCCTGCCAATTCCAACCCACTCTCTGATTCTCCAGGAGTCACCACTATCCTGACTTTAATAATAATTTCCTGGCTTGTTGATGTGTTGTTTTTTTTTTTTTTAATTTTTAAGACTTATTTATCAATTTGAAAGAGAGAGAGAGGGAGGGGCAGAGGGGGAGAGGGAGAGAGAGAATCTCCATCAGACTCCCCGCTGAGCGTGGAGCCCTGTCCCATGACCCTGAGAATATGAACTGAGCCCAAGTCAAGAGTTGGATGCTTAGCCAACTGAGCCACCCTGGCGCCCCTAATTTCCTTGCTTTTTAAATGTAGTTTTACCTATCATATGCAGTTGTAAACAACAATTTAGTTTTGCCTCTTCTTGAACTCTAACTCTATATAAATGGAATCATATTATATGTATTATTTTCTATGTTGCTTCTCTCGCTCAACATTATGTTGTAAATTCATTATATTGTTGCATGTAGCTGAGGTTGGTTCATTTCAATACCTAGTATTTCATGTCTTGCTACATATGGCTATTGAATACTTGGGAGTTGCTAGTGTGACTGAGGAGCAGAATTTTTAATTTAATTAATTTCAATTATTTTAAAAGTTAAATAAAAAAACTGATACTCAACAGTTAATAGAAAATGTTTAAATATGTTTGCAACAATGTGGGTATGTGATGTTACTTTTGAAACTGTAAATTTTATGAAACCTAAATACACATCAAGTATTTCTGATAAAAAATTAGCAACCAAATTGAGATTTCAAAGAGTTAGTATGGGAAAAAGAACATAAACTCTCTCATTAATAATTTTTACACTGACTACATGTAGAAATGATGATACTTTGGATATTGTGAAGGCAGTTTAAATGTAGACTATTTTATTAATAATGTATATAATGATTACACATTGAAATGATAATTATTTTGGATATATGAGCTAAACAAAATATATTAACATTTATGTCATTCCTGTCTTTTTACTTTTAATTTTTAAGTGGCTACCAGAAAATCTGAGATGACTTATGTGGCTTACATTGTATTTCAAATGAACAGTATTCCATTTTATGACTATACCACACTTTATTCATTCTATTGTTGGTAGATACTAGATTTTTCCAGTTTTTAGTTATTACAAACAATGCTGCTTTGAGCATTCTTATACTTGTGCCTAAGTTTCTCTAGGATTTAACCGGGGTACAAAATTGTTTTCCTAAGACGTTGTGCTATTTCAAGTTGGCAGATTGAAACATGCCATATCTCTACCCTTCCAACCTCCACCAAAGTCCCTAAGAATGATAGAAAAGATAAATTAAAAAATCCACAACCTTAGCTCAAAGCCACGGGAGTAGCGCCACAAAAATTCCCTTACTAGAAATGCCCTGGAGCGACCGACAGGGTGGTTAGTTGGGATCATGCAGGAGGAGCAGGGGCAGCACATCAACCCTGCATCCTGCCTCCCTGCACCACGCCACAAAGGGTGTCTTCTCTAGCTAGGAGCAGTTGGTGTCAGGGAGGGGTAAGGGTCCCAGAACCCTGGAGGAAGGGAATGCCCTCTCTGACTCACCACTAGAATGACCTCCCACCTCCCCTTCCTTAATTCTTAGGGGAATCCATCACAGAAAAACAAGCCCCAGCAGCTCATTTCACCTCTTCCCTAGTGCCAGAAAACAGAAGCGGGAGAATCTCAACTACAAAATAAACCGCAGTCAGGAATGACCAAACAGTGTGAGAAAGCCAAGCCCGTTAAGGGCAGAAAATAAAAAACAAACATAAGAGCTCAAAGCCAATGAATCCAAGTTAACGGGGAAAGCCCAAGAGAATTTTAGAATGGCATAATTAATAGCCTCAGACAGATGTAAACAGTACATCCATTAAAAAAGAACCAACTCAAGATTATATGAATGAAAAGTGTTATCATTAATAAAAAACTCAGTCTAAAAAAAAAAAAACTCAGTCTATGAGCAGCAGAAATGGTAGTTGAATAATAAATTGGAAAACAGATTTCTGGCTGGCTAATGATTTTTTATCATCATCATCTTGAAATTATATCTATTTATTATATTTACATATTTGTTTTTATATGATATATTTGTAAACCTCTCAAGAAATGGGATATTTGGTCGATTTTGTTCTTGAGCCTCTATCCCAGGCATGTAAAACAGTTCTTGGCACATAGTAGATGTTCCATAAATATTTGTTGAATGAATTAAAAAAGTGACAGGTATCAATTTGCAAACATACTACATTTTTATTTAAAACAAATTATCCATTTGTTATCACTTATGAGGATAAGTACAACTTTACAGGATAATAAATATCTTTCTCCACCCCCACCCCCTAATTTGTGACTCCATCTCAATCTTTTGAAACAAGAACCTTTTGAGAATTTCATAAAAGCTATGGACCTTTTCCCTAAAAAACTGCACTTTCTTGAATATGTGCACATGATTTCAATCTGTGGATCATCCCTTTAGGGTACAGGTCTGTGAGGAGAGTGGATTGAATTCGGAGGGCCAAACTTGGATGGATAATAAAATGATATATCACATGTTTGTTGTAAAAAATCTCAAAATGTCATTTATTCTCACCACTACCTTGAAGCTTTAATAGTTATTAGACCTACTACTATATCTTGTTATTTAATGTGTTAACAGATTAGGGATCCATAGTTAGGAACCTCTGCCTTACAAGGTACAACCCTCGAGCTGAATTAGAAATCTGCAAATCCTACTAGATTCATGTTCTAGTATATAAACTCCCAAACACATGCTTTTTAAAAATTAATTTTTAAATTTCTACTTATTTTTTAAAAATATTATATATATATATATGTATACATATATGTATATATTCACATGGCTCAAAATTCCGAGGGTATATAGTACACGATTCAAAGTTCTTCTGCTATTCCTGTCCCTCAGCCTACCCATCCCCTTCCACTCCCTAAAGAAAACTAACGTTATTTCTCATGCTGAATTACTTTCAATTTTCTTACAAGTTTGGGAAATAAAATCTCCAAGTCAGACACTATCATGGGGAAACATAAACTATACACAGTATTTAAGAAACTCATAAAATAAACAAAACAAAACAATTGCTTGGTTCTAGCATTTCTCTCTTATCAATACAATATCAGACTAAGGGTGGGGGATCTACTTTAGGGGAATCATAATCCCTATTTTTAGATTACTATGACTACTATGTCTTTTATTACTAATTCAGGAGTCATTTTTGACTTATCTACATAAGTTGAACTAATGATACGACACACAAGCTGTCATGAAAAATGCCAGTTAATTGCTTTGAGTGTAGTATTTTTTCCAAAATCATTTGTACCTACATTGACTTTTTCTACAAATCAATTAAAAAAAGGTTAACAAAAAATTGGCAAAGGACAGAAAATTCAGACAAGAAATACAAATGTTCAGTAAATAAGGAGTGATATTAAATTTACAAGTAATCAGAAAACTTCAAATGCAGATGAGACCCCTTTTATCCACCCATCAGATCAACCAAGAAATGGAGACTATCCAGGGCTGGAGGGGTGTGAGGACGCGAATGCTGTCATGGTCTATGGGTTGGAGCGTAGGGTGGCACAACTTTTTTGAGGGCAATTGAAATTGTACATCTACATAGTCTTCACCCCCAAAAATTCCATTTCTAGATATGTATTCTACAGAAATCCCTGCCCATGTACACAAAGATGCATGGATGAGGCAGTTCACTGCAGCAAAGCAAGTAACAAGAAAACTGGACACAGTCTAAACATCCATCGATAGGGGAATTATTAAATTGTAATACATTCATAGTACAGAATATTATGCAGGAATTTACATGAATGGGGTAACCCTCTATGTACTAGAAGAAAAGAAATCTAAGACCTACCATGAAGCAAAGATTTATAGGATGTTACTGTTTATGTAGAAGGAAGGAAGGAAGGGAGGGAGGGATGGAGGAAGGAAGGAAGGGAGAAAGAGAGAGAAGGAAGGAAGGGAAAAGGAAGGAAGGAAGGAAAAAGAAAGAAAAGAAAGAAAAGAAAGAAAAGAAAGAAAGAAAGAAAGAAAAAGAAAAGAAAAAATCACACAACAAACCTATTTTGCTGTCTATAAATATGTATGTAGACGAATGCATGGAAAAAGGTCTGGAAGGATATATACTAAATCCAGAGCAGTGGCTATCTCGGCGGTGGGGGATCAGAACACAAGGAGGATGTTCACTATATCTATTCTTTCATTTTTATGTATTGAGAATATAATCATGTATTCCTTGTACAATGGAAAACAAGTTTAGATTGGCTCTAATTTTAAAGAGAGCCTGCCAAATTTAATTTTTAAGATAAACACAGAATTGCAATCAATAGAGGTTGATTTGGGATATGGAGGGGGAAATACCTTTCCTCAGAGCTACTGACTTCAAAATTCTGGACCAAGAAGGATCTTGGAATGCAGTTAAGTTATTTGTATTTGTATTTGGAGAGAATATACTCACAGTTTCTCAGCCCATCGATATGCCTTCCATATATTTTCATCAATGTAAGAAATAGAATTTCCTTGGAAATTTCTGTGAAGAAACATAGTTCAGATCCTTGAATAGGTAGGAAAAGAATGAACAGAATAAGTAAAAGAAGCATTGGCAACCTTGTGGGGAATATTCAAATGCAGAAAATACCAGCTTTCTAATTTCCACAGCTATCAGCATCCCACTTTGCTCAATTAATAAAGAGATGCTGTGGGGCCGCGGGCGCAAACAAGGCATCTCCCTAGAACCTGAACTTCCTATCTGTCCAATTTCTTGGACAGACAATGTCAGTTAAGGACTTTGAATATAAGTATTTTTTCTAAAATCACTTATGTGTTTAAAATGGCTCCTTCCATAAATCAGTGAGAAAATAATAATTCAACAGAAACATGGCAAAAATGTATCATTATCGGCAAACAAAGGTAAAGAAATCCTAAGCCAGGCAACACCAAAGCTTTGGTTCAGTGTCCTCTGTTGAAACCTCTCCAGCTGTTAGAAGGATAAGGGAAGTTAGAAATTAGAGGAACTAATATGGAGAGATTTCTTAAAGATACTGCATAGGGAAAGGCAACAAACCACTGAGCAAAGAATAAAAAGTATTACCTTGTTAGGGGAAACATTGCAAAGGAAAGTGATGAGAAGGAAGGACACACCCCAAAACGGTAACAGGAGTTATCTTAAGGGCGGTAGGGAGGCTGGGGTGAGATTTTCACATTTTATCAAAAAAACAAACACAAAACAAAATAAAACAAAAACAACAGTGAGAATGTATCCACGTGTTTATCAAAAAAACAAACAAAAAACAAAATAAAACAAAAACAACAGTGAGAATGTATCCACGTGTTTAAAAGAAGCTGTGAAATGCCTGAGACTCAGTTTCAACCACTAACTCTATGTATGACTTTGAATCTTTACCTTTAGCTTTGTCTTCGTTTCCTCAGCAACAACTTACCTATTTAGTTTATATACACATTTTTTCAGGGGAGTCAGAAATAAGGCAAATGTTTTGATGGTAGCCATCTGCCCATCTGCCTAGTGGCCATTCCAGCCAACCAGAAGCCTTCTGGTTGCTTTATGCTCCCTGAGAAAAGATGCCTAAAGCTGAACTTATCTCCCTCAAACTGGCTCTCCTTCCCAATTGCTGTGTTTCCACCTGTTCTACTGCCATCGGTCTGCTCATCCAGCTCAGAAACTTCGAGAGTCAGATTTCATTTTTCTCTTTCCTGGACACACCCTACCCGCTATTCTAATCAGTTACCCAGTCTTGTCGCTTCTTCCTTTGCGGTGCTCTCAGGATTTTCTTTCTACTCCTATCACAGCCACTCTGATCCAGCCCGTCACTTCACTCCCAGCTTTTGCTAGAGCATTCTATCTCGTCTCCCTAGATCACGCTTTCCTCTCTAGATTGCTCTACATAGGGAATCAAAAACAATCCTCTTGTTTTAATGTTATGTATCTCTTGCTGGAAAACTTTCAGTGGCTCTCTACATCTCAAAGTGTAACTTTCAAACCCCTCTAGCTGATAGTCAAGGGTGTTCACTGCTTCCTAACCTAATTTTTAATTCCTGATCATTCTTGCAGCCATGACTTTGCCTAGGCTCTACTTCCTTTTTTTGCTCTATTTAACAAATCATAGCCACTATTTAAGTCTCAGCTAAAGTTTTAGCTTATCCATGCAGCTTTCCCTCACTTCCACACTCCACTGATTACAGATTCTGGTGTAATACAGCACCTATGGTCTGTACTTAATCATAGGTCACCTCCCTTTCTATGCCTATTTCCTTTCTTCCCACCTATCATTTCATGTTCTAAAGACAATATCATACTTGTATGGCTCCCACAGTACTGAGTCCTGGGCTGGGCACAAAATTGGTCCTGTATATAGAAGGCCAGGGGACAAAGATGAGTTTTGAACATAACTGAGGAGTCAGATAATAATAGCTAACACTCATATATATGCTAGGCACGGATATAAGTGCTTTACATGTATTAACTCATCTAAATCTCACAATAATCCCACGAGGTGTTAACTATCATAATCCCATTTTACAGAAAAGGAAATTGAGTCAAAAGCTCTTAAGTGACAGACCTCGGTTCAAACCCAGGCAGTCTAGTTCCAGAATCTCTACGCTTAACCACTTTGTTGTATCACCACCAAGGAGATGGAGAGAGGGACATGTTGCTCTAAAGAGGATGGAGCAAAAATGGGAGAGTAGAGGTTAAGAAATGAAATGATGGGGATAAAAAACTGGATAAGAAAAAAGAATGAGGACAATTGCAAGTAAAAGATTGGAGAAGGGGGAACAATAGCAAATGGCAAAACGAAGACAAGGGATAGCTGACAAAGAAAAGGTAAAAACAGAAAGCATGGGTTGGGGAGATGAGGAAGGCGCAAGAAGACCTCGAAGAAAAGGCTGCCATGTCAAGCAGGAGGCAGAGAACAAATGAGAAAAGGCAATTCTTACAAGATGGTGAAGGTGCCGTTGTAGGTGTTGGGCTCTGGCACAGGCACGCTGCGGAGCCTCTGCTTTGGGCTGAAACCAGTACATGACAGCGTCTCATCTTTGCAGGTACAGAGCTCACATATGTTCATGTTCACGGTAGCATTCTCTTCTGGTTGCTCAGGTAGAGTTGTGTGTGCCTTTTCTGGGGTATATTTTACAAAATGCACCATTGAATGCTGGGTCGTTGGGGGAAAAACTGTCTCAGATGACTCTGGTTGTGGACTTTCAGTAATATCGAGGTCCGACGTGGTTTTAGTCAGGTTTGGATGTTGACTCTGAAACTGTTCTGTATGTGCACGTGTCACCTCAAAGTCCTTTGGAGGAGTTGTAGTATTCTTCGTGGTTGTAGAATGTTCAGCCTCTGTAATAGATTCTGGAGTAACGGTAAGCCCCAAGTCCACATGATGAAATGTAATGCTGGGTGACACTGGATGCTGACCTTGATCCTTACTTGGAGTTGTCACCTCCTGATGGAATGGATATTGAACTACAGCCTCCTTAGGTGGCTCTGGAGGCTGAGTTGGGATCTCTTGCGTTGTTGGAGAAGGTTCAACCTCCATATTGGATCCTCCAGTTACAGTAATTTCCAGGTCCATAGGTGTAACCGTGACTTCAGTCAGGTTTGGATGTTGACTCTGAAACTGTTCTGTATGTGCAAGTGTCACCTCAAGGTCCCTTGGAGGAGGAGTTGTAGGATTATTCATGGTTGTAGAATGTTCAGCCTCTGTAATAGGTTCTGGAGTAATGGTAAGCCCCAAGTCCACATGAAATGTGATGTTAGGTGAAACTGGATGCTGACCTTGATCCTTACTTGGAGTTGGAGTTGTCACCTCCTGATGGAATGGATATTGAACTACAACCTCCTTAGGTGGCTCTGGAGGCTGAGTTGAGGTCTCTTGCATGGTTGGAGAAGTTTCAGTCTCTGTAGTAGGTTCTGGAGTTATGGTAAGCCCCAGGTCCAAAGGTTTAACTGTGACTTTATTTAAGGTTGGAGGCTGAACCTGAACCTGCTCTGACTGTGGAAATGTCATCTCAAGGTCCTTTGGAGGAGTTGTAGTCTGCTGCACGGTTGTAGACTGTTTAACCTCTGTAGTAGATTCTGGAGTTACGGTAAGCTCCAGGTCCAAAGGTTGAACTGTCATATTTGGTAACCACGGACGCTGACCTTGTTCCTGATGTGGTGTTGGAACTGCTGCCTCTTGATATATGGAAGATTGAGCTACAAGTTCTTTAGGCAGCTCTGGAGGTTGATCTGGGGTCTCATGCATGGCTGGAGAAGGTCCAACCTCCGTAGTAGATTCTGGAGTTATGGTAAGTTCCAGGTCCAAAGGTTTAACTGTGACTTTATTTAAGGTTGGACGGTGAGACTGAACCTTCTCTGGCTGTGCAAATGTCACCTCAAGGTCTTTTGGAGGAGCTGTAGTCTTTTTCAGGGCTGTAGAATGTTGGACCTCTGTAGTGGGTTCTGGACTTAAGGTAAGTTCCAGGTCCAAAGGTTGAACTGTTACATTGGGCGATGATGGATGCTGAGCTTGATACTGACCTAGTGTTGGAACAGTCTCCTCCTGATATACTGGAGGTTGAGCTACGACAACCTCCTTAGGTGGCTCTGGAGGCTGAACTGGGATCTCCTGCAGAGAAAGTTCAGTCTCCTTAGTGAGTTCTGGAGTTATGGTAAGCCCCAGGTCTAAAGGTGGAATTGTGACTTCAGTCAAGGTTGGATGCTGAGCCTGAACCTGCTCTAGGCGTGCGAATGTCACTTCGAGGTCCTTTGGAGGAGCCGTAGTTTTCTTCGTGGTTGGAGAATGCTCAACTTCTCTAGTGGGTTCTGGAGTTACGGTTAACTCCAGGTCTAAAGGTTGAACAGTGACTTCAGTCAAATTTGGTTGCTGAGCCTGAACATGCTCTAGATGTGGAAGTGTCACCTCAGGGTCCTCAGGAAGAGCTAGAGTCTGCTGCAGGGCCGTAGGATGCTCAGCCTCCGTAGTAGGTTCTGGAGTTACAGTAAGCTCCAGGTCAACAGGTTTAACAGTGGCACTGGGAGTGTGTGAATGCTGAACTTGATCTTGTCCTGGAGGTGGAACTGTCACCTCATTATGGACTGGAGGTTGTGCTACAACCTCCTTAGGTGGTTCTGGAGGCTGAGCTGGAGCCTCCTGCTGGGTTGGAGAAGGTTCTACCTCCTTAAGGGGCTCTAGAGGTAGAGATGGGGCTTCTTGCAGGACTGGAGAGGATTCCACCTTCTCAGGAGACTGTGGAAGCTGAGAATGGGTCTCTTGAGAGACTGGAAAAGGTTCCACTTTGTTAGGGAGTTCTAAAGGCTGAGCTGGGGCTTCCTGCTGGACTGGAGATGGTTCTACCTTCTCAGGGGGCTCTGAAGGCTGAGCTGGGGCCTCTGGCTGTGTGGGAGAAGGTTCCACTTCCTTAGGGGGCTCAGGAGATATAGCTGGGGCCTGCTGGGGGACAGGGGACTGAGCTGGGGCCTCCTGCTGGGTTGGAGAATATTCTACCTCCTTAGGGGGCTCTGAAGGCTGAGCTGGGGCCTCTGGCTGTGTGGGAGAAGGTTCCACCTCCTTAGGGGGCTCAGGGGATATAGCTGGGGCCTGAGGGGGGACAGGAAACTGAGCTGGGGCCTCCTGCTGGGTTGGAGACGATTCTGCCTCATTAGGAGTCTCTGAAGGCTGAGCTGGGGCTACTTGCTGGACTGGAGATGATTCTACCCTCTCAGGGGGCTCCGGAGGCTGAGCTGGGGCCTCTGGCTGTGTGGGAGAAGGTTCCACTTCCTTAGGGGGCTCAGGGGATATAGCTGGGGCCTGAGGGGGGACAGGGGACTGAGCTGGGGCCTCCTGCTGGGCTAGAGAAGGTACTACCTCCTTAGGGGGCTCAGGAGATATAGCTGGGGCCTGCTGGGGGACAGGGGACTGAGCTGGGGCCTCCTGCTGGGTTGGAGAATATTCTGCCTCATTAGGGGGCTCTGAAGGCTGAGCTGGGGCCTCCGGCTGTGTGGGAGAAGGTTCCACTTCCTTAGGGGGCTCAGGGGATATAGCTGGGGCCTGAGGGGTGACAGGGGACTGAGCTGGGGCCTCCTGCTGGGCCGGAGAAGGTTCTACCTCCTTAGGGGGCTCAGGAGTTATAGCTGGGGTCTGTTGGTGAACTGGAGACTGAGCTAGGGCCTCCTGCTGGGTTGAAGATTCTGCCTCATTAGGGGGCTCTGAAGGCTGAGCTGGGGCTTCCTGCTGGACTGGAGATGGTTCTACCTTTTCAGGGAGTTCTGGAGGCTGAGCTGGGGGCTCCTGCTGGGTTGGAGGTTTGACTTCCTCAGTGGGCTTTGGAGGATGAGCTGAGACGGCATGTTCATTTGCAGATGGTTCAATCTCCTTAGGGGGCTCTGATGGCTCAGCTGGGACCTCCCATTGCCCTGAAGCAGGTTCCACCTTCTTAGGAGGGTCTGGAGTCTGAGCTATGAGCTCTTGTTGGCCTGGAGGAGATTCATCTTCAGGGATCTCTGGAGACTGGAAAAGAGGCTTGGACTGGGTTGGAGAAAATTCAATCTGCTCAGGGGGAACTGGAGCCTGAGCAGGGACCCCCTGCTGCACTAGAGAATGTTCAGCCTTAGTTGGCACTGGAGTTATGGAAACCTCCATATCTGTAGGTTTAACTGTGATACTGGGCAACAATGGATGTTGAGCTCTACCAGAACCTAGAGGTGAGAATGTCACCTCATGATGTACTGGAGGCTGAGATATAACACCTGTAGAGGACTCTGGAGGCTGAGCTGGGTTCTCATGCTGAACTGGAGAAGGCCGAATCCCCTCATTGGGCTTTGGATGCTGAGCTGGGACAGCATGCTGGACTGGAGAAGGTTGTACGCCCACAACATGCACTTGAGACAGAGCTGAGCCCCACGGCTGGATTGGAGGAACTCCAATTTCCTCAGGAGGACCTCCAGGCTGGGTTGGGACTCCCTGCTGGACTGGAGAGGGTTCAACCTCACCAAAAGGCTCTGGATGCTGAGCTGCAGCTTCCTGCTGGATTGGAGATGGTTCAATTTCCCCAGGAAGATCTTCAGGCTGAGTTGGGCCTTCAACATTTTCAAGGGGGGTTGGATGCTGAACTTGGACCTCTGGTTGGATTGGAGAAGGTTCCAACTGCTCAGGGAACGCTGCAGACTTAGCTGAGGCCTGTTGTTGGGGTAAAGAAGTTTCAACCTTATTAGTGGACAATGGAGTTATGGTAAGTGCCAGATCCGCAGGTTTAACAGTGACATGGGGCAACAGCAGAAGCTGAGCTTGACTCTGACCTAGAGGAGAAACTGTTCCCACATGATGCTCTGGAGAGTGAGCTGGGACCTCCTGTGGGGTTGGGGAAGGTTCAACCTCACCAGCAAGCTCTGGATGCTGAGCTGCAGCTTCCTGCTGGATGACAGAAGGGTTAACTTCCTGAGAGGTCTGTAGATGCTGACTTGGGGACTCCTGATGGGTTGCAGAAGGTTTAACCTCCCCAAGGGGATTTGAATGCTGAACTGTGGCCTCTGACTGGGCCAAAGAAGATTCAATCCCCTCAAGAGACTCTGGATACTGATTTGGGGTCTCTGGTTGGGTTGGAGAAGGCTCACCCTCCTCTGGGACCTGAGGATGCTGAGCTTCGGCCTCCTGCTGGGTTGGAAAAGGTGCAACCTCCTCCGAGGTCTGTGGATGCTGACTCTGGCTCTCCTCCTGGGTTGAAGATTCGCCCTTCTCAGGGGTCTGTGGAAGCTGAGCTGGAGCCTCCTCCTGGGCTGGAGATGGTTCTCCCTCTTCCTGGGTCTCTGGAGGTTGGGCTGGGGCCTCCTCCTGGGTTGAAGATGGTTCACCCTCCTCAGGGGCCTGTGATTGCTGAGCCAGGGCCTCCTGTTGGGTTGCGGGAGGTTTAACTTCTCCAGGATACTCCAGATGCTGAACTGGGATTTCCTGCTGTGTTGGAGGTTTCTCCTGTGTGGTAGATTCTGGGGATTCAGTTGGAGTCTCCTGTTGAACTGGCAAAGGTTCAGCTTCCTCAGGGGATTGTGGAGGCAGAGTTGGGGCTTCATGCTGGGTTGCAAAAGGTTCCACATCAAGGGGCACAGAGGGCTGAGCTGCAGCCTCGTGCTGAACTGGCAGAGGTCCCACCTCTGTAGTGGGTTCTGGTGGTATGGTAATCTGCACATCTACAGGTTTAACACCGACACTGGGCAGGTTTAAATGTTGAACATGATGGTGACCTGGAGGCGAAACTGTCATCCCATGATGCCCCAGAGGTTGAGCTGGGTGCTCCTGCTGGGTTGGAGAAGGTTCCACCTCCTCAGAAGGCAGCTCTAGAGGCTGAGCTGGTTGCTCTTGCAGGGTTGCTGAAGATTCTATCTCTCCTGGAGACTGAGCTGGGGTCTCCTGCTGGGTGGAAGATTCTGCCTCATTAGGGAGCTCTGCAGGCTGAGCTGAGGCCTCCTCCTGGGTTGAGGAAGGTTCAGCTTCTCCAAAAGTCTCTGGAAGCTCAGCTGGGGGCTCCTGCTGAGTTGCAGGTTTTACCTCCTCAGGATGCTCTGTAGGCTGAGCTGGGGTCTCCTGCTGAGTCAGAGAATGTTCAAATTCCCCACTAGGCTCAGAAAGCGGAGCTGGGGGTTCCTGTACACTTGGAGGCTTAGCTTCCTCCAGAGGCTCTGAAGGCTGAGCTGGGGTCTCCTGCTGAGGTAGAAAAGGTTCAGTCCCCCCCGGAGACTCAGAAGGCTGAGCTGGTTGCTCCTGCTCACTTGAAGGCTCAACCTCCTCTGGAGGCTTAGCTGAGGTCTCTTGCTGGGCTGGAGAAGGTTCTGCTTCCTCAGGATGCTCAAGAGGATGAAGTGGGGCCTCCTGCTGGGCTGTAGAAGATTCAACCTCCTTAGCCGTTACGGTAAGTTCCACATCCACAGGTTTATATGTAACAGTGGGAAACGTGAAATAGCTTGGAGAGTGGCTTATAGGTTCAATTAGCATCTCATCACTTCCTGGGGTTTGAGGTAGATACTCCACAGGAAACCCTTGAACTAGAGTTGGGGCCTCCGGCTGGACTGGCGTGGGTCCAGCCTCTTCGGGGAGCTCTACTGGCTGGCCCGGAGTCTCCGGCTGGACTGGGGTGGGCTCAGCCTCCTCCGGGTGCTCTACAGGCTGAGCCGGGGTCTCCGGCCGGACTAGGGTGGGCCCGGCCTCCTCAGGGAGCTCTGCTGGCTGAGCCAAGGCTTCCGGCAAGACTGGGGTGGGCCCTGCCTCCTCGGGGAGCTCTACAGGCTGAGCTGGGGTCTCCAGCTGGACTGGGGTGGGCCCAACCTCCTCGGGACGCTCTGCTGGCTGAGCCAGCGTCTCTGGCTGGACTGGGGTGGGCCCGGCCTCCTCGGGGAGCTCTGCAGGCTTGCCAGGGGTCTCCGGCTGGACTGGGGTGGGCCCAGCCTCCTCGGGGAGCTCTACAGGCTGAGCGGGGTTCTCAGCCTGGACTGCGGTGGGCCCAGCCTCCTCAGGGAGCTCTGCAGGCTGAACCGGGGTCTCCGGCTGGACTAGGGGGGGCCCAGCCTCTTCGGGGTGCTCTGCTGGCTGGCCCAGGATCTCCTGCTGGACTGGGGTGGGCCCAGCCTCCTC
>CM052891.1:15248766-15268212 GCA_028534135.1 Potos flavus | reverse complement strand
GGCCTCCGGCTGGACTGGGGTGGGCCCAGCCTCCTCGGGGAGCTCCACTGGCTGAGCCGAGGCCTCCGGGTGGACTGGGGTGGGCCCAGCCTCCTCGGGGAGCTCTACAGGCTGAGCTGAGGCCTCCGGCTGGACTGGGGTGGGCTCGGCCTCCTCGGGGTGCTCCGCAGGCTGAGCGGGGGCCTCCAGCTGGATTGGAGATGGCTCAGCCTCCTCGGAGTGCTCTGGAGGCTGAGTTACAGTTAGGGTAATTGCCAGATCCACAGGTTTAACAGTCACGTTATGGAGCTTTGGCTGCTGAGCTTCATTCTGACTTAGAGACGGCACATCTACCTCATGTGCTACCGGTTGAGGTACCATCTCTTTAGATGGCTCTGGAGGTTGAGCTGGGGCCTCCTGAGGGGTTGAAGGTTCTACTTCCTCAGGGGCCTCCGTAGGTTGAGCTGAGGCTTCCTGCTGGACTGAAGAAGGTTCAATCTCTTCAGCGGTCCTTGAAGGCTCAGCTGGGGCCTCCTGTAGGTTTAAAGAACTTCCAGCATCCTTAAGGATCTCTGGAGGCAGAGATGGAGCCTCCTGCCGAATTGGAGAGGTTTCTGTCTCTTCAGCAGACTCTGGATGTTGGGCCTGGGCCTCCACTTGAGGCAAAAAAGATTCAGCTTCCTCAGGGAACTCTAGATGATTTTGGGTCTCCTGCAGGAGTGGAGGAATTTCAGCCTCCTCAGGGAGATTTGGAGGTTGTTCTGGGCCCCCCAGGAAATCCATTGGTAGGTTCTCCTCAGGATATAGGATATCCATACTGGAATCTGAATAATCATCCTGCGGCTGTTCTAGGAGCTCTTTATTTGCAAATCGGTTTGGAGTTCCAACGACAACTTTGGCAAGGCTTCGATGCCCAACTAGATCTTCCTCCAGGTTTGGGGGTGAAACAATAAACCGTGTTGGCTTTGAACTCTGAATATCCAGAGGTGGAACAAGTATTTCAAACGATTGGTGATCTTCAGCCTGATCTAGACCTACAGTTTTAATCTTACTTTTGAGTCCAGGAGGCAGAGCTATAGTCTGATTCTGATTCCAACCTAGCCTTGGAACCACCTCTGGGAGCCTTTCATGCTGGGTTAGCTTGTCATTCAAATCCTGATCTGCCTCTGGGGGCAGTTCGCCAACTGAATCCGTGTCCGGGAACGGAACCAAAGTCTCAGTCAATTTCTTAGGCGGGGCCAACATCTGGACTGGAGCAGTGGACCCCAAGTAAGTAAAGCCCCCCGGCTCTGCTGGGGGTGTAAGTGCCTGGGGCGATTCGGGCGGGAGTTCAGAGGAGTGCGAAGACCAGGGCTCGGTGGGCCCTAGGAGGTCGGAGGTCAGCTGGGCAGGGTCCAGGGCCCACTCCGGAGGCTGAGCTGCCTGGACCAGCAGCCACAGTGGTTGCCACGTAAGGAGCAGTGGGGCCCAGAGGCGCAGCCGGGACATGACATGCGGAGGCTCTGGGGCGCAGCGACCCAGGCCAGTGGGGCGCCGGCGCCGCGCCCGAGCGGGAGCCGAACCGTTATGGCAGCCCCGTGACGCGCGCACCGTTAGCAACTGTGCGCCCCTCCCCCGCTTACGTCCCACCCTTTATTTACGACACCTTTATTTACGCCACCTTTATTAGCTGGGCGCAGGTGCGCACCGCGCCCCTCAGAGCGAGCCCTTTTTCCAGAATCGCCGGGGCCCAAGCCTCCCTTCCCCCTACAAAGGGCACAACTACCTCCTCCTGCTCACAGCGAGGCAGGGTGGCCCCGGACTCCCAGCAGCTCTGGGGTGGAAGGGGTGGGGGTGGGGGGGCGTGCAGTCTCCCAAGGAAGCCACAGGACCTGGCGTCCCGGGAAATTAAAAAATGCTAGTCCAGTTCTGGCGGTTTGAACTCATCCTCTTCAAAGCTTAAATCCGAGAGACATTCTTCCTCCCCTTGGCCATCCTGCTTCCAAGAAAAGTGGCTGATCTGCAGAATAAGCACCAGTTGGGGCAGTGGGGAATGGAAGACATTTTACAGTTCGTTATTCTAAAATGTTGCCACTTCCTCTAAATTCTCAATACGCATGTCTGAGTATTAAGTTGCCACTACGTTAGGAGGCTACTTAGCCACTGGATCAGTGATGGCTTCAAAATTTCTGTAGGAGGGGTTTTGGGGCGAGGGTGCAAGGGGGGGGGCAGGTGAGCATTTCATTCTGGGAATGAGGGTCTGAAAACAAGAGAATATAGCCCTCTATTTACACTGGCATGGGGGAAATTTCCCCCATCCCACCTTGACTCAACACAGCTGTCAGTCTAGAAAAAGTAACACCACCACCTTTCAGAGGTCTGACCCTGTGCGTGCACATGGAGAAGGCGCTTATGTTCAAGTTAGCATGTTAAACAATTTTCTTGAAATACTGTAACTAACACCCAGTTTACATCCTTCACAGCCCTTTTAATAATCTGTTTTATTTGAGTCCTTGTTTATGGGCTGGCACAAGCTCTAGCACGCAAGCTGTAAGAGAGAAGGGTTTTATCTTATTCCCAGCGTCTAGCACATAGTAATCGTTTTTAAATGGAACTGAATCCAAGACTGGCCTTATTTAGAAATGGATCTATTGTTACAATCAGGTTTCTGAAATCTTTAGCATCAATACGGAATCTCTCACATTTCACAGGAAGCTAGACTTCTTAAAGTGTAAACGTGCGTAAGTCTGAAGTTTCCTTGACCGGCTTGATTTAAATGGAATTAAAATAATTATTTTGCATAGAAAAAAACTTCGAATACTTTTTCAGAAAGTAACCATCTTTTCTTTCTCCACTCTTCTCTTCAAAACAAGCAAACTTTGCAACGTTGGAGTGAGTTAAATAATCAGAAATCTAGCCCCAAATTAAGTTTTCAATGACATGAAACCCATCCTTTGCTCCTTTTTTTTTTCTTTTTTAAACATTCTATATGCAGTACATTAATATCTTCTTTTAGAAATTACCTTGGCAACTTAATCCCTAATTCAGGGCATCGATATAAGTGATTTACAGAAAAGTTCTTCAGCAAAATATTTCATACAAGATACATATAAGATGCTGACATCTGGGGGCACCCGGGTGGCTCAGTGGGTTAAAGCCTCTGCCTTCGGCTCGGGTCATGATTTCGGGGTCCTGGGATCGAGCCCCGCATCGGGCTCTCTGCTCAGCGGGGAGCCTGCTTCCCCCTCTCTCTCTGCCTACTTGTGATCTCTCTCTCTCTGTCAAATAAATAAATAAAATCTTAAAAAAAAAAAAAAAGATGCTGACATCTGGGCAATACACCTTATTTGAAAGGCATGATGGTTTTCAAACACTGTAGCATAATTTCACTTAAGGCCAGAGTTACTCTGTTCTCAAATCCCTGGGATTCTCTTTGAGGGGAGCTCTAAAAGGCTGTGTTCTCTCCTACGTCTACAACGGTAAGAGTACTCTGATGCCATTTGCTCTCCAAATTTCAAACAAGGGGTCAGAGCCAAGGGCAAGGACTTCAGGAAAAGCCCCAGAAATTCCCTGCACTCAAAAACAGCTTCAGAGTTTTACAT
Organism: Potos flavus; assembly: GCA_028534135.1. Lineage (NCBI taxonomy): Eukaryota > Metazoa > Chordata > Mammalia > Carnivora > Procyonidae > Potos > Potos flavus. Next base: position 15,264,652 of record CM052891.1, on the reverse strand, counting down.
TTCCCAAAGGATGATAGAGCTAACTGTACATGCCAAAGTCTTCCAAGTCCTGCCGGTTGCTTTAAATTATGGCTACACTGGCTATGGGACCCCCGAGCTGTAATCTCCACATACTTGAATTAAATCCTGTAGCTCCTCTTCGGTTGTGGCATCTGTAATCTCTTCACAGGGTCTATATTCCACAGCTATTTTACCACTTTCTGAAATAAAGTTAACAAGGATCCAATCAAAATTTTTCTTTTTCTAAAACTTGCTGTATATAATGATAGCACCCAATAATTAGACATTCTTTTGATTTTTTTTAAAGTATTTTATTTACTTGAGAGAGAGAGTACACAAGCAGGGGGAACAGAAGAGGGTGAGGGAGAAGCAGGCAACATGCTGAGCAGGGAGCCTGATGAGGGGCTCAATCCCAGGACCCTGAGATCATGACCTGACCGAAGGCAGACCTTAAAGGACTGAGCCACTCAGGTGCCCCGTAGACATTCTTTTGATTTCTAAAAGCAGAAAATAAAAGCATGTTCCTAGAAGTTTTCTCATCTCACACTTCAGGGTTTTGTTTTTTTTTTTCACACTTCAGTTTTTATCATAACTATTTTTTAAAAGATTTTATTTATTTATTTGAGAGAGAGAGCACAAGCAGGGGGGAGGGAGAAGTAGATTCCCTACTGAGCAAGGGAGTCGGACATGGGGTTCGATCCCAGGACCCTGGGATCATGACCCGAGCTGAAGGCAGAGGCTTAACCAACTAAGCCACATAGGCGCCCCTATCATAACCATTTGTGAAAAAATATATATGAAGTTATCAACTGTGTGGTTAAAAAAAATTTCATGATCTCAGAGATAGGAACTAAAGAATAATGACGTAGAGAGTTAAAACTGTGGCAACAAAAATGTTCAATCGCAATATGATTAAGCAGTAAGACTTTAGGTGGGGGTCAAGGTGAGTTCAAACCTAGAATAGAGTCTCCTGGACTATGGCTGATACTTCATATTAGAAACAAAGCAAGTGTCTACTCCCTGGGAACCAAAATCCCACCAGATACAATGAACAATGCTTTGGAGAGGGAGGCAGGGCATGCATTTGAACACTTTATTGGCAGAAACAGGCCCATGTACCTTATAGACAATACAATTACAATTGCTATTACAATTACAAGTTCCCTTAAGGCAAACTAGAGCTACGAGACTTTTTAGTCTAAGGAATTTTGAATGTGTACAAGGGATACCAAGCATATGAGGGAGAGGTCAACAACCCAAATGCTGAGTCTGGTTCTTAAAAGGTTGTCAGTCAGAACTGACAGCTAATAAAAATTCTACCTGATGACCACGGAAGTCAACCTTCCCTGGCAGACTTGCCCGGGCTGGAAACCTAAGACCAATCCAGGGTCAACTCTTACAAGCAAATAAGGCCTCTGAAACTCAGGGGAGCAACTGTCTGGGGACTCTCCACTAATTATAAAATTTCCAGAAAAAAAGGCACCTGGGTAGCTCAGTCGGTTGAGTGTCCCACTCTTGATTTTGGCTCAGGTCATGATCTCAGGGTTGTGAGATCAAGCCCCACATTGGGCTCCATGCTAGGCGTGGAGCCTACTTAAGATTCTCTCTCTCCCCATCTCCCTCTATTCCTCCCCTGCCTCCCTCTTTTATTTTATTTAAAATAAAACAAATAAATAAATAAAATAAAATAAATTTCCTTTGAGCACAGCCTGGTTGATTCTCTCCCTCTCTCTCTCCCTCTCTCTCTCTCTCTCTCTCTCCTCCTCCCTGGCCTCCTCTGTCCCCCTCTTTTATTAAAATAATATTTAAAAAATAAAACTTCCTCTGAGCATAGCCTGTAATATTCACACTATTGTAGAACTCAGTAGGGAATACAATCGACACTATTCAACAGGATGGCCACTTTCAAGGTTCACAAAAACGTAGCTGATCATTATTAACTTTATTTTGCAGATAAAGAAACTGCAGCTTAGAGAGACTAAATACCTTTAAATTTGACTATAAAATCTAAAATTGCGTGGCACCTGGGTGGCTCAGTGGGTTAAAGCATCTGCCTTCGGCTCGGGTCATGATCTCAGGGGCCTGGGATCAAGCCCCACATCAGGCTCTCTCCTCGGTGGGGAGCCTGCTTCCTCCTCTCTCTCTGCCTGCCTCTCTGCCTACTTGTGATCTCTCTCTCTGTCAAATAAATAAATAAAATCTTAAAAAAAAACAAAACAAAACCTAAAATTGCATCAGAAATCTAAGAGACAGAGCTAGGACTCAACAACAGATGCCCAAAGCTTATAATCACTATAGTACTTTGTGTTATGGGCAAACAATCAAGAAAGAAGACTGGGTCAAACACTTTCTGTGTGGAGGCAAGTCACTGTATATCTATACACTATATACACTCTAGACAATAATATTTACTGTCATTTTTCTTACAAATGCTACAAAGAACAAATTTGAGACTGCTGCTTTGAAAGCATTTGGTGAATAAAAAAATAAGAAGTGTTTTCATCCCAACTAACTTTACAGAATGAGTTTATTTGCTCATGGAAACTGAAGTACCTTAAGGACAATTGAGAAAGTCTTACCTAAAACCACAATCACCAGTTTCTGGAATGCATCTGACACAGCCTTCTGAACAGCAAGCTTCTGGGTGGTTTTCCTTTTCATCACAAATGACAATGGCCCTAAATCCAATCAAAACAAATGGATTTAAAATACCTGGCTGAATAACTGATTTTTATGTTATAGATTTAAAAAATGAAAGTGGATCCATGATTCTTAGATCATTATCTTAGCAACTAAGGGCAGGCACAACACAAGCATTTCATGGAATGGCTCTGCTGTAGGTATATCCTGGCTGGGCACATTTTTACTGCCCTGATCTATCTCAGAAGTCCCCGAAATACCAGAAAGGAGATGCAAGCCAAGAAGGTGGCACAAGGGACACCTCGGTGACTCAGTCGGTTAAGTGTCTGCCTTCAGCTCAGGTCATGATCCCGGGGTCCTGGGATCGAGTCCCACATTGGGCTCCTTGCTCAGCAGGAAGCCTGCTTCTCCCTCTGCCTGCTGCTCCCCCTACTTGTGCTCACTTGCTCTCTTTCTGACAAATAAATAAAATCTTAAAAAAAAAAAAAAAAAAAAGGAAAAAAAAGGTGGCACAAATCTCACATCACTCACAGATTTCAAATGGACAAGTTGAAGTTATATTCCTACACACCCTACCTACTCTCTTGTGTATCAAGGGCCGGAATCACAGGGTGAGAAAGATTTGGTGGTAGGACACATGACCTGCTCTCTTCCTGAGCATCACCCACGGAAACCTATTCCACTCCACTTGCTAACAGTCCTGCCTCTGCCTTAAAACCCTAAGCCTAAGTGCTATGGACTCTAGGAAAAATCAGTACCAACTGGAATACCTTTTCTAGGAATCTACATTTGATTCTTTACACACCAGTCCTTTTATAGGAGGCAAAGGACTGAACATTTACACAAGAGTTTATTTAAATCTTTAGATGATGATTTTGCTGTGATCATTGAAGTCTACAAGAGATCTGTATTTGAAGGACTATTTTAGCACAAGGCAAATTCTTTTTTTTTTTTTTTTTTAAGCACAAGGCAGATTCTTAACCAAAAATGGGGAAAACGTTACTTCCCTCTTCCCAAACTTGGCAGAAAATCAGCTTTAGAATTTTAAAGCTAAAGGTTCTTTTAGGGATTGCCTATGATAAAAACCTGTATCGTAGGGTAGGAAAACTCTGCCCAAGGCTTTAGTAGCTTAGCAAGGGGAGGGCTTGATGATATATCTGAAAAGATGAGTTTTAGAAAGAGAGATTCTACCTCCACTCCACTCCACCCCCACCCCCACCCCCGCCGTAAACAGACCTTCCAGGTTCTCCAAAGGCTCCTCGGCCATGCCGACTCCAGGACTCCTGCACTCATAGGATGGCAACACCACCTCTAAAGCACAGAAGAATTTCAGGCTCTGCTTCTGAAGCGGTACTGCAGCATCTTCATTTTCTCTTTCTTCGAGGTCAGAAAGATCCTGAAGCTGTTAGGATTTTAAATTAAAGGTCCTTCCTAGGATCTCAACATAGACTTCAAGATGTTCGTTAATAGAAATAAAAACTAAACTCCAGCAAACCCAGCTAACAGTTGAGGTCCTACAGCTTCAAAATCAAGTAAGACTTGCCAATGAATTATTAGATACAGATAACTTTTTTTTTCTATACCCTATAAATACTGGCAAAAATTATGGGCACCAGTAGCCAAGTCACTGAGAGTATTATTAATTCTAGGTGGCAGGCCGATGCTCAGGTCCTTCTACTTAGCAGCCTCTCACATCTCCTACCCACACTCAGTTCTCTCCTCTCTGAAGTCCAGGGTTTCGATGTTGAAATGAGTCTGATTAGCCAAAGAAAATCTATAAAGTGTACCTCGATGATCCTTTTTGACCATCCATTGAAACCAAAATAATAATTTGCCAATTCTTGGCATTGGGAGCTGTTTAGGGCAAGGACCTGATGTTGAACCGCTTTATGTCTGGTACCAAGACGAACCTAAAGATGTAAGAGAGAGAACAAAAAATATCACAACCTGCCACAGAGGCTTATTTTGGATACACCTGAGATTGATCAATACCTATTTCAGAGACCGGCTGTGAAGATTAAAAAGGGAACAACATTGTAAGCAGTGAGCTCATAGTAAGCCCTAAATAAATGGTATTCTTTTTAAGCTACAGTACTTTTCTGCATCATTTCCAGGGCTCCTGATTGAATTGGTAGATTTCCCTGACCTCTGGTGGGGTGAGTGATGATGAAAGCAACTAAGGAAGCCCTCCAGAAGCAAATTATGTAGATGAGCGAAGGAAATTGTTTTTGTTGTCCCATCCTGTAGCTGTTTGAGAACATGACCTAAAGAGCAGACAAGATGGAACTGACACAGAGGTAGACCCTAATCCACAGCACCCTCCTCTCCAAGTTACTAACCTGTTAGAACAAGGAATATACATACCTCTATAAACTTTATAAGCAACTAAACACTTAGAGGTTCCTTTGCATTAATAAGCTTCTTTGAGAATGCAAATACCTCCAGTGTTAACTCTAACTAACTTACAACTCTATGGTGAATTTCTTACATCCACTAGTTCTGTTTTAAATGTCTATTTCAACTTTAAGCAGGGTATAGTATAGTAATATATTCATAAAGATTCAAATGATACAAATGAAGTCACAGCACTGTTAATTATTGATTTGTTCGTGCATCTTCCTCTAGCACTGGTTTGTAAGCTCCTTATGTGCTTGAAGGAACAATATCTTATTCTTTTCTCATTCCTAAAACCGAGCACATTCTGTTGGTGACTGAGTGAACGAATGAAAGAATGAGTGATAAGAAAATGAAATTACTTTCTCCAGATAAAGCTGCAGGCTGGGAAGGAGAAATGAAGACTTTTGAATGCTGAGTGCTGCAGGGGTGGCTAATGGTAAGGTACAGCGGAGCCGTTCTGGGCAACAGAAAGCTTCAGAAGGGCCCCAAGCCTCCGAGTTCGGAGCCTCAGAGAGATCGTTGTCACCTTGGATAAGCTTGCCAGTTCTTGCTGGCAACCATTTTCCCTCATGCTACTGAAAAAAACTCTCTCAGATGCCCTTAGGCCTTTCCTAGATTTATTTTATTTAAGACGTTATTCTTTTTTTCTGTGTTTGTTAAAAGGCAAACAATAACAAAAGCAGCAACAAAAAACCACCCAGGAAATACGTGTAGTTGCCAAACAAAGTAAAAAAGAACACAGAAGATTCTGTGTTAAATAAAGAAAGAAATCTAATATGAATGCTCCCTCCTGTCAACTATGTATTGACTTGTAGAACATTTCCTTCATCACTCTCAGTGATGGGCTTTATTTTGTTAAATCTCAAAACCTAAATTTGTGAAATGATCTTAATGTTCAACGAGAGACAAAAACCTCATTACTCACAACTGATACAAAGTAATTGTTTCATAATCTGTAATATCTAAGTGGCTCTGTGAACTTTTCACAGGCTAGAAGCAGGCTGGCCATAGTTTGCAAACTAAAGAATGTCTGACGGGTCATCATTTCAATCACAGGGAGTGAAGCCAGGATTGAAGAGGGCGTTGAACAAGTAGGTGGTATACCTAGAGTCACATTTGAGGAGAGTTCTCAGATTCGATCAAGGTTAAATCAATAAGGAAAGGCATATGGTAAGAATAGGCAGCCAAGTCAGTATGAAGTAGCCAGATTAAGAAGCCAGTCAGAGAAGGCTGATGAAGACATACAATTATAAAGTGAAAGGTTTGGAAATCTAAGTCTCACTCACTTATTCAGAGGAAATGACATGGTCCTTGATAAAGAAATGGTGATTAAATTGAGGCACAAACTGAAATATAATTCTGGGGCTCTGGGAAAGTAAAATGGACAGCATGGTTAGTATGGAATAAAGTTCCTGTAGTGCCTTAAATAATGTTTTAACCATTTTCTGGGAACTGAAGGGAGTCCTGAATAGGCAATTTGAGAGTGATGACGATGATGATGTCGATGAAGCATCCTTTATAATACAAGGGATGAAAGAGTTTGTCATTTTATTTTTTAATTTTTTTAAGATTTTATTTATTTGAGAGAGAGTGAGAGAGAGCACAAAGGCGGAAGGAGAAGCAGACTCCCCGCTGAGCAGGCAGAGGGACCTGGGGCTTGATCCCAAGACCCGGGATCATGACCTGAGTTGACGGCAGACCCTTAACGGACTGGACCACCCAGGTGCCCCTAGAGTTTGTCATTTTAAATCCACATAATAGTAAATATAAGCAAGACTCTTCTTGTGAAGACTTCTTAAATTAAGGGGCAGCATAAAATGACCTGGGATTTAACATCAGTAAGCTGGGGTTTGAGTTCTAGCTTCCAGTCATCATGAACCTTAAGTAAGTCACTTAACTATCCTGAGTTCGAGTTTCTTCGTCTAAAAAAAGAAAACAAACAAAAACCCAGGCAAACCGGAGGATCGTTGTAACAATGCATCTGAAAGCATTTTGTCAATCAGAGTGTTGCACGAATGCCAGTCTATTATAACGGAATTCAGCACTTCGTCCCAGTGGAGTTAGGATTCCTATTTGGACCCACCTTCACTGGAGAATTCTGGAAAAGATGCTTCTCATGGCATGCCTTTTGAGCTCTGTGAGCATCCCTTGCTGAATAAAACTTGACGATGGCATAGAAACCAGGACGGGCCACTGCAGCATTTGGGAAGACTCGGACCGAATACAGAAGGCCAAACTGGGAGAATACTGTGAACAGAGAATGCTGAGGGGTGGTCCCACGGTAAGTAAGTGCATGAAATTTCACGCCCAGAAACCAAAACTGCCCGTTCCCTAAACCCTTCTGCGAAGGCAACCCCAAGCACTTCTCATATCATGAACAGTCTCCCTCTAAAATCCTAAGATTCGAGAAGCATTAGAAGGCAACATATGCCGGCTGTTGAGAGTTACCTCTCAGAAAGCTGTTGGGGCTGACAGGCTGCTAAGGTCCCCTCTAGAACTAAGATTCCTCTCGGCGGAGACTACAAGGCGCGTGAGGTGCTAAAGCCAGACTCCAGGGCTCCCAGTCACCGGGTGGGGGGGTGGGGAGACACACGGCCTTCTTCATCCCTCCCTCCTTCCTGGCTCGGCTCACATGCAAGTCCTCGGCCGTGGGTCCAGAACTCAGTTCCCACACCAGCAAGGTTTTGTCACTTTCGGTGGGAACGGCAAAAAAGACCAACTCCGCCATCCTACCATCACTGCGCATGCGCGGTTACGTTCGAGCAGCACGGCGCCTGCGCAAGGCGCGCCCGCGCTTTTTAAAAAAAGGGCTCGTACGAGGGGCGGGGCCAGCTCGCCGGGGACCGGGTGAGGGCTGTTCCCGGACCTCCCCCTGGCCCCTCTCACTCTGGGCGGGTCTCTGATTCTACCCTCCAGCAGCTCCACCACGTCAAAGTCGCGGAGTTTAGTGCTTCTATTTAAGTGTATTTTTAGGGGAGAGTCCAAAGGATGAGCTTACAGGATCTTAGGGTACGGATATCTTTATAGCAGCCGGCTTCAAAATCCTTAAAAAGTGTTCTCTGATTTTCCTACATAATTTTGGTGAATTGTGTAAGTGTGCTTGTTGGGATAAGAGGATGTGGGAGTTTGGCAGCAGAGTGAGAAGGAGAGATCAAGTCGAAAAAATCAAAGAGTGAGTCCAAGTAGGGCATCAACACTGGAGTTCATGGTGCTCTTGCAAAAAGGCCGTTCTAAGCACCCAGTCAGCTATTTTGAGGACTAACACACTGGGAGGGAAGGTAGGTCCTAAGGATCCTTATTTTAATCCTAGAATGCCTGAGCCGGAAGGAACCTTACAAAACATCTCCTGAGGCTTCTAAACAATGGTCTTCAGACTGGTGCTGGTCTGTGATGAAGTTTTCACCAGTCCTTGGCAAAACAAAAAAAGGATAATATAATCAGGGTTTAAATTTTTTTTTTCATATAACAAAATCTATTCCATTTTATTATCCTACAAATATGACCTTCATTTTTCTTTATTTTTTATTTATTTTTTAATTTTTAAAATACTTTATTTATTTGAGAGAGCAAGAGAGAGGGTACAAGCAGGGAGAATGGGTAGAAGGAGAGGAAGAAGCAGACTCCCCGCTGAGCAGGGAGGCTGAAGGGGGACTTGATCCCAGGAGCCTCCTGAGATTATGACTTGAGCCAAAGGCAGACCCTTAACCAACTGAGCCACTCTATGACCTTTATTTTTCATGCTAAAAATTGTTTTATGAGGAGATGCTGATAGACGATAGTTGTTTTGATTAATACTCTTATTACTTGGGCATTAAAATAAAAAGTTGGGAATCTTAACATGGTCTTAACTTTTTTGACGTTTTACTGGTCTGTGAAATCCAAAAGTTAAGGCTCAGAAGTAGGGGCATCAGTGGCCCAAGTGGGACAGTTTAGTTAAACAGTACTGATGGTAGCTGTGTGCAAGACATTCCTCCAACAGCCCCTTTTCTGTCTTTGCATTGTCCTTATGCAGGTTTTACTCTACATCAGCACCTTCAGATCCCAAACAGAGATGCCTCTTTTTTTTAACATCTAGATTTTAGCCCATTCTCTGAAAGCACCCCCAAATCATTGGCACATGGCACCATCGACCCCAACACCACTTTCTCCACCTCAATATACAAGACCCTAACCCCACCCATTACCTACCTCTGAACTTTCTCTTTTACTTTGAAAATAGTTGGCTTTGGAGGAATACCTGGGATCCTGATACTCTTTCAAACCAAAAATTGTAGATTTTATTATCCATTTCATTATCCATTGTATTCATTGTATGTATCCATTCATTCATTGTACCCATTATTTGTGTACATCTCTGAGTAGATTATGAACACCTCAAGAACAATAGTTATGGCTTATTTTCCTTCTATTATCTACCACTCTCCTACTAGATTAGGTACTCAAATATATCTGGAATTAAAAATGAATAAATTAACACATACTTTGCACAAGGAATGCTTTAATAATTCCCAAAATATAACAACTTCTTCATTGTGGTCCTCTTGGTTTGCAAATGACAGTCAGGAACCAGATGCCTGGGCCCGGATGGGTACAAGGAGGAAGCCCGAGAAAACCATTTATTCCTGGGGCTCTGGTCAGTTTTATTTGTAAATGGGAATGAAAGAAAATAATGTGAAGTGGAGACAAGAGGAAGAAGAAGCGAAGAATTCCCAAGTGAGAAGAGGAGCTCTGGAACGACTCCACAGTAGCCTTGCCCCCTGTCTCATCCCAAGAAACATCCTGTCATCCAGTAGGAGAGCGGACGGCCTGCACAGTGCAACCTCCATGCTACCCTGTGGAGAGAAGAAAGATTGGTTCTTGCTTACTACTTAGTAAGCTCCTTCTCCACATCCATGGCCCAACTCTTAGTGAGTCTCTCAGGCAGAGCAGTGCTCAGAACCCTCTTCATTCTTAGCTTTCTGGTCTGTCCCTCTGTGGCCCCTCTGATTCTTCTTTTAAATTGCCCTTATCCCTGGGGTTTGTCCTCTTCCCCCATTCAGTATGCTTCCACATTTCCAAATCCTTATCTCCCTCTGAAGTGGGAGAGCATCATTTTATGGGGCTGAGAGTTACTAAATAAATAAAAAGATAAATAATCAATCAATCAATCAATCAATCTGAAGCATAACCATCAACTCTCCCTCAGGAAAGGGTCAGCCCTAATAGTCATCAGTGTCCCTTCTGCACGGTATTTCCAGAGTAAGCAAGGCACTTGACTTCCTCCACCCTCACAGACGCCTGGAAAGGCAGCCATTTGTATCCTGTACATATCCGGTTTGAAGTCAGAAGAGTGAAGTAACCATCCCAACGTCCCCCACTGGGAAGCTGACAGCTTTGGGGCTATCTGCTCGGCTGAGGAGCTATACACCGTTTACAGAAAATGTTGCTGCCACGGGCACTTGGGTGGCTCAGTCGGTTAAGCATCTGCCTTCGGCTCAGGTCATGATCCTGGGGTCCTGGGATCGAGTGCCACACCGAGTCCCACATCAGACTCCCTCCTCAGCGAGGAGTCTGCTTCTCCCTCTCCCCTCCCCCCTGCTTGTGCACTCTCTCTCTCTCTCAAATAAATAAATAAAATCTTTTTTTTTTTTTAAAGAAAATATTGCTGCCAGTTAGGGAGGGGGCCCCGTGGCATCTGTGATGGTATAGCTTAATTGCTCCCAAGCCTCAGCTGATTAAACTAAGCAGGAGCACTGGGTCCAAGCTGAACCAATCGGATTCTTTATCCCAGGCCCATGGACTGGGACTGAGCCCACAAAGTGTCTCTGGCTGCTTAGGACATGAGCCCATCAACTTGGGGCAGCCTTAGTCTGTCTTGTGGAAAGTGAAGCAGAGAATACTGTTCTACAAAGAAAGTAGTGAAGCAAATGCATCAGGAAGCAGAAACTTGCCAGGAAAAGCTCGCTGACAGTTTCCAGCTCTGCTTCCACTCTCTTCCTGAGGTCCAGCCGCACCTGTGTAAGCTCAGTGAGACAACTTGTCCCCTCAGGATACATCTCCCTCAGCTAGCTCAAGTTGCTTTGTTACTGCATCCAAAAGAGTTTTTTTTTTTTTTTTAAGATTTGTTTATTTTTGAGAGAGAGAAAGAACAAGGAGGGAGAGGGGCAAAGGGAGAGGGAGAGAGAATTCCAAGCAGACTCCCCACTGACTGGGTAGCCTGTCATGGGGCTCAATCCCATGACCCCGAGATCATGACCTGAACTGAAATCAAGAGTCAGACGCTTAACCGACTAAGCCCCCCAAAAGAGTTTTAATACAACATCTGAGAAAGACCCAGATCCCAGGTCTTGTAAGTCAGAGTCACAAGCCCTGCCACTCTTCCACACCTTTCTAGACTATGAAAGGTCTAGTCCTTGCCTACTGTGCCTTTCTCTGTCACTACATCCTTCCTGGCGGCTCTGCCCACTAACTTAGTCGCACAGTGTCCTCCTCACCAGTTCTTCATCCCCCCTGCTCCGGACACAATCTTTTTTGCACAGCTGATGGTTGAGAGAAGATTGGGGCTCAGTAGGTCTGAAAGAGAGAGAGAGAGAGAGACATTACCCGTGAGAACGCAGAGGATAGTCCCAAAGACTGAGGCAGACACGTGAGGCTGGCATGGGCCACCTAGGAGCTGAGTATTTCCAGATTAGTCAAAGCCTCCTTCCCAGAGGCCCATTCAGACATCCCTACAATGGTGGTCGGGGTGTCAGGGGTGGGGAGCAGGAGGGGCAGGACAACTGCTTACCACCATACTTCCTAACTAGGGTAGTTGGTGGTTCATATTTGAGGGTTTCTGGGGAAAGGAAATGTCAAAACAGGCAGCACAGAGACCAAAGTAAATCTTGCCTGATGAGGGAAGCTCTTCAGGTGAAGAGTCCAGGGATATTAGTCAGAGCATGAAGGAGGGAGAGAAGGTCCAAGTCATGGACCTATGGAGCCTCCTGACATGGCTCTGACATGGGGAGTTGGTACTTGGCCTTTAATCAGGCCATTAGCCAAAGTTAGTACTTGCTGGTTAGAGCTGGGTCTTCAAGGCCACCAGCCTGGCATTCGGCACTGGTTCTATGAGCCTCAGTTGGCTCATCTGTAACATGCGCATCAAAATACTTTCCAGTGCATGAAAAGTTGGGTGAAATGGGCTCTGCAGGTAAAGTGCTTAATATATAACACACTCTTGAGAAATATGGGGGGTGCAGAGCTTTTCTAGATCCTCCACACTGAAGAATCTCCTAACTGGCTGAGCACTACAGCCACTAGTCAAATCCTCTGCTCAGCAAAGGCATTCCTGGACTCGTTGGGCCGTCCCTCTGGGGACATCGCCAGGCTTTGAGTGGAAGGAGAAGTCCTGTGAGGAGAGCCTGGTCATCTCTCTCACCTCTCCCACCCTGGGGCCCTGGCCAGACCTTGACAGTCCTCGTGGCAAATGTTTTCCGAATGACTCCGGTAATCGTTGCACCAGTAATGGCTATTGATCTGGAAGAGTCCATAGTCGAAGCTGCCATCTGCATTTTCGTTTACCTTTGATATGTTGAAGTTGCTTTCCACAAAAGCCAGACACAGCCCTTTGAACAGGGAGAAGAGGGTTTTTAGAGGGCGCCGAGCTGAGGGGGGAGGGAGATGGAGGAGAGAGGTTGATCAGGAAGCAGAGGAAAGGAACAAGAACTAAGAGGCTGGATGGGGCGAGTGGGCTAGAAACACCCATTAGCTTCTCCCCTCACCCTTCGTCCCACCCACCCGCCCCTCAGTACAACCACTCATCGCCTATCTGTCCACCTATGCTTCCTGCACTTAATGATCACCTACTGTGTGCCAGGAACTGGGCGAAGCCCAGTGAGGGACATTTAGCTGGGTCAAATGTAGATGCTGCCTTCAAGGGGCCTATAGTACGAGAATGAAGCCACAAAACAAGATAAAAAGGGAAAGACAGCTCAAGACTGGCATGCACAAATTCTGGGCGAAAGGGAGTTATCCCCACCACGGAGTAGGATGAAGTGTTTGCACTGCTAGTTCCCTCTGCCTGGAATGCTCTTCCCCAGACATTTGGGTGACCAGTGCCACTCAATGTCACCACCATGACTTCCCCTTCTAGGACAGCATTACCTATCACTGCCCCTGCTTTATTCTTCTGCATAACATCTATCACTGCCGGAAGTACTTCCTACATATTTGTTTGTTTGTTTCTTGCTTGCCTCTTCCCCTAGACTGTGAACACTGTGAAGGAAGGGGCTTTGTTGATGTCTCTATCTCCAGCACCGGAAATCGTTCCTGGTATATAACAAGTGCTCAGTTAATAATTGTGGAACGAATATGGAATGTTGGGAAGGGCTCCTTGGGGATGGCTGCTTTTTGAACTTGGCTTTGAAAGATGAATGACAGAGAGAAAGGTGGCCACCTAGGGTGTGACCAGGAGAGGAGGAGAAATGGGTGGGGGGAGTGTGAGAAGCGGCACTCACAGTCACTCAGGGAGTAGCCCTCAAACCCATCCAAGTCCTCTTTGCGCAGCACTCTGGCCAAGTCACAGCGATTGATGAGGCTGGCCTGACTGATGGCAATGAGGCAGCTGACCAAGGACATGAGTAGTGCCCCCGTCATCTTCGGAGGGGAGAAGGTGCAGTCGAGAACCCGGGGTTCTGAGGATCTCGCCACGTGCCGCTGGTCTTCTCTGAGCCCCTGAGGAATCTGGAGAGAGCAGCCATATGTGCTCGCTCACACACAGCTCCCCACCTGGCTGTTTCCTCTCCTTTATTATTTCCTCTCCTTTATTATTGTATACGTGTTTACTACAGAAACCTTTAAATATTTACAAAATAAGACAGAAGAGTATCATGAATCTTCATATACCCATTGCCCGGTGTCAACATTGAAAAACCAAGGCTGATCCCCTTTCATCTACAGATCCTCACCCCTTTAAGCTATTCTCACTCTTGTAATGGGCACCCAGCTACGGGCAGTATTTGGGTACGGAGTGGGGAGTGAGGGTGGCAAAGGAGATCAATGAGAACTGTACTTCGATAGTATTTGTGTGTGTGTGTGGATTTGAGCACGTGCTTGCAGAGGAAGGTCCAGGACAGTGGGCGCTGACCTCCCCCCAGCCCCACACCCCCACACACACGACACATGACTTTGCCCAAGGGCATACCCTGCCCTGTACAATTCCTAGGAAGCTGTTTATGGGTTCTACACTTTCATTGTCACTCAAAGGTGCATATCATAAAGCAAGTAAAGGTGACGTCGCCGTAGAAATAACCTTCACCTTCACACTCTCTGTGTGCTGGAGGAGGAGTGAGGATCAAGGGCTCTGGATTCACATTGCCTACTTTCAAAGACAGGGCTGCTGTGTGACCTTGAACAATCTACTTGGGCCTCTCTGGGCCTCATTTGTAAAATGAAGATACGCTAATACCTACTCAATAGAGTTGTCATGATGATGAAAGGAAATATGATCTTGGTTTTGCATTTCCCCCCAAACAGGAAGTAGGACTTCTGGGAAAAAGTTGTTTCCTAGGCTGGAGTAGGAAAGGGTATGAGGTTAAGTCCGGATTATCTAGTGCTGGAAAGTAAGGAAGTGCTCAAAATATGGATCGGAGCATGTCAAATGGACATGAGAGTCAGCTCCAAGGGGCACCCACTGGCCAAATCTGGAACATTATTTTTGGTAACAACTTTACTGAGATAAAATTCACAATGCGTAACTCACTATGTCATACCATCACTTCCCTTCAAGGGTACAATTCAATAGTCCTTTGGTGTGTTTGCAGAGCTGTATAACTATCACCACAGCCAATTTTAAAACATTTTCATCAACCCAAGAAGAAACCCCATACCTGTTAGCAATCACTTCCTCGTCCACTTGCCTCCTGCCTCTGGCTACCTCAAATCTACGTTCTATCTCCAAAGATTTGCCTCTTCTGGACATTTCACATAAGTAGAATCATATACTACAGGGCCTTCGTGTCTGGCTTCTTTCACTTAACCATGTTTTCAAGATTTATTCACGATACAGCATGTAGCAGGATCTCATTATGGCTGAATAATATTCCATTGTATGGATAGACCACAGTCTGTTTCTATACTTATCATTTAATAGACATTTGGGTTGTTTCATGTTGCCATGAACATCCACGTACAAGTTTTTGTGTTTCCATTTCTTTAGGCATATACGGAGGAATGGAATTGCTGAGTCATATAGTAACAAAGTTACTTTGATTTGCATTTCTCTGGTGGCTAATGATCTTTTCATGTGCTCATTGGCTATTTGTCGATCTTTCGGAAAATGTCTAGTATTCAGATCCTTTGCCCATTTTTTAGTTATTTGCCTTTTTACTATTGAGTTGTAAAAGTTCTTTATCAGATACATGATTTGCAAATATTTTCTCACATTCTGTAGGCTCTCTTTCACTTTCTTGATGCTGTTCTTTGAAACAAAAGAATTACATTTTGATGAAGACCGCTTTATCTATTTTTTTCTTTTGTTGCTTGTGCTTTTGGTGTCATATGTCCAGAACTAATGCACAATGGTTTCTAAGGTAGTCTGGGACAATTTGACCATCGAAATAAATGATAGTGACAGATTATAATCTATTGAATGAGATAAGAATCCATGAGTCCTTAATAGTAATAAATAGACACATAATGGGGGCGGGGAGGGAGAACTCTTCCTGACAATAAAAGGGTGAGTGATAAATGGGGAGGCGGTCATGAAGTTGGAAAATCATCATTCTGCAACCATCAAAGACTGGTCTGAGCAGGAATCATCAACGGATGTGAAATCTGACATGGTGGGAAGCTTGATGAAGAAATGGATACACGTATGATCTTAGAGGATCTT
>CM052891.1:15228924-15248266 GCA_028534135.1 Potos flavus | reverse complement strand
GTCAGCTCACAGATGTCTTCTGAGACTCCCTCTATCCCAGCCTGAGCTTGTGAACATTCTTTTGCTTCTCTCTCTCACCCCAGAGTTGCCAGATTTAGCAAATAAAATTACAGGATGCCCGATTACATTAGAATTTCAGACAAACCACGAAGAATTGTTGAGTGTTAAGTAAGTCTCATGCAACCCTTCTCTCCTCTGACTCCTGGTTCCTTCAGAGACAGGTGTCACTGAGCCTTGGGAAGCGGGGAGCTCTATCTCTGCCCGTGGAGTCCCCTCTTGGGGTCTCCGTGGGGGGAATAAATTACTTCCGGCAGGTGCACTCCCACCTCCCCTTTCAAAGCTTACCTCTCTCCTAGCCTTCTCTGACTCAGGTCCCAGACAGGCCAGCGCTTTCCTCCAGACCCAGTAGAACAGAGTCTCTTCCACATGAGCTATACTCTAACCCCGCCCAGTTCACAGGTCCCCATGTTCTAAAGAAGGTGGGAGTGCTGGGCCAGCCCACCTTCTGGAACTCCCGTTCTGTGACATCATCATTCTCTTGGAAATACTCTGGTCTTAACCAGGCAAACCGAGGCCCATTCAAGCTTCCAGCAGAAAGTACACATGGGTCTGGAAAGACCAGTCGTGACTGTGATGAAGATCACTGGTGGGGCAGGGCAGAGCATTCTAGTTTTCTGACTGCCCACCTCCGCTCCCTTCGGCGAACGGTATTGCCTTTGCGGGGAGCTCCTTCCCCCATGGGGTAGTAGAGGAGACTGCCAGTCTTCCGGGGGACAGGCTGTGCCTCGGGCCCCATCATTCTATTTTGAATTGAAACTAAGTGGAGCAGCTCAGCTTCCCACGGGAAACCGCCAGGTGTGAGGCCAGAAGCTGACTGCGGAATCATGTGGACACGGCCCATCTGAGAGGAGAAACCTCCCCCAAGAGGGAGCAGAGTCCAGACTGGATTCCAATCCTAGAGTCCACCCTTTCTGAGACCTAAACGCACTCTCGCCCTTCCTGCAATCCTGTGATTCGTTAAACGTCCCTTCCTGCAGAAATGAGTTCGAATTGAGTTTCTGTCCCTCGCAGCCAGGAGAGACCTGCCCGGAAGAGAGCGTAGGGTTAACCCTCTGGGAAGCGGTGACCAGACAACCTGTCACCTCCCCATGTAGGGGGCCCACGTTAGGGTCAGTAGTCACCAACGAAGTCTGAGAGATACTCCGACCAACCGTAGCAGAAAGGAGGCAAAGGAAAGTTCTGTGACTCTCTACCCCTTGAAACAAGATGGCAGGGGCTGACGGAAGGAAGGTAGGAAGAGCTTCTAGGTGGGCAGTGCTGCCCTGTATTTCCGCCTCCAGACTTCTCTTCCCAGAGGGCGGCGGGACATTGCGGCTTGGGCTAACAATGTCGGAAGGAGGGGCGCCTGGGTGGCTCAGTCGGTTAAACGTCCGCCCGGTTAAGCATCTCCCTTCGACTCAGACTCAAGTTATGATCCTGGCGTCCTAGGATCCGGCTCATCATGGGGCTCCCTGCTCAGCGGGGACCCTGCTTCTCCATCTCCCTCTGCCCCACCCTCCCCCAATGCACACGCTGTCTCTCTCAGAAAAAACAAAAAATAAGATTCGAATGAGTAATAAACATATACCTAATTCATCAGTGATGAGGACTAGTCTATGAAATTTATTTTTCTTCTTTTCCTTTCAGCAAAACCCCTAATTACGTTACGATTACCAAGATTTTAAAATATATTTATTTATTTTATTTTGGTTTTGGTTTTGGTTTTTTAAGATTTTATTTATTTATTTGACAGAGAGAGACACAGCGAGAGAGGGAATACAAGCAGGGGGAGTGGAGAGGGAGAAGCGGGCTTCCTTCTGAGCAGGGAGCCTGATGTGGGACTCGAACCCAGGACCCTGGGATCATGACCTGAGCCGAAGGCAGACGCTTAATGACTGAGCCACCCAGGCACCCTAAAATATATTTAAGGACTAAAAACAGAATTATATTCAAAGAACAAAAATGTAAATATATTTTCATCAAAAATAGAAATTTGCCTAAAAATGTTTCATTAGTTTTTTCCAATGTTTTCCCCCAAAGTTAGGTTTTTTTACATATTGGAAAATTCAAAAAGCAAGAGTAATAATTTAAAAGGCAAAGCACAGATAAGAATTAATAACTATCAAATTTTATATCAAATGTACATAAATGCAAATGTATGATTTTACTCTTTAAAAGCTGAATTAAGGGGCGTCTGGGTGGCTCAGTGGGTTAAGCCTCTGCCTTCGGCTCAGGTCATGATCTCAGGGTCCTGGGATTGAGCCCCATTTCAGGCTCTGCTCAGTGGGGAATCTGCTTGAGAATTTCTCTCCCTCTCCCTCTGCCTCTCCCCTGCTCTTGCATACACTTTCTTTCCCTCTCTCTCAAATAAATAAATAAATCTTTTTTTTTTAATTAACTTTTTATTTATTTATTTATTTATTTGTAATTTCTAACCCCGACGTGGGGCTCAAACTCATGACTCGGAGATCAAGAGTCCAATGCTCTGACTGAGCCTCCCTCCATAAATAAATTTTTAAACGAAAATGTTAAAATTCGTAATTCTAGAATTCAATGTCCATCTCGCTGCCAATGTAAAGAATTAGTATCGTTACGTTTAAAGTCTAGATATACATACAAATTTGAGTGATGTTTAATGGGATTTACATGGTATTGCAAACATTTCCCCAGCTTCCATTTACAACCGAGGCAAATACTGTACAAATTCATGTGCACCCCCAGAACCACGAAGAGGCATATGAAACAAGAAAAAATTGTACACTCGGTACTACTAGAAAATGACATTCTTTGTGTTCAAATCTATTGCATTCAGGCTGAGAGGAAAGATCTGACAAGTTCATTAGTTCGTCTTTTCTCCTACCTAAGTACTTCTCTGCTCAAAGTCTCTCTGCACGCTGAGATAGTACCCAGCAGGGGTCCTGTTAAGCTTTCATTAAACCTTTCAATGCAGATGCACTTTCCCCCCCATCTATCTAGAGTGAGACGGTAAGCATCTCCCTGGGCACTGAGCATTGTTAGTCAAGAGCATGGATATTTAGGGTTAGATCTAGCTGGGCCGGTGCTGATAAATTAAAAAGAAACAAGGCTTCCTGATGGTCAGCCCTGTGAGAAATAAATCTTTCCACTGAGCAGCAATCTGCCTGTGTCCACCCTCTCACCCCACTCTCAGCCCCCATGCGTCAGGCCACTCAGCATTGTACCCTCGGAGTGGCCAACCGTGGGGCTTCGGGACCAAACCAAAGCTTCTGGCAAAGTGGGTTCATGTTGTGACCGTACATGTAGGTGAAGTGTCTGACTACATCTTATATGGTCCAGTGTGATCATGCCTGAACATTTACATGAAACTGACCTATGATTTTATTACCTTCCTTCAGTTTCCCTTCTATTTAGGGCACTATTATGGATTTTTAATCCATAATTAAAATTAAATCCATAATTAAAATTACCACCATTCTGAATGGACGCTCATATAATGGAATACTACTCAGCAACAAAAAGGAATGAGCCATCAGTACACCCAACAACATGGATAAATTTCAAAATAATGGTGAAAGAAGCCAGACCAAAAAGAAAAGTATATAGACTGCATAGTTCCATTTACAAGAAACTCCAGAAAAATGTAAGCTAATCCAGAATGACAGAGAGCAGATCAGTAGTTGCTTGGGGATGGGGGAGCAGGAAGGGGCAGAGGGAGGAATTACTGAGGGGCGCCAGGAAACTTTTAGGAGCGAGGAGATGTTCACTCTCTTGATTATGATGGTGGATTCAGGGGCATATACATAAGTCAACAATTATCAAATCGTACACCATAAATATGTTATTTATTATATGTCAGTACCTGGGTCAGATAAATTACAGTTACACACAATATAATTTTATGAAAAGGGAGTTGTAGGTGTGTCGCGGTTGAGAACCCCAGCCTCGGGCCGATTCAGAAATGGGGGAAAACTCCGTCATTGTCTTCAGGCCAACTCGCTGTGCAATCTACCCAGTGGCCACTAGAGGCCAGCAGTGGTCCATACACAGGAAGTGTGGGGTGCTGGGCACCAACATTTTTAATTTCCTCCTCTGTGCTCCCTAGATGGGGAGGTGGGCATTAATATCCCCGCTTTACACAGAAGTAGAGCTGGAGTTTGGGCCGGGGTCTCTTTGGGTCCCGGTATCACCTTGGTGATCCCTCAAGCCAAGACAACGCCCTGTGCTACCATTTCTTGTAAAAGGGGGTCCCGTCTCCCGTGGGGCAGCTGGCCATCGCTCCAGGCCAGTTATCTTCAGGGCTGATATGGAGAAGCTGGAGATGGCGCCAATAACTTGTGATTCTCAAGGTGCCTTTGGAAGACCTCCCAGGCCTGGATTAGCCTCCGTATTGGCTTTCCACCTTCCCTGAAACCTCACCATTATAAAACAAGACAAGATTCCGTTAGCCAACCAAGCTAAAGACCGAAGCACTGGAAAATTTTTCATAAGGGAAAGTAGAGAAGGTGTAATTGGGGGCGGGGAGCACATGGTGGGGCACCCAGCGCATGCTTCAATGGAGGCTTCCCAGTAAGATCTATCGCTAACACGTGCTGAGTCCTCCCAGCGTGTGAGGCGTGACGCCAAACACTGCACGCCGGGGGCTATTTTGTCTTCACGCTGTTCTCGTGAAATCAGCTGCCGAGAGGTTAAGGAACTCGCTCAAGGTCACAGAACTAGTGGGGGAGGGGGTAGAGCAAGGGCTCGAACCCAGGTTTGCCACCAACATGGTGGGTTTAGTTGTTACTGCTCACCTTAAGAGCACTGTCTTTCTTTCTCTTTGGAGCTGGGGTATTATTCAGTTCATGTGTTAAACCGCCCGGTGTTGATAGCAGGTGGTAGGTATTTCAGTGGAACCTTCTGAAGATAAAGCTCCCGATGTTTCAAGAGAATTTTAAGCATCGCTGACCGTCCAGGAAGGAAGTCTTCCCTCTTCCTTGGCCGAGCATTTACGCTGTGTGAGGCTCTGTGTTAAGACCATACTTTCATAGTGATGGTACTTGGGAGGGCAGGCGGACAGAGGCCCCAGCAAGGAATCGAGGGGCAGGTGACCTGTGGCCATGCAGTGCCCTTGTCCATCTGTGCCCACAGGAGTGCGTCAGAGGCAGCAGTACCCCACCTCTGCTGGAGTCCTTAGCAGATGACCACATCAGGGTGCAGGTCAAGAGAACTCATCAGAATGCCCGGTTATCAGAACAAGGTCAAAGCAGCCTAGGGAGCCGATAACTCATGCCCATGGTTCGTGGGTAAGTGAAATCCTCCAGAGGTTTCTCTCCCGGAGAAAACATCCCACCTCCCAGCGAGACGCGTCAGGGAGGTGGCCTCTTCTGTTCTAGGCTTTGCAGGGCCAACGGCTCTGGGCTTCTGTCCAGCCTGCCGCTTTGATGTTCCTATGGCCACATGGGGGGTGGATCCGGTACCAAGGAAAGGCTCTGGGCTGCGCGTGTGTAGACAAAGCAAAAGGAGGCCAAAGCGAAACATGGGGTCCATTGGCTTCATTTCATAGATGGGGAAACTGAGGCCTGGGGAAGTGAAGGGACTCGAGGGAGCTGATGGCCGAGCTGGGGGTAAGACTCCCAGCCGTCTCTTCTCCCCACTCCCTAGCCACATTTCATAATAGGTCCCTGCTGCTGGGAGCTTCTCTGTACTTTGTCAATTGTTATTCACACATTCTCTCTGTGTGTCTTTCTTAAAACAATAATCCTTTAATACCATAACACATTCAGTATTCAAATTTCCAATGATGTCAGGTCAAAAAGCATTTTCAACAGTCTGATTCAGGCAAGATAGAAATAAGATGCACTCAGTTGTGATTGGTTGATGATGTCTCTTAAATGGTTTTTAATTCATAGGTTCCTCTTTCCTCTTTCTCTCTTCCCTCGTGACTTATCATTGAAGAAGGCGTCATGTATCCCGTAGATTGTCCCGAGTCTGGGTTTTGAAGATTGCAGAGCCATGATGTAGTTTAGTGTATTGTTGTGTTTTCTATATTTTCTGTATTGGAGTCTAGAGGTTTGATCAAATTAAGATTCGGGTTTTGTTTTGTGTTTTTGTGTGTTTGTTGTTGTTTTCTGGCAAGACTGCTTCGTAGTATGTGTTGTGTTCTCCCGCAGACAGGACGTAATGTTTACCTGGTCCCCTTCCTATGACATCAGCAGTTCTTGATGCTCACTGCTTAGACCCGGTAATTCCCTGGGGGTTAAACATGGTGACATTCGTCGTCTCTTCTTCATTTATTAGCTGGATTATTTCTATAAAGAGAATCTTCCCTCCTCTACTCTCAGTTACCCAGGGGATTATCTCATGACTTCTTCAAGGATTCTGGGTACATATGATTATCCCCACTTCGATGCGAGCACACTGAGGTCGGAGGGGTTGAAGGTACTGTCACCGGAACTGTCCAGCTGAACCCCGGTCAACTCATGGAATCACAATAAATAAATGGGAGATGCTTTATGGCCCCAACTCAGGCAGCAGCCCATAAGGAGCAAAGCTAGGCCGAAGAGCTCCAGGGCCCTTTTCTCCCTTCATAGGAGGACAGACCTGTACGGAATCTTTTTTTTTTTTTTTTTAAGATTTTATTTATTTATTTGACAGAGAGAGACAGAGCAAGAGAGGGAACACAAGCAGGGGGAGTGGTAAAGGGAGAAGCAGGCTCCCCACTGAGGAGGGAGCCCAATGCGGGACTCGATCCCAGGACCCTGGGATCATGACCTGAGCCCAAGGCAGAGGCTTAATGACTGAGCCACCCAGGCAGCCAGACCTGCACAGGACCTTAAACATCATCCAGTTTGGCCTTGTCCTGTTTAGATGGGAAGCTGAGGACCAGAGAGGTGTAGGGACTCACGCAGCCTTGCACAGGTAGCCAAGGTCATGGCCATATTCTTAAAGGACACCCCTGAAAATTCTTGTGATGAGTCCCAGAGTCTTTGATGGCTGCATCTACTATTCTCATGCTGTAGCGTGTGCCTGTATGCAGTGCACCAGGCCTGCCTCTCCCCCTCATCTTACGTACTGCTGTGTCCCCAGTGAGTATCTGTTGGATGAACAAGTGAAGGTACTTTGTCTTTTTATCTCAGGGACTGGCTGCTCCTGGACCTGTGCACGCGGGAAGGTACTATATTCACAGGCCCTGCGGTAGATGCCCCGAGAGTGCCCAGCCTGTCAGGTAGAGGGCAGGAGCCAAGGGTCAGGGGATGGGAGGGAAGCAGGGCTCACTCTGGGAAAGCAACTGGAGTGACAGGCTCTCCATCCTGGCAAGAGGCAAGCCCAAGGACGCAAAATCCTGCCGGCAGCATGGATGGGGTCACCCAGCAGGTGGCAGGGTTCAGCCCCTGAGCCGAGGTGGGGGGCAGAACCCCAGTCTGTAAGCGGAGCAAGCCAGGACCCTCATCCTAACACTGGGTGGGAACTCAGGCCAAAGATCAAGTCCAAAGCCCTGAGTGTTAGGATTCAGTTGGGTTATAGGAATGGAGAACCTCCATTGTCACTGGCTCAAATAGGGAGAAGCCCATTTCTCCCTCATGTTAAAGGCCCTGAGGGAACCCATTCACAGCCAACAGGGTGCTCCATGGGGCGAAGAAGAGGACAGAGAGAGAGAGAACCCAGGCTCCCATCATGTGGCTCTCTTATCTTCAAGCATGACTTTGGCTCCATGGCACAATATGGCTGCTGGAACTCATCCTTTCCATGCCACATTCCAAGGATCGGGAAAGAACAGAGGGAAAAGAAGAGCGCTCTTCTTCTTAGGGCAATTCCCAGAATTGCGCAGACTGCTTCACTTCACATCCTATTGGCCGGAACTGAGTCACGTGATGACACTTCGCTGCAAAGGACAATGGGAAATAATAGTCTTCATCTCACACATCCATGGGCCCAGCTAAAAACTGGGGAGTCTATAAGCGAAGAGCAGAGAACCCGTGTCCCGTGACTCGGATTATGCTACAAGGCAGAAGTGAGCAGAGGACTCATACCTTGGGCCCAGGAGCCGCTGGGGCTGCGGTTGCTGACCTCCCTGCTGCCCTAGGTCCTGGGACTGGGGCCGCTTGGGGTTGTATGAATCCAACTATGGGGGGGGCTCCTGTAGCCGCTATCCATGGGGCCTGCCTGCTGATGAGGGCCGCCACTGCAGCCAGCAATGGGCATCCTGGAACTCAGCACGGCACCAGCCCAGCGAGAAGCAGCAGCAGTAAGAAAGCTGGTGAGCTCGTTGCCAAGGACCTGCACACGCTCAAAGGCCAACGACTGCTCGATGCTATGAAAAGCATCCTCAAGACGAGGAGTCCAGAGCCTTTTCCCAGGGGACAGGGAAGGAGCTGATGACGACTGCCTTTTATTTCCTTCATTAAATTTTTTTTTACTGTAGAATAACATACACATAGAAAAGAATACAAATCATAAATGTACAACGCAACGATTTTCGCAGAAGCGAACACACCCAAGCCTCCAGCACCCAGATCAGAAAGTCGAACATTACCCCCACCGCAGAAGGCCCCGAGTATCCCCTTCCAGTCACCAGTAACCTGCTCCCCCTGCTCCCAACTCCGCCCTTCCCACCCCACTGCTGGCATTTAGAAAATCTTTCCAGGCAATTCCATAGTCAAGGCTGAGAACCACTCTACAGAGAACAATGTACTCTGGGGCGCCTGGGTGGCTCAGTGGATTAAAGCCTCTGCCTTCGGCTCAGGTCATGATCTCAGGGTCCTGGGATCCAGCCCCGCATCGAGCTCTCTGCTCAGCGGGAAGCCTGCTTCCCCCTCTCTCTCTGCCTGCCTCTCTGCCTACCTGTGATCTCTCTCTCTGTCAAATAAATAAATAAAATCTTTTAAAAAACCCCAAAAAACAAGAAGTATACTTTTTAAGCTGCCTATCTTTTTTCATACTTGGTACAAGACACCGTGTTCATTGTAAAACATATAGAAAACACCGATAACCAAAAAGAAAAAAATTAAGATGTCACATAACCACATCGTCCTGAGACGAGCACTGCCGATGTTTTGACATCTCTTGTTGCCATTGGTGAGTCTGGGTGTGAGCACGTGCAGAAATGCCTGTAATGGGGTCCTAGGGTAGACTATTAGATTAAGCGCTTTTCTTCCCTCAACAATACAGACTGGTCATATTTCTGTGTCAGTGAATATTCCCCTACAACAGTGGCTCCATGTTAGGACCCCCTGGAAAAGTGGAACAAATATTGATGTCTGCGCTCTGCCCAGACACGGAATTTTTTTGCTCAGGGATGGGGCTGGATTAGGGAGGGGACTTTGAGTCTTCCCGGGGGGAGGGGGGTCCCACTGTGCGGCCAAGTTTGAGAACGTTGTTCTTCAACGGCCTTCTATTTGCTGAAGGGATGTACTCTAGTAATTTGACCAATTCCTTTTTCTTAGACATTTAGGTTGGTTCCAATTTTTCACCATTAAGAACCAGGAGTTAGCAAGCATTTCCTTGTCAAGGGCAGATAATGCATGTTAGTTTCTGTGGGGCCTGAGGTCTCTTTTGCAACGGTTTAATTCTTCCATCGTAGTGCGAAAGCAGCCAGGGTACATAAAGAAAGTTATTTGTTTGTTTAAATAAAACTTTATTACAAAAACAGGGGGTGGCCAAATGTAGCCCATGGGCCATAGTTGGCTGACCCCTGTTACAAACAGAGCTACAGGGAATCTCCTCGAAGCTAAACCTTCCAGGATGAAATGATCATTTTCTCGGGACAGTGATTCTGTACAGTTCATTTTTAGAAGTTGGACATTTTTCCAATAAAACTTTAACTAGAACTTATACACACAATAGGTCAGAGAAGCATTTCGTCAGCTACATATATTTTACAAATGCAAATGTACGTTGCATGTTTAGAAAGTCAATTTGGGGTTATAGATGATGGTCCCAGATTTTTTTCTTCTAATCGGCCTCAGCACCTGTGGCGCTGAAATCACAGTTTTACAGAACCAACATAAATAACATCTCTGGGGAACCCAGGTGTTCCACAATGAACACAGTTTGAAAACCACTGCACTAAGAGAAATTCCTGGCGCAGGCAACCAAAAGTCAGCTTCGAGGGAGCTTAACTCATCACGAGGGATTTAATGGCTTCTATTGCCAAACTTTGGGAGAGCTCAGGGTCCTACCTGCTGGGACTTTCTCTCGTAACTGTCAAGCGGTTGATCCCCGTTTCCCTTCTGCCAGCCCCTGGCAACCGTCCGTCTCACATTCTGTCTCCGTGGACTGACTTATTCTGGGTATTTCATGTAAACGGAATCGTACAAGGTGTGACCTTCTGTGTCTGGCTTCTTGCAGTTAGCGCAACATTTTCGAAGTTCATCCGTGTCCTAGCAGGGGGAGACGCCTGTGAGTGGAGTGGCTCATCACTGCCGTTTACCTGGTCAGTTGCAGTCCTCCAAACGGGCCTCCACATGGTTGCAAGGGTGATCGTTTTCTTTTCTTTTTCAAAAGCATTGTTTTCCTACATATACATGAACATGCTTCGTATAAAAGGTATACATGTTCACGGTCAAAATTTTGAAAACTACAGAAAACAGTGAGTGTGAGTGTGTGTAATACGAGGGAATGTAATTGACACGTATGGCTGTCTTTTGTAAAGTCTCTGGGGTCCTGGTGCCCACCCCCTCCCGCCCCCTCTTTAGCCTTCTCTCCTGACCGCCCTCTGTACCACCACCTCACCCCTGGGTCCCTGCCCCACCCAGTGGTGCTCCTGCGGGCTCCTGACCCATAGCAGACGCTGTTTCTCTGCAGATTGCCTTTCCTTGCCTGAATTCTCCTGCTTACCTTTTCTGACTCAGCTCTCCCTGTCATTGCTCCCCCAGTATGTCACATATACCGGAAAGCAGGTGGGATCCCTGTGCCCAGGACAGTGGGACAGGGAAGCTGATCTATGCGGGAGATACTGTTGGGTTCTCCTGCTTGACTCTAAAGCGGCACTTTCCCAGCTTTCCCCAGTCTGCCTCTGAAATGTGCCCCACACAGCATCTGAGCTAAGCAGGGAACTCCAGACTCCCCTGGGCCTTGTCATTAGGGGTTGGCATATTGCCATGGTCCCCGGTTGTGACAACTGGCAGTGAGGCTGGTGCACAAATGGACAATCCAGAAGGATCTTTCTCTTCCTTTTTCCTTCCTCTGGGCTTGTTCTTTCAACTCGGGAAGCCAGATGCTTTAGAGTTTAATTACATGCTGCAGTTGGAAGCCCAGAATGTCAGAGCTGGAAAGGAAGAACCTTATTATAAATAATAGCTACCACCATTTATTGAACATTTACTCTGTGCCAGGCCCGTTTCCAGGCATTACCCCATTCAGCCTTCCCGACAATTCAGGGGGCAGGTGCTATCATCATCCCTGTTTTACAGGGAAGGAAATGAGACTTCAGGGAGATCACAGGGCATTTCCCAAGCCGTGCTGAGTGGTACATTGTGCAAAAAAAAAAAAAAAAAAAAAAAAAAATTACTTTGAGTTAGTTAAACCCTGAATCCTGCATCCCCCCTGGGAAATTCATAAAGCACACCAACAGATTATTAAAGGCCCTGAGAAGTCCTGTATTGATCAGACCTCTTTAGGTCAGTGTCACCTCTGTTGAGCAGTTTGCAGAATGCAGGTATTAGCATGCTCTTCATTTTATGGATGGGGTCATGGAGGCCCAGGCAGGACTTTAGGTGCAGACCAGACACAGATCTTGGGCCCCATGCTCTCTGAACCCCAGAGGAAATGTAAAGCAAAGGCAGACTATGGCCCAGCTGGCCCACCACCTGTTTCGGTAAATGTAGTTTTGTTGACGATTATCTGATTCAGGTCCCTTGATTTATAGATGAGCGAGACAGTCAAGGCCCAGGGAGGATGGCTGACTTGCTCACGGTCCTATAGTCAATTAGCGGCAGAGGCAGAAACAGATCCTAGATCTCCAAAACCCAGGTATTCTCCAAAACCCAGATCCGACAGGTGGTGGGCGGCGAGGTTGGGGAGGTGGGGCGTGAAGCTCCGAGATCCCGGTCTCGGTTATCTGCTGCGAGCCACCTACACAGGCACACTGCACAGACACCTCCGAGGTGTCAATCCCTCCTGCTGTTTTGGGTAAAACCCCCAGGGCCTGAGCTGCCTGGGGACCCCCCGCTGCTCTCCACCTGGTGTGGGGGACAAAGGCTGAACCAGGCAACTGTGTTTATTTTAATTCTGTGAAAGATGCAGTAAAACATTACTGACTTGCCCTCCGCCAGTGTGAAACGTGAGATCATTTGGACAGGAACCTGGCAGAAGGCAACCTTTGCCCGCTCCTGGGAGAGTCTGCAAACAAATGAATAGTGTAAACAGGATCCTGGGGGGTTGTTTGAGACCACTTCAGAAAATAGATTACCTCCAAAGGTTCTTAGACTTCCCTGAAGTATGTTACACAATGGTCATCTACTTACATTTTTCATCTGTGTGTGTGTGTGTGTGTGTGTGTGTGTAGTTTGAAGACGCAAATAAAGTCATTCTTATCATTAAAATGGCTCATGCAGGGGGCACCTGAGTGGCTCAGTTGGTTGAGGGTCTGCCTTCAGCTCGGGTCATGATCTCAGGGGTCCTGGGATCAGCCCCACAGCAGGCTTCCTGCTCAGCGGGGAGTCTGCTTCTCCTTCTCCTCCCCTCCCCCCCCCCTCGGTCCTACTCTCTCTCCCTCTCTCAAATAAATAAAATCCTTAAAAAAAAATGGCTCAGGCATAGAGCACTTTTTAACCTTGTCTGAAATGTGAGCAGACTTAAAATTTCTGCAGATTTAAACGCTGTAGTTCAGAAAGGCCCGTCTAGTAAGTGGTACTCATTAAGGAGGTTTGACTGATCCCCGAATCTCGGGGAGGGAGGCGTCTTACTGACCCTGGATGGCCACGACATGCCAGAAGGCTCATCTGGAAACAGCTGCAGGGGACAGCAGGGCATACACGGTGGCCTTGGGGTGGAAGCTCTTCCTGGGACAGCCAGACTGCCCAGATGGCCTTTCCAGAGCTGGGAGAGGCAGACTTGTCACTGAGGTGGAGGGTAAAAATAGTCCTGTGTGGGCGGCAGCTGGGCCCGGAGGCACTGGTTTCCTTGTCCCCAGAGCAGAGAAGGCGGCCCAGTTGACAGACACCTTCTTAGACTCTTGAGGCCTCCCCTAAGCCCTGGGGGCTGAGGAGGGGGGTGTCTTTCCCGAACAATGATAACCCCCCCAATCTGTCCACACACCAAGTGCTGGAAACAGCGGGGGCCAGTTTTAAGGTGGCAAAGGGCTTACATCCCGGCCATGTCAGTCACCGGCTCTGTGTGCCCCGGCCAAATCACCTTCCTGAGCCTCCATTTTCTCATCTGTCAAATGGGGCTAATGGTCTCTCTCCCTAAGGTGGCTGTGAAGCTTAAATAATAAAGAGAGCCAACACATTTTAGGCTGCAGCCTCACTCTTCTGCCCCTCTCCCTCCCACCAGGGGCTCACCATCGGCGCATTCTTCAAGAGTGGCTCTGAGGCAAGCCGGCGGCCAGCCCCGTGGAAAGGTCTACAGGGACGGGCGCTGCGGCCTCGAGTAAGAGCCGGGTCAGGGGGCCAATCCTCTACTCCCGGGAAAGCCTCAGGCGACTGTGGCCCCAGCCAGCACCCTGGCTGCAACCTCACGAGAGACTGAGCGAGAAGCTCCCAGCAAAGCTGCTTCTGGCTCCCTGGGCCCCGAAAACTGTGTGAAGTCAGAGATGTTTGCTGCATTTGGGGATAAGCCGTGATGCAGCAGTAATAACTAAGATGCTTACCTTTCGGGGCTGTCATAAGAATTAGGAGATGGGGTGCCTGGGCGGCTCAGTGCGTTAAGCGTCTGCCTTCGGCTCAGGTCATGATCTCAGGGTCCTGGGATCGAGCCCCGCATCGGGCTCCCTGCTCAGTGGGGAGCCTGCTTCCCCCTCTCTCTCTGCCTGCCTCTCTGCCTACTTGTGATCTCTCGCTCTCTGTCAAATAAATAAATAAAATCTTAAAAAAAAAAAAAAAAAGCGGAGGACAAAATATCTGGCCAGAAACCTGTTGCCTCCCTCTTCTCTCCAGGCTCTCAGGGGTGGGCAGGGCAGGGAGACCCTTGTGCCAGGCGGCTCTCCCAGGACCCGCGAGGCTGAGCCGGGTCTTCTTCCCCCAATCTCTCCTGTGTCTGTGTGTCTGTTTCTTTGTCTCTAAAATGAGAAATGTAACAGCTTCCCAGGAGGCACACACACATGAATTAGTTCTAATGGTGGGGCGGTGGCTTTGAGATGCTTCATGTCAGGGGCGTCCTGAGTCCCCTCACTCCCACTTGCCGAGCCCTTTCGGCCTCGTCCAAGCCTTCTGCGGTATCTTCTGCCTGGACTATGGAAAAGACTCGTAACTGCTTTCCTTCCTTCTCCACAGCTCAAACAATGCAAATTACATCAGCGTGAGAAACCATCCCACATCCCATAAACTCAGGCAGATTTTTAAAATAATGACAATAACCAGGATTGGGGGCAATGCCCCCCTTCCCCACAGGGCTGGAGTGTAAACTGGTATATTTTAATGAATTTTTAAAAGATTTATTTATATCTATTTTAGGAGAGAGAACACGCACCCTCACAAGGGGGGGGCTGGGGGGACAGAGGGACAGGGAGAGAAATCCTCAAGTGGACTCCCCGCTGAGCAGGGAGCCCAATGCAGGGTTGGATCCCAGGATACCCCTGTCCCCCTGCGCCCCCCCTCCCAGGATCATGACATGAGCCAAAATCAAGAGTCTCATGCTCAACCGACGGAGCCCCGCAAGTACCCCCTAAACTGGTATATTTCTGTAGAGCAATTTGGTAGGATGTAACCTTTTATTCTGCAGATCCATTTTTCAAAATATAAAGGAAAAAATGAGACCATGGAAAAGTCTGCACAGACTTTGTTACAGGCTCTTTATGGTAATATTGCTTCCCACGCAAAAAAGGGGGACAACTAAAATAGCCAAAAATAAACACCTAGGTTAAATAAATTGTAGTAGTCTCTACCTTCAAACACCATCCCTTCCCTTACGCTGGTATTACAGATCAGTGGTTCTCAAACCAGGACCAGGAGAACAGCCGTAAGAGCGTCACCTGGGAATTTGTTAGAAATACACATCCTTGGGGTCCGCATCCCCAGCCCACCGCATCAGAAACTCTGGTCTGGGCCCAGCCATCTGGGTCTTCACAAGTCCTCCAGGATATTCAGAACCACTGCAGTAGAAGAATATTTATCACTACGAAAAGATACACAAATGACAAAAGGTTGCAAAACAGTAGGTACAAAACAGTAGGCATGAACAGTGCATCCTTATTTGAATATACGCATGTATTGAGACACACAAAGGAAAAAGCCCAGAAGATTTTGTACCAAGGTGGTAACATCGACACTCTGGGTGGTAGGATTATGAGGTTTTAGATTTTTTTCATTATGCTAATCCATACTTTCCAACTAGTTTACAATGAGGCGTTTTTTTATAAAAAGGAATGGAGGGGGGAAAAACCCGCAATAATCTTCTTCTTAAATTAAAATAAAAAGATCAAGTGAGGCAGGGTGGGGGCAGGGTGGGAAGGAGGCCCACCGCCACAGCCTGCAGCCAGGGGACAGCGGAGGGCAGCGGGGAGCGGGGAGGGGTGTACGGGACCGCTCGGCACCCGCCGCCACCGCCCCGGTGGCGAAGAGAGAGGCTAGGGAAGCCAATGCCGGGGGAGGCTGTCACGGCTACTTCTCGGATGACCAGGAAGATTTACTAGGAGCGGAAGAGCGGAGAAGAGATTTAGGGCAGACTTCAGGAAGAACTTAACTGCCAAGAGTTCCGAATCCCGGAACGGGCGCCTTGGGGAGATCTTCCACCCCGAAACAGCCAGCCGCTGCCCCCACGGGTTCGACCTCCGCCGGCCCGAGGGCGTGACTGCCCGCATCTCCCGTCCCTTCCAGCGCTGGCACTCGGGGGGCGCTGCAGGACCTGGGGGAGGGGGCCGGCGAGGGGGGAGGGGGAGGGAGGGGGCGGGGCCGTTGCTAGGGGAGGGGAGGCGGGGCGGGCGCACAGCGCAGTCGGCGACCGAGGCTAGCAAACGACTCTCCCGCTCCAGCTCCCGCGCCGCCTGTTGCTCGTTCCTCCGGGCCGCCGCTTCCTGCCCGGTGCCCAGGGGCAGGCGGCCCGAGGGGTGCCGGCGCTCGGGCGGCCTCCCGCCTTCCCCTCTCCCCGCGCGCTCGCAGCGGACCCCAGCGTCTCCCCGAGCGCGGGCGCCGGCCGGCCTCCCCGTGCGCCCCGGCCCGCGCGCAGTGACCTCGGGCGCCGAACGGCGATGAACGTGACCTTCCTGAACCACAGCGGCCTGGAGGCGGCGGGCGGCTTGGGCGGCAGCGGCGGGGCCGCCCTGGGGAACCGCAGCCACGGGCTGGGCACGTGGCTGGGCTGCTGCCCCGGCGGCGCGCCGCTGGCCGCCAGCGACGGGGTCCCCGCGGGGCTGGCGCCCGACGAGCGCAGCCTGTGGGTGTCGCGCGTGGCGCAGATCGCTGTGCTCTGCGTGCTGTC
Organism: Potos flavus; assembly: GCA_028534135.1. Classification (NCBI taxonomy): domain Eukaryota; kingdom Metazoa; phylum Chordata; class Mammalia; order Carnivora; family Procyonidae; genus Potos; species Potos flavus. Next base: position 15,231,694 of record CM052891.1, on the reverse strand, counting down.
GCTCACCGTGGTCTTCGGCGTGTTCTTCCTGGGCTGCAACCTGCTCATCAAGTCGGAGAGCATGATCAACTTTCTGGTGCAGGAGCGCCGGCCCTCCAAGGACGTGGGCGCCGCCATCCTGGGGCTCTACTGAGGCCGCCCGCGCTCGCCAGCCCGGCCCGCCAGCAGACGAGAAGGGAGACCACGACCCTCGTGCCCTGCGCGGGCTCCGCCGCTGCCGCCGCCGCGCCGGCCGCGCGAGGGACAGTGACGGGCCTCCGGGGCCCCCAGGACCGGGACACCGCGGGACTCGAGGCGGAGGCTCGGGAAGGGACTTCCAAACCGGGCTGGTCCTGTGTGCGCCTCGGCGTGGCGGGATGGGAGGGGTCGTGCGAGGCCGCCCGGGGTCGAGGTCACGTGCGTGGGAGTTTTGTGTGTTTGTAGGTGGGGCGGGGTGGGGGAAGTTGTGGAAGAAGCCGAGTCCCTCCGCTAGTCGGCCTGATTTTGCCTTTGAAAAGAAACCTTGTAATAATAAAACTGCAGCCGTCGGGCTTCCGGCGGCTTCCCACCCGCACCTCCGCGGGGTGTGCGTGCCTGTGTGTTGGGACCTGTGTTGGCTGGGGCAGGGTGTGCGTGCCTGTGTGTTGGGACGTGTGTTGGCTGGGGCAGGGCCGGGAGGGCGGTGTGTGCCCCCGGGGTCGCCTGACCGCCTGACTGCCCAGCGGTGGGGCGCAGGGGCTCCTGAGACCTCACTCCGCGGAGGCCAGGGACGCTGTAGCTCCGGAGAGGGAAGCTGGTCTTGCAGGGTGGCCAGACCGCCGGTGAGAGTATTTAAATCTTTGGGAAATGTTACTCTCTTCCGTGAGATTTAAAAAAAAAATCAGTTTAAGTGCAAAAGGGGCGAACAGCAAAATTAATACATCAGAACTGTGAACAAGTAAAATTGAATGGGGGGGTGGTGGCTAGATCTAGTTAAATTATAGGGCCAAAAGCGCCCATCTAAGGGCTGGTTCGGACCCCATCCTTGTCGAGCGTGGACAAGTAGTAGTAGTAGGGCGCTGAAAATATGCCCTTGCTGCATGGGGAGCGGGGAAAGCAAGTTTGGGAGAGGGCTTTGTGGTGCAAAGGACCCAGGAGGTCTAAAATGCAGAAAATGGCCTCCAAATGCAGCTGTGTTCAGGGAATTTCGAACCTCCCAGTATGAGATGCCCCCTGCCGCCCAGAACCCTGCCCCCTCCTGCAGATGCCGAATTAACTTAAAGCAGTGTTAATGCCTCAGAACCTTGGGGCTCGCTGGCCAAGGGGAAGTGCCTGGCTCTGCAGTCTGGTGGGGGGTGGGGGCAGAGGGCTAAGATGGGGTGAGGGGGGCAGGCAGACAGGAGGAAAGAGAGCTGGGCTTTGTAGCCTATGTATAGACGGTGTGGTCCTAACCCCAGGCAGGCACCTTGGTGTTTGGAAGATTGGGGGTGGGGCAGGGGGCTGTAATGTATTTCTCCCTATCCTCTCTTTCTCTCTTTGTCACGGGGGAAGTGAAGGTGAAAGGGAAGGAAGATGGCTGAAGCCTTTCCTGGCTTTGGGAGGAGAAGCGGAGGGAGCACCGTGCCGTGTCTTCAGCACTGAGTTCCACCCCCGGGAGAGGGAGCAGTATCTCAACAAAAGCATCGATGGTCTCTGACTGTGAAGAATCCAGAAGCTTGCTGGCTCCTGAAGCCTCCTGGGAAGTCAGAATCCTCATCACTGAGACGCATCCCCTGCCCGCCCCCCTCCCCACCTCAATATCAGACCTGGGAGAGTTCATCCAGTTTGACAGGTCAGGCCAGAGAAGTGAAGTGTCCACGGGGCAAAACCCACCACGTGGAGAGCATTCTGCTGATGGCTTGGACAGGCAGGCGACCCGGCGCCGTCTGGGGAGATCCGGGCAGCCGGGTATCTGGCCTCGCGTAGCCCAGGGGTCTGGAGCCTGGGCAGACCCAATGTCCGCGGGACGAGGCTCCAGCAGCCGCAGGGGTTCCCTTAAAGCCCCAAGCGACTGGCACGTGGGAGTTTCAGGAGGAACAGAGGCTTAGACACTTTCCGGGCTGACCAATTTAGAGCCAACACTGCGAGAACTTTCCTCTAATGACATGGACCGGCTGCTAACTGTGAGCGGGGCAAGAGGAGGGCTTTCAATAGTTAAGGTGCCTGCATTTGCTGAAAAAGGAAAGCCTTAGTAGGGAAAGCCTTATTCTCACTGTAAGGAAAAAAAAAAAAGCCAATGAAGACACGTCTGTGTCCCCCATCCCATGACTAGTGCACTCGAGTGTGTAAATACGCACACACGGGCACACGTTCATGAGGATATGTTCATGCATGCAGGCACACTCAAAGACAGGCTTGGGGCACCTGGGTGGCTCAGTGGGTTAAAGCCTCTGCCTTCGGTTCAGGTCATGGTCTCAGGGTCCTGGGATCAAGCCCCGCATCGGGCTCTCTGCTCGGCAGGGAGCCTGCTTCCCCCTCTCTCTTTACCTGCCTCTCTGCCTACTTGGGATCTCTCTCTCTCTGTCAAATAAATAAAATCTTTAAAAAAAAAAGGCTCAAGCCTCAAGGAAGACGACAGCGAGTTCGAGCGCGGTCCCCCAGTGTTTGCTGAGCTGTCTCATAAAGCATGGGGGCGGGGGAGTGGGAAACGCAGAGTTACATAAGAGCATATGCGGTCTAGTGCTCCAGGGGAAAGATGACACCAGATCAGAATCCTGAGCCTGGAGCTTGGAGGGTGGAGGAAGGACCTGCTTCTCCAAGGTCCCACCCCCAC
>CM052891.1:15202890-15228424 GCA_028534135.1 Potos flavus | reverse complement strand
TCCCTGCCTTGCTCTGCGTGGGGAAATGAGAGTGGGGCTCTGGCCCGGGATCGAGGGGGCAAATGGGATCAATATGGGGTCTTGATTCCTTTCCAGGAATGCAGCCAGATTGGCCCCTCCTGGGACTGGGAAACTTTGGGCCATAAGAAGGCTCTGGAGACCTGGGAAGGGAGAAGAGGAGGAAAGACTTGGGGGCAGGACAAGGGACGGAGAGCAGTGGAGGGCTGGAGGGGGGCCCAGCTGAGAAGACACCACCCCCCCGCCATGGCCTGGCTCCCTGCTGCGGGAGGGGCCCCAGGCCTAGGGTCCCTGTAGCCACAGCAGGGGCCAGGCGTCAGCAGCCATGCTCTCAGTGCAAGGCCTCCCCCTGGACCCATGATTTCCAAACCTGGTGGCTCATGAGAATGACCTGGCTGAGCTTCAAAAGTCCTGCCGCCCACGTTGCAGCCCAGACCAATTACCGCAGAATCTCTGCTGGTGGAACCGGGCTTCAGAATTAGAAGACCCTTCCCTGTTCAGGGACCATCGGGGGTGGGGGGACTGATCACAGGAGTGATGCCTCTGGCATTTCAGGCTTATGTAGTCCCTGCTTGCCACCTGTGTCCTCAAGCCCCCTGTGACCATCTGTGCAGGGGCGCTGGTGTCGGGGAGCAGGTGAAGGGGATGCAATGAGTTCAGACTTTACAGAATCAGCTGTGTGCAGCCGCAAGTTAATTACGTGCTCTGAGTCACACTCTGCTCGTCTGTCGAATGGGGATCATAAAGCCCGCTTCCTGTGTTTGTTGAGAAGATTCCATGGGATAACGATGGCTGAGCTTGGCACAGGGCCCTGCCCATGGTAGGTGTTGGATAACTGGGCGCGAGTGCCATGAGGATGTTGGCTGACCTTAGAGGGGCTGTCTTAACCCTCTGCGCCGGCCCCTTTCCCGGCGCTCTTCTCTCTGCTCCCATGGTCCGGCCCCCAAGCTCTACTCTGAAAATCCCGCAGAGTTCACACTCCGTGCCTTGGCTCCTGCTGCTCTGCTTGCCTCAAATGCTTTTCCTCCTCTCCTTTGTCTCTTGATAACTACTCATTCTCCAAGGTCAAGCTCAAGTGCAACCTCGTCCATGAAACAGAATTATGATCGCTTCTGTCACATATCTTTGTACATCTGCATAAGGACAGCTAATGTTTATGAAGTCCTTCTATGTGTGAGGCTCTGTTCGTATTATTAACTGTCCTAAGAGGTGCTTCTACTAACATCCTTACATTTGAGGAAACTGAGGTCCAGCCAGGTTAAGAGACTAGTCTGAAGTTGTACAGCCAGTAAGTGGAGCTGGGATCCAAACCCGGGCAGACCTATTTCTGAGCTCACACTCCGAACCGCCTGGCACACGGGCAAATTGTGTGGCATGCGCCTTGCTCTGCCTCGTGTTATGGTTCCTGGTGTTCAAGTCTGTCTCCTTCACTGCATTATCCCTGAGAACTGTCTTCCCTGTGTGTGTATTTTCTACAGCACCCAGAATGATGCTTTATTCAGTTTAGGGATATCACAAACCTTTGTTGAATTGAGGACACAGCCCCTGTTTCCAAGGGGCCCCACTCATCACAGGGATCAAAGATATCTAATCAAATCAAACACAAGGAAGAGGGTGGGCACTCTCTTTAGTCATGCAAATAAAATTTCATGGGAATGATTCCTCTTTTAGGTGCTAATAAGCATAGTTCCCATTTAGAGAAGATCTTTCACATGCCAGGAATGGTGTGAACCACATTTCCTATTTTATCTCATAATCCTTTCTGATTTTTCTATAACCCTTATCTCATCATCCCTGCAAGGCAGATATTGTTGTCATCTTTGCTGAAGAAGACAAGGCTCCGATTGCTTTGGTCACTCATCTAAGACTGCAGTGAATCATTGGTATATGATCAGAGTTCAAATTCAAGTCTGAGTTCAAAGGGTATCTGGAAGATGAACACCTGGTACATTTCACAATTTCAATCGAAATTCTGAAATGAAACCAGGCCTTGGTTTTCTGTTTCATTGTTTGGGATGTGGGAGGAATATTTTTGTGAGCACTTCTCACTTTTCTCTGCTGCAGATGGGATGGCGACTCGTCCATGATGAAACGTACTACTACTGATGATCAAGATGCTGGGGGAGAGAGAAACAACAGGTACCTTCGCTGGACAGACTATACGGTGAAAGCTGTTTTTATAAAAGTAGAGAGAGTAAGAGAGGCTTAGGTTAGGATGGTGGACAGAACACTCCAGCCAGCCCTACCTCGTTCTAAACATCGGGACCGACAGTAAAGAAAATCCATGGCATTGGTGGAAGACAGAAAGGGCGCCCTCAATGGCCTAGAAGTGATGAAGATTTCCTAGGAAATAGATGGCAGATAGGTCATGCTCAAGAGGGTGCCCACAGCCCACAGGTCAGGCATGCAAGGTCTGCCACAGAAATCGGGAGCGGTGCCAGGGGTGCCCCCAACTGGGATGCAGGGACAAAGGAAGCAGGAGGGGGCATTCCTGGGTCCTGCAGAGGTTGGAGTCAGAAGGATCGGCTTCCTCCCTATCCCAGCCCTTCTTGCCATCAGGGGCCACTCTGAGGTTTTGTCAGGGGCAGGACACCAGGGACAATACGGAAGAGGAGAAATTTTTTAGGCCCGTGGTGCGCTTAGGATGCACTGATCCGTAAAGATTAGGAAAGGTTCGCAATGGCGGTGAGAAGGCCGAGTGGCTCCAAAATCTGCTCTGGGTCCTTGATGCCACAGCCCCCGTCCACCCTGGAACCTGCCTCGTTACGTTCCCGACTGCAGACTTGGATAAGGAGATGCACCACTTCTAAAAATGTGATCGTATATTAATTTTTCTGCAATGTACATATTGCAGTCGCACGCGTACTTACCAGGCGGGTGAAAAGCCCCAATGAATTGCCATGGAGATGAAACCTGGGATGAGGTTGCCATGGTAACTAAATTGTTTCTAAAAGGCCACACCACTTTGGGGAAGTAGAAAGCTCTCGTCAAGGACTTGAATTTAGAGGCCAAATCACAGACCTTCCCATCAGGGCCAGGTGCTCTTTCAGTTTCTTTTTACTTCTCTCTCTCTCTCTCTTTTAATCCTTTCCTTTCTTTGCCATCCCCAAAGGCAAGAGATTTAGATTTTGGAGACCTAGATTCAAGCACTGACTATGCCACTAATAAGTCACAGGGACCTGGGATCTGTGGGCCCCGAGGAGGCGTGAGGGGATGGGCTACTGGGCCTCCTCTCTAGCTCTGTCCTGACTTGCTGTGTGACCTTGGACCAGTCATTTATGTGTTCCTGGGTTTCCTCCCGTGCCAAGCATTTCCGTCCTCTCCCATGACCCTGCCTTGACAGAGGGCGAACAGCCTCCCCAGTCCTAGGCTCGCTGAGCTGTCTGTGGTGCTGAACATCCAGCCGCTGAGCTCTTGGGCCACGTCCCCTTCTCAAAAGACCTGGGTTCTCGGCACCTTACAGCCCTCTAGACTCGCCCCCCTCAGGAGGCCGGCTTGCAGCTGGAGAGGAGACTCCAGAAGGTCTTGGAGTTCAGAGAGCACTGGAGAAGGAATCTGGAGAAGTGGTCCTAGCCTGACTCTGACACAGCTCTCAGTACGATCTTGATGCAGCCGCACCTCCCCTGGGGACATTTGTTTTCTCATCTATGAACCTGAGGTGGAGACTAAGATGATCTCTAATCCCGGATGGGCCCTGAATGGCCCTGGATGCCTGCCTGGGCTGTGGGAGAGGGGAGAGCCTAGAAAGGCAGCCATTCCCCACCTGTCCCAAAGCTCAGGCTTCTCTAGTGGTGACGAAGGGTGAGGAACAAAGCACGTTCCCCGGTCAGGAACATGTGTTCTTTTGTGTGGAAGCAAAGACAGGCGGTGAGCAGATGCAGCGTTTGCATTTTCTCAAATGACAACTGAACGCTGAGGATGATTAGTGCTTTTTATGAAATGTGTCAAAATTATAATAAAATCTCCAATTTATACCATCCGCTTATTGCTCATCTTTCCAGAACCCCCTTCACTCCTCGGTAGTCCAGGATAAAAAAGACAATGAGAGGAAAGCTTAAAGGGAGCTCACGCTAGAGGAGACACAGACATTGTGATTCATTCCAAAATGGTTTGTGTTTTTCAGCCTTTGACTTCCCCACTTGGCCACATAATTCAAGGGTTGGGAGAGTAGAGTCCGTATCGAGAAGGACTCTTGATTCAAGCCCTGCTTCTGCTCTGTCTTAGCGGTAAGACCCTCTTTCCAAGCCTCGGTTTCCTCATTTGTAAAATGGGGGGTTATCGATACATATCTCTAAGTACTTGTTGAAAGGATTAAATAACGTGATTTATGAAAAGGCTTAGCAAACACAGTGTCTGGAACACCTCAGAAGTGATTGTTTCGGTTATCTGTAGCTGCATAACAAACTACCTCTTTTATGGTTTGAAATAACTCTATTGTCCCTCCTGGTTCTGCGGGTTGACTGGGCAACTCTGAGCCAGCTGGGCAGACTTCCTGTCAGCGGGCTCCGCAGCCACCTGGGGGTCCTCTGGAGCCTTGGCGGGGACATCTGGAAGGCAGGGTTCAGCCCGGCTGGCTGGACCTCTCCTTCCCGCAGTCTCACGGCCTCTCCCCACCTGGCTTCTACAGCAGGATAGCCGTACTCACGGCACGGCAGCTTTTGTCCCCAAAGTGCGGAAGCACGGCTGCCAGGCCTTCATAAGGCTTAGGCTCAGAACTGGCATATTTTCCTCTCTGCTACATGCTATATATTAAAATGAGTCACAGAGCCAGTCCAGATGCGTTGTGCGAGGGGAGACTACATAAGGCCATGAAGACTGGGAGGCATGGGTCATTGGAGGTGTCTTTGGAAACTGACCACGACATTGATCAATACGTGAGTTTTATAATTGGGATTCCAAATATGCTTCCCTCCCTTGTCTCTTTTTTCAGAATTATCACCTCTTGCTGGGTTGGCACGGAGTCACTGAAAAGTATTTGTTGACTCTATAAAGTAATTTAGAGTCATGTGGATGCCACCCAAACCACAGTCCCCTGGGATGGGTGTCATGTTTGTTTCTCCCATATCACCCCACAGGCCTAGGACAGGGCTCTGCATACAGTAGGTATTAAATAAAAGCTGCACATTTTGTTGGCTATTAATACTCATATACCATCTTTATTTTGGTTAATATTTTCTTTGTGTATCTTTTCTTTAACCTTTTCCTTGCAAGTTTTCCCTGTCAATATATGTTAGGCACATAAAATATACCTGGATTTTAAAAATACAATCTTTTTTCTGGTGCATTTCACCTGTTTTCATTTCTTGTGATAACTAATATAGTTGGATTTACTTCTACCATCTTATTTGGTGTTTTGTTTTTATCACTTTTTTAATTGCTTCTTTTCCCCCCTTCTTTCGTGTCTTCTACTGATTCAGAAGTAACGCATTTTATTTCTGCGCTTCTTAGTAGTCACCTTCAGTTTTTAACAGCATTCTTGACCAAACAGTCTGAAATTAATTGGTATCTCTGCCTTCATCCTGGACAAAACAAAGACTTTAAACTCTGATGACCTCTCCTATCTACCAAGTTTTCTTGTCTAGTATTTTATTTCTGCCTTTATAAAAAAAACTCTCTCCAAAGTAGTCATTATAAATAGGTATTTTTATTTTTAAATTTACATTCAGGACAATTCACTTTTTTTTTTTTTTTTGGCGTACAGTACTAAGAGCCTCGACAAATGCTTGTGTAATCGCCAACATAATCAAGATAGGCTTTTTTTTTTTTAAGATTTTATTTATTTGACACAGAGAGATCACAAGTAGGCAGAGAGGCAGGCAGAGAGAGAGGGGGTAGCAGGCTCCCTGCTGAGCAGAGAGCCCGATGCGGGGCTCGATCCCAGGACTCTGAAACCATGACCTGAGCTGAAGGCGGAGGCTTTAACCCACTGAGCCACCCAGGCGCCCCTCAAGATAGGCTTCTACCAGACAAACAAGCTTCCTCATGCTGTCTCTTCGGAGTCACACCCCACTTCCTGCCCTTGGCCCCTGATGAGCTCTGATTTGTTCTTTGTCCCTATGGTTTTTCTTTTCCAGAATGTCCAATAAATGGAATCACAGGATAGGCACATTTCCAGTCTGGCTTCTTCTGCTTCGCCTCACGTACCCACTTGCAAGTGTCCATAGTTTATTCCTTTTTATTGCTGAGCAGTATTCCATCGTATGGATGGAACGTGGGTTTTTTTTTTTTAAGTTAAACTTTTATTTTTATCCGCCTTCAGTTGAAGGACATTTGGGCTGAATCAGGGTTTGGTGATTATGAATAAAGCCAACATAAATATTCATGTACAGTTTTTGTGTGTATGTGTGAACAAAAGTTTTCATTCCTCTTCGGAAAATACCTAGGAGGAGCACTGCTGAGTCATGCAGAGAGTATATGCTTAACTCTATTAAAAAAAACCTGCCAAACTCTTTTCCTCAGTGGCGATTACAGTTTGCATTCCCATCGGCAACGTCCGAATGTTCCAGCAGCTCCACATCCCCGCGAACACTTGGTTTGGTCAGTCGTGGGTGTGTGCGTTCCCTTTGTTTGTGTGTGCCTTTCTATGTGTGTAATGGTATCTCATTGTGGGTTAAACTTGTATTTTCTAATGAATGATGGCGTTGGCCCTCTTTTCAGGTGCTTATTTGCCATCTGTGTATCTTCTTTGGCGATGGGTCTTTAGCTCGTTTTTTAAGTGGCGTTGCTTTCTCATTGTGGAGTTTTGAGAGTTCATTATGTATTTTAGGTACAGTCCTTTGGCAGATAGGTGATTGGCAAATATCTTCTTCCTGTCTGTGGCTTGTCTTTCCACTCTCTGAACAGTATCGTGCACAGAATTCCACGCCTCCCTCATCCACTGCCTTTTTCCCTCCTGCTACTGTGTCTGCAGTATCCAGCGAGTGCCTGCATGGTAGGCAGCCCACAAATGTCTGTTGAATGAATGAAGTAATGAATGAATGGGAGAGCTGAGTTTTCTGGTCCCTGAGGAGGTGACTGCATATTGCACCCCTCAGAACAATGCCTCCTTGCTATGGTTTCTGTTCTTCAAGTGACCTTCCGAGTTCTAATTTGGCTTCCTTGGTCTTCTGACTCCTGGAAAGGCGTCCCCAGAATAATGAGCATGAGTAGCCTAGTGGCTGGCTGGCAGCCTTCATCCGTCCCGTTCTGAGTTGAGGAAGCAGTATTCTAGTGGCTATCATGGAGTGTGGTCAGTCCGGAGGGGCTGGCCTCTTTTCTGAGTGTCCTGACCCAGCTGAGCTTCCCGACTCTCCTGGAGCCTGGACCCCGGTGATCGCTCTGAATTCCAGCCTGGGAGGCGCTGCCTGAGGGCGCCGGCCAACCTTCCTCCTGTGGCTTCTCTCTTGTATCTCGCTCTTCCCTACTCAGCCCGGAAGTGAGAAGAATGGCTTCTGGGGACCTCCAGGGATGGGAGGACTTTCCATTGTTAGGGAGAGTAAAAAGGAAGGGAAAAGTTTTGGGGTGGAGAGTAGCATGGCACAGGAGAGAGCCTGCAACAGGAAAAGTGCTCAAGGAATGCTCTAGCCGAATCCCTTCTTACCAAAACTCAGTGGAAGGGGTTTGCCACCCATGGGAGTTGGTAACAAAGTATTACTTCCAAACGCCGGTGAGACCCAGCAGAGCCTTTTTCCTTGCCCTGAAGATAGTCAAATTGCCTCTTTTCTTAGTTTCCAAAGGAAAGATGAAAAACCTCTTCTTTCTCTAGAGTGTTTAATGCAGCCTGAGCTACAGAGGGTGAAAAATATCAAAGGCTCTGGAACACTATCAGACAAAGGGAAATAAAGGTGGAATGGGGGTGGGGACGGGGTGGCGGATTTAGCTTCTTCTGACAAGAAAGCATTATACTTTTTCCTTTGAGGTAAAAATTGGGGAAAAAATGAAAAATTAAAAATTGGAGGTTGCATGCTTTGCTGCCTGCCTCTGAGTTCACCCCATCAGTCAGTCTGTCTGTCTGTCGGCTGGTAGGAAGCAGATGATGCTTCTGCTGAGCCACTCTCTACCCCCACCTTCCCACCATCTTCCTCACACCCCTCTCTGGTCGCACTTTTGGTCCCTCCTTGCATTCTTTTTTTTTTTTTTTAAAGATTTTATTTATTTATTTGTCAGAGAGAGAGAGCACAAGCAGGCAGAGTGGCAGGCAGAGGCGGAGGGAGAAGCAGGGTCCCTGCCCAGCAAGGAGCCCGATGCGGGACTCGATCCCAGGACCCTGGGATCATGACCTGAGCCGAGGGCAGTTGCTTAACCAACTAAGCCACCCAGGCGTCCCCCTCCTTGCATTCTTGACTCTGAATCACTTGTCCTAGGACACGTCTCTGCCTGAGGAGGAGAGTCTTGGGTGCAACTAATTTTGTCAGATTGCCCTGCATGGCCCTACAGACATCTCTTATCTTTGGGTTGGACTTTGGTAAAGTATTTCCCATCTCGCACTACTCACTCCTTGTAATAGCCTTGTAATAGCTCTTCGAGGTAGGCTGCACATTTCACTGGGGGAGGGGGAGTGAAGAACCATTCAGCAAGTCAGAGGGCAGAGTGACTAGAGCTCAGTTCTCCCAATCGATGTCACGTGTGAGTTTTTTAAGGATTGGACTCAGTCTTCAGGCAGACTCAAACTCCCCAGAGCCTTTGACTTCCCAGGAAGTTGGGTCCATCCGTTGTCCCCATCCCAAGATCTCTGGAGGCAGGGAGAACTTCTGGCCACAAGACGTCGGGGGGAGGGGAAGGGTAATGCCCTGATGGCCCAGTCCTCACCCCGCAGCGAGCACATTCTCCTGGAAGGTCTCACAGCCAAGCCTCAGACTAGCTCATCTATAAGGCTCCTTTCAGTTTCATCTTCCAGTGGTTCTCAGCTCAGTCAGGCTCTGAGACGCCTTGGTTCCTGCTGTCAGCACTCCCTTCAGTTTAAGAATAAAAAGGAAGCCATCCTCTGAGTCCCCACGCATGTCTCCCACCCCCAGAGTCTTCTTTGCTAGCTCCTGCTGTTGCAACTGTCAGGAGTGGATTTTTGGGTAATTGTTGCTATGGAGACTCTGCCTTGAGTTATTGTGCAAATGTGTCCCATCTTCTTCCTTATTTGGTGTGTGATATGGATGCTTGCAAAATGGTGAGGTTGAAGGCTCTTCACCTCTCTCCCTTGCCCTTCCAAGTTGGTTCACCTGGGCCAAAGCTCCTTGGCAGCCTGCTTCCCATTTCTGTCTTCCCTGAGGCTTCCTGGCCAGTCACTGCCAACGGAAAGAAAGTCCTGACGGCCGAGGACAAGGAGACCTGCACTCTGTGGGTTGAATGGGGTGGCCCAGATCCAGTGACATTTGGTGGCAAGTGATCTCCAAAGCAGCAGGCCAGATTCCTGGGGCCACCAGTCCCTGCATGGGGAATGGAGCCAGAGCTCCCAGCACCTTCCTCCAAGAGACAAAGCCTGTCTACAAGGTGAGGAGTCGCTCACACAGACCTCAACTCCATCCAGCTTCCATAACCATCACCATGCCCACCGACCCCCGGTGAGCAACCCTGGCCTCACGCCTCGCCTCCATTTCCCCTGAGTGTTCATCCTCCCACATCCAGATGATGGGATCATTAGCACTATTTTTAGCATGTCTCTTTCCTACCCAAGATCTGCCCTTGTCTCCCCATGGCTTTTTCTACTAAATATAGACTCAACCTGCACTCAATGGCTTCTAGCAAATCCCTCCTCTCCCACCAAACCCACCAGCCCTCAATGTCGTCTCTGCCCTTCCCCTCCTCCCCTTTGCTCTCTGCTCTCAGTAGTTCCTTGCAAATCAGCTCTCCGAGGGCAGCCTCGCCCACCTCGCTCACACTGCTTGGCCTTCCAGAATGAATGACTTTCCCTGACTCTTTTGGGAATGCATCATCTTCAAGCCCCTGCCTACGGCAGCATCCTTCCTCTACATCTGCTCATGGCACAGCCGCTGTTTGAAAGGCCTCGGTGTAGGGATGCGGGTGAGGGGCTGCGATGGCATCGCAACACGTTGAATGGAGCAGGATGGCGGGCCCCTGTCCCTCTGGTACTATCGGCTCTGCGGGTTACTCCAGGCCTGCCATCCAACGGGAGCCACGAGACAGTATACTCACGGCCGCCCCCTCAGCGTCTACTCGGATTTGACAAGCTTCCCAATAAAGGATTCATCGTTACACAACAGCAGCCGAACAAGGCAAACAGGAGAGCTTGTAAGGCAAAATTCTGGCCTTATGTGAGGACAAGATTTCTGTTATATGGCTGCACAGGAAGAGACAGGACCCGAATTAGGATATCGTACGAGTTGCTGAATAACATATCGGATCCAGGACGAATCTTAGGGGCTGTTCGTCAGTTTTTCCCTGAAGGTTAGGATGGACCTTCCTGCTAACTGGTCCTCCCCTTCCTCCATCCGCTCTCCATCTCGGCAGGGTTGTAGTCCAGACCATATTTTCGTGTCCTGCTGATGAGCTTTCATGACGCCTGGAGATGATTCTTGATTGTGCAGATCCTGTTGTGATGTGAGGAGAGGTAGCACAGGGACCGCCAATCTAACAGAGGAGTTAAAGCCCCTGACCCCGGAATGTGCCTAGTCTGATGGTGGAGACACAGACCCTGTTCTAAAAAGCTCTTCAGTCCGTTGGCAGGAGGTGGGGGGGCGGGGGGGGAGGGATGACACACCTAAGCTCTGCTCAAATGATACGTCTAACCAAGTACAGCTGGACCAAAGTGCTAATGAAAGGAAGGAATCACAAAGGTAGGAAGGATGATGGAGTTGAGACCTGGTTTGGAAGGCTTCCTGGAGGAGGTGAGTGTCGAAGGAATGGTTTGGTGGAGACAAGGGATTCCATACCACGGACCGTCACCAACATGTGTTTGGTCCGAGCTGTCCACTAAAGATCGGATGGTCTGTTCCTGATATCGACGAGTCTAGTCCAGATCTCAAGTTCTTTCAAGCTCTTATTTGACCCTTGTTGAGAAGACAATCTGGGGGGCTCCAAGTCTAGTCATTGTGTGCCAGCTCTGCGTCTAACATCTTATGATGTGGGTAGTTTGGGAGTGGAGAGCAGAGACAAGGACATGGGCTTGGTCTGATGGAGAATTTCCTTTGGGGCTCCTTCACTGAAAGAGAAACTCGATGTAAACCCGCTTAAGTAGAAACGGGCTTATTGGCTCTGGCTCCCCCAATTAGGGAAGTCTGAGGCTTTACGCACGGCTCAATCCAGGGGCTTAACTGACCCTGTCTTCTCCTCTCCCTGCAACCCCCGCCCCCAATCTCTTAGAGGACTTCATTCTCAGCAGCCTTCCCACACAGCAGGAGCAAAGGCCTCTGGGCGAAGATGTCTTCATCTCACAGAGGGCAGTGGTCACTTAGGATTACCGCTAAAAAGGGCCATACCAGCTGAGCATGGTTTCCTTTGGAAATCTTTTCCCAGAAGTTCCTCCCAGTAATTTCCTCCCCGTATCTTATTGACCAGAACTGGGTGCCATGACCGTTCCTAGTGGAAAGAAAACCTGGGGAGGCAAGTATTTTCAACCGGCCTCCCTGCTGGGTTAACAAAACCACGCTTTTGTTAGTGAGAACCGAGGGGAGAGTGGACATTGCTCAGGGAACCAGCAGTGTCCACAGGAATGCCAGAGAAGATTCTAATCGGCTCTGCAGGGGCCTGTAGTCATCCCTGACCCAGCCGCCACGGGCTCCTGATAAGAGTCCGAGGACTGACCAGGCCTGACCCAGGTGCTTCCCCCCGACGGAGGCGGCAGCCCTGGCCGAATCCCGTGCAACAGGTCTTACAGGGAAAGACAGGTTACGTTGCCGGCAGAAGGGCACGTGGCCTTGTAGTCCAGAGATGGGATGCCGGGCAGATAAACATCGGACACCCACTACAAGAATTTTGCAGTACAGAGAATACACCAAAAAATAGCTTCATAAAGAAGAAAAAAAAAAAGGTCCAGGAATCTCCCCCTCTCCCTGACGCAATGTATACAAAGTTATGTTGCAGAATCCAAATATAGCCATGCGGAGAGGATGCAGAGAAAAATGGTTTAGAAAGGAAGACTTCCTGGCGGGAGTGAACCTGGAGCTGGGGAGTCAAGGGGGTGATGGTTAGAGCGGGAGGCACCAGAGGCCACGAACAGGGCTGGCTGGGAGAGGGAGGGAGGGAGGGGTGGACAGACCCCCCCCCCCTTGAGTGTTCTCCTGCCCTGCGGCCCGCGGAGGCTGGGCTTCCTGGGCCCCACAGACTCGGGGCTTCCCTCGCCCCCCCACCCCCACCCGGGTTAGCAGCTGCAGCTGGCTTCGGAGCAGCCTTGATTAGCATTATCTTGGTCTGGGAGGTCGGGCAGAGGGGAGTGGGGAAGATCTCCACTGCTCGGCTCCGAAGGAGAGGGGGGAGGTGGCCCTGACGCAGGAGCAAGAGGGGGCCACTGGGAGCAAGTTCCTAACCCAATTAAGAAGTGATTATACGGTCATTTTCAAGGGCTGTGCCAGTTACCAGGCCCCTCCCGGGAGGCCCTAGCTGGCAGCCTGACGATTTACCGTTAAACCTGGGGTCTGGAGCTGTGCCTGGCGTGGCGGCTGGGCAAGGAGCCCAGGCTCAGGCAGCTGGAGTAGGAATCTTTACGGATGAAAACGATGGGTAAGGAGTTTGCTGTTACCATGGAAACGGACTCCGGGTGGACGAGATATAGTCTAGCGGATAACGGGGACAACGCCATCTCCCACCAGGCTTCCCTACGGTGGCAAGCGGGCACTGCCGGAACCCACCATCCCGGCTGTGGGCATGGGCTCTGTCCACCTCTGTCTGCGCCCTCTCAGGGTCATCACGATCCGGCAATGTGCCCGCCAGTTCATGTCAATATCTGAGGGGCCTCGGGAGATGCCCCCAGATCAGAAGAGCCTTTGGGGCTGCCACCCCGAGTTAGCCGTGCCTGACAAGAACACAGCCCAGCGCCAGGCCACGGGATTGTAGCTGGGCTGAGGGCCACCAACTAGGGCCAGGCCCGGGGGCCGTGGCAAGAATGTCTGTGGGCAGCAGGATGAAATGGCAGGAGCCCTGGATGGGGAGTGTGACCTCCACATTCCAGATCGATCATTAGCAGCTGGCTGGATGACCCCTGGCAAGTCCTTCTCCCCGAGGTCAGCCCTGGTGGTCCCTGAGACCCCTACCCAGCTCTGCTCTTCCTCTTCCGGGATTTGGAACCCCAACAGTTTTCATCTCAGCCCCACGTGTCAGCCCTGCCACGGTATAGAGTGTCCCCCCCACCTGCCCCGGCCCCAGAGACACGTCCAGGCTCTTCTCACGCTGCTGCACGGGGTCTGAGACCAGCACGATGCTGGGGCGGCCCCCATACTGCCGGCCTTTGCTGCTCCGGGCCCTCTTGTCCCTGAGCTCAGCAGTGTCGGAGCGCACAAAGGGACGTTCCTGAAGCTCACGACTTGCCCCGAGCGCTCCGGGAGATGGGCTTAATCTGCTGCCTCTTGCAACTACTCTGCTGTTTCCAATAGGTGCTATTTTAATTGGGCCTTTCTCTGGGACAAGTGTCAAGGAAAAAAGCAACCTGCTACGCGGATCTGGGTCCTGGCGCTGTACACACTTACCCATTTGATCTTCTCTCCCCTCCCTCCCCACCCCCTCCCCCTTGACCCTTTCACTGCCCCTCTGCCACCTCCATCCCAGGATCCTCAGCCCGTGGCCTCCTCCCCACCCTAACAGGGGCAGCAGAGTGTGGGTTGGGGTCCAAGAGGCAGGGGAAGAGGACCCCAGAATCCCGCCCGGGGCAAGGGACAGGAAAGCGAAGTGATTAGGATACCGTTATCAGCTCCCGTGAACTCTTTCAGAGACACTAAAAAATACGGAAAAGCCAGCAACTAAGGAGAACCCCAGGTTCCTATAATAAAAAAGTGACTTCTTGCCTGTCTTCATCCCACACCTCCTCCAGGAGGCCCAACGGCATCACTTTGATACGCACTGTTCACTCCAACTATTTATTAAGTGCCTACTGTGTGCAGAGGGGTGGGGAATGGAGGAGGGCAGAGAGTAACGAAACTTTAAGGAACCCTGTGTCTGGCCTTCAGCCCCAAGCCTGAGCTCCACCCCTCCTGGGCACCCCCCTTTGCTCGCACTCTTCCCTCTGAGCCCTTCCTCCCAAGCTGTGCCCGGTCAAACCTCACTCATCTGGGGATTTGGCCCCAAAGCCTCCCCCAGTGTCTCCAGTGGCCGGATACTCCGAGATACCGAGTGTAATAGAGCTTGTGCTGCTTTTCGGTTGTGGGCCAGATATGCGCGCCATTCAAGGGGAGTGCGGCAGGCTGTGCCTTCCAGAGCCGGCCAGGCCCATGGGTTTATCCCACCCCCACCCGCTCTTCCCCCCAGATGTGGTGGGGGACTCGGCACAGCCCACGCTGTGGGGCAGAACTGATGCCAGGCGGCTTCTGAGACTCGGTCATAAAAGGCATACGGCTCCCACCTGCCTGTCTCCTCCGGGCCGCTTGCCCTGGGAACCACCAGGCTGGGACAAAGGCCTGGCCCGGGCTGTGGGGCTCAGTGGACGCGTGACTGAACCTACGGACGATTCTCCTCCCCAGCCTTGGGATGTTCCAGCTGAGGCCCCAGCACCGTGGAGCAGAGGCAGGCCAGCCCCACCCTCATTCCGGTCTTTGGAAACCGCGAGGTCGGACAACTGAGTATCGTTGATTTAAGCCCCTGTGTTTTGTTTTGTTTTTAAAGATTTTATTTATTTATTTGTCAGAGAGAGAGAGAGAGAGAGCACAAGCAGGCAGAGTGGCAGGCAGGGGCAGAGGGAGAAACAGGCTCCCTGCCCAGCAAGGAGCCCGATGTGGGACTCGATCCCAGGACCCTGGGATCATGACCCGAGCCGAAGGCAGCCGCTTAACCAACTGAGCCACCCAGGCGTCCCTAAGCACCTGTGTTTTGTGGTGATTTGTTACCCGACAGCAGACCCCGCACGTGGGCGGGACCCTGTGCTACTCAAGGCCCGGCCCCAGGACAGGCGCGTGGTGGGTGCTCACATGCTAGTTACTGAGAGTAAACTAAGGAACTCGAGCGGACGATTCCGGTCTGACCTTTCAACCACCACTCACCTCTCTTCCATCCCCTCCCCAGAATCCCAGCACCCTCAGGGCGCCGACGCCGTCCCCTCAGGGCTGCCCTTGAGGTGTGCGGGGCCCCGACCCCGGCCCAGCGCCAGGAGCTCTGGGTGCTTAGCTCGTTGCAGCCAGGGGTGCTGCTTCTCGCAGAGCCTCCTCGCTGGTCCCCACACGCCCGGTCATCATCTCACTACACGGCTGAGGAAGGCCATCGTTACCATCCCCGTGTCACACATGCGGGCGCTGCGGTTGAGAGAGACTGGGGGGCGGGGTAATCGAGTGGGCGTCTGAACGCAGGTCTTCTGTATCAAACTCGGATGACAGCCACACGGTACCGAATACGGTCCAACTGGAGAAGACCGGTGGTACTTTCTGTGGGGACAGCAGACCCTTGGCTAACCACCATTCTGTGGCATCATTATTCCTGTGACACGCACAGGGAGACAGGTTAGGGTGATGAGGCCCATGGCTGCCCTGCCAAGGGCAGAAGTCAGGATTCTAAGCCACATCTGCCACCCGCATCCCAAAAAATGCAACAGGGTCCTTGGGGGTCAGGTCCTCCCACGGGAGCGGAGCCTGTCTGCGCCCTGCACGAGGCGGACTTCTCCACTAGGGCTTGTCCACATGGCACGACCACGAAAATGAGCCATTGGGGGCTCTCAGGCTGGGCAGTCGGGCAGAACCCACCCCCCCCCCCAGCCAAGCCCACTCAGCAGCTTCGCCAGGCAAGGGAGTCTGTGTTGCTGGGTGTTCCTGAGACTGGCCACCCAGAGCCCCCAGCACACCCGCTCTCCCGCCCTCCCGCACACTTACGCCAGAGGCCGCTGCCTTACGAGCACGCACCCCTTTACTGAGCTCCTGGGTCCAGAGGCCCAGGCGTGAGCACGGCTCCCTCCCACATTTCTGGTTTCAGGAAGGAGACAGCTAGGGAGCCCTACCCCGGCATCCACACCAGCACCTCCCGTCACCCCCTTCCTGCTTCCCACCCAATACTTCCCTGCTCTTTCCACAGGACACCCCAAACCCAGCCAGCTGAGAATCAAGCTTTCCTCCCCCCAATTCCCCAGGAATATCAGTCGGTACCACAGCTCTGGCCACTAATCCATTCTCTGCCCTGCTCGAGTCTTCCTCCTCTAGGAAGTGCTCCGTCACCACTCCCACTCCCGTCCAGACAAACCATCCCCTGAGCGCGGATGGTCTCCGGTGTCCAACCCACTTGCTTGGCCCCGATCACCACCCCGTGATGTCTCCTGTCACTATTTTTTTTTTTTAAGATTTATTTATTTATTTTAGAGAAGAGGAGAGAGCATGAGCAGGGGGAGGGGCAGAAAGGAGGGAGAGGGACACGCAGAGTCCCTGCTGGGCGTGGAGCCCTACAAGGGGTTTGTTCTCACAACCCCGAGATCAGGACCCGAGCCGACCCTCAACGGGCTGAACCACCCTAGCACCCCCTTGTCATTATTAAATTGACTTTTTGTCCTAAGAGAGTACAATAGTAGAATTGAGCTCTTTTTCCTCCCCGTAAGCGAATGTCTCAGGTCTTCTACATCTTTTATTAAGTGCTGTTCCCTCCCAATGGGTGACCGCAGAAAATTGATTCCAAAGTGTCTTCTCACGGAAGGGGGCGGCCACGACTTCCATTCTGGAATTCTGCTCTTCTTCCAAGCGCCCCCGGGACTGTGGTGAGAGGCTGCCCTCTGCCAAGGGAGTAACAGAGGAGGAAGGAAGAGAGGTTCCTGGGAGAAATTCTCGCGGACACTGAATTCACACCCACCCTGTCCGTGCCTAGAGCACCCGGAACTTGGACAACATGCAGGAGAGTTAGTTCAGGGTTTTATCTGCTGACGTTCACGCCGGTGTGGAGAGGTCGGAGGGGCGGCAGGGAGCCTGCCCCCTCCTACAGAGGTCCAACTCCCCGATCCCTGGCCTCCGTCCCTGCGCACGGCCTGGGCACCAGAAACTCTTAGCAGAGCGGGCCTGCCCAGAGGGGCCTGGAGGTGAGTAGAGCCAGCGGGTGGGCTCTGCCCACGCAGTCCCGGGGGCCAGAACGGGGAGCCCACCGCCCCGGCTGGACCGGGAGGGAAGGGGTGGCATGGCCTCCCGTCTGCACAGGGCACACCCACTCTCCTCCGAGGAGTTGCTGCCCACCAGCGATCCGGCTCCGTCGCGGGCTTCTCGGGCCTCTGAGCGGCAATGCTTCTGCCAGCAAGCCCGGAGCCAAGCAGATGCCGCGCGTCAGGCCTCCCAGCAGCGCTCCCCGCCGCCTTCGGCAGCTCCAGGCTGTTCGGAGCTCGGAAACTGGCCCCCGCGTGGCCTCCACCTCACCCTCCCGGAAAGCCTCTCCTACTTAGCCACTCTAGGATCTTGTCCCTCACCCTGGGCACATCCGCAGGTCCCTCTGTCCTCCAGTTGTCCCACATGAGCCCTTCCTGTCCTCCCAGTTAGACGGGCATAACCACCGGCCACACCTGGGAGGCACTTAGAGCAGAGGTCTCAACCTCGGCGCAGGAGACGCTCTTGGAAAATTCAAATACCCTAAGAGCCGGGCTGCCCCCCAGATTAAGCAGTCTGCAGCTCTGGGGGCAAGACCCCGGATCCAGACTGGGTAAGCTCTCCAGGAAGCAGCCGCGGCCCCAGCCCCCGGGTCTCTGCAAACACCAGGTCACTCAGGCCCCACATCTGCTATGGGAAGGGCCGGGGGCCAGGGGTTACCCCCATTCTAAGAGGAGAAAGCTGAAGCTGCCGCCTGCACCCTGGATTCCGGGCCCTCACGGCTGCCTCGTGTCTCCTCCCTGCAGCTGCAGAGAGACGGGCTGCTTACAACCCACGTGGGCCCTGAAACAGCGAACGGGGTGCCTGGTGCACGCAGGGCTCTGGGGTCTGCGTGCTGAAGGCCGGGGGCACCGGGCGGGCTTGGCTGCAGGGCCTGGGTCAAGGCCATGTCAGCTCTCCAGGAGGCACCACAGGTGCCCAGGAGGGGTCGATGAGCCCCCACTAGCGGAATCTCTAGGTCAGGGGTCAGCCTCCAAGGTCACAGCCCCCGACTGCTAGGTGCTCTGCACCTGTCAGGGCGGTCTCCGCCTCTGGTGTCGCTGGGGGGCCAACCGTCCCGATTCGGTCCCGCCTGGGGGGGTTCCCAGGAGCCAGGACTCTGGGCTCTGAAACCAGGACGACGCGGTCTCCCTACTCGTCTCTCCCCTAACAGTCCTTGATGCGTTCTTGCTCACCAAGTCCCACACCTCTCGCCCTTTTACCTCAACCAGAGCACATGGCTAGTGGCATCAGGGGCCGTGAACCTTCTGGCTTCCCCCTGGCCTGGCCACAAAAGCTTTGCTGAGCCATTGTACCCATTTCTCAGGAATCGGTTACCTGCATAGGCTGCGCGCATCAAGGGCCCTCCTGCAGGCCAGTGACCCTAAGTGCTACCGAGCCCCTACTCCATACAGGATGCACGCAAGTCCCCGCAGTGAAGACACAGCTAACCCCCCCACTGTTCCCCAGATGGGCAGCGCCAGGGGTGTGCTGGGGGGTTAGGGGGCAGGCTTCGTGGAGGGGACACGGCACTGCGGGGGTGTCTAGACACACCCCAGAGGAAACATCTCGTGTGAAGGTGCAGGTGTGCAAGAGTATGGGAGAGTCCAAGACCAGGGGGTCGCGGGAGGATGCAGAACTGGGGAGGGGAGGGTGGGGAGGGCTGAGAGGTGCCCCAGAGGGGGCAGCGAAAGGCTGGCCTGTGACACTGAGGTGCTTTACCCGGCGGATGCAGACGCATCAGTCAATGAGGGGGGCCCGCTGGCCAGGAGGGATTTGGCCCCTTCCCCCTCCAACGGGAGACTCAAGCTTCCACACCCCCGAAGCCCACCCCTGCTGGTCAGGGCAGTGGTGCCCTGGTGTGGCCACAGGGAAGTTCGTGGGGGACAGCCTCACCTGGGATAGAATGCTCTAGGGCTAAAGCCATCTTTCTCACCCTCGTTTACACGTTACGACCACTTGGACAACTCTCAAGACTCCTCGCGCCCAGGGTGCACCCCAGGCCAGTTACATCAGATCAGGGTAGGACCCACACGTGGGTATTTTTAAAAGCCCCGGAAGGAACCCCATAGAGCCAAGGTTGAGAACCCTGTGCCAGAAGGATGCAGGGAGGAGGTGGGGAGGACGCACCCGCAGAGGGGCTCCTATGGCAGGGACCTTGCCAACCGCACTAGGGGCGCCAAGGACCTGCCAGATTCCCTTGCCGCATCCCATCTCCCTCCTGTCCCATGTGCCACAAGAAATGAAAGGACATAAAAAGGGAGGCAGGAACCAACACAGACTTTGAGAAATGTTTTCCACGCTTGTTTGCAATAATGTCCATGTGGTGAGGGAAAGACAGAGCAGAAGGGGCGTCTGAAAATCAGAACTAATAGATTTCAGGTCTTTTTTGGCTGTATCCTGAGAGCCCCAAGGAACAGCCCAGGGAATTTTGGACAGGGAATTTTGGATCTAAAAGGCATCAACCCAAGTGTATGGCTGTTTCCTCCTCTTCCAAACACACCAGGCCTCAGGCCCAGAGCCCCGTGCTGGGCAGCCCAGCCACATATAGGGTTACGTCGTCCCCTAGTGGCAAAGCCTGAGAACAGCACCCATTCTCCACTTCAGAAACTTACCCCACAAAGCCCCTCTCCCGCTTTGAATTAGGAAAATACTTTAGGACAGAGAACCTGCCCTCATGAGGCACAAGTGATTTACAGCCTATACTCGATCCTGGCATACTGCCTACATCTCCTTCCCCTCATCCCGGGCACGGGAGGCACCTCGGTGCCATGGTTATGAACTTGGGCTATGAAGCCAGACAGACGTGGGGCCTGGAGAAAGTCACTAAATCTCAGCCTCTTGCACAACGGGGATAATACAGGAGCTGATTCGGAGGGTTTGTGAAGAGCGCAGGGCGACCTAGGAGAATAACCATGCCTGGCTTCCAGTAAGGGCCACGCACACGCCAGCAGTCTTAAGGGTCTGGGTTTTCCTCTGAGCAAACGACACCCCCGCCCGCACTGAGACAGTAAGAGATCCTGCTTCTCTCTTCGTTCTGGCTGCTGCGGCTCCGAACCGGACCCAGGACAGTCCTGCAAGGGCTTCGTGACTTGCATTTGGGTATTTTTCCTTAGTAATGACGCTCTACTCTGATTTGCTCTTGGTCCTTGTTCCTTCCTAGTGCACTGTTCTAGTTAGTTCCTGGAAACCTCCTCAAATCTTTTCTGGAATAAGGTAGAATATAAACAAATGAGACTTTATTTTGGACTTGAAAATTTTTGCTCTTTACACATATACGCCCGCCCAGTTCAGCATTTACTTTCAAATATCATCTTTGATTAAGACAAAAGCCTCACGTCTAAAAGACAGTGGTTCCAAAAATACACCCATCAGAATTACCTTAGAGACTTGAAATCTACTCTACTTGAGAAGGTTTGGGATAGGCCCCAGGAATCTATCATTTTAAAAAAGTTTCCCAGCTGCTTCTCAGGCAGCCAGCCTAGGCCCCGGCCATGGAACAGTGTTTGAGAATCTCTAGCCTGGAAACTGTAAGAAAGGGGTCATTAGTTACAGAAGATAATTTTCTAAATAAAATAACAATCTCAACTTTATTTAACTGACGTGTTCCAAAACCGACGGGTGTAAATCCAAATGCGCAAAACAAACCCGCTTAAAGCCATCGGGGCAAAACACTTTGGGAAATCCCAGTCGTGAAGCCTCGTCTAAAAATCAAGCCTCTTCTACTTACTTGGGTCTTCGAGTTTGGTTTTTCTTAAGGTGGTCGCTCCATGGAATGAAGATAATCCCACGTTCTTGGACAACCCACCTGTCTTCAACTGCCACGGGCGCACCCAAATCCTGTACAAGGTCAAAGATGCTGTCCCCTGGACATTCTCGCACCTGCCTAACTTCAGACCTCGCCCCAGCTCCACTAGAGGGTGCTCCTTCCCTGGCCTGGAACCCTTCCCTACAGTCGGGGGGGGCGGGGGGGGGGGGCTGCGGAGACCAGAGCACCCAGTTAGGCCAAGGTGTGTTTCTCGCAGGACTCTGAAAGCCAGCTTGTGCCATCTCAGTGCCCCTGGGTCTCCGGAAACACTGGGGCTGCTACTCCCTAGCCCCAGGCGGTCAAGGCCCATGAACTGCTTTCATAACTTTTATTACAAAGCAGGGAGAATGGCTCTCAAAGTATAGCAGGACAGAAAGCCTTACTTCTGGTTCACCCAGACCAGCGCCCACTGGGAAGGCAGGTGCGGAATCACGCTGGTGTACAGTACGAACAGAGCGATCGCATCAGCAATGCCGGGTGGGGTGCCGGGGGAGTTTCCGAGCCCCATCCCCACCCCGAGCCCAGGTCCGCGCGGCTTCGCTGTTCCTTATGCTCCCTCCTCTAAAGGCTGCTCTTCGGCAGGATCCTCAGATGCCCAGGGAACAGGACAACCGGGTCTGTGCAGCTTAAAAATCCACTTTATGGAATCCTTTTTATGGACCGCTAAGATCCCTGTGCTGCAAGGGTGCTGGGGGTGCTGGAAACTTCACCTCCCCAAAGTGAGACCTAGGTCTGGAGACGCCCACACTCTCCTACCCTCCAGGCCACCGTTCTCACTGGGGCAGGGCCCGCAACTCTTTTATGAAGGGGTCACAGGCTCCCCCTTCCTTGGAAATCCAGGGCCCCTCGTTGGCGCAGAGGGGGAAGAGCAATGGGGAGCCCACCAAGTGTGAAATCAGCACCGGGGAAAACTCATGTTAAAAATCTGTGACAATGAAGACACATTCGCCAGAAGGTATGCCCGAAAGACCAAAACTGCTACAGAAACAGGTGGGAGGTAAATAAGGGAGGTGGACGGGAACACACACAGAAAAGGAAGAGAAGACAGATGACCATCCAGGTGACAAAAAACAAACACAGGACGCAGGTGGGGCCAGACAATCCCAGGCGGAGTTAATACTGACCGGGGTTCCAGTTCTGGGAAACGCCGAGTATTATTTTATGTCTTGCCCTAAGGCTACTGAGCCAGGGGCTGGTGGGGCCTGTGACAGGTGAAAACACACGCTGCCCGGGTCCTCCTAGCGCCCGCAGGGCTCGGCCACAACACAGAGGCTGGCCTTGCCACCCACTCCACGCCACGCCAGGTACTGGTACAGCCCTGAGCCGGGGCTGGTCAGAGAAGGAAAAAGGTCCCGGTCCCTGACAACAGAGACTCCATGGGACACCAGGGACGTCTCCGGGGTGGCATCTGCCCACACCGGCTGGGCAGAATGGGGGGCTGGCCGGTGGCAGCTCGATTTCAGGGAAGGGAAGAGAATCAGAGAATCAGAGACGTTAACACTAGAGAAGACGCCGCAACGGCCCCAACCCCGACCTCGGCGCACAGCGACTGTCTCGGGGCAGAGGCCACCAGAGCCTGGGTATGACGCCAGGCTGCAGGCCTCGAACTGCAAAGCCACCCATTCTACTAACCTGGGGGGGGGGTGGGAATCAGTGATTAGGGTCTTTAGTCTCAAGACCGAACATTCTCAGGGAATAACACCGGCCTTGCTCTAGACAGGACCAACGCCCAACCACCATGATGTGGAAAATCTTACTTGCTGTCTGCAATTGAGTCAGTGCCTCTGTCTCCTCTAGGTGGCTGCTTCCAGGGAAGGGTGACCGGTATCAGCTGTTAGTCATCTGCATGTCACGGGGGTGGGGTGGGGGGAGCTAGCAGCAAGGGCGGGGAAATGCACCTGCTACAATGACGCAGGGAAAGGAGGCCTCTTTCCCCTCCTTCTTTCTGCTTCTGCTCTGACCTACCCGTTAGGAGGCGGAAAGGCCAGGTGATGCCGAAGCGGACAGTCCTATCTGCAGGGCTCGCGGCGGAAGCCTTCCCGGGGCGCGCGTCAGCTACGCGGACAAAACCCGCACAGCCGTCCTTTGCCTCCACCTTCCTTCTTCACCCCTTCCCCTTACTCCACTTCCTCCCCCCCCCCCCCCAGGGCAAGAAAGAGAGAGAGAGAACGGGTACTTCTTTCATTTCCTAAGGACCGCGCGTCTTGGTGGCACTCACTTCCCCCTCCGAGGTGTCAAGGAAAACAGAGCAGGTGTGAAACTCCCACGAGGTTACGGATCACAATGACTGGCAAGTGGTCCTCACAGTGAAGAAGGGCATCCATTTCAGGAGGCAGCCTCCGGGCGCCCCCCCAGCTCGCTCTTGCACACACTCTCACACGGACCCCCAGGCGGCGGGGGCGGGGCGCAGCCGCGGGGCGGGGCCGGCTCACGTCAGGTACTGCACCACCAGGAACATGACCGCGCAGGTGAGCAGCATCCCGCCGATCATGAAGTACTTGTCCTGGAAAGCCCGCTTCTCGATGAGCCGCATCACCGTGTTGGACAAGCCCAGCATGTTGGCGATGTCCAGGATCTTCTTCTGAGTCCCCTGGGGCAGAGAGGCAGAGAAAGAAAAACCCCAATCAACTCATTTTTGCCAAGGAGTAGGGCTTTACCAACAGGCAGTCTCCTGGTCATGCCTAAAGTATATTAAAAGCAGCATTAATCAGAAACAGATCCACGCTTAATGGATGGGCGACTTTTGATCGAGGTACTGGAGCAAAGCGAGGAGGCAAAGAAAAGTCTTTGCCACCAATGTGCTGGGACAAAGGACTCTTAACACACATATGTATCATGGACATATATACGCACATGCATCCTACATATCAGATACGGGTGTGTATGTGAGAATTTGTATTATGCACAAAAATGAATTTGAGATGGATCACAGAATTAAACAAAGCTTCTAAACATAAAGCTTCTAAAAGAAAACAGGAGGGCACCTGGGCAGGCGACTGCCTTCAGCTCAGGTCATGATCCTGGAGTCCCAGGATCGAGTCCCACATCGGGCTCCCTGCTCAGCAGGCGGTCTGCTTCTCCCTCTGACCTTCCCCCCCACGCATGCTCTCTTTCTCTCATTCTCTCTCTCAAATAAATAAAATCTTAACAACACTCCAGGAGTACATCAACCAGAGGATGGGTAAACAATGTCCAGTGAATCGGCATAATGGGGATACTACCTGACAATAAAAAGTACCTAAAGATTGACATGGAACAATGTGAAAGGGTCTGGAAAACACTCCTGGGAGGAAGAAGCCACCCTTCCGAATACATTTATATCAAGTTCAGTAACAGGCAGAACTACTTTATGGTGAGATTAAATCAGAACGATGGCTGCCTGGAAGGAGGGGCTGCCTGGCTAGGAAAAGCAGGAGGGACTGTCCAGGGCTGATGGAAATGGTCTCTGTCTGGATGGCAGTGTGAGTTACAAAGGGGCGTGCATTTGCCAAAATTCAATGACCCGCACAAATCAGATCTGCACCCCTGCACGTACATTATACCTCAAGAAAAAATGTTTTATGTATTTTTTTTAAAAGGGCAACATCAAAAAACTCTTCCTCTGCTCCCTAACTCCAAAAGCCTGGCTGTCAGCCCGTTCAGCTTGCAGAGTGGAAACCTTGGGTATTCTCTGGCGTGTGACGTGTGGATCCACACCCACGTCTCCCAGGGGGTCTGACGTGGGTGACGGGGGATGACAAACACCAACGCAGCGACCCTTACATAAACGGCACCAAAACCAAAGGGTATTTGACCCCTAAATCAACACCCCGCACCGCCCAGCCTGCCCCTCCTCTCTGCTTTCTAAGTTTTGTTCGTAAGCACACTCAATTTCTTAGGAAGTATCGAGTATAAACGACTCCCGGGGAAGACCCCAACCTACTTCCACGCACCCCACCCGCCGCATCCTGCCGGTGGTATCTGACCTAACGCCCGCCGTGCGTCTTTTAAGCGAGCAAGGCATTAACGAGCAGGAGAGAAGAGGCACAAGAGAAAACAGCACGAGGCGTCACGGACAGGAATTCAGAACCCAGGTTCAGCGCAGACAACGACGAACAAGCCTCACTGAGGGATCTCTCAAGTCCGACTTTACTGTCGCCAGAGGAGGCCAGAGACGGGTTTTTTCCCACGACAGTGATGGTAAGTAACATTTAGGCTCCCACTAAAGACTGTGCTTAGGTGAGAGCAGGTGATTTCATCGCTGTACGAAGCCTAAGTATTAAGCTTCTAAAATCACCTGAAAATGAACATAAATTTTAAAAAAAGTGTACTCCTTTCCAACCACAGATTTCTCCACATCACGGCCCAGTTCCTTCATGCTCTCGTCTACGTTCCTTCCCAACGGTTTAGGCGGAAAAACCCCTGATGGGAGTGGGGTGGGAGGGGGGGTGGCGGGAATCAAGAGACAAGAGACAGACAGGTAGGCAGCAGTAGGTGCGCAGAGGAAACCGAATTAGAAAACTCACATTCCAGCCCCACCTGCCTCGCAGGCTTCCCGGCACCTCCTTCTGGGGACAGC
>CM052891.1:15123818-15202390 GCA_028534135.1 Potos flavus | reverse complement strand
GGTCTCCGGGAAGCCACGGGAGGGGGAGGCGCCACGTACGGCTGCATCTGCCTTCTTAGAATTGTGGATTCTGTCATTTCAGAAACTGTGGAATTTCTTGGTCTGATTGGTTCCTTTCGTAGCAGTCACTTTCATGACGGGTTCAGTAAATGGAAAAGGACCTAGTTACCGAGAGAGGCCAAATTACGCTTCGCTGTGAGCACAAGAAATAGCTACTGGAGAAGGGAGCGTCACAATAATTCAGCTCCGACAGGAAGGATCCCAGACTCTGTCAAAAATCTCAAAATGTGAGGATACGGAACCGCAATGGAAACGCAGGTACCAAACTGTTGGATGAGGCCAAAACCAGAGGCCTTTTCCCTGTTCCCCAGAAGGGCCCCCACCTTCAAGGTCAGTCTCTGGGCCCTCAGTCCCTCCAGAATACTGTGCCCTCCTCCAATGAGGTCATCCATGCCGTGGTGAATTTTCTGGAGGGAGGAGTTGAACTGCAGCGACTCATCCATTGGGATGGTGGTGTCAGAGTCCTGTGGGAGAGACGCAGGCACTGGGTTAGCTCTGCGGGCTGCTCGGCTCCTGGGCTCCCGCTGCATCTGGCCGCTCTGCCTTTCGGCCAAGGCCGAGCCGGAGGAACAGCCAGAGGGACGGGTGCAAGACTCAGAGGAGCCTCAGAGAGAGGAAAAAGCCAAGCCAAGGGCTGGGGTGGCCTCTGTTCGCTCCGAGGAAGAGCAGCTTTCCTCCGACCTGGCACTCTGCGGAGGAACGCCGCTACCCAAGGCCCGTCTGCTCCTGCCTCTCCACCGGCTCTACCGTGACCACCGCTTGGGAAAAAAGTCAGCCCTTCCAGGCCTTGCTGGCCTTATAAAGGCTTTCTCTGACTGCTTCTCTGTGAACTTAGCCGGTTCCTCGCTCCTCTCCTAGGGTTTCCCCCAACTCAGCACTAAATGTTGCTTTTGTTTTGCATCTGTTTTATCTACAGCTTATCTCTGCCATGAGATGAAGATTCAGGATAGAAGAGCCCGTGCTTTCCATAGAAGGCCTAATGGTGGCCTGAATGGGACAATTCTCCTAAGCGGGCAAGAAAGGGCGGCAAAAAGAGGGAGGGAGGGAAAAACAGACACACCGATCAAGCGCTTTCCGCTCTGCGTGCGCATTACTACCCTAAATTCACTTAATCCTCATTCTGACACGACGACGTAGTTACTATGGTGTCCCCACTTTAGAGGTGAAGAAACTGAAGCCGAGAGAGGTGGGACAGCTGGTCCGAGATCACGTCGAGCAGGGAAGTCCAGCGGGGCCTGCCCCCCTCTGAGCCGTCCCGTAGAGACCAATCCTGAGACCGGCCCCGGGGCTCTAAGCTTACGCCAAAGGGGGACTGTATACAGAAGTCAGCCGGGACCGGCTGTGCTTCCGTTCTTCCCTGCCTCCTGACCACGGCGCACTCTTCAGTCTGGCAAGCAGTGCCCTTCTCACCTGTTTCCATCATGCCCAAGAGGCTAAACCCCGCCTTCTCTGCCGCATGGGTTCGGAACCGTTTCGCCTGCACCTGCGCTCCGTCCCCAGGGCTCTCGAGGGAGCGCCTGGCAGGGAGGAGCCCCGGCTCTGGCTTCGTTCATGAGCTTTACTCTCGGCCTTTCCACGGCGTTCTGCACACGGTCAACGCTCAGGGGGGCAAAAGACACCAGCGTTTGAGTGAATCGATGAGCGACCCCTGCTCATCTGACAAGCATCAGCAGAATGCCTTTTAGATGCAAATCTGTCTTACCCTCTAACAGCTAACAGGGCACCACCGCTCAAAAAAACAGATTCTACTTTCAGGTCACGGAATGACCAGCAAGTAGTTCATTCGGCAAGTCAGTTTGTACTAAGGGCGCTGTGAGCGCCGCGCGCACCAAGCCGGTAGGAAACAAAGTAATTCTGAGCGATCGTCCCTGGCCTAAAACAGGCCTGAAGACCCGATACCAGGACTATCAAAGGCCCACACACCTTTCAGTGTGTTGTACAGTTCATTACACTTTTGAAAGGCAGCTATGAAAACGTGAAAATACAAAAAAAAAAAAAAAAAAAAAAAAGGCAAGGCCGCTATGCTTACCGCTCTACCACCAACACGTCACGTCCTCGTTATGCTGTCGTATTGTTATCACAGATATGTGACTGCTTATCCTAGAGGAGCAAAAACTTCGCAGACACATACTAGAACACTCAGGAAAATTTACTGCCAGTGGGCACACGGCAAAGAGACAAACGTCTGTGATATGTGGATTGATCTTAACTCTGACAGGCTTAGAAAGCTAAGACCTCATCAGAAAATGAAGCTCTCTGTAAAACAAAACAAAAAGACCCCCAAGCCCACCTCGCCTGGTGGAAATATATGATACAGAACATGAAAAAGGCCAGTATGCTCTACAGCCATGTGTGGAAATGATCCTATAGAGACCCAAGGGCAGGGCCAAGGGCGTCCCCAAAATCAAACATGCAAACCAACAGGCCACTTTCGAACAGGCTCAAAGTTAAGCAATCCGTCCAAAACAAATTATCTGTTAACAATTTCTTCCAAACTGCTGCTCAGACTCCGGGCAAAAACCTTTCCATGCGTCCGACCCTGAAGCCACAAACAGACCTGGCACAGTGACGAGCACTTCCAGAAGGCGGCCTGGGAATGTTGCCCTCCTGACACACGGTCTCCGTTCTCATCGTCTGGCTCTATCTGATCAGAAAGAAACGTTTCCACCGAGTGAACTTCCACCTCTCGGTCAAACCAGGTCATTTTCACCTCTGCCCATTCCCTCGATGTAACTGCTTCCTCTTCGGGCTTTTGTATTAGCAAAGGAGATACCCTGTCTAGGTCTCGTGTGGGTGGCAATGCATGAAAGCCACTGTCATTTCCGTTTCGGCTCCTCCTCCTCCTCGGTTGGCCTCAGACACCCCCGGAAAGGAAGAAGCTCCCAGGCCCCCCCCGCCGCAGCTCCAGGGAGCTGCCGCAGACCTGCAGACCCACACCCCGGAGCCTGGCTTACGTTAGTGGTGAACGTGCGAGACAGAAGCTCCTCTCGCTGTCTCTCCTGCTGTTCCCTCGCGTATCGCCGATGCTGGAAGTTTCGGAGAGCGGTCTGCAGGTGCTGGACATCATACTTTAACTGGTCAACACGACTGGAATTGACGGAAAGAGAGATTACGTTCCAGGAACCCGGGGCCGCCCACTTGCTGTGGCCAAGCTTTGCATTCAAGATGTTTCCTTGCTTCTCCCTACACTGCTGCACGTTATCCCCACCAAAATCAGCTGATTTGATTGAGGACAGTGAAAATCAAAGCAGCAGCCTGTGGTTCCTGCCGGGTGGCAGCCCACGAGATTCCAGCAGCTTCACTTAAGCACCTGCTGGCCTCTGAGTCTGGATGCACGACAGAGGCAAGTGACAGGAAGCAGGCGCAAGGACGTCTCCCTGACCTTCTACGGACTGTATCGCTTTCCAAGAAGCCGCCCAAGGGCATCTTTCGAGTAAAGCACCAACAAAGTTTCACCAAACTCCTGGGAGCAGGGGCTGGGGTGGAGGTGGTAAGGGGGGTTTCAATTTAATTTCATGATTTCATGGGGGAGTATCAAAGGTGAGATCGGCATTTCATTATAAACAGACTGACTTAAGTGATTAAGGGCAAGATTTCATTTCAACCCAAGAAGGCAGCGGGGACCAAAGGCCAGAGCCAAGCTCTCGGACGGGAGTAGGCTTCAAGAGGCCCTGGGTCTGGTCAGAAAAACAGTACCGGAGGCAAAATTTCCAAACGACCCAATGTGAGGAGACACGAGGCTTCTGAGCCAGTCACCTCACAGGGTTTTTATTTTGAAGAAGCATCACGGAAATGGAATCGTGCCCTTTAGGGGAACTTTATAGAGTCTCAGTTTTCCAATTTGTCATGGATTTTCAAGAATATTCGCTAGCCTCCTCTGGCCTCGCCCTGACGGGCGGAGGGGGTCAGAGCACTCACAGTTTGGCGTTCTGTCTTTTGTTAGGGGGCTCCTTGCTGGACAAAATCTCCAGACGTTCTAGATGGCTGAATATCTGGTCGATGCTTGCTTGGATTTCGTTTTCTACTACTGCACAAAAGAAAAAAAAAATAATTGCTGGAAAAGAGACAGCGAACTGAAATTAGAAGGATACATTAAACACGTCTTTTTCCCATATCCAATAAATTCAAAGAAACGCATCTGAAAGGAGAAAAACGCATATAACTAGTGAATAACTGGAAAAAATTCAAGTTATACTAAATGACGCTGTAAATGTTCTAAACACACACACGCACACACGTAGCTGTTAAAGCCATAACGATGCCTATTTTTTAAAAAGCCAGATAAATCTGTAGAAATACATTTCTTGTCTTCAGAAATGAAATATTTTAAGCAAAATGCAGTATCTTCTGAAACAGACTGAGGTCTCTTTTCCTTTGAGATTATTCTCAGACACGAGTTATAAATATCTAGTCAAAAGGCTGCCAATCGAATTCCCTACAGTAATGAGGTTAAAAGAAAAAAAAGCAAAGAGGAAGATTAGTGTGTGAAACACAGAGACGCACTCCCTCAAGGCTTTCCATAAGAACGGGCAGGCTGATGCTGACATCCCCAAAATAGACCAAATATCACTAGGAAAGGCCCAGGAAAGAATCCACAGAGCTAAAGATATGATAAATACACTCATTTTCCTTATCCCTTTTGATAAACAGTCGAAATGACTGCTTTTCCATTTTTAATCGTGTGACAGTGAGAATGTTGGGAAGGCAAACAGAGTCCATGGGCACTAATATGGGCACAGAAGGAGGGCACCCAGACGGCTTCTTGCCCCAGAACTGTCCAACCTATAGCTAACATACACAGTTTCGATGAGAACAAGGTGAGCACAGAACCCAGACATGCGGGGCGCCTGGGTGGCTCAGTGGGTTAAAGCCTCTGCCTTCGGCTCAGGTCATGATCTCAGGGTCCTGGGATCGAGCCCCCCATCGGGCTCTCTGCTCAGCGGGAACCCTGCTTCCCCCTCTCTCACTGCCTGCCTCTCTGCCTACTTGTGATCTCTCTCTCTGTCAAATAAATAAATAAAATCTTAAAAAAAAAAAAAAAAAAAGAACCCAGAGATGCGTTCGAAGCTATGGAAAGGAGGCACAAGCAGACGGAATTGGGCATGCTGACAGCCAGGCGGGGAGGTGAGGGGGTGGCCCCTGCAGCATGTGGGGGACCCAGTGGTGCCTATCCGACCAGCTTCGAGAGACGACCTTTCCTTACGACAGCAAAGAAACTACGAAACAAAAAGCAGCGCTCTTCTCCGAAGAAACCACAGTGTGGGAACTGAACTAATTAATATTGCTATTCGTTTCCGAGTAATCCTCCTAAAAAGCCACAGCCCTCAGCTCAGAAGAAATGACCGATTCCAGTTAAACATCTCTGAACTGGTATGGAGTACATTCCTCTAAGGGCTCGGTAATTAGATTAAGACAGATGGAGGAGAGAACATCCATTCCCATAGGGCCATGTCAGGTTGAGTGGAGGGGTAATGGGGGATAAGACTTGTGGGATTCCGCAGGGCGCAATCAGGGAAGTCAGGGACTTTGCCAGAGGGTTTTTCTGTCCACTCTAACGACAGAACTCATTCTGCGCTGAATCATTAAGCCCCTGAGGCAGAAACGCGGCCAGGAAACCCAGCCCATTAGCATCGTGTCATCAGAGAAAGGACTCTGGTCTCCATAGTTAATTACTCACAGTGCAGAGACTCCTTGTCTGCCGTCTCCAGGCGTCCCATGTGAGACTGGATCTCGTGGACCTGCCTATCAAAGGAAGAGAGAGGAAATGAGTGAGACCGGAGTAATCAACAGCGCTTCGGTCAGGAAAGACACGTTTTCTGATGCCAACATGTAACTGATCTGAATTGACAGCATCGCTCAACTGTAAAATTTGTAAGTGGCACTTTAGGCCACACATTTTGGCAGCGTTTCTAATATTTTAACAGGAATATTAGTAACACTGATGGGCAGCATTTATCGGGCGCTTGCCACATCTAAGACATTCTGCAAAGTCAATAACCCCACGAGGAAAGAACCACTATCATCTTCATTTTGTAAATAAGACAACTGAAGCCCAGAAAGGTTATGTAGCTTGCTCAAGGTCACACAGCGAGTGATAAACCTCTATCTGGACCCAGCCAATCCCACTCTCTGTTCTTTGACCCAATGTGCTGAGCACTGGTCTGTACTAGGGAGAGTCAAAGGGCAGGACAGATATAATCCTTGTCCTTGAGAAACAATGTAATTAGGAATGACAGGCCAGAGGGACATGAGAAGATTTGAGAGCGCACTCATACAGAGAAGTATATACAAAAAGGAAGCTGAGGAACGGTGGGGCCAAGCAAAGGCAAAGGACATAAAAGAGTAAGCTGGGAGATACTGGTGGGGTGAAGCGAGTTCTGAAGATCATTTTGAAGATGGGAGACATGATCTGGTGAGGGAAGAGATGAAGAAAATGATATGTAAAAAGGCATGTCATGTGGATTACAAGCAGGCTGGCTGGCCTGAAAGAGAGTTGGGGTTGGCGGCTGGGAGGAGCCGGGGGAGAAGGGATAAGCGATTGGCTGGAGCAAATGATCAGAGAAGGTCCTGAAAGACAGGGATCTCCTGTTTGGTAAACATCTTTCCCTGGCAATACCAGGTGATTGCTATCTCGTTTGGAAATGCAGCCCTGTACCCTGGACCTCTAGCATGGCCCCAGACATTAGGCCCTAGCGCGCTCTCCGGAGGCTCCACTGGGCTTGGCCAAGGTCACCCTCGGAGCTCTTCCTAGCGGGCCTCTGTGATCAGGCCTGGAATATTGCTTATGCTGTCCCGGACAACCGCATCCTGGGGCTCCTGGTCTCTCCACCTTAGAGGCACAGCGAAGGAGTCTGCTGAGCTCTTGTATCATCTCCAACCCTTGCGGGAAGGGTCAGCAGCCATCCTCTGCCATGGGCACCACAAACTGTGAACCCAAACTGACCAACGCAAGCCAAGGAGCTCAAATTTGGTTTCAACTTCCTCTTGTCTTTTCCAGGGCTTTCCTGTAGCCTCTAAACATGGCGCCAGAAGCAAGGCCAACTCTCTAATGACTCTGAGTGTGCCTGGGTGAGATCCGTGGCCCGGAGAGGAAACTAGAAATCACTACTAGAGATGGAGGGACCACACTGCTACTCCAGTAAGGAAAGTCCTGACGGTTTAGAATAAGAGCGCGTGGAGATCTGGAGGCAGATGTAGGGATGCAGCTTGACTTAACTAACATCTGGATCAGGATTCCCGCAGAAGCAGCAGCAGAGGACCACACGGCAATGCCGACGGAAAGGACAATTAGGATTTCACAGAAGGCCTGCATGCAGGCAGTGAGGTAGATTTTCAATGGTGGCTTCAGAGAGCAAATCTGAAAATTAACATAATAAAAAGGGGGGGGGCAAAGAATACCCAAGACAACTCTGAAGTATGACTGGGATGACCTGTCCCACCTGCTACGAACACTTATGAAAAAGCCGTAATAATAAAACCAATACGGTAGCAATGCAGAGACAGACAGACAAACCCTGACCCCGACGCTGACCCAAGAGCAAAGAACAGAGGCTAGAATGAATCCTCCGTGTTTGGGGACTCGATGACATAAATCGTGGGAAAAGAATGGACTATGATCGATGCCAAAGGTTCAGTTGGTTAGCACGTAGAAGACGGTATCTCACGTAATTCACAAAATAAACGCAAGATGGTTCAAAGCCCAAAAGGAAAAAGCGAGGCTTCAAAACGTTCCGAAGAAATTGATGAATCAATGAACTCTGCCTCTGAAACTAGTAATACACTAGATGTTAATTAATTGAATTTAAATTAAAAAAAAAAACTTTCTGGGGTGCCTGGGTGGCTTAGTGGGTTAAAGCCTCTGCCTTCAGCTCAGGTCATGATCTCAGGGTCCTGGGATTGAGCTCCGCATCGGGCTCTCTGCTCGGCAGGGAGCCTGCTTCCCCCTCTCTCTCTGTCTGCCTCTCTGCCTGTGATCTCTCTCTGTCAAATAAATAAATAATATCTTAAAAAAACAAACAAACAAAAAAAACTCTCCACAGCAAAGGCACTATAAAAATAAATATATAAATAAAAAGACAGGCAGAGACTGGAAAATACCTGGAGCAGATGAGAAAAGACTAACGTCTAGAACATGTAAAAAAATGCTACAAGTCCATAGGAAAAGTCAAACAAAGCACTTGTGTAAAATGGGCGAAGGGCAACTGACAGAAAAGAAAATCCAAACGGTCACCAGATATATATAGACTCCACTTGACTAGTCATCAGGAGAATGCAAATTAAAAATAATGAGGTATCACATTTCTCCCATTGGATTGACAAGTATTTTAAACTTTAAGGATGGGGGCTTCGTGGCAGGCTACACGATGGTACCCAAGGGATGCTAGGGAAGATTCGCAGCAGTCTACCACAGGACTGCCTCTGGCTCTATGTTTTGTTCAATTTTTTTTTTTTTTAAACCAAGTTATAGGGTGCTTGGGTGGCTCACTGGGTTAAAGCCTCTGCCTTCAGCTCAGGTCATGATCTCAGGGTTCTGGTATCAAGCCCCGCATCAGGCTCTCTGCTCAGCAGGGAGCCTGCATCCCCCTCTCTCTCTGCCTGCCTCTCTGCCTACTTGTGATCTCTCTCTCTGTCAAATAAATAAAATCTTAAAAAAAAACAACCACCACCAAGTTACACTTATGAAATCTGCACATGATTCTGTGCTATAATGAGTGGTTAGGATACTGTACCACAAAACAAGTATTAACGTTTTTCATTTAGGCTAAAATAGTAAGATGAAATTTGTCAGGGATGAAAAGTATTTTGACTTAAGACTTTTTTAAAAGTCCGATGTATGCTATCGAATGGCACTTCATTCTGGGAACCATCTGTTAAAGGACCCTGTCTATCAAAGGCTTCTCCTAATGGAAGATGGATGAACAAGATGACTGGGAAAGAGTCTAGAAGACAAGTCACAAAGAGGAATGGTCAAAAGAGCTAGTGACAGTAAGGCTCTAAGGAAAGGAAAGGGGAAAAAACAAAATTAAATGGGGCAGTTGGTGCTCTTCAAATATCTAGAGTTAACACAAAGAGGAACAGGTTTGTTTTCTGCTGCTGCTCCTTAAGGGAGATCCAGAGCCAAAAGGTCCAAATTTCAAGATGACAGATTTCAGCTCAGTGTGCTCACCCCCCAACCCCCCCCCCCACCGAGAATAATTATGAACGCTCTCTCTTCAAGAAAAGGAAGGAAAAAAAGAACTGCTGCATGTTTAAACATAGGGTACATGAACTGCCTCGAGTTTCATAAAGGGTCTTCCTGACCAAAGTGTGTTGGAATGGAAGATCTTGCCAGTCCCAACCCCCGCTTTTTTTCAATTTCTTGACAGCAAGTGAGCAAGAGTGTGTGCGTGCATGTGTGCGAGGTGGGGGGCAGGTGCAGCAGAGAGAGGGAACTCCAAGCAGGCTCCAGGCTCAATCTCACAACCCTGAGATCATGAGCTGAGCCGCAACCAAGTGTTGGATGCCGAACCAACTGAGCCCCCCTCCCCCCACTTTCGGTTCCTAAATTCTGAGGACAGAGGGATGATGGCCACACCCACCCTACAGATACCCTTCAGGTGGCTTTTACTATTTTCTAAGCTAAAACGGATAAACTTTGGTTGTAGGGAAACATTGCTGACTTTTCCCATCTAAGCTCTATCATATGCTCTGAATGAACCAGAAGAGAGAGAGCCAAGAATATGATTCCAATCTCTACCTTTCATGCCTGAGAGGAAATAAATGCAGAATAACAAAGCAAGTATGAAAGGCATGGTGGAGGGGACGCCTGGGTGGCTCAGTTGGTTAAGCGGCTGCCTTCAGCTCAGGTCATGATCCCAGGATTCTGGGATCGAGTCCCGCATCGGGCTCCTTGCTCGGCAGGGAGCCTGCTTCTCCCTCTGCCTCTGTCTGCCACTCTGCCTGCTTATGCTCTCTCTGACAAATAAATAAATAAAATCTTTAAAAAAAAAAAAAAAAAGAAAGGCATGGTGGAAACTACTATATGCCAGGTGGGAAATCTGTTTTACTCTGAACTGGGAATGTAGACA
The DNA here is from genome assembly GCA_028534135.1 of Potos flavus. Taxonomy (NCBI): domain Eukaryota; kingdom Metazoa; phylum Chordata; class Mammalia; order Carnivora; family Procyonidae; genus Potos; species Potos flavus. The sequence continues at coordinate 15,192,263 of CM052891.1, read as the reverse complement.
CACTTGAAGCCAATAAGGAACAGGTGATACACAGGTATGACTTGGGGGTGTGGACACTAGAAACCGGAAGTCCTAGCCCTGTCCAGCACGGGGGCCATGGTGGGCTTGGGTAATAACATAAACAAGCAGAGAGATCTGATAGCAAGTCACTGTTGCCGACTTAAAAAGAAAAAAAAAAAAAGAAAAAAAGAAAAAAAGAAAAGAAAAAAGTCTGTAGAAGATCTAGGAAGAATTTTAAAATGAAATTGCTTTTTAAAAGTCCATTAACTACCGTCATCCCCCCTCATATACACCCACTTTGTATCCACACTGCATCTGACCACATGCGTGCATCTGACCACGTGCATAGGAAACAGTTCTGGAGTTAGAAGATACTGGTTGCAAGTTCAGGTTCCACTAGGTAGTGGCTGAGTGACCAGGAACAAGCCATTTAAATCCTTGGCACTTTAGTCTCAGGTAAAATAGAGTACTAATAATCACAATTATTTAAAGAAGATCAGAGATCCAAATGAAGTATGAAACTGCTGTGTAACCTACATAGCATCATACAAACCTTTACTTAAAAGTAGTGGGAACCATCTGGTCATTCTCATCTCCCTGGCCTTGCCTCTACTACAATTAGCCTCTCACCAGAAGGTAAAATCAAAAAAAGGAAGAACTGGTCTTGAGATAAAGTAGTAGCTTTTACACCCAGCTGCTCACCAAAATCACTTGGAGAGCTTGTTAAAAATAGAGCTTCTTGTGCTCCAGATTTAATGAATCAGAATCTCTAGGGATAATAAGGTGCGGGGCAGTGAATGAGGCTGGACAATATAGGGTAAAGTATGGGCACCTTTACAACCAATGGAATATCAAAAATAGAAGCCTGGCTACTTATTCCTCTATAAATTTCATCCGAATGCAGTACTATTTAAGTATTTATTCTGATTTTCATCTTTTTTTTTTTTTTCCACTCAGTACGCAGGCGGTTCAGGAGTTTTCAAAATACAGAACTTTAAAATATTGATCTCAATGTACTTTCAGGGACATGGCAAGAGATAACCACAAATTGGGTTCAAAGTTCCAGTACAAATCATATGCTCAGTTACTGCTGTGTCAAATTCAGCTACAATCACTAATTTCTGCAACTGCAAAAGTTAATTGCTGATGCTCACAGAATTATGTGTTTCCTCTTTAAGATGCTCAATCACCAGTGACGAAGCTGAAAGGAGCCTGGAAGTTTAACTGGCCCCAAACTAACATTTTATAGGTCAGAAAAACAAGGTGAAGAAGTCTAGAATCAGAATTCCCTGGTTCAGTACTTGAGGGGAAAGACAGACTGTAAAAGACCTGCCCTTTCTTAGCAACATGAGAACTGTCATTCTTTTCCCAATTGACTCACAGGTGGAAATTCTAAAGTCCCTTCCTGTAATTTTTATAAGAGACTAGGTCTCCCAGGGTGAGAGCAAATTCTGTCATTTCAATACCGTTACAAAATAGATTCTCTATTTTCACTCACCCAAACCAAACACTTCATCATTATGGTCTCTAGTATAAACCATATCAGAATAAAAGGGGGAAAAGTGTAGCAGCAACACCATCAGTGTGAATGAAGAGTAGGGGCTGCCATCATTTAGGAGATGTGAGCTACAATGAAGCTTTTTCTGACGACCTTAGTCCAATTATGGATCTTTCTAAAATGCTAACGAAGATTCCGTTTGTACAGCTCATTTACCCTCCATCCCATCCTCTCACACCTTAGATCTTTCTTCGGACGTCTCCTGTTATTTTAAATAAGTAGTAAACTATGTGAAGGGGCTCTGACTCCCCACCAGCTCCACCAACCCAGAGCATCTAGTTGGCAGGTGCTGGACAAAGTATCATAACCTGTAGGTGTGACTCTCCCTTCGCCTAGTCTACCTAGCAGGTAGTCACGGCCTCGGAGATCCCAGGAGCCGTCCGGCCTCACGTCCCCACGCATCAGGCGGGGCCCTCCATCCGCCGCTGACCTGGGCGTCCCGCCAGAGACTGAGCGCTTCCGAGCTGCCTCCGGCAGCGCCCCGGCGGAAGGACCAGGCCTCCACATTGGCGGACGCCCCGAGGCCCCAGCCAGGGGAGCCGGCCTCTCCCAGCCTGGCTGCGCCCCCGCCCGTGCCCCGACGCGGCCCTCACTTGTGCGTTTGCTGGTAAAGCGGCTCCATGTCGCCGGCCCCACCGGGTCCGGCCCCGGCTTCCTCGGAACACGTCCTCACAGCCCCGCTTCCGGCTTCCGGCTTCCGGTTTCCGGTCGCAGGACCCCCCCCCTTCCCCTCCTGCCGGCCAGGGCTGCCCGCACGCGCGCCCTGGTGGTGGTGGTGGCGAGAGAGGAGGAGGGCGACGGGAGGAGAGGCCCGGACGAGAAGGCCAAGTATAGTCAGAGGTGTTGCCGCAGATCGGAGACGAGAGAGCATGGGTTTGGGCAGGGGGCGGTCTTCAGCGTCGAGTCAGGCGTTGACAAGGACAGTCGCGGAGGACGGACGTGAGGTCCTCAGAGCCAGGCTGCGGGAGAGCCGGCGGCTTCGCTGTAAACCGCACAACTGCGGGTCTGCGCATTTCGCTCCTCATTGGCGTTTCTGACCCAAGCTTCTCCTATGTCAGACGTGTTCGCTTACTGATTCCCCACTCCCCCCCACACTTATCCTTTCAATAAACTCACAATCAATAAGTGGTTACCACGTGTCGTGTGTGCTGTGCGAGAAACCGGGTTCCTCTTGCCCTCAAAAGAGGTCGTGGTCTAGGAAAGGAAGTAAGATAAATGTACAAATAAACATCTGCAAGGGAGAAAGTCCAAAGAGACTGAGCCGAGCTGGGGTCAGCCCCGTCGGAGATCCAGGAAAGACTTAATGTAGGAGGTGGCATTTGAGTCAGGACTAGAAGGATTTGGACGCTTCGGTCTCTCCACATAGACCTAACCCGTGTCCACCCTCCCAGGCTTATCTGCAGTTCCTCCCAAGGGAGGAGATGTTCCTCTTCCTTTGACAAGTTGATGCTTTTATTTTCCTGTATCCTGGAGCCCGCCCAGTTTTCTGTCCCAGAGACTGTCCACCCATGTACATTCTTTCCCTAACATGTTTCCATTTATTCTAATATTTGTTAATAAGCACCTACTATTACCAGGCGCAGATCCTGTGGGGAGGAATACAAGTAAAATAGCCCTCAAATGTCTCATCTTTCATAGTCTATTGAGAGGGCTAATTATGCCCTCAAGCTACGTGATCAGGTAGAGTAAGTGCTACAAATAATACAGAGTACCATTTTTCTGAAGAAAAGCAAGAAGCGTTGGTGGACTAAATAGCCTATGAATGGGGCCTTCAAGAATCAATAGCTGTTTGTTTTTTGTTTTTGTTTTTAAAAATCAACAGTTTTAACAGTGTCTTGCACACACTAACCACTCTGTGTTTTGTTTTTGTTTTTTGTTTTTTTCTTTCCTAAAGATTTATTTATTTATTTTAGAGAGAGCACACACTGCTCTCCCCCAGGGGAGAAGGGGCAGAAGAAGAGGGAGAGAGAGAATCTCAAGCAGACTCCCCACCCAGAGGAGGCCAACACTGGGGTCTATCCCACCACCAGGCTCTATCCCACCACCCATGAGATCATGACATTAGCAGAAATCAAGAGTCAGTCGCTCAACCAACTGAGCCATCCAGGCGCCTCAGTAAATGTTTATTTTGTTGGCTTAATGGAGAAGAAGGGAAGGACATTTGAAGCTGAGGATATTGCTTGAAGAAAAGAAAATAGTGAGAAAGAACATAGACTTCCTGTGGCTGGGTTTAGGGGACTTGGGGCAATAATAGTGTTAGAAGGAAAGTTGGAGCCAGATCATGGAGGATCTTAAATGTCATGTGTAGATTTTTATTTACAGATTTTTAAAAATTCTATAGGTAGTTAGAAGCTTTTAGAGGTTGGATAGACATTTTAAATTTTCTCAAAGAATTTTTATGCCTATACCTTGCTCTTCTTTGGACCTTGCAGCATCCCAGTGAGGTAGGCAAGGCAGATAAGGAAATTGACGTCCAGAGGATCTCCCCTCTGCAGTCTCAGGCTCTTAGGTCTTTATATGGATGGGCATAGCGCTTTCTCTAAAGAGAAGAAAACTTCATCCCTCTTCATCTTGCTGCGCTTTTAACTTCTATCTCATTTCTTTTTTCTTTTATCACTAAGCCATCTGGACAATTGATCTACACTGCCAACATCTCTGTGCATGGCTTGCCTTCCCATCTCTCCTCCGTTCTCCTAGGACTGTTTTCCAGCTCACCAGAGTCTACCTGACTTAGTCCAGTGGTCTCTTTCCATGAATCTTCATACATATATTCATTAAACTCATACTATGTGTCAGGCACAATGCAAGGATTGGGGCACAAAGATGAGTAAAACATCCATCAGCTTGCCATAGAAGTTATTTTTATTTAAAATCAATTAAATAGCATATAGCATATTATTAGTTTCAGAGATAGAGTTTAGTGATTCATCAGTTGCATGCAACACCCAGTACTCATCACATCAAGTGCCCTTTTTAATGCCCATCACCCAGTTACCCCATCCCTCACCTGCCTCCTCTCCAGCAACCCTCAGCTTCTTTCCTACAATTAAGAGTCTCTTATGGTTTGTCTCCCTCTCTGATTTCATCTTATTTTTCCTTCTTTAATATACACATCTACACAGAAGGGAAACGTCCACAGAGATAATTAGAATACCATGTGGTGAGTGTGGAATAGAGGAGCTTAGGAACTATATGATGACAGAGAAGTGACACTTAGCCTAGTTTGGGGATTCCCCTACTGGACTGTGAGAGCCCGTCAAAAGGCCCCATCATTCCTCAACCACTCCCTCCCCTTTTCAATCATCTTGAATGATGTCCAAACGATCCTTCTAACACAGAGATTTGGGGGTCACTCGTATGTTGGGGCTTTCGATAGCTCCCTGGTGCCTACAGAACCTGGTAAAAAATTCTTATTTTAGCAGACGGAGCCCTCCTTACTGCCCACATCCCTGGCCATCCCCCACCCCACCCCCAGCCTCACTAAAATAATTGCAGCTGTTCTCACAATGGCTTTCGTGTCCTCTTGCCTTTGCATGCACTATTCCCTGTGCTTCAGACACCCTTCCCTCTGCCTCAGGCCCGATTAACTCCCACTCCTTCAGGTCTCAGTTCTGGTTTCACCTTCCTTGGGGAGCGCCCCTGACACCCAGGCTGGGTGGCAACTCCTTGCCCGTGCTTCTCGGGCACCTGGTGCTCATACTTGGGACTTGGCACGGGTGTCCCAGTTCTGTGTCCACCAGCCTGAGGGCAGGAGACGCGGCTTTCTCTGCTGCGCCTCCCTGGCGTCCAGCTGTGTGGCTGGTATAAGGTCTGTGCTTGCTGATTCTCCGTTGCTTTGCAATGGACTCTGTATTAATCAACTCATTCTCCTAAGTATCCTACCTTCCTGCCATTTCGGAAGGCCAGAACTATTTGAGGGTAGACTTTCAGGCAATTAAAAACCGCCTCCATCAGAGGAGCCATTCTTGCTGTAAGGTTCATCCCTTGAAGCCAGGGCAGAGTGCTCAACAAAACGCCTCCTCCTTAAGTACTTTTTCAACAGGTTCTCATTCTGTGCTCGTAACTACCTGGTGGCGGGCAGGACTGGCATCGCCACCCCGGTTTTCCAGACAAGCACGCCGAGCTTCCGAGAAACGAGCTTGCTTGCCCAAGCTGACGGTGGGAGAGGGGAGCTGGGCCCGGGTTGCAGTCACACACCGCCCTCCAGGGAGCTAGCTGTTGGTTCGGCCCGCCGTTCAACCCAAAGACGGCCTTGCCACAGAGAAGTTAAGACACCGCTGCTGGCTTCTGCTTTGGCTAGCAACAAAACTCTAGTCACTCTCCCAAGCCAGAGAAACATAATCTCACCGCCTCTGGGTTTGCTCCCCAGCCCCTTCGATTAGAGCTGAGCAGGCAGAAAGGATGACATTTCTGAATTCAGAGGCTGCAGTGAGCTAAGAAAAACAAGCATCTATGGCTCCTTCCAGGACCCACCAGGTGGAGGGGATGTTGCCCCGGGTGCTGCGGGACGTGGGGAGGGGCGCGCAAGGAAGCTGCCCTCCACGGACAGTCCATCAGCAAATTGTCTCATGTAGCCATAACAGCCAGGAGCAAGGTGGGGGAAGCAGGGTTTTGTCCAAGGAGAGCCAATGTATTGTAAACAGGATAAAAGGGGCTGGAAAGCCCCACTTATCACTGACTAATGTGTCCCCAGGTCATCGGGGAGCTAGACCCCCACCGACAGCCCTGAGCAAGGGAAAGAGGATTCCCGATTAACCCCATCACCTGTGAGCAGAGCCAGGGCAAAGGTCTGGCTTTTCCTCTTGCTAAGTGATTCCCAGGGTCATTAGGCATTCGCGGGGATCAGCACAGTTTTTAGGAGGCCCTCTGCCAGACTAGAGAAAAGCCTTCTGAGTCCTCTGCTCTTCGGGGGTCACATGCAGCAGGCTGTATGTGCAAGTATCCTAGGGAGGAGAGGAGGTCTGAGGATGGCAGAGGCAGCATGAGGTGGGAGGGTGGGGTCTCCTGCTTCATTGAGGGGGACAAGGTGGGGACAGCGCATGGGGCAATAGATTGGCTTAATTCAGACTTGAGGAACTGACTAAGAGATTGCTGTCTGGACTCTAACGATCTCGTTCTTTCCTTACAAGCCCCTTGTGTGCAGGTATGTTAAATTACAGATGAGAAAACTGAGGCTCAGGGAGGTTAAGTGCCAAGGTTATACGGTGGTGGGCGGGCGCTCAGGCCTCACCAGCCAGCAGCCGGTGGTGGCAGCATCAGCGGGAGCAGGCGCACGGGGTAAGGAGGGAAGTGTGGCAGCTTCAGAGGGATGTGCGGCTCCCGTGAGTTCCACCTTCCTCTGAAAGTACTTCGCCCATCCCGAGAGCCTTCCTTGGTCGTCTCCGTCTCCTCCTTTTGGGTTCCCATTTTCCTGGACTGTGGAGGTGTAGGGTAGTAGGAAGACTTCTGGATTGGATACAGAGAGCCTGAGTTTGAATTTCCGACTTGATTCTTTGGACAAATCAATTCACTCCTCCGAGCTTCAGCTTCCTTCTTTGTTAGATGGCGACAATAATACCCACTCTGTATACTTGACTCAGTTGAAGGAGGGTTAATGAGATGGCAACCGAAGGGCTTTGCATGAGATTTGAGGGTTCACTATTTTCACAGCAACTGTTGCAAGACCTCCTGAGTAAATTTCTTGCCTCCAGTTTTCTCTCCACCACCCACCTGCCTCTCCAGGCGTATCGCTTTCAGATCCAGCTGCCTAAAACACCACCTTATGCACGTCTTCTGCTCGGGAACCATCACTGTCTCCCTGCTACTATGTCCTGGGCCTGGAACTCACCTTTCCTGGTCTGGCCCATCTCCAGCTCCCAAACCCAGAGCCTATACTTCCTTGCCTGACCATGGGCTCAAGTCACAGATCCCACTTGGAGTGCCCAAACACACAGCGTGTTCCCATCTTCTCATACCTGTGGGCCTGGGGCTCCTTTAAGTGATCTATCCCCTCTTCCAAACTGCCTCAGATCCCAACCCCTCCTCCAGCTGGCTTCCTGCCCATCGTCCTATAGCGGCCTCTCTACCTTCTTGTTTTCATCTTTCTCTGTGCCTTAGCATTTACCTCCTGGGAGTGTTAACTTTCCATGGATAATAAGTCTCCAGGTTAGATCATAAACTTCTTGAGGACAAAGACCTGCTGGTGTCTTTCAGTGAGTCCGCTCAACTAATCTATGCTAGAGAGGCAGCGGGCTTAAGGGGATGTCCTCGGGAATCATTCCATCTGCGTGTCGGGGGACAGTGCCTTACCCCAACATGTGAACCCCTAGAGCAACTGTACTTTGAGGATCTGGCTTATGGGAGGGCTCAACATACATCCTTGAATTAACTAGAGCTGGGGGAGGCCAGTGTGTTTGTGTTGGGAGGGGGGTGTGTTTAGCAGGTGGCAACTTAGTGGGACATGGAAAAAGGTGCCAAACTAGAAGTCCTCTATTCTACAGCCCCCTGGGCTTGCCCCAAGCATGTAGGAGCCCCTGTGTCATCCCCTCTCATCATTCAGTGAGTCTTCTGGGTTTTGGATGTGGAGGGGGACACGGAAGGCATGGAGAAATTTCCTTCCATGCCCTTGATAACCAGTGCACAGATAAACAATCAAGCTGCTCATTTACCCTCGGAGGAGCTGAGTCCTCAAGAAGGGAGGCGACCTACCCGTATCACACAGAGTTCAAAGCCTCGCTGCGGTTGGAACCTGCGTGTCTCGATTCCTCCAGTCCGCGGCTTACCTCCCTACCTCTGGGTGAGACACACATGACAAGGCCCTGTAGAAAGGGCTTCTAGAAGTGCAGGTCTGGGAACCAGAGCTCAGGAACCATCCCTAAAACCAGATTGTCTTCAACATGTGAAGAAGTGAAGCAGGCCAATCCAGACTGAAAAGTCTCTAAGAAGGAGTCTCTGGGCCCCTCTCTAAGGCCTCTCACCCACCATAGCTTGGTGCACCCTATCTGGTTATTTTCTCCCCTCGAAATGAAGGTGCTGTCGGGGTGCCTGGGCGGCTCAGTCAGTTAAGCATCTGCCTTCGGCTCAGGTCATGATCCCAGGGTCCTGGGATCGAGTCCCACATCGGGCTCCCTGCTCTGCGGGGAGCCTACTTCTCCCTCTCCTCCCCACTCGTGCTCTCTGTCTCTCTCTCTCTCTCAAATAAATAAATAAAATCTAAAAAAAAAAAAAAAGAAAAAGAAATGAAGGTGCTGTCCCCACAGTCCTAGCTCCATGCGCTGTCACTAGCTGCTAGCCACACGTGGCGTTTGAGCACTTGAGACTCATACAAATCGATGCGTGCTCTAAGGATAAGATACACACTGGCTTTCCCCAACTTAGTACAAAAATACATAAAATACATAACCTTTTAACATTGAGTCACACTGAAATGATAATGTGCTTAAAATGAATTTCACCTGTTTCTTTTTCCTTTGTTGCTATGACTTCTAGAACTTTAAAATTGACCACGCATTTGTCGCTTCTGCTGTTTCTACATAGGCAGCCCTGGTCTGGAGTATTTGCCCTTGGCCTCCCTCTGAGGTTGCAGGCTCTTGAGAGCAGACAGCTGACTTGACTAGTACTTCTCCCCTCCAGTTGTCCCTCCCAGCCTGGCCGCCCATGACTGGCCCATGCTGACATACAAATTGGGTTCTCAGCTCTCTGGAACGCAGAGCCTGGCCGTATGGGCTCCTCTGGGGTCCCCTGGGTCCCCAGATTCTTGGAATGGCATCCGAGGCATCGAGGCAGCTTTCCGTCCGAGATGAGTGGGGCTTCAGGTTCAGGTCCAGGATAAGGCAAGCCAGGCGGCAAGGGCACAAAATTTAAGGAGGCACTCGTTCTCAGGATGAGGCTAGAAACTTCACTTGCCACCTGCCCTGCTCCCAGCCCCATCGGCCTCCACTACGGTTCCTTCAGAGGGACCCGGGCAGGAGCCACATCTCCGCAGAGGTCCACAGCTGAACTCACCGCTGTCCTAGGGTGATCCCAACAGCCCCCTTCCAGGGCAAAAACCCCACTCAACAGCCAACGAGTCTACCCCAAATAAACCCGATCTAGCCCTGAATCCTCCACAGCTAAGGCCTCTTCATTGTACTTTGAGGGCATCCAGGAGACAAGCTGCATTAATGGTGATAATTTTGCAGCTTTGAAAGGGAAGCACCCAAGACCCCGAGGCCTGGGGCTCCAGGAGCTCTCCGAGGAGGCGGCCAGACAGCAGGCATCCCTCAGAGGCCTCCGTCCCGCTGCAGGCCATGGGGCCAACGTGTCCCAACATTGACAGGCTTCCTTGCACAAGCCAGACCTCACAGAGTGAGGGGGCACGTGAGGAGGGGGGACAAGGAGGCTCAACAAGAGGGTCGGGGGCTCATCCATCAAGAACCGTCAAACAGCAGGGCCACAGGCCTGCCTGAACGCTTGGCTTTTTAAAGGGGACTTCTCCAGCCCCCCCACCCCAAAACCTTAGCCTCCTGAAATCAAGCACATTCCACTGGAGAGGGATTAGGGGGTTGGCAACCCAGGCTGGGCTGGCCCCCACCTGCTCACCCACAGTGCTGGGACTGAACCCCCCTACGCCTCCCCGCCCCCTAACTGGAGCTGCGGTTACGGGGCCCAGGGCAAGTCAGAAATTGGTGGGGCCTTTTTGTCTGCCACTGCTTTTGAGAAAATAGCACACAATTTGAGAGGCAATATTTACTATCTTTTCTGTTTTTTGTTTTTTAAATCAGGAGAGCTGGGTTGCAGTGGGGGTCCCCAAAGCCTTGTGTAAGCCAAGAGCTAGGGCTGGAGGAGTGGGAAGGGCCCTTGGGTAGAAGCAGAGGACCAGTGTCATCCTTCCCACGGAAGCCCACGTGTACCTCGCCCACCCTCCTCAAACACTGGGCATCAGCCAGCCTTGGGTGCCCTGAGCGCTCATGGCCACGGTTAGGTCTCTCTGCCAGGAGGGACAAGAGTATGGACTTCCATTCTCTCTTTTCCTCCCAAGGGAACCCCAACTGGGGCGCCCTCTAGTCCTGAGAACAGCAGGACCAAAAGAACCTCAAACCTTGACGGTTGCTCATCGAGGCATCAGAAAGGCCTACGTTCGAATCCTGGCTCAGCCCCCTGGCCCCCGTTGACCTTGGCAGGCTACTTGAATTCTCCGAGCCCCATTTCCTCAATGAGCAAGTGCTCCCAGTATACATCTGGTATAGTGGAAAGCTCTCTGGCCTTGCTCTCTCAGGGACCCGGGTGGGGGCGTGGGCTGCGGCTGGCTGTGCATCCTCGGGTAGGTTACTTGACTCCTCTGACCTTCATTTGCCTCATGAGGTTTTTACAAGGATCAAATGAGACCAAGTATTTGAAAGTACCCGGCACGGTGCCGCCATCAGATGGAATTCATGCTCTTGTGTCCTGCCCTCCCGGCGATGTACGTGCCCTTGGTGCCTTCCCGGTGGAGCTCTGGTCACCCTAATCACCCTCAGTGTGGTGTAGCCGTGGCAAGTTCAGTGCTGGTCTCTCGGGCGGCGGGTTCCCGGTGGGACCCCGTGATAGCGCCTGAAACACACAAGGTGTGCGCTCCAGCAATGCTCTCCTTTTCCCACCTTTGGGAGGTAGGGTCGCACACGAGTTAAGAGCATCAAGGCCGCAGCCTGAGTTCTGCCACTTACTGGATGGGCGGCCTCAGGCCCGTTGCTTAACCTCTCTGTGCCTCAACTTGCTCATTTGTGAAATGAGCAGAATGATGGCACCTTCCTCATAGAAATTGTGGGGAGGGGAGTTACATAAGGCGATAATTACAAAAGACACACGCTACATGCTGCAGGAGTATTTTGTTAAATCAAATTTATGGACCACCTTCCCTGCCCAGAGATGCTCGCCATCCATCTGCTGGGCCCAGTCCGGGCCTTTGGCAGGCCCTGTCCTATTAGTTCAGGGAAGTCCTTTCTGACCCTGTGTCTATTTTCTTATGGGAGAGGGGAGGGAGCCAAGCTCTAGAAGAGGCCCGGGGAAGGCCTTGCCTTGGCCTCGGGTCCTTCCCCCTCCCCCTGCCCTCCACCCCCACCAACACCGGTCAGAAGCCGGGCCTTGCTGCTCCTTTCCTGGGCTGGCTTTCTCCAGGGTGGGGGCTGGGCCGGGCCGGGCGGGCTGCCCCTCACTCTCAGGAAGAGATCCGACAGGCAGGGAATGCATTCGGAACCGCCCAGTGGTCAGCACAAAGGTGGTGCAGGAGGAGCTTCCTCTCGAGGAGGAAGGGAGAAGGTCAGCGGCCCACATCCGGCCCTGCCTGTTCCTCCCAGATGCTGTGGAAAGATGTCCTAGCCGCTTCGTCATTGCTGGGCGGGGTCTTCCCTTCACACTGGGGCAGGTCCCTTGGAGGACCCTGGTCTGCGGGACCGGGCACACACTCAGTGGCACACAATCTCTCCACCTTGCCCCCCCCCCACCCCCCATACACACAGTCCGGGGGCTGAGGGACAAAGCAGCCACATGCCACTGGGCTGTCCCAGGCTCTAAGGCCCAGCTGCCTGGATGCACCATGAACTTCGGGGAATGATGGCTTAACTGTCCGGGTTCATTACCTAAGAAGTCAAGGTCATGGGTCAGTCCTTAGATAGGGCCAGAGAGTTCCTTCTTTTCCACAGTCACAGGTGTCGCCCTGTGCCAGGCCTCCCTCTCTCACACATGGGCAACACGTACAAAAGGGATCAGCTATGACTCAGCAGAAGTGTACACTGTGCCTTGTAGATCTGGCCCACTTCGGCTGGGCACAGGTTATTCCAAGCATCATCTTCACGGGGGACCCTTGGATTCTGTGATGCAGGCTACGATCATCTCGCTAGGGTCACTGTGTAAAAACAGAGCTTTAGGACATGGGGAGACCTGCTCCAAGATCCCAGAGCTGGTTCCTTGGTGGTGGAAGTAGGTAGCTCCTGCTCTGTGTTTTGGGAGGGGGAGGCCCAGAGAGGGGGCCCAGGAGATGGGAGCACCTCATTTCCAAAGGAGAGGCAGAGTTCTGCAGGAAACCTTGGGCAAGGAAGGGGGCTCAGGGTCATGGACTCAATGGCATCCCTGAGAAGTAGGATTTTTTCTGTCTTTCTGCCTGACTACTCCCCGAGTGCTTGACACCTCGTGGTGTCAAAGTGGCTGCCATGCAGCTGGGTACCACAGGCCAATACCATAAATAACTGAAGCTTAAGAGGAACAGTTTCTTCTCATGTCCTTTTTTAAGAGAGACGGAAGCTTTCTCACAAACCTGGCAGAACTTGCTTTCGAGTCTTTTCGGCTAGCATTGTGCTACCTGCCCGTGTTCGAATTAATTTCTGAAAAGGGAAAAAGGGATGATCACACCTGGATTCACCCCCGAGCTGGGGGATGGGGATTGCTTCCCTGGAGGGAGTGGGCATCTTATCAGAAATGGGGTTCTCTTTACCAAGGAGGTGGGGAGCCGGCTCCTCGCAGTATCTCCTGGCAATCACATGAAAGATCCAGGCGTTTTGGGTTTCTTCCCCCACCCCAGGAGCAGTAAACCCATCCCTGGCTTTCTCAGCCCCCTGTTCTGTTTATTTTTCCTTCTAGAAGGACTGCTTGGCCACAAATTGCTCCTTGTTTGTTGTTAAAACTTGGCCAAGTGAAAACTTCCTGCCACAGCGTTCTCTCTCTCTCTCTGTCTTACACACACACACACACACACACACACACACGCACGTCCTATCTAGTGTCCACTGAATTACTCTGAACCCTCCATGGGTGTGAGCAAAACGCCCGCCCCAGTGCATTGCCCAGGCACATTGCCCAGGCTCCGGCAGGGACAGCGCCCCCATCTGTCTCTGACGAGGTGTGCACAAGTAGGCGTCTAAGAGCCTCCACTTTTTCATGAACAATTCACAGCCGAAGACCGGGCTCGATCGAAAGCAAAGGAAAAAGTGACCCCTAGCCTCATGTGCTCCACGTGGCACAACCAGAAGGAAGATGCTCGCGAGGCAGTGTTCAGGGAGAGGGCACCTTATCTAGCTGGATCCATAGCAGGCCCCGGGGGGAATCCCAGTGGTAAAAATCTTGCTCCAGCTCGCCCAGAGATGGGGCCTGGCAGCTGGACATTGCAGAGGGAACCGGAAGATTTGTTTCAAATGACCCAGCCCCACTCCATTGCTGCGCGCACAGGGAGACCCCGTACTAGACACCTTGCTTGGGGTTCTGCTGTTCCCTTCCTGTTCTCCCTTGCAAGAAGCTTGGAGAGACTTCCCAAGCAGCCAGCGGCCTTTTGTACAAAAACCAAGTCCCTAACGCAGACCAGCTTGCTCTGTGTAATAGGACCCCCACCGACCTCAGGGTCTCCCCTTGCTGCGCCCTCAGCTCCGGCCACCCTGGCCTTCTTGCTGTTCCCAAGATGTGCCAGGCTCATTCCCACTTCAATTTCCTCTACTTCACATGCACCCATCCTTTCTTAGCCCACAAGTCAATTTTTCAAGGGAACTTCCTAGAACGCCTGTATAAGTTAGTCCCTCCCACCTTTATTTTAATTCTTTCAATTGCATTATAGCTGGTAAGAAAATGCATTCTTTATAGGTTTACTTCTTTATTATCTACCTCCCCCACCCCAGCACAGAAGCTCCATGAGGACCAGACCCCGGACTGGCCCGGTCCCCACTCCATCCTAGAGCACAGAACTTGGCCTGCAGATGGTGTTCAATCATGAATGAATGAATGATATCTCCAGACCAGAGCACTCTTCTGGAATGAAATGAAAAAACAAAAAAACTAACATCAGTCTGCAGCAAAAGTGCCTGACGGTCGGGGCGCCTGGCTGGTTCAGTCGGTGGAGCGTGTGACTCTCGATCTCGAGGTCATGAGTTCAAGCCCCATGTGGGGCAGAGAACTTGCTTTAAAAACAATGTTGTGGGACGCCTGGGTAGCTCAGTTGGTTAAGCGGCTGCCTTCGGCTCAGGTCATGATCCCAGGGTCCTGGGATCGAGTCCCACATCGCGCTCCTTGCTTGGGAGGGAGCCTGCTTCTCCCTCTGCCTCTGCCTGCCACTCTGCCTGCTTGTCCTCTCTCTCTCTCTGACAAATAAATAAATAAAATCTAAAAAAAATCTTAAAAAAAAATGTTGTGAGATAAAAATGCCTGATGGAGACGAGCTACAACCATAGTCTTCCCACCCTGCTGTGTCCTGCAGTGCTGAACACGCAGGAGTGAATCGACAGAGAGAAGCAGATAGAAGACCCTCATAAACGTTTCTCCTTCTCCTTATTCTTCATCATCCTTGTCCTCTAAGAGTGATCGATCGCACTTTAGGGGGCTTGAGAAGTAGAAAAGAATGGGAGGAGGTCGTGTACGGTCTCTAATGGCGATGACGCCCTTGCGTTCCAGGCCGTGCTGTGTGCATAGCAGTCAGACCAAGGTACCCATTTTACAGATGAGGATGCTGAGTCCCATGAAGGCTGAGGGACCTGTTCAAGGTCACAGCAGGACTGCAAGTTCTGTGCTGCACGCTGCTCTACTAGGCCACCTCCCCAGCTCTCCGGCGGGTCTCTGTAAGAATTAAACGCAGTAACAATGAGCTCGGCCGACAGTTTCCTAGCATTTTTCTGAAAAACAGCTGTATTGGGAGAATTCACAGACCGTAAGTTTCCCCCTTTTTCAAGTGTACAAGTCAGCGGTTTGTCATACGTTCACAGAATGGTGCGACCATCACCACGACCCTACTTTCAGAGAATTGTTCACCACCTGCCCCCCAAAACCCATGCTTGTGGGCAACCCACTCCCGAGCCTCCCTCCCCACCCCCACCCCTCCCGAACCTAAGCAACCACTGCTCTATTTTCTGTCTCTATGAATTTTTCCCTGCTGGACATTTCTTGTAAACGGGATCATGCAACATGCAGTGTTTTGTGACCGGCTTCCTTTACTCAGGCGGATATTGTCAAGGCTCGCGGGCTCGGCACCCTCTGATCCTCGTTCCTTTGGATGGGCCGAGCACTATTCCGTTGGGTGGGTAGACCGCGTGGTTTATCCGTTCACCATTGGGAGGACTGTGGCTTGTTTCCACCTCGTCACTATTTTAGATAATGCTGCTGTGAATATTCCTGCACATGTTTTTGTCCAGACATATGTCTCAGCTCCCTTGGGTAACTCCCCAGGGGTATAACTGCTGAGCCCTGGGGTAACTCTCTGTTTAACATTTGGAGGGATTGCCAAAGCGGGTCCCAAAGCGGCTGACCATGTTAAGTTCCTACCGGCAGAGTAGGAGGCTCGTAACGCATGAAGGGTTCCAGGTGCTGCGATTATTACTGTCGAAATAGCCTGTCGTCTGACTCTGTTGAGGCCGGCTCCCCTAAGCAAGAATCCTACCTGAATTTTGGGGCTCCACAAGGCAGGAACTCCCAGCAGGACCTTTATCTCTGTTTGATTGTCTCCTCTCTTGACCTCTCTCCGTCCTTTCCTCCTTGCCATAAGCCCTGCCTCGCCCCTTGGCTCTGTGGCCCCTAGAGGTGTTGCTGTGCCCCCTTGTCACACACATTGGGGCAACTGGAGGCCCTCATGGGCCAGAGATGGGGGGAGGTGTCTCATGACAACAGCCATGAGCACAGATAAGAATAGAGCAGAGCAGCCACGTAGCTTAACTTCCTGGGGGACCCTTGAACTTGGCAGTGGAAACCTTTGGAGTAGCAGGCCAAGGATCCCATGGGAACTATTGAAAATGTATACCTTTTTTGGGGGTGCCTGGGTGGCTCAGTCGGTCAAGTGGCTGCCTTCAGCTCGGGTCAAGATCTCAGGGTTTTGGGATTGAGCCCCATGTGGGGGCTCCCACTCAGTGGGGAGTTTGCTTCTTCTCTCTCTCTGCCTCTACCCCTGTCCCCACTTGTGCACTCTCTCTCTCTCAAATAAATAAATAAAATTTTTAAAAAAGAAACTGTATCCCTTCTCTAAAAATCAAAATTACTAAGATTTCCATTTTTAAAAGCTTGGAACTTTGTGTACGTTTTTGACATTCTGATGCTGCGTATTTGTTGGCTAGGAGAAGGTGGGGAAATAAAGAGAGAAGAATCTGTTTCCACATCTCCCCTTGGGGATCTCAGCAAGGTCACAGTCGCGTCCGAGGCTGAAAAACATGGAGAAATGTTAGCCCTTGGGTGGGTGGGATGGAGAGCCTGTGATTTAGGGAGTCGTTATTCCTGATAGTGGTCTGCTCTGTCTCTGGGGAACTAATGCCGCCTCTTCCAGGAAGTCCTTGGATCCTACTCCTCAAAATAACTTTCTGGAAAATGAGGAGGGCACGCACTCCCCCTCTTGCTGAACAGACCCCACTCGGGGATGGATGCTGGGTGTGCAGAACTCACCCCCACGACACACACTAGCTGTTTTCCTCTTTGAAAAGTTCGCCGTGAGAATCCAGGACCCAGCTGAGCAGGTGGAAGAAGTTCGTGCAGTGGGAGAAGCCACTTGGGAGACTGTGATATCTTATTGCTGCCGAGTCAGTAAAGGAAAACCTACCCAGAGCCTATCCGGGAGAAGCCGTGCACGAAGTGTCAGCGTGACCTTACCACAAATTTCCTCAATCCGCTACAAGTCCAAGACTTCGGTAGCTTTGTGGTTCGACATGCTGGCTCACGGTGACCGTCGAGGTTTGGTTGACGGCAGCCCTGGGTGGGCTCTTCTGCGTACTAGGCGCCTGTGTCCTGTGGGTCTAGGTGGTTCCAGGGGTCAACAGCGCCGGGGAGGTGGCCCTGGGTTTCTAGGTAAAGGTAGCCCTGGGTTTTTAGATAAAGGAGGCCCTGACTAATGGCAACCTCTGATCCCAGCCAGCAAGGACCCTGCTTATGACCCTTGAAGGCGGTAGCTCTAGACTCCCGTAGCTCCGGCTAATTGGGTGCCTCTCATCCTGCGGCATTAGTAACGGGTGCCCCGTGGTTCTAGGTGGCCAAGAAGTTTATGAGTATTGGCCCGAGCTGGTCAGAGATGAAGGGGAAAGGGGCTAAGCCAGAATTGCACCCACCCTCCCCCCAGCGCCCTCCACCCCCGGTCCCGAGAGGCAGCCCCTGAACCTGCACAGTTAAGCCCTGGGCCACGGCCACCTCTGAGCTAAGCTATCTGGCAGCACTTTGAAAGAGACAGGCATAGCACACAAGTTAGTTATTACAAGTCACTGACGGGGCGGGACCGGGGGGATCCCAGCCAGCAGCCTCCACACTGACCGGTGGCTGAACCCGAGCTGGGCTCCTTGCCCTGGAAGCAGGGGGCGATGCCTGGGGATGGGTGGCCTCCTGTCCTCTCGGCCTGGCCCCATGGGAGCCTCAGGCCACCTCCCAGTGGGCTCTGTGGAGGTGCAGGAAGGGGCCACCACCGAGGACAGTGGGGTCCAGCAGGTCTGGGCAGGTCTGCTCTGCCGAGGCCGGGCCCTCTCCTGGGTGGCTGAGGCACCCCAGAGCGGGCAGGCAGGCACGTCCCAAGCACAGGCCCCTGCCCGGGAGGCCCGGCTAATGACCCCGTGCATTCCGGCCTGCAAGGGCCGGGGAATTGGCTGAGGGCAGACCCATTAGCTGGAATTCTCCCAATGCTCACACATCAGAGTGGAGGGGGGGGGAGAAGTGAAAAGTTGAAAAAGAGCTAATTATCGCTTTTATCAGAGCGGGTGGGTTGATGGGTCCTGCCCGAGGGCAGCTGGGGCTGCATTAAAGATTAAACGCCAGGTGGGGGGGGGGAGCAGGGCTCGTCATTCCACAGGAGGGAGGCCGGCAGGCCGCCCTATGGAGAGCTGGTGGCGGGCGGCAGCCTTAGATCTGTCAGCCGAGAGCCCTCGGTCCCAGAGCCCACCATAGCCACATTCCACCAGGGGACCCCTGCAGCGCCCGGCACTTCCGCCCGCCGCTGTGGGGAGGGGAGCTGAGGGCCACATCTGCTCCCTCGAGGGACGAGGGGTCGGGGCAAGACTAATTATCCAATTGGTAGGTTTCCTGGCACCTGTCCTAGGGGGACTTAAATGATCTCTGCACATCACCCAGTGACCTTATGCGTAGAACCTACTTTGGAAGTATGTGAGGCCAGGCAAGGACTCAAGGTCAGAGTCTGATCCTCCGTGTTACCGCCCAGCAGGAGCCTAAGGCCCAGAGAAGGGAAGGGACCCACCCAATCACATTGCCCGGTGGTTAATCCCATGAGGCTGTAAATCCCTTGAGGGTGTGGGCTGCATCCTCCATTTCTCCTCTTCACACCGGAAGGGACTGGAGGGATTAGCTTCGAGTCCTCGAGGCTGGGGCGACTTTGGTTTGCCATTGCCACCCAACGGTGTTTTGGAGACACTGGATGTTCAAGGAACGCTCGCCGTGTGGATGATGAAAAGGCAGCACCTAGGAAGCACGCCGGTCATTTGGAACATTCTCCAAATCTTGGGAGCCAATCCACAGGCCAGGAAGAACAGATGAAGGTGACTGTTGTGGTCTTGAGTTATTAGAACAAACGGAAGGAGGGGTTGGAGAGGGTTGCTGATGGCCGCAGGCAGACTGACCACAGGCAGACGGTGTCAAGGCGGCCAGCTGTGCTCGTCTTCCTTGCGTGTCCTGACAACGATGTCCACTAAGACGTCTCCACCCCCCTGGAGACCCTGCAAGCACGAGGTCCACTCTCTGGGTCCTCCGAGGACACATAGGCTCACATCTGCCCACATCTGCCCTTGCTCGGGAGGATGAATTAGGCTCCTTGGGTCGTTCTCTTCTCCCAGCCTCTAGAAACCAGAGCATTTCCAGTTTGGTTTCTTTAGCCTTGCAGCCTCGACTCACAATTTGGTGCTGTTCTCACCTCCCACCATGGTGAATAATAATTTATTTGTTATTCAGACCTCCCGACACTTCTGCCAGCTGGGCAGCCCTTGACCCTCATGGAAAAAAAAATTCACTGAAGGAGGGAGGGATGGAAGAAGCTAAGATGGAAGGGAGAAGAGGCAGAATTTTTGCAGAAATGGAGGTGGATGAGAGCCGGGCCTTGCTCCCAAGGAGCTCACAGTCCGGTGGGGGAGAGAGAGACAAGATTGCGTGGGTGCCCACCATGCAGGGTGCTTAGTGTGAACGTAAAAGGGAAAACGGTCCGATGGTAGGAGCTCCAGGAAGACATGATTCACTCTGGGGAGCAGTGGGAAGCTGTCCATAGCTGAGTCTTTAAGGTGGGGCCGGAGTAAGGGAGGTGGATCCAGGGAGGAGGGCATTCTCGGCGGGACCGGCATGAGCAGAGGCACAGAAGCGGGAAAATGTGGCCATCCGCAGGGAGAGTGGAAGCGGCTCGGCTGGCTGGGGCCTGGGACACCTGCACCGGGCCTGGGACACCTGTGCGGGGCCTGGAGCTGGTGGGGAAAAGCTGAGAGGCACACCTGGGGATGATAGCCACGGGTCCAAGCAGGGCTGTGACATGTCCAGCCCATAAGAAGTGTAAAGAAGGACTTTGAAACTCTGAGCCCCGGCATTAACTTTCACGAGAAACAGAGACCATTCCATTTGGAGCCAGGAAAGCTCTGGGGTCCCCGAGGCCCTGCCGAGAGTGATCCTCTGACCCTCACGATCAGAGCATGCAAGAGGACCAGAACCTGGTGACAGGGCGAGACTGGGCCATGGGTGAGGACGTGGCAGCCGGAAGGCTGTTGGGCCGGGTGATATGGGAGGCATTTCGTTTTCTCCCGGACACTCTCTACAAACTGACATCCTCCCCACTGAATGGGGGACTGGGACAGGGGAAGGTTAAAGGGGCCCAGATGAGATCCCCCCACTTGGGTACCCGCTGGAAACCTCTCTGCTCTCAGGCAGCAGGCGGCGCTGCTGGGAACACTGCAGAGGATGGGGTAAACGATGACAGAAGCCAGAGCGCGGAGCCCCCACTCAGCACCTCTGGGCACCGCAGACCTCACTTGGAGTTCTGGCGCGCCGTCTTCCACTGGCAACCCAGGCAAGGGGCTCACCTCTCTGAGCCTTGGTTTCCTCATCTGCAAAAAGAGATGCTAAGTCTCAACCTCCCCTGGGAGCTCCTGGGGGCGCTCAACAAATATATAGCCGTGGAAGACACACCGTAAATATATACACACCGTAAATAAACAAATAAATAGCCGTGGAAGACACACCGTAAATGGGAGCGTCTTATACAAAAGTTAGACGCGGTGATTAAAACGTGATACCCGAGTCCCAGAGCAGGGAGGACCCAGACGTGGGTTGTCAGGGTTCTGCACCCAGAACCTTTGCCAGGGTCTGGGACTTGCCCGGGAGAGCCCTGACAGCCGCAGGGGGCCCCTCCTCTGTCACCCTTCATTAGATGCTCTGCAAGGGAGACACACCGACCTGAATCCAAACCTGCTTTCCCCCTTCCTAGTTGTGTGACTGGAGAGCCTACCTCAGGGGGCTCTTGTGGGGATTAAGGAAGGCAAAGCCTGCCGAGACTTTGGGGACTCACTGCCAGGCCATGGGGAGTAGGCATGGAAGTGGCCCTTTGCTTGTCCAGCCCCCCGCCCTGCATGCAACCCCTTCCCAGCTCCCTGCTCCCACTCTTGTCTCTTCCCGAGGCCCCCTGGGGCTGGTGAGACCCCTGGAGGAGAGGGCCGAGCAGGGCTGAGCAGGGCTGAGGAGAGAGGCTTGGCCCCATGGTTCGGCCAGGAGCCTCCCAGTTGCAAACTTCTGGTCACTCCAGGCCTCCTCTTGGACTGAGCGCCCAAGATGCAGGGCCCAGTGGACTCTGTCTGTCACAGGACTCTGGGCTGAGAGTCTACCCCGGGATAATGAGGCCACGATCCCAAGACCCCCAGTTCCCTGGTCTCCTGCTCACAGCCCACAGAGGGGCCACTCCTCCTAGCCCCGACCCCCTGCCTCCCGCAGCCCCATTGCCGAGGCGGGAACCCACCTGGGGAATTCACAGACCCGCATTCCTTCTCCGGAAACTTCCTCCAGCTGGGCAGCCCTTGCCCCTTGTGGAGCACTTTAGGCAGAGCTGGGAAACCACAAAAATTTTAAGCTGAGATGAAGGAACGTAATGGGCTCTAATCTGAACTGACAGCAGCGTGATTAGCTGGCCGACGGCCTTAGGAGCAGTGGGCTCCTAGGGAGGGAAGGGGACAGAGCGGGACGGGGGCCAGGGAGGGAGACGCACCGCCGACAGGGAACGAGGCAGGGGCTCAGGGCTGGAGGCTTAGGCAGGGCCAAAGTGGTGGAGGAGAGGGGTAGCCCAGGACCCTGATGGGGTGGGCAGAGTCTTCTAGGAATAGCGGTGAGGGTCATGATCATAGCAGCTAACGCTGGTCTAGAGCTGCGTGTGCTGGCCGCTGCTCTGAGCGCCTGTACTAATGAGCACACTCCTCTCTGGAAGGCTGTGTGGACCTCCTCCCTCCAAGGTCTGGAAGGGAAGAATGTTCTCGTAACCACTGCACACGCACGGCCGATGGGGGTCAGCTGAGTGCCCAGGAGAAGAGAGGCCAGGAACACAGAGGTCAGAGGTCTAACTTAAGCTTTAGGAGTCAGAGATCCGAGGTCCATCTAGTCAACCCAGGGGCTAGAGGCCATGACCACTGACAGCTGGCTGGACCCCGCCAAGGCCATGAGGAAGCTATGTGCTTATGTGACTCCTGCTTTCTCCCAACAGGTAGAGAGGGACCGTGGTCCCCAGCACTGCTTCCTCGTGGCTCCCTAGCTCATAGCTTCACTAGGGTCAGGGCTCTTCCCTACTGGCCCCCAGCCACGGGGTCACATGCCGAGCCCCCTCCCCGGGGTGGGCGGGCACTTCCTGTCAGGCTAAGGCTGTCACACCCCAGAGGTCCTGACTCCAAAGGGAACAGCTCTCAGGGAGCTGTGCGCCCCCACGCCATCCTGCATCCAGAGGTAGTCAACGCCGGACCGCCCAGCCTCACTGGAAATCAGATTTTCAAAAATGTTATTGCTGTGATCACGGGTCCTAAGTCCAGAGCACAAATAAGGCGACGTGCTTAGTGGGCTTTACTGAGTCGGAGGAAATGGTTCTCTTCCTGTCGCAGGGAAGGGCTGAGCAGACACGCACAGGGAATCGGAGACACTGGAGGCCGCCCGGGGGGGCGGGGGGGGCGGGCAAAGCCTGACCACGTGACCTCACGGAGGTGACCTCATAGAAGATACTTAATCTTTGCATGCCTCGGTGTCCTCATCTGTAAAATGGGGGAACTAATCACAGTCCCTCGCTCCTGATGGGGTGGGGTGAGGCCAAGGATTTAGGGGACCCTTCATGCTTGCCACGCTGGTTGGCCCCCGCTATGCCACACACAGCCCTGGGCCTGCAGCCCTTCCCAGCCTGGGGAGGTTTCTCCGTCTGTGATGTGAAATCAAAGCAGCCAGGCGGCCGTCCTCTGCCTCAGAAATCCAGGTTGTCTGGGTCCTGTGTTCAAGGGGGAACCGCGGCGAGAGGAGCCAAGCACCTCCTCCCCGGAACAAGGCAGCCTCAGCTGGGGCCTCCTCTCTGCCGCCCTGCACCCGGGGCTGCATCCACGCAGACGATAAAAGGCAGCAAGTGCCGGGAGCGCCCGTCACCAAGAGACTCCGGAGGCCCCGGAGTATACCGTCGGGTCAGCGGCAACGTGAGGGCCCCCTGCCTCTCGTCCCCGCCGAGGGCCGCGGCAATAATCGGAGGATAATTGTAGTAGTGGCTGCTGTACATTAAGCACGTCCCGTGTGCCAGGCCCTTTCTAGAACTACCGTCTGAGCCCCCCCAACGACCCTACACACCCCATAACCTTCCCGCCGGCACCTCCCTTCTCCTCCCCTTCAAGCTCCTCGTCTGGCCGAGGCCTCCCTGCGCTGCAGGCTGAAGCTGGGCTTCTCCTCCTCCTCCTCCGAGGAGCCTTCTCTCACTTCCCCAGGCCAGGTGTGCACCCTGCTTACCCACCCTCCCACCCCCCACCCCCCACCCCCCACCCCCAGCCCCTAAGCACCCTGGACTCATCCCTTGTCAACACTCATCACACTTTATCTTTATTCTATTTTTTATTTTGTATATTTTCAGGGGTAAGTAATGCATTCCCGTGGGTCACAATCCAATACGGGGAAAAGCCTCCTCGCTCTCTCCCAGCCCTGCTCCCCAGCCACCTAGTTCAGCCCCCCGGGGCGAGGAGGGTTGTCAGTTTCATCAGGCTGAATAGCTGTGACTTGTTTATCCGTCTGCTGTCCTTTGGGAGCTGGGACCATGCCTGCCTGGTTAACTGCTTCATCCCCAGGGCCCGGCACAGCGCCTGGCACATATAGGCGCACTGTGATTCAATCTATCTATCTATCTGTCTATCTATCTATTCACCTTTACCCATCTGTCCTCCTATCCATCCACCTATCAATCATCTATCCATCTAGGGCTACCTATATAGAGCTTTCTGTCCTGTTCGTTTGTTTTAATGAATGAGGCTCAGAGAAGAAACGTGGCTGCCTGGCTCACCCAGAATTCTGTTGATCTGACTTTGAAAGACTCCTATCCTTTCTTCTTGGACATTTAAGCACCCTCTGAGAAGTGGATCCTGATTTCGTTTTTTTAAACCCTAATTCGTAATTGGAACATAAATAGTACTCCTCAATAAATGATCACAAGGGAAGAGCCACGTAGCAGGAAATAGTATCTCCCCACTTCAGAAGTCCCCCTGCTCCCCGCCCAACCCTGGTCTCGAGGATGTTATGGCTGCTGCTCAGCTTGGGGCTCAGGCTCCTCATCTGTAAAATGGGAAGAGCCCATTAGGTCCCCGACGTTCTCTGGATCTTTGATGTGTTCCCTGTTCTTACTCTGTCCAGCTGGTACTGCTTTATGTCAACACTAAAACGAAATGATAGCTATGAAAGCTTTTTGACTAGAGTGAATGCTTGAGACCCAGGCAAGAAATGCATGAGGTGGGTGAGGACAGTTTTCTGTCTGCCCTGAGCTCTGCACCAGCCAACCCAGCCATGTCCTAGCTCTGGCCCAGGCCAAGGGTCTAGGACACACAGCTGGGGGTCCTCTGAAGCGCTGGAGGGAGAGGCAGGGGAGAAGCTCACTTGGGGGAAGCAGGTGGAGTGGAGGGATGAGGACCTCCTTGGGGAGGGCAGGTTGGTCCATGTACCTTCTTTATAAGGAGACCAGCAGGCTACTTTCCCATTGATAAGCTCATTCCCGGCCTGGGGCTGCAGAAAGCAGTTCTGATCTCGGGCAAGCTCTAGGCTTGGGTTTCCGCATGGCCTTGTCACTGATGGTGGGGCAGCCAAGGGTCCTGGGAACTGGGAAGGTGAGGCCCGAGGGCGTGAGGGGAAGGAAAGGGAGGAGAGAGAAGGACCGAGCACGGCTGGTGGCCAGTGTCGAGCCAGGGTGTCCGGGAGGCTGAAATAGGAAGCCTGCTCTGGTGGGATGCTGCTAGGGAGGGGACAGAAGGGAGGGCAAGATTCACAAATTCATTGGTTCATTCATCTTTTCATTCATCCAATAAAGCCAAGAATGTCAATAGTTAAGAGCTATTTGCTAGTCAAGGTATATGCAACATGCTAAGAAAATGTAAATGAGGGGGAAAACAACAATTTGATGGGTTGTAGGAGTGGGGGAGTTAGGGGAGCCTGCAAATTTCACTAAAGATATTTAGGCCAAGCCATGAAAGAAGCCTAGACGTCAGTCCCCAAGTCCTCCCCACCCCTGTGGCCCATCTCTTGCCAGACCTCCAAATCCCGGTCTGGCTACACGGTGCCCTCACTGGGTCTGAGTCCTAGGTCCGCCACACACTTGCTGTGTGACCTCAGGTAAGTGATCTAACCTCTCTGAGCCTCAGTCCCCTCAGCTGTAAGGGAGGGACAACACCAACTTGGAGGGCTGTCTTTCAATTCAAGTAGGGCAATGCATGAGAGGCGCTCTGCAAGGTGCTTGGCACTTGCTTAGAACATGCTCGAAATGACGTCCTGTTGATATTGTCAGTATCGGCGGCGGTGGCAGCTTCATTTCCCCAGCTCTGGGCCTCTGTCTCTGGGCAGGAGAGGAAAGCCGAGGCTGTTCCCAGCATCTCCCATCCCTGGCCCCCGGCCTTTGGGGAAACATGAGAAGCAGAGCTAGAGGATCTAATGTGCGCCCCCCACGCCCCTTAATCCTTCCTGAACTTGGGGGGGTGAGGGTGGGGGGGCAAGGCTGTAACACCTGCGCGGCTCTGACATCTCCCGCCTCTGGGCAGAGAAAGCAATTTCAGAAATGACATGTTGCCAACAAGCAGAAATCAGCTTCTGAATTAAACAGTGTTGGCGTCAGGTGACCCCAGGCTTGGAGGGCTGGCTGCATGAAGACAGCTGAGATTAGGGCCTGTCAGCCACCGGAGGGGCCGTGCGGGAAGGGGTGCGGGGACCCGCGGGCTACCGTTGGCCGCCCTGGACTTGTTCAGACGGGGGCAGGAATTTGGACTTTGGGTCAGGTTCTCCTGCGACTCCGAGCGGCCTCCAACTCTCACCTGTCCACTCCGCACGGTGGGGGCGGGGCGGGGAGGGTCCGGCCGGGCTCCCCTGGGCCTGCTCCAGCGTAAACACATTAATGGGACCAGGAGAGCCAGGGAGGAATGTGGGCCTCACAGCCCCTGGGGACTAGAGGAGGGACGAGTTGCGGCGGGAGTGGAGAGGGGATCAGACACCCCAGAGGCAGTCAGTCTCAGCTCTGCAGGTATGCAGGGAGGAGAGAGAGGGAGAGGGAAGAAAGAGGACCGAGCGAGAGGGGGGAGACACCACCAACCACACTGAACCCTCGCAATTTCCCGATGCCGGCTTCTCCCTGGTGCCCTTGTCTCTGTACCAGCCATGCTCTGCATTTGGGACACGAGGCATGCAGGGGTTGTTCAGTATCTAGCCCTGTCGTGTGCTATACGGCTTGGGGCAGGGCAGGGAACCTCTCTGAACCTCTGTTTCCTTATCGGTGCGATGGGCATCATGTTTGTATCTATCCCGGGGTTGCCATGGGGACTAAAGGAGATGACCCGGGAAGGGCGCCGGACTTCCAGCGCCGTGAGGTATCTCTCACAGAGCTTAGCACCCAGTGACCTCTTCCCTTGCCTGTCTCTGTGTCCACGACCTCCCCGAAGCCTGCGCCTCAGCCTTGTCCCCGGGGCACCGCAGCCCACGCCTGGCACACGGGTTTGCTGAGCGAGCGGCCACAGGAAGGGACCCCAGATGGGAGATGGAGGAAAGTAAAGGTGGAGAATGAATGGGAAAGGGCAGCAGGTAGGCAGAGGACCCCACCCCTCTGCTTTCACTCCTGCATGTCCCCCACCCCAAGCACCGCTCTGGGCCTTTACAGCCTTTCTCCTGGAGCCGGGTTTAGGCGGGCTAGGCTTGCAGGCTACATAGCGACTATATCTCCCCGACCGGAGATCGGACTTGTGGGATCATTCCACGTGTCTTCAGGAGTCGTTGGGGCAGACTGATTGACCTTGGGCCCTTCTCCAGAGCTCTGGGACTTGGGGTCACCACGGTCGTGCTCCACAGAGCCGGAAGCCCAGCAAAGAACAGCCCGCAGCCCGCAGGGGTGGGGGGATTTGGGGGGGGGGACGGAGATGGAGTTGTCAGCACTGCACAGCCTTGAAGGTGGGAGGTGGGCGTGGGAGGCTGGAACAAGGCCATCTCATGACATCCAGGAGAGGAAATCTCTGTCCCCCACCCCACCCCACCCCTGCTGCCCTACAGTCCTCTCCCACCTGCTGTAGGAACTCCAGCGGGAGAGGGCACCGCTCCTCACCCCCTGCTCGGAGTCATCAGAGAAGAAACCCAGAAATCTGAGAAGATTCCAGAGGGCGGTGGGTGAGAGCTCAAACATGAGGAAGGCCCTGAATTTGAATCCTGGTTCTGCCACTCACTCAGCCAATGACTGAAGCTCCCTAGACCTCAGTTCCCTCATCTGTAAAATGGGGGTAACCATTCTTGGGGCACCTGGGTGGCTCAGTGGGTTAAGCATCTGACTTCAGCTCAGGATTCTGGGATCGAGCCCCACGTGGGGTTCCCTACTCAGTAGGGAGTCTGCTTCTCCCTCTCTGTCTGCCCCTCCCCCCACTCATGCTCTGTCCCTCTCTCTCAAATGAATAAACAGAATCTTTAAAAAAATAAAAGAGGGGCAGGGCATCTGGGTGGCTCAGTGGGTTAAAGCCTCTGCCTTTGGCTCAGGTCATGATCTCAGGGTCCTGGGATTGAGCCCCGCATCGGGCTCTCTGCTCAGCAGGGAGCCTGCTTCCCCCTATCTCTCTGCCTGCCTCTCTGCCTACTTGTCATCTCTCTCTCTGTCAAATAAATAAATAAAATCTTAAAAAATAAAATAAAATATCAGTGGCATGAAAACAAAGGCAGGGGGACTATTCTAGATCATGAGGGGCTGGAGAGGCATGATCACAACACGGAAGGCCTGATTCTCAGGCGGATTCTGGATCACACACACACACACACACACACACACACACACACAGAAGTTAGCAAGGACAGTTTGAGGGACAACTGCAGAAGTTTGAATAGGGAGTGTGTGGTAGATAATATTGGGTCTTGGATATGATGATGACCTTGTGGTTCTTTTGGAGAATGTTCTTGTTCTTAGGAGATGTGTAACAAAGTATTTGAATGTCCTGGTGTGTGTGCAATGTTCTCACAAATGGTTCAACAAAATCGATATGTATGTATGGAGAGGAAGAGAGAAGCAGCACACGTGGCTCAATGTCTTTAAAAGAGGGGATACGGTAGGTAAAACACCCGCCCCATGATTGTCTCCGCAAGCGATGGTCCCCCCGGAAGAGATGCCCTCACCGAGCAGCTGGGGGTGGAGAGGCCTGAGGGCCTGTTTGGGGACAGGTTTATGGAGCAAACGGAGGGAGGCCAAAGGCAGTGTCAAGTAGAAAGAATGTAGGGTTTGGAGGCAAAGACCTGGGTTCTGTGCTGTGTGACCTTCAGTGAGTCTCTTAACCATTTTTGTGCCTCAGTTTCCCTATCTGTAAAGAAAGAGAAGAAAGGTGCCTGCCTTGGGAAGCTCAAGTGGGAAAACAGGTGAGGAGGAGTCCCCTGGGACACTGGAGCCCGATGCCGTGGACGCTTCCGTCACCGCTCGGAACCAGCCGGTCCCTGGTCCCCGAGGAACACCGAGCAGAAGGAACATTTCCGGACAGGCACGCGGGCGGAAGTACGGGTGCCCTCACGGTTGGGCTGGCCCGCCGTCTGCCTCCCTCTCTGGGCACCCGGTGTGGATCGCAGCAGGGCTGGAGAGCAGGGGGCAAGGCAGCTGCCAAGGCCTCTCCGCGGCCCTCTGCTCCATAAGGGGCCCCCTCCCCCGTCAGACCACCAGGGGCAGTGGCGGTGAAGGCCATGCCCTTCCCGAAGCATACTGGGAAGGCAATATGGCTAGAGAAAGGAACTCAGGGGCTCACTTGTAAAAGGGCCCAAACTATTGCTCAGCTGTGCCTCTCATTTCCCCTCCTGGGCCCTAAGTCCCTGAAGGCTCCTGCCTTGCATTATCTTGCTCCCCCCCTCAAACTGCATTGCCGGCCTTGGGGTGAGGACGCTAGAAATACCGATCGAATCCGGGAGGGCACCCAACCTCCAGCCCGGTCTGACTCAGCATGTAACCTTGGCGGGGTCACTTTCTTCCTCCAGGCCTCAGTTTACCCAGAATCCATAAACGGGGGTGGTCCATTCCTGCTCTACGTCTATCTGAGGGGAGGCCGCAGTCCAGAGAGGGACCGAGCCACACTTTGAAGGCCAGCAGATCTGACGTCCCTGCTTCTTAGTGGCCTTCGCTGGGCAGCCTTCCCTGGTTGTGCCCAATACGCAGCGTTATCGCAATAAGTCAAGACAAAGCGGGTACGGGTATCTGGCGTGGAGTTTATTGGCCTATTGTCTCTCTCCTCCAGTAGAGTGCCAGCCCCACGAGGCAGGGACTTGGTTTCGCTCGCTGCTACACCCCAGTGCCCAGAGAGGTGCCTGGTGCTCATTCGGGGCTCCCGACGCGATCGCTGATTGAATGGATGGACATAAAGCGTGCTCGGTATGCGAGAGCTCCCGCTGGAATTCCAAAACGTGCTGAGACAAAAAGCCCCCGAAGTTCATGGTTGTTGAGAGAGGAAACTCTGGAAAGCAAAAAATAATCTTTGGGGCTGGCATGGGTCTGCCTGTGGGCCTGTCTGCCAGGCAATGAAGGACACAGGGACGCGGGGCTGATCTGGACAAGGGGAGGGAGACGATGTGCCCACAGGTGCCAGGCGGGAACATCCATGAGTGAGGTGGACTGAGATGGGGGGTACTTGGCAAACTGGGGACCCCCCCCACGCGACCTGTCTCCTAGGGCTCCCTCCCTGTAGCCAACTGTGGCCAGGTAAGAATGCAGACCCCGTTGGCCAGCACGACGGATTTCACAAGGCAAGCCCGAAATCCAATGGAAAGCAATTCATTTTTAAGAGAAAACCATAAAGGAGAGCAAACGAAACCCATCTCCGGCCCGGGAGGGTCCCTGTGATGTGGCCCAGTCCTCTCGAGCAGCCCCTGGGGTCCTTGCTTCCGCTTGGAGAGATGCTGATGTGTGTCCAGATCTGAAAGGCCAAGGTCATACACAGCTGAAGAAGCAGCCACTTCCCTGGGCTCTGGGGCTCAACGCGTCTCCAGGCTTTGGGGCTCCTCCGCGAGCCGGCTCCCACGGTGCCTGGCCCGTGGGGAGTTTCAGTAAATACTCATTGAACGGACCTCCTCAGTGTGATGTTGGGCACAGTCCTCCAGTTCTAAACCCTGCACAGTAACCCCCCCTTTCCCCCCCAAACAATTCAGGGATAACGGGGGTGGTGGGGGGGAATCAAGCGGGATTAAAAGGACAAGAGCATTTCTGAAGACCGGAAGTGCTTTACAAATGCAAAGTGTGGGCATCTTTCTTGTCATCGTTTTTGTCATCGAGCAAGACAGTGTCGCCGGAGCAGAAGAGGGGCCTGGGACCCAGAAGAACAGAGAATTTACAAAACCTCCACAAGGAAGATCCGGACCAGGCCCACCAGGGCTCACGCACGGAGGGGATGCGTTCTGACCGGCGCCAGGACAAGCTGGTTGCAGGAACCCCCAAGACACCCCAGCCCCCTGGGGAAGAGCTCAGGGGGTCCCCCATCTGGCCGAGCGCTGTCTCCCCAGACAGACGGCTTCTGACAGCACACACAACCCCCTCGGGTGCCGCCCATGAGATATAGAAATTATATAAATATTATACATAAATATTTTCTCATATATCTTAGCCATATAAATTATCCTCTTTTGCCCTAAAAACTACATATGTGAGGTAGACAAAAAAATACCCTGTGAGCGTTTCCCTTAAAGCTGTAGAATGAGGGGCCCCTGCAGGGCTGAGGTGGACCTTTGGGGGCACCCGGAAGAGAAAGGGGTGGAGCAAGGAAGGAGAGAGAGAGGGGTAGATGGGGAGGACCCCCCACCGCCAGGCTGAGGGCCCCTCGGAGCCCACACCCGTGCCTTTGGCCTAGGTCGTCGGTGTTGGTGGCCAGCCATGGCTTTGGTCCCTCAGAGTCGGCCTTCACCCTCCGGCAACCGCAGCCAGCAGGGGAGCCGGGGTGTGGATGGCGGGTCAGTGGATCAGGCGCCCCCTTCTTCCTGTCCGTGAGGCCTCTGGTGCCTTACGCCGAGAGCTGGGGCAAGATGGCAGCAGAGTTGGGATCTCAGAGGAACAAGACGGATTGGGCTGCCCAAGAAACAGTCTCTATGCAGTGGGGGCAGTGGAAGAACCTAGAAAACCAGCCCGCTCTCCTTTTTGCTCTTCTCGACAAGAGGTGGGCCGGGTGCCTGGGCGGCCAGCGAGGTCAGTCCAGTGAGGGGGTCTCAGGTAAGTTTGGCTTCTCCTCAGAACCTCTGCAGCCAGAGATCCTTCCAGCGTCTCCCAAGCTGCCCTGACCCACCAAAGCCAGGGACACTCCTCACCGTGGGAGGTCGCAGGGAGCCCGGGCCTTCTTCCTGGGCTCGCACTGGTGGTTTCTGAGCCTGGGGCTGACTCTGAAGTTTCCGTTCAGCAGAAGGTCAGCAACTCCGGGTTCAGGGAGAAAGGAAGCTGACAGAGGGCGCGGCAGGGCCGGCAAAGCGGCCAAGGGTTTCCCAAAGGAGGTCACTTCCTCCCGGCTGGCACTGGGCCCTGCTCTGGGGAAGCTTCCAGCAGAGTGACCTGCGAGGTCCTGCTTCTGGACCACAGAGCATGTGCTGCTAGATGGGAACCCTCTGGCCTGGCAGGTCCAAGGGGCGTGTGTGTGCGTGTGTGCGCACACGCGCGTGCACTCACACCCGGGTGTATGTACCAGTCGCTCTCCTCCCACACAGGGCCTTGGTAGGTAGCATTGCAAACGTCCACAGGATCAGAGGAAATTAGCCAAGTCGCTTCTATTCCTCAGGTAAGAGCCGAAGTGGGGGCCATCCGTGAGTGAAGGGGGGCCCCAAGGAGCCAGGCTTAGCAAAGACGTTCCCGCGCCTGTAACCCAGGGCAAAGGCTTAACTAGATGAGTAGCTAGAAGAGAGGCAATGTAAGCAGAGTCGGAACTCTGCTGGGTCACGAACGTCAGCTGTGTTGGGGCCTGACAGCAGGGGTGGACGGTAGCCACAGGCAGTGGACCACACCGGGCTTAAGGGGAGGCTGAGAAACTGAGCTCTCTGCGTCCCTGCCTTGCACCAAAGGCTGTCACCCTCTCCTGGGCCGGAACACAGGGGAGGGGTCACTGTCCCTCTGTCCAGTCTCTGTGCGCTAGCTGCACCCCACCCGGGGACTGCGCAACCCCACCAGCCTCGCATCCGCTGGGGCTCTTACCAAGCAAGGCTGGGTGGGCGTGGATAACTCAGCTCTCCAGGCAAGAATGAGACCTCAGTGCATATCTTAAAAGCCACGTCAAGGACACAGGGCTCCAGGGCATGTATCTGGCTTTCCTTTCTGCAAACAAACAGTCCCTACCTCCTGGCCTCACCCCCAACCTCTAACACTGCAAAGCCCCCAGGGGCGGAGCTGCGTGGCCCCAGGGCTCCCTGTGACCAGAGCAAGGCCGGAGGGCTGGACTGACCCATCCCGACCAGGCTCCAGCTGACATGGCCTCCGGGTGCCCTGCTGGCCTAGAAGCTCACCTCCCAGCCTCTTGCTGGCGCTAGGCCGCTCACCCGAGGAATGGAGACAGAAGGATGTCGCCCCCTCTAAAAAACCTTGGCCCTGGCCTCTTCTTGGTCCCCCTTATTCCGCCCCCCACCTCCTTTCCAACTCTGTGCTCCTGCTTCGACAAGGCTGGGGACCCTCGGTGCCGGTCCCCTCCCTCCCCCCGAACCTCTCCCTGCGGAGGGAAAGGCGACTGAGCCCGGCCGAGAGAGGAGCGCGTGCCTCGGGGAGTGCCTGCCCACTGTGTGTCCCTGCCCCAGGGGGGCGGCCTCAGGGTGGCCGAGCGCCCCGCGGGGTTCTGGCAGCGCCCCCGGGCACCCCGGGCAGTGGGCCTAGTGCTTGCAGGTATACACGAGCTCCTCCTGCACGCACTGCTGGCACTCCACGTAGCAACACCACTGCACCTGGCAGTGGCAGGAGAAGGCCACCAGGCGGCTCTGGGTGTCGTAGCCCCGCCCGCAGCACAGGCTGCTGCAGCTGGCCTCCCGAGAACACACCCTGCCCGCCGTGCCGGGCGAGTACTTGCTGGGCCGGCAGAAACTGGGGGAGTCTTCCATGTAGACCAGGTCCCCGGGCCGCGGGGCCAGGCCCTTGGTGGGGCTGCCCGGCTGGGCGGGGGCCCACAGCTGCAGGCGGCCCAAGGCCTCGTTGGTGGCACTGGACACCTTGACGGCTGAGTCATAGCGCAGCTTGAGCGCCTGGCCCGTCTCGCGGAAGGGGGACAGCTGCTTCCAGCAGGTGCGCACGGCGCAGGAGCCCGACACGCCGTGGCACTTACACGTGGTCCTGAGGCCACTCTTCACTGCCTGAGAGGAGGGACAGAATGCAGGTGTGGCTGGGGGCCTGGAGCCCAGGGCGCCAGCCCGCCTCTAGAGCGTAGACCCCAGCAGGGACATGGCAGTGGGACAGGCAAGAGACGGCGGAGGGGGGGCAAATAGGACCCGAGCTAACCCGCGTGCCACCTTCATGCAAACTAGCTCAAGGCCACCCTTCTGCTGGCCAGGGTGCCCTCTTTGGGGAGGGCCGTGAGGGCCAGATCTCAGCCCCTACTCCTTGCCTTGGCCCAGAGTCCTCTCGGAGTAGAAAGCTTGGACAACTGAATGCAGCAGGCCTCGTTTACACCGAGTCTGCAGTGAGGACACGGAAGTCAGTGTCCTAAAGAATCGGGAGCCTGGCCTTTCCCAGCCTCTGACCCCAATAGACCCGGAAACTTTTTACCCTCTGGCCTCCCACCACTGTGTGCCTCTGCTAAGCCCCTTCCCTTCTCTGGGCCTCCTCCGTCTTTCCGTCTGTAGAATGGAGGATACGGGGATGTCACACCAGATCGAAGTTTTGAAACTACGTTGGCTTCTCGGACATCCAGGAAGGCCGGTCCCGGGAACGGAGACCTGCCTCCAAACCTGTTTCGGCCTCATCAGGGCCCAGTCCCAAGCCTGGCTCCCACCTGCTGCCCGGCCCACGATGGTGCCCAGGACCCTTCCCTCCCTCCTGGCAGCCGGTGAGGGCATGCCGGTGGAAGGAATGGGGCTCCCCCAGGGACAGCTGTGTGTGTGCTGGGGGGCCTCCTGCAGACCCGGCCGCCCACAGGGCTCCCGCGCTGGGGCAGGGCGCTGGGCCTCCGGGGAACGTGCTCACCTTGATGCCCACCTGGGTGTTGTGAGCATCCGCCCGGGCCCGCAGGTCTTTGCTTCCTCTCTTGGGCCCCAGGAAGTTGCTCAGGAACTTGGTGCTGTACTTGAGGTTGTCGCCGCACACGCCCCACTGCCAGGCCTGCCGGCTCTCCAGGCCCGGAGAGTCGTCGCAGGTGCAGCGCTCCATGCGGCCGGCACTGCAGGCCCGGGCCAGCGTGTGCGTGAGGGCGGCCGAGGACACTGCGTACAGGAAGGCCGTCTCCTTGAAACCTGGGCCAGGCACCCGGGGGGTCCGGGAGGGAGGAGGAGAGTGGGCTCAGAGGCTGCCCTTTGCCCTGGAGGGTGGGGGTGCCGCGAGGAGCCCGACGAGGGTGGTGTGGACCTGAGGACGGGGCTCGGGGCAGCCTCCTGTCACCTGCCCCTGAGGCTCAGGCTGCAGGCTGCCGTTTCGATGGAACTTTCAGATTCACAATGAAGTATATGCCCGGATTCCCAGGGCAGCAGACAGGGCTTACTGTCTCCAGATGAGGACACGAAGACGCAAAGAGAGATGGCTTGGGCACCTGGTGAGGGGCAGAGCTGAGGCCAAGCCACTGACCTTGACTCCAAGTCAAGGTGTGGGCAAACCAGACCAAGCCATTTCTGAGGCCTCTGGTCCCCTGAGTGTCGTGGGCTTCAGGATGCCGCTTAAATGTCACTCTCTGCTACCTACTTGTGCAATAGACCCAGTGACGGAGTGACTTCGGGTCTCCTGCCTGACTTGTGTGGGACTGATCATCCCAGCCCCTGCAGGAACATCGCTAGTCCTGTACTCTTGCTGGGGCGTGGCCCAAACCCGCCGCCCTCCGCCTGCACTCCAGGGTCCCCGGTGGGTGCCGTAGCGGTGGTGGGGGAGGAGTATCGGCTCCATCCGGGGTCCTCCCCAGCCATGGAGAGCGGCTGGCCTAGAAGGGGGCTGGCTCGTCCCGTAGACTATCACTGCTGTTTTGTAAACGCCCCTTGCTACTTGGCGACTCTGGACAGAGTCGCGCGCCAGCCCGCTTCCCGCTCGGGCTGTATGTTCTCTGAGGCCAGAGGGGGTGGGTTCAGCTCTGTGCCGCCAGCATCCAGCCCAGTGGCCGGCTCCCTGCGAGCCTCACCGGATGCTTAGTGAATGAGGTGTGGAGGGACGAAGGGAGGAGGGAAGAAGCTAGGGCGCGAATGGAAGGAGAGGAGGGCATGACGCACCGATGGATGCGATGAACAAAGTCACGGGTGAATGAGGGAACACATGAATTTGGCCTGTCTCAGGTTATTTGGCCAAATATTACCTGCCTTCCATCCTTATATGTTCTTGCCCCTTGTTTGCCTGTGTGTGAGTGTGCACACATGCAGGACGCTGAGGGAGGGGACTGGGGGACTGCCCGTCTCATCTGTGGGCTCCTCCTCAATCCAGGAATGGGCTGTGCCTCCTATTCTCCTGGGTCACCCTTGCTCCTCTACTCTCCCCAAAATGAGGGAAAAGGCTGGGCCTCAAAACTCCCGAGGACTATGCTAGGTTCACAAGGGCAGCGTGGCCAGGGCCCAGGAGCCAGGAGAGCAGGAAGGATGGCCTCCTCCCCAGCTGTCCTCCCTTCCCAAACCTCCTCCCTCCTCAGCCCTCCTCCCTCTCCAAGCCCTCCTCCCCCCAGGCCTCCTTCCCAGCCCTTCTCCCTACCTCTCTTGAGCAGGCCCGTCCTCCCCTCCAGGCTGCAGTTCCAGCGCTCGTGTCGGAACTGGAACTGGCACTCGAGCAGGCTGAGGTGGGCAGCGTCCTGCAGGGTCTCGGCCAGGCCGGGCTCTCTCCGGCAGAGCTGCTTCTGCCGCCGGGACAGCTTCAGCAGGTCGCACTGCTTCAGGTGGGCCCCACCCTGTGCAGGGGACGCAGCGGTGCCCAGCCCTGGGAAGGGCGTCAGGACCTCCCGCCCTGTCAGGCTAGGGGGAGCGAGAGAGGGAGACAGTGACCCTTGGGGGTCCTGATGGGGGAAGGCCGTAGGGAAGACAGGCGACAAGCAAGGGGGAAGGGGGGCCTCTCGGAGGCTTCATTTGTTCCCTGTTGGGAGGCAGGCCAGCCCCATGAAGTTATGAGCCCATTTTTAGAGTAGGAAACCCAAGAGTTTGGAATAAGACCTCGTGCCCAAGTTTTCCAGATGCCAACGTCTCTGGTCTCCCTAGCCATTCCATTTCCCAAACTTGCCCAACGATAAAACTCATCTGGGTGCGTATTAAAAGTATAGATGCCCACGATCCACATTCGGCAATCCCGATCCTATTGGTCTGGAGGGCAGCCTGGGGATCTGTATTTACCACATACCTTGGGCAGCGTCTATGATCGGGGACGTTTGGGAAATACTGCTGCCTGGAGGGGAGAGCCACGTTCGTCGGAGGGGGCAGGCAGACAGAGGGAGGTGCTGGGCAAACACTCCGCCATTTCCCCGATATCCCTCTCTCCCTCAGGTTATACGGCTCCCCAGGTAATCCTGTGTCCGCCCAACCTGTTTCCACAATTCCCAGCTAGATCTTCAACGTTCTGGCCTCTCAGCACCCGTTACAAAGAGATGCTTAGGGAGTACCCGGATGGAGGGAGGAAGGAAGGACGGACAGATGGGCAGATGAATGGACAGATGGGTGGATGAATTTCCATCACGCCATCCCCCCCAGACTTCCCGTTCTACTATATCCGAAGTCCGTGGATTCCGAAGTCGGGCTGCCACTTCCTAGCCCTGTCATCTTGAAGCCTTGGTTTTCTCCTCTGGGAAGTGTAAAGAGGGATCCTTTTCCCCTCCTGGGGCTGCTGGGAGGATTATATGGAAAGTACCAACCACATGCCTGGGACACATTGGTTCACCTTTCCGCTGGCTGGAGTGTCTCAAAATTCTTTCCTCTTGCAAGATGCTTTATTCTTTAACCTGGGCAGATCTTCCCTTTGTCCAGATAAGGAAACAAGGGTTTATGGACAGGCAGCGACTGGGCTGAGACATAACACAGATGAGCAGCAAGGGAGGGACTTGCTTAGAGCTCACCTTCCCTCTCCCCTGCAGCCCTCTGAGAAGATTCTCCTCTTTCCTGTCCTGTCCCCTGCCGGCCCTCAGCCTGGGTAGAATATCCGCCATTCCAGGACAGGCCCATACCCCACGGAGCCGAGGACACGGCTCTCCTGTTTGGAGCCACCTGACCCAGCCTGGACATCTGGCTGGATGCCACAGTGCCCCAGGGAGAGTGTGGGTTCTGGCCAGGCCCCAGGTGCCCCCAGAAAGTGCCCGTACATTCTAAATCCATCAGATGCAGCCAACCCAGTGTGGAGCCTATCTCCAAAACCTCTGAGCAGAGACAGATGCTATCAGGCTCCTCCTGGCCCAGCCTGGCCCTAGGCTCCCTTGCTAGACAGGGTGAGGGCCGGGACCTGTTAATCATTAATCCGGGGGCAAATGGGTAAATTTCCGGTCCACCAGGTCTACACCCAAGCCCCTCCCTGCAGCCTGGCAGGAAACCCTTAGAGCCTGACCCTTGGCTGGCAGGTCCAGATGTCAGCTCTCGCCGAGGAGGCCCCACCCTGACTGGCTTCCAGCATGAAGGGCGCAAAGGGGACGGGAGCCAACTAGTCCCGCAAATGTTCTCCTTCCCGCAGCAGGTGCTGGTGTGAGGGAAAACTGCTCACGCCGGTCCTGCGTTTCAGAAATCGGGACCTCCCTCTAGCAGCTGATGGCCAGAGGAGCGAACAGGCAGGGAGTGATGGGAATTGGGACCGATGGGGCTGCACATCCTTCCAGGCCTGTCTCAGATGCAGTTCCGAGAACAATAGCTATGATTATTATATCATTAGAGCTACTGTTTATACTTTCTGTTATATAATTTGGATCGTCTATCGGTTTTTGAGTCCTTATTACTAAGACCTTTAAATTGCAGACACCTGTTGAGTTGGCTACCCACTGGTTCTTCTCATCTACGGGGTTCCCACGGGGCGACCATTGTAAACCACGTGACCTGCCCTGCCGACCTCGCGATTGGACCAACGAGGACCACGTGGCTCAGGCTGGGCCAATCAGCCCTTTCTCTGGGAATTTGGAATTTGAATTAAGTTGTGCCTACGGTCACTTTCTCTTTCTTTCTTTCTTTGGGTGATTGGGCCTGTCACTCAGGAGATAAAAAAGAAGAACCTGGTCCAGAGAGAGAGAGAGAGTGAAAGGATGAACTGAACGCATGGAGAGAAGGAGAGGTGAGAGTGGGAGGGAGAACTTGGGGAGCTTCTCAGCCCCAGCCCCAGAGTCTTCCTGTGGGCAGCTGTGTTCTCGCTTTTGACTCTCCTGTCTCTAGTACAGTGTTAAGGCTTGGAGTTGGTTGTCTGACCAAGGGTGCTGTCACTGATCATGACCTTCGGGCAGCTGTGAAGGACCAGCGCACCCCAGCCTGAACCTGGGAGCCAGGCTCAACAAACACCCTCTCTCCCAGCCATAGGCCCCTATTTTTTTTTTTAATTTCGTGTAATAGACCCTGTGATTGATGGCTCCAGAAAAAGTCCCATATAAAGTCCGTTAATTTTATTAGCAGTAATGACACTTAGTAGCGATTAATGGTCAGGAAAGGCAGCCAACCGCACAGAGGCCTCGGGCCACACTGGGCCCTGGCCTGCCCAGGGCCACTCTCAGAGAAGATCCCCTGGAACTGCCTGAGGAGCCCCCTCAGGGCCTGCGGAGACACCTGGGGGATCTTCCAGGACCCAGTTTCCTTTTTCTTGATTTCCTGTACTGTGGTTGGGATCGAATTTCCTTGGAGGAAATAGCGCCGTGACATCAAATTTAGAAAACACCTTATTCTCTCAAATGGTGTTAGTGAGCTGGATGCTCCCCAGGCCCCTCCCGTGGGACGAGAGTTCCCCCAGGCTTCTGCCTGACTCGAAGGCTCCTGGGCCATCTGGGCCCACGCCACCCCCCAGCAGGCTCTATTTGCTTTGGCCCGGCTAGTCTCCGCCATTTTGCTTCCAGCGGGCTTCCCCACGCTGACTTGCAGCCCCTCTTCTGTTACCAAAGCAACAATCCCACGTGACCAGCTCCATTCTCCTCCCTTCTTTGCCTCCAGCCTGTGACCCTCTGCTCTCTGCACCCTCAGCCCAAGGCCCTTGGTTTAATATCAGACCGGAAGCCCCCACCCCTGCACAACAAGACGTCTCTGACTTTGACTCCGGAGCAAACCCCAGCTGTTCCCTGGGCCACCTTGTCTCCTCCCAGGGTGGGAAGGTCAAGGGTGCCCCTTAGGACTTCACCTCACTTACACCCCTACCCTCAGATCTCCTCTGGCCATTCCTGGCCCTTCCTTCCCTCACCTCCTTTCACTCCCCAAGGCTCAGCCCCAGTTCGGGCTGACGTTACCCCATCTGGGATGACCCTGAAGGAAGGAAAAGAAGGTTCTCCCAGGATTTGGAGAAAGTGTCGCAGGAGGCTGCTTTGGTTTACCTTCAACAGGACCCCAGTCATCACCAAGCCCCAGAGAGGAAATGGAGCTCACCTTGGAATAATCAGCCATCACCTGCTGGAGTAGGGGACCCAAGGACCTCAGGCCCCCAAAGCTGTTCTGGCCTGGGTGGTCTAGTCCCAGGTCTGCCCTCACTCATTGGTGACCTTGGGAACGTCGACTCTCCCGCTGAGCTCATTCCATCTTACAAATACACATTGGCTAGTGGGAGAGCATGATGGGACCAGACCACCCGGGGTTCAAAACCCGCCTCTGCCTCTTACTAGCC
Source organism: Potos flavus (assembly GCA_028534135.1). Lineage (NCBI taxonomy): Eukaryota > Metazoa > Chordata > Mammalia > Carnivora > Procyonidae > Potos > Potos flavus. The sequence continues at coordinate 15,152,226 of CM052891.1, read as the reverse complement.
AAAGCACCTCAGGCGCCTTGGCCAAAGCGCTCCGCCTCTCCGTGCCTCACCTATAAAATGCAGATCACCACAGTAGCTACCTCGCTACTGGGAGGATTAAGTGAGTCAACACTTGCACAGGTCTTAGAACAGTGCCTGACACGTAGTAAGCTCCAGACACATGTCCTTCCCGAGCACTCATGATGTGTCAGGCTCCATGCTGGCCGCGGGGATGCGCGCCTGCCCCTGAGGAGCTCACCGTCTAGAAGGAACTTGGTTGGATTCAGCAGTACTCCAGATCCTCCCAAGGCCCCAAGAAGCAGAAGAGAGGCTGAGGTGAGAACCTGAGCTTGGCCAGGCCCATCCCACCTGTAGTAAGAGGCCTGAGGGGTGGGGAGGAGGAAGGTCCCCGGGAGCACCCCTGGCTAGTCTGGGGAAGACCAGGTAGGTGTAGTGCATTTCCCATCCCTTGGGGGCCCCAGGCGCTGTTCTTCCCCCTCCCCGCCCCACCCTTGTTTCTGCTCCAGAGGGTCTGATGGTTCCAGAGGAGGTCGCCCCCAGGATGTGGGCGGTGTAGGACAAGGCTGGCGGTTCCCAGGGCACCAGGTAATGCCAGCCTGTCTAGACCCTTAGCTGGAGGGGCCAGGAGCTGTGCCTGGCACCACGGACCATGCCAACTGTGGGCAGCTGCCTGGGAACCAGGAAAGCCTTGCCCTGCCTGGAGCATTGGCCTTGGCCCTGAAAAACCCCATTAGATGCTCCCGATAAGAGGCTTCCGCTGCTCGGCCATTTGCATGGTAAGTGCTCCCTTTGTGCTTTCATCTCAAACATCTCAGCGCACCTCACAGCCCTCACTAAATTCCCCTACACATCCACCCAGCCCCCCCCCACCCACCCAGCGCTCTCCACCGCCCCTCTCTTCCCAGCAGGGAGAGCTGCCGAGGGCTGTGCCTGGCCCTGGAAGAGAGGGCATTTGGCTCCCAAGGTCCTTCTGAAGGGAGGGGGTACCCTCAACACCCACCCCAAGCTTCTCTCCCCCCTTTCTGTCATGCCGAGGGGCCCCCAGCGGAGGCTGCCAAGGAGCGCACCATTCCCTCCATCCTTCAGACACCTTTCTCCTCTCCTGGCTTCCGTGTCAACCTCATGCCTCCTCCAAGACCACGTCCTGAATGAGCAGCCTGGCCGAGTGGCCAGTTGCCATATCCTACCTCTCCTTTTTACTTTTTTAAGATTATTTATTTATTTATTTGAGAGAGAGAGAGATAGAATGAGCAGGGGCAGGGCAGAGGGAGAGGAGAGGGAGAAGCAGGCTCCCCAAAGCAGGGAACCTGACACGGGGCTCGATCCCGGGACTCTGGGATCATGACCTGAGCCGAAGGCAGACAGTTAATTGACTGAGCCACCCAGGCCCCTCCCCCACCTCTACTCCTACAAGCTCCAACCCCCTTCACTCACCCCTTCACTTAAATATAAATATCAACGACTTTATTGAGGGTCAGCTTCAGGCCAGGTCTACCCACGGAAGGCTGAAAGACACAAAAGATCACTCGCTACTTCCCTGTCATGGGTCCCCCTCCGCCCCAGCTGGCTCCACCCCCCTTTTCCTCCCCAGCTCTTAAGTTCCGGACCCCATGAACCCAGCTCGAGGACCGAATCTGGTCACCACCTCCCCCTGGAGCTCATCCCCAGAACCTCGTTCCCCCCCCAGCACAGCCCTGGCTCCGAGAGAAAAGAGCGGGCCCAGCTGTGGGCTTTGTCTCCAGGAACAGCACCGCTTCCTGTCTGCGGCCGCACACGCACACCGGGCGGCGCGCTGAGGATGGCATCGGGCAGACGCGTGCTCGCAGCTAAGTGGGCAGCAAGCAGCCGTTCAGCAAGCAGGCTTTGCATCTCAACAATCTCGGGTATTTTGAGCTGGGCTGGTGCATCATCTGCGGAGGAAATGCTTCCCCCTCCTCCTTCCTGTCTCTCTCCCTCTCCATCAGGCTCCGGCAGAAGCCAGGGAGGTGACGCCTTCACCCCCAGCACGCATGGATCAGGTGGCACAGTGGCTACCGGGGGTCCCCGTGTGCAGGGGGCTCCGCCTGAGATTCGGAACATCTCCTCCGGCCCCCTGGCTGGTTCCAAATGCACGACATTTGAATCATTATAATTTAAGGCTGGAGAAGCCCTTCAAGATCACCCAGGCCAGAGGTTTTTGCCCTGATGGCTCCTGGGAGGTATTCCAGAGGCTTGTGGGGGCAGGCAGGAGGACAAGGGGTTTGCCAAGGGCGCAAGTCTCTCTGCTTTGACCTGTCTGGTGCCCTGGGAGTTCATGTAATATTTATTGCCCAAGGTGACCCCCCTGAGTTAGTGGCAAGACTAGGATGGGATTCCTGATTGTTTCTGTCAAGCGTGGTGGCTTCGGCTTTCAGTTTCAATGCAACACTTCAGGGAAGCAAAATCAGGACCACCATGGGAAAGGTCTAGGATGAAAGCAACATAAGGCGGGTAGGTGTGAAAGGAAGGCAATCTGATCAGGATTCCTCTGGGCCCCTGGGCAGCTAAAGGGAGAGAAGTATGCTTTGCTTAAAAGACTACTTTTTCCTGGTCTAAAACTCAGTTTCTTTTCGGCTAAAAATCAGAAATAAAACTTAGAGAAGTGACCTGCTTATTCATACTAAAGTGTGAGAGTCTGATACAATATTAGTGCCTGAGAACCTACTTTGCTAGATAGAAGGAAGATCACAGGAGAGGGTCTAGGATCATGAAGAAACTGAAGTGGAAGGGGACGCCTAGAGCAAAGATGGGTGGGGGGAGTAGAGAAAAGAGGGGCTGGAAGTCTTAAGACAAGCTTTCCCAGCTTCTTGGGTTCACGAGCCCAGCCCTGACCCAGGGGAGGAGTAGTTTAGGGGACACAAGGTGGGGACTGCAGGAAAAGGCAAGTAGTCGCTGGGGATGTCTCTTCTTGTGGCGGGCAACACTCCCGCCCAGTTCTGTCCCAACCTTGAAACCCTGGCTCCTAGGCCAGGTAACTTCGACCAAGTTATTGAACCGTCATAAGCTGACCAACTACCCAGCTGAGCAGGCTCTGGAGTGGTCACCCTCTTCCCCGCGGGTGGGCAGGCAGGCTCCGGCTGAGCTGGGGGCCCTGGAAGAGCCAGGCCCCCGGGGAACACCTGTGTGTGATCCCTGTGCGATGAGGGTAGTTCCACTGTTTGCGGCTGCTCTGGGCAGAGATGTCCCATGCTACCTGTTCCATTTGTCCTCCTCCAGGGGCCAGGGATGGTCCACAACCCCGCGCCTCTCCTCTCAGCTCCGGGGACAGCAGGAGCCTCCCAACCTGGTGAAGGAGCCACGTCCTGAATGTGCCTAGGGAACACCTGAGTGGTCGGGACCGCCCTCAGGGATGAAGTCGTAGGGGGTCCCTTGGGAATAGAGCAGGGTCCCCCCAGATCAGGACCAGGACATCTTCCCACCTTGGACTATCCTGCACTCAGCCAGCCACGGCTGTAGCAGAGGGTCCGTCCCCTCGGGCAGTCTTTTCCTGGTCTTCCTGCCATGGCTGCCTAGTCCACTTCCTGCCTTCCTTCATGCTGTAACCCCCGCCCGCGATGCCTCTCCCAGTCCAAAAGTCCTCATGGACCCCCTGGACTCCTTCATGGCCACAGCCTTTTTCAACACTTGACTCAAAATGCAAGGAATGGGAAAGGTGATCCTGAGACCCCATCCAGCTCTGGCATGCTCTCATCCTTATCTGCCTCCTCCAGGAAGCCCTCCTTACTTGCCAGCCCCATCTCTCTCTAACGATTCCCTTTCTTTGCGTTCTCTCTCTTTTTCAGATATAACAACCTTAGTTCTGCGTGGTTGACACTCTTCCTCCTCAGAGCTGCACAGACAGATTCTCCAAGTAGCCTGTAAGCCCCTGGCAGAGGTCCTGGTTTCTCCTACCCTGAGGTCCCCTATCCCTAGCTTGGATCCTCCACCCCAAGCAGGTACTCCTCAGACACCTGCTGGCTGTGTAAATCCCTCAGATGGCCAACCCCAGGCTGACCCTCAGTGTCTCCCACGCCTATTTCCCACATCCGTGGCCTCCCTGCTGTCTCACTCCCAAGCCGCAGGGGCCACCCAGCACCCCACACTCCGAACCTCCTCGCAAGTTTGGCCCTGCAGGCCGGGGAGGGGGGCGTGGCTCTGAGGGGGCGTGGCTCTGAGGAGTGGCCTGTGGCCACGCCCTCCCCAACCCTCCGACTCTGATCACTGGTGGGTGCTCTCCCCAGTGGCCGTGGTCAGACTCCTCCGGCCGCCAGCTAAGCCCCTGTGGGGACTGGGAGCGCCAGATCCGTTCCCTCCAGACGTCAGTTCCTGAGGACAAGCCGTGCCAGGCAGCTGAAGCCTCCCTTTCATACCCAGTGAGGACCCGACGAAAACTTGGCACCAAAGTCTTTCTTTAAACCTCAGCTTGCACAACCTCTAGTGGTGACATGTGCTGAAAGTTTACCCCAGGTTCACAGACCTTCATCCACAATTCCAGCTCTAGAAAGCTCGACAACTAAAGATTTTTATGCAGTTATGGTGAATTCATATGGCAGCAAGTTCTGACCTGAACCCATTTATCTGACCATTTATCTCCACATGTAGATATTTTCCTGCAAAAATAATAAAGTGTCTGATTATGGGGTGCTGCCCTACACATGGTATATGCATTATATTATCTTTCTAAAATTCAAAAATTCTTGAATTCTGACATGACCTGGCCTTAAAGCGAATGTAATTATCAAGAAAGCAGACCTTCTCTGCTCTTGCCCTAAAACCAGTCTCTTTAGAATTTCCAGGACTCTGGGGGTGCCTGGCTGGCTCAGTGGGTAGAGCATGTGACTCTTGATCTCTAGGTAGTGAGTTCAAGCCCCACATTGAGTGTAGAGCTTACTTTAAAAAAAAGAAAAAAAATTCCAGGACTCTGAACATGGTGGTTTAAACCTATTCTTGCTCTTTGAGACTCTCCACCCTCCCCGTTCAGTCTTCATCTCTCCAGTGAGGGGGTCTGGGCTTGAGGCAGCTGTCCTACCCCCACCAATTCATCCCGGCTGCCACCAGGATTCCCATGGAAGGCCAGTTGTGGCTGACTTCTGCAATCCGACAGGGGCAAGTCTCTGCTTTCTGCTTTGTTTCTACTTCCTATCCTGACAGCCGCCAGGTCATGACAGAGCAGTGTGTGCTCGAGAGAGCCAAGTGTCAGTGGGAGATGGAAGAGCAAATATGATGGGGCAAAGGAAGATTCTGGGGGAGAGGGAGAGGGGCTGCCCATCTAAACATTCACTGTGGACCATGAGGCAGTGTTAGCGACCGTAGGGGGCTCAGCCAACAACAGGGCCCCAAGACCCTTGCCTAAAGGGAGCTATGCATGAGTCGAAGACATCAGCACATGAAAAAAATGGGTAACAAAGCAAGAGTTTAAGACAAGCAGTGCAAGAGATGGCTAGGTCATATGCCAGGTGAGGGGTGTGGGTGACAGAGGGGAGGGCTCAAGGGTCAGAGCTACCCGGCGGGGGGCAAAGGCAGCAGGAGGCAGGGATGATGATGAGGTTGGTTCTGGATGCTGACAGGCCAGAATTCAAACTTCAGTGCTGCCAGCCACTAGCCGGGTGACTCTGGGCAAGGCACTTGGCCTCTCTGAGCTTTTTTCCCACTCACCTACGTGAAGAGAATTCTACCAGCACCTACCGCCTGGGATGTCACAATGGATTAATGAGATCATGCGCATAAAATGCTGAGCATGGAAAGGATTCGAATTAATACAGTGATGGGGACAAAAATGAAGAGAGGAAGAAACAGGACACCAAAGATGCTCCTAGCTTGGGAGGCTCTAAAACCAGATCACTAGATTTCTTGAACTCTTTGCATATGGATAGCATTTCAGCAGTTTATAAGCACTTATTTAACTACAACAAACCTACAGGTTAAGGATTAGCCCATTTAATAGATGAGAAAACTGAGGTTGGAGCAGTTAACTGACTTGGGGCGCCTGGGTGGCTCAGTCAGTTCAGCGGCTGCCTCTGGCTCAGGTCACGATCCCAGAGTCCTGGGATCAAGTCCTACAATGGGCTCCGTGCTCAGTGAGGAGTCCGCTTCTCCCTCTCCCTCTGCTGCTCCTCCTGCTCATGCTCTCTCTCTCAAATAAATAAATAAAATCTTTACAAAAAAAAAAAAAAAGAACAGTGACTTGCCCCGAGTCATGGTTAATAAATGTTTGGATGGAAGATCTGAACTCCGTCTATGTGACTCCAAGTCCAGGGCTCTTTACGCTGTAGCAGGGCCTCGGGCTGCCTCTCTCCGTGCTTACGCTGATGCTAGGGTGGGGTCACCCTCACACCTGGCCCGCCTCCTCTTGAGCCCAACTTCTACCTGAGCACGTAATCCTAAAGGCAGCTGAACCTCTCTGGCTTAGGGGATTCCAGCCCAGGAGTCCCCCTGCTTGCCTGCCCTCCTTAGCCTTAGCACATCCATCACTATCCATGAGGAGGCTGATTTGACCCTGAGCCCAACTACAGAGCCCAACTCCTCCTCGGGGGTTACAGCTCAGCCAGGGACAAGCCGGCCTAAATTTCTTCCCAAACACAATGATTCTTATCAGTGATGTTTAGCTTTCAACCCACCACCCCAAAGCAGTAAAATTTCTTTTACCCTTTCTTCCCTCCAATGCTGTTTTTCTCGGGACCCAATCAATTTCTAAAAAAACATTTTTAAGTGAAAACAAGACCATCCAAATACAAAAAACACTTAGGAATAAGTTTTTCAATACGTGTATGACCTGGATGCTGAAAATTACAAGACGTTGCTGAAAGAAATTCTAAAAGCCCTAAATAAAGAGATGTGCTTGTTTATAAAGTAGATTCGATATTGTTGGAATGTCGATCTTCTATAAATTGACTTACAGATTCAATGCAATCCCAAACAAAATCCCAGGTAGACTTTCCTATAGATATTGATAAGTTGATTCTAAAATTTATGTGGAAATATAAAGGACCTAAACTAGCCAAAAGAACTTTTTAAAAAGATTTATTTATTTATTTTAGAGAGAGAGAGAGGGGAGGCGCAGAGGCAGAGAAAGAAGGGGAAAGAGAGTCCTCAAGCAGACTTCCTGCTGAGCATGGAGTCCAACACAGGGCTCTATCCCAGGACCCTGAGATCGTGACCTCAGCTGAAATCAAGAGTCACACACTTAACCGACAGCCACCTACGGGGGGTGGGTGGGGGGGTGGAGGGGGGAGCAAAACAATTTTGAAAGAAAAAAAAAAGAGAGAAAGAGAGAGGGAACTTACAGTACTTGGTTTCAAGAGTTACCATACAGCTACTATAATCAAGACTATATGGTATTGGCATAAGGATAAACATATAGGTAAATGAAACAGAATAAAGAGTCCAAAAATAGAATCTCATATGTTGAAGCAATTCATTTGCAATAAAAACGGCAACAGAGAAAAGACCATCTTTTCAGCAAATGGTGCTGGAGCAAGTGGATGTCCACATGGAAAACAATAAACTTTGACCCTGACCTTACGCAATTCACATAAATTAACTCAAAAGGAACAAATATACCTAAGTGCAAAAGCTAAAACTATAAAGTTTCTGGAAGAAAACATAAGAGGAAATCTTTATAACCTCTGAGTAGACAGAGATTTCTTGGGGAGGACACAAAAGAGCATAAACCATACAAGAAGTTGTAAAGTGTAGCTCATCAAAATTAAAAACTTCTGTTCCTCATAAGATTCCAATAAGAAAATTAAAAGGCAAGGGGCACCTGGGTGGCTCAGTTGTTGGCATCTGTCTTCGGCTCGGGTCATGATCCTAGGGTCCTGGGATCGAGCCCTGCATTGGGCTCCCTGCTCGGCGGGAAGCCTGCTTCTCCCTCTCCCACTCCCCCTGCTTGTGTTTCCTCTCTCGCTGTGTCTCTCTCTGTCAAATAAATAAATAAAAAATCTTAAAAAAAAAAAAAAGGAAAATTAAAAGGCAAGCCAAAGATAGGGATGAAATATTGCCAGTACTTTCTGACAAAGGACCTGGATCCAAAATATACAAAGAACTCTTACAACTCAATAATAAGAAGAAACCAATGAAAAAAGATATTGAGATGTCTAACACGCACATGCAAAAATGTTCAACACGTGGAGTGCCTGGGTGGTAAAAGGTCAGTTAAAAGTCCTGGTTTGGGTTCAGGTCGTGATCTCAGGGTCGTGAGATGGATGGAGCCCCGCATCAGGCTCTCCACTCAGCACCCCATCTGCTTGAGATTCTCTCTCTCTCTGCCCCTCCTGATCATGCTCTTTCTGTCTCTCTCTCAAATAAATAAATAAATCTTTTAAAAAGTGTCCAACACACCATTCATCAGTGTGAAAATGCAAATTAAGACTACAGTGAGCTATCAATACATATCCACTAAAACAGCTGAAAATTATGACCGCCAGTCACTGACAAGAGTATGGAGTAATTAGAACTCTCAGACATCATGAGTACCATTTGCATAAAATGGTACAATCACTTTGGAATACTATTTGACTGTTTCTTATGATGTTAAACATAGGCATACAATATGATCCAACAGTCAGGTCCTAGGTATTTATCCGAGAGAAATAAAAACATATGTCCACATATGTACATGTACACAAACGCTTATACACAGCTTTATTTGGAATAGCCCCAAACTGGAAACAATCCAGATGTCCATCAACTGGTAAATGAAGAAACACATTATGGTACGTCCATACAGTGGAATACTATTCAGCAGTAAAAAGGAATGTGCTACTAATATATGTCACAACGTGGATGAATCTCAAAAACATTATTTTGAGCCTCTGCCTTCGGCTCAGGTCATGATCTCATGGTCCTGGGATCGAGCCCCACATCGGGCTCTCTGCTCAGCGGGGAGCCTGCTTCCCCTTCTCTCTCTGTCTGCCTCTCTGCCCACTTGTGATCTCTCTCTCTCTCTCTGTCTCTGTCAAATAAATAAATAAAATCTTAAAAAAAACCCAAAAAACAAAAAAAATTGTTTTGAGCAAAACAATTCAGACACAAAAGGCTATGTATCAGATGATTCCATTAATGTGAACTTCTACAATGGGCCAGACCGATGTATAAGGACAGAAAGCAGAGAAGTGATGATCTGAGGCTGGTGGGGGAGGGCTGACTGCAAAGGAGCACAGGGATCCTTTGGGCTGCTGGAAGTGTTCCACGCAGTAATTGTGCTGGTGTTTACACAAGGATATGCGTTTGTTAAAACCCCAACTGTGCACTTAGAATGCATGCATGTTACTGCATGTAGTGTTGATCAGGGAAAACGCTGAAGGTTGTGTTTTGCTTTCTTCACGATGATGACACTTCCATGGGCCAAGAAGATGGTTAGAGCCCCAGCAACCACCAAAAGTGAGCCCGTACAGGCACCCAGTCAGGCTCCTTTCATCCGTCATCTCAGCGAAGCCTCGCATCGGCCTTTAAGGTAGGTATTATCATCACCGAAAGCTCAGCAAGGTTAAGACATTCGCCCAAGGCCACACAGCTAGCAAGACAAAAGGCCAGGATTTAAACTCCAGTCTAGCTGACTCCGAAGACAGTGTTTTCATAAACTTCTCGGTACCCTCTGTAGAGAGGAAAGGAACCTAACTAGCACAGAGGTCACACGTTGGAAAAGCACCCCCGAAGTCCATCGCGATTTACAAAGCTGTATCCACAGGAACGACTTGGGAGTTATCAAGCCATCGGGATGACTTAAAGACTGGATCGGGGGACAAGCCTGTCATGGGCTCCACTTGTCACATAATACAGTGCACGTTCATTTATAAAACACCACACCAGTTAATATTTGCAGACCTCCCAAGCCATCCAAGCCAGAACATGAGCTCTTGAACAATCTGAGATTTCCAGGCCAGGATCAGCCCATTAGAATTAGGGAAACTTAGGACCTCCAGGTGCTATAGACCTTGGAGGCAAGTGACCTATCCAAGTGACCAAGCAGGGGAGGGGGCTACCCTCTCCCTTGCCCCCCCCCCCTTACCCTCTGCAGCTCCTTGTAGCTGCTTCTCTCCTGGATGATCACACGGTATTTGCTCTGCAGACTGTTCCCTGGAGGCGGAGAGCCCAGACTTGGGGCAGAACTTGGTTTCTGTCCCGCCTCTCGCACTGATTTGCTATGTGACATAGGGTGAATCTCTGAACTTTCCTGATCCTTGGTTTCCTTTGGGGGAACTATTTACACCATCCTATAGACCTCAAGAATGGCTCTGGATCAGAGGAGAGAGAGGCTGTATGAGAAAGTGATTTGTAAACTGCAGTACTGAATTAGGTCATTATCAGCAACACTGGAATTCAGCTCTGGGTTCGTGCAAAAGTCCCAGAAACAGTTGCTGGCTTATTATGGTTTGGGGATGATGGCTGCTTCATTTGAAAAATGGGAATAGGGGGCACCTAGGTGGCTCAGTCGTTAAGCGTCTGTCTTCGGCTCAGGTCATGATCCCAGGGTCCTGGGATCGAGCCCCACATCGGGCTGTCTGCTTGGTGGGAAGCCTGCTTCTCTCTCTCCTGCTTCCCCTGCTTGTGTTCCCTCTCTCACTGTCTCTCTCTCTCTGTGTCAAATAAATAAATAAAATCTTAAAAAAAGAAAAGAAAAATGGGAATAATCATACATGACCCACTTGAAACAGGGGGTTGGACCAGAGATGCTTTGATGGCATGTCCAACTCTTAGGTCTATGATTCTATGATTCCAAAGACCCCAAGAAGATTGGCCTCACCTGCTCTCATGATGTTTGAATTTTCTTTTATCAAATGCCCAAACATTCCATCTTATAATAGGAAATGAGACTTGAAGTGCAAATGACCCAGAGAGAGGAGGAACACATTGCCTCCCATTCTCACTATAGTGTGGATGACTGATATCAGATTCCTTTCGGAAAGCAAATTCAGATGAGAAGCTGGAGAATCTGGCCTCCCTGAGTCACACTAGGGCTTCCTCAGTAAGAACTCAGGCTGAATCCTGTCCATTCTCTGAGACTAAATACATAACAGCCCAAGGCCCCAGTTTCAGCTTATTCTCCAGTATTTGTCCCTCCCCCTCCCAACCCCCCGGCTCACAAGCCTCAAATTCTACACCTGTACTCTGCCACAAACTCCTTTCCCTTCCAACCACACCAGCCAGGGCGGTCCAGGCCTCCTGGAGCCCCTCTCTTCTCACCCCATCTGGCCTTGGCCCCATCCCCAACCCCAAAACCCAAACAAAGAATTGTGGAAATGAGCTGATGTCCAAGAGGATGCAGGTACATTTGTCCTCAGAAACCCCTGTCAGGGGTGGGATACCAAGCTACTATGCCTCATCTCCTCACTAATAATAATTACTGGCATTAGCTGAGCATTCCCTATGTGCTAGATACTATCCTAAGTGCTTTCCGTGCACTAACTCATATAGTGTTCAAATGAAATCAGCACTACCATCCTCATTTTACAGATGAGAAACTGAGACACAGAGAGGTTAAGTCACTTGGCCGAGAGCAAGGGCTAGCAAGTAGCTGGGTTGGGCATTGAACCCAAAGTCTGTGCCCTAGCCATTACATCCTGCCTGCTGAGGCCACAGCAGTGCCCCCAAGCCTGAAATCATTGTCAAGCAAACATGTTTGTGCACTACTCTCCGGGTGGAAACAGAGGCTCAGTTCTACCAAGTTCAGCTCCTACTTTGTACAAAAGGGTCACTGAGGCCCAGAGACCGGTCTTCCAGGGTCACCAGCAAGCTGAGCGCAGAGCTAGGATCTGGGCTGACCTGCCCACCCCACCCCACCCCCTCATATTTCAGGAGAGGCCACTGCTCACAGCCAAGGCACGTTTCCAATCAGGGTCATGACCCGGAAATTAGCCCACAGCCCTTACTTCTGCCTGTGCGGGGACTTCTCAGATCCTTACTCCCCTCCCTGGCAGGTCCTTAAGAACTGTCTCCGGCAGGTCCTTAAGAACTGTCTCCGGCAGGTCACTGGCTTGGGTGTGTTTTCTTGCCTTTGCTTTAGTCAGACTGTAAACCTCCCCCTGATTTGGAGTGAAGATCACAAAAAATGACAAGATGAAAGCAACAGCCTGTACATATTTGGAGCAAGCTTTGGGTGGCGGTCCCGTGAGTGCCTTCGCACCCACGACCCTACCTCCCACCCAAGGAGGGACAAGTGCTCTGTAACTTGCACTGCGTTCACTCCCTGCTCCCGCCCGCTCTCCCCCCTGGTGTCTCCCCAACTCAGAGCCTCCTTTTCCAATCATGTACCCCTCCTCCCTGTTCGCTCTTGGTCATTCCCCCCAGAATTCACCCGACGCCTAGTCTGAGATTTGGCTGGTCTTTCCTAGCGGAAGGTTCCCTCCCGCATCCCCAGCTGACACTCCCCACCGCCCGCGGGTCAGCATTTCCCTGGTATCCGCGCGATCCCCGCCCCGGGCCGGGGCAACAACCCACCCCGCCCAGCCACTCTGCTCGCAGGGTCTTGGTTCCGCAGGGGAAGGCAGAGGGTGGAGAGAGAGACCGGGGCGAGGACTGCGGCTGGACGGACACCAGGTTACGAGCAGACAGGGCGCGGAGTGAGGATCCAGAGAGGGCATCGGGGCGCGGGAGGGACGCCTGGACCGGCAAGGACCGGGCGCGCCGTGTGGATGGGGCCAGGGTCCGAAACGTGGGAAGGGTCTGGGAGCTCGGGCCGGGGTTCGAGGCCGGGCGGAGTGGGCGGGATGAGGTCTCTGGCAGGGCGGGGTGGGAAGGGCGGCGGCGAAGAGGACCGAGAGTGGGACACCAGACGGGGCGATGGGGGCCGGAGCCGGGGAAGCCAGAGACTGAGCTCGAAACGCGAACTCCGACAGCGAGCCGGGACTGGGGTCCGCCGGGGGCTAAGGTCTGAATTCGAGGTCCCGCCGCGGCCGGGGCCAGCGGAGGGAAAAGTTGGCCCTGTTCTAGCTGGAGAAGGGGAAGCAGGCAGGCCGGGAACGCGGGCCGGGGGCGCGGCGGGCACTGACCCGAAGTAGGCGGCGGCGGCGGCGGCGGGCAGCGCCAGCAGGCAGAGCGAGGCCAGGGCCAGCGCGGGCTGGGGGCGCATGGTGCCGGCGGCACGGCGCCCTGTCGCATCTCCTCGCGCCGCTCAGCGCTCGCAGAGCCGCCACCAGCCGCCCGTGGGGCTTTAAAGCCGGGCGGGGCGGAGCGGAGCCGGGGTGGGGGAGGGAGCGGCCCTGGCGGCACCCCCCCCCCGGGCGGTGAGCCCCCCGCCCCATTGGCCCCGCCGGCCTCGCCCCGCCCCGTCGCGGGTGGAGCAGCCGCCCAGAGCCCGCCCCCGCCCCGCCCCGCCCCCGTCTCCGCTTCTCACCCTCCCCAGGTGAGAGCTCACCTGATGCGGCGCCCGCCCGGGGCGCGCCGGCGCAGCGTGAAGGTCCCCGGGCCTGGAGAGGCGGGGATGGGGGTCCGAGGCTGAGCCCAGCGAGTCTCCGCATTTCCCGGCGGGGTGGAGGGACGCGCAAGATCCTCTCCCCGGAGGTACGGGGGTGGGGGCAGCAGAAGGAGGGAGGTTCCTGGAGTGTGGGGAGAGGCCGTGTCGTGTTGTCCGCTCTCCTGCGCAGCGGGTGTGGGTCCCTCTGCCCAGCCCTGGGACTCCGAGGGCAGGGCCGGGTCCTAACGCGGAGCCGCTCTTCCGGAACGGGAGATCCACGTCTAATGAATGACTGGGGGGGACCCTGCTGTCCAGCAAAAGGAATCCTGGAGGGGTATCCCTTAGAGCAGAGGAGGGGGAAAGGTCCCTCTTTCTAAACGAGAGACTGTCAAGGGCAAGGTGCACAGCGCGGGCCTCAGTGGGCGTTTTGACAAAGTGCTTCTGATGTTCACTGAACAAAAATCCAGATTCTTTGCGGGGGGCGGGGGGGGGGGAGCGCTGCAGGAGGAGCGCGCATGGGAATGGGAAGGCCGGAGAGGAACCTGTTTTCCAAAGTGTGTGGATGCCAGACCTCTGTCAGGCAAGATGGGGATCTCCAGTACTGGGCCACAAAGCTCTGTCTAGCTTGTCCTTTTTACAAAGTTTAACCCCAATTCCTGCAGCGAAGGTGCCGTGATCAAGGCACCGGGTGACACCAGTCTATGAGAGAGACATACAACAAATGACTCAAGCAAGATTTTAGAAGGTTTTGAGTCTTGAGCACTGGGTCAATTCAAAGAAAACAAAATAGAACTTGCACTGAATGTCAAGATCTGCATGCAAAGTTTCCAAAATCTCAGCCGTGCTTGTAGAACATCAGGTGACAGTGACCTTGGCTTTGCGGTGGGCACCAATGTGGAGGGGGGGGTGTCTGGGAGGCTTGTGGGGAGATGGCGGCTTCCACCTTAGGCAGGATTAGCAGAGGAAGCCCCTGCCACAGCGAGCCTCTCTGAGCTCAGTTTCCCTGCTGAGCGGAGTGATTAGATGATCAATGATCTTTAACAACTCTGCCAGCCCCCTCAGTTCTCATGGTCCCGGTTAGGTGCACAGCCCAGGGTGGCGAGCTGGGACCTAGTGTCAAATCATGGAAATCGTGAGCCCTGGATATGAAATGGGGATGCTGATGACTATCTCACAGGATTTTTGTGCAGAGAAGAGTGACGACAAATGCCTAGCAGGGGCCAGTGGGCTGTTACAAAGTTGTAGGTGTATGTTTGCGTGTGTGTGTGTGTGTGTGTGAGATGGAGCATGTGTCTGAGCTTGGCAGGGGACACTGAGCACGCATTTTGTCAGTGTGACCCTTTCCACCTCTGCAGCCCTGCACAGAGACCACGGACGGGTTGTAAGCTGGCAACAAGACGTATTTCCTGAGCACCGGGCAGGACCAGGGGTATGCTGGTGTTTTACATGCTTTCGGGGCGTGGATGGGTGTTGATTTGTATCACTTCCCAGTTTCTGTGCTGTAAATATTCCCACCATGGCTGATCTCAAGACGACAATGTGGCATCATCCCCGATCTCCTGAGTTAGGAAGAGATTTGCTCCATCGGTTCTGCAAGCCAGTCAGAGCAGACGCCAGCGTACCACTTTTGAGACCTTGAACCAGGCTCAATGAGGTTTGGGGGGGGCGGGCAAGCTAAACCAGTGTGAGTCAGGGAAGAGGAAGAGTCCCCAGCAGGCCCCACCACACTCGATGGGCACCGGAGTGCGGGCAGGTGAAGAGCAAGCAGAGCCACCAGCCCCTCCTGTCCTCATGCCCGTGGCACACGCCGTCATACACCAGCACGCACAAGCAAGCATGTGCCTGGAGGAGGTGGGGGGCGAGTGGGGAACATATGCTCCCCAAGTGACACATTCTCAACATTTCATAAAAGTTGCACGTGGATACCGGTCGGTTAAGGCTGTGTGACGCAGGGCTTGGAGGAAAACCACCAAGATGGGAGGGAGAGGTCAGTGGCTAGATAGTGTGATACACACGGAAACTATGCAAATGGCTGTTCTTGAGTCCTCACCAGCCAGTGGCATGGACTCCACCCTTGCCTCCTTCCTCCTGGTGTTAGAACTGTGTGGGTCTCTGGGGGTGGCTCCTGGCTTGCCCACGAAGGCATCAGAGTTCTGCTTCTGCCTCCCCCCTTCTCCGATGCCAGGGCTTCAAAGAATTGCCCAGGTGGTCCCTCCTACCTCTGATTACAATTCCAGCAGCAGCTTCCGTGAACCGCGTGTGTGTGTGTGTGTGTGTGTGCGTGTGTGTGTGTGTGTGTGTGTGTGCGCGCGCGCATGCGCCCCCGCAAGGCATGGCACGTGGTGTCACTGAAACCTCCCGCCGAGAGGTCAGGGCAATCATGATCCCCATTGCAGATGAGGAAACTGGAGGCTCAGAGAGGTTAAGTAGCTGGTGAGGGTGACCCAGCTGGAAGTGGTGGACACAGGAGTGGAGCCCAGGCCCAGCGGCACTGTCACGCTGGTGGTGGCTCACGGCTGGCTGTGGCTGGCTGGGGACTGCCCGGGCACAGCCTGACGCACACTGGCCTTTGCATAATTCATCCTTGCGGAACCTCAGGTCCCTCCTCAGGGGCTCCTGCCTGGAGTGGGAGGCGGTGGTGAGAGCACACCATCTCCACAGTTGCAGGGCTGTGGAATCCCCAAGGAAGGACATGAGAGGGGCCCGCAGGACTCAGAGCCTTGTGCCACAGGCGGTTTGTTGCTCCCACACCCTGTGAGCCTGACTTCTCTCCGTGTGTCCGGGGGCGGGCATAGTAGTCGGTGCTCAGGAAATACGTCTTGTTGCCAGCTTACAACCCGTCCATGGTCTCTGTGCAGGGCTGCAGAGGTGGAAAGGGTCACACGGACAAAATGTGTGCTCACAGTGTCCCCTCCCAAGCTCAGACACATGCTCCATCTCACACACACACACACACACACACACACACACACACACACACGCAAACACACACTTACAACTTTGACACTCTACAACACGAGTCCAGGCATTCAGGGACACACAGACTCCCCCACACCTCCCCCGCGGATGTCTAAATTCCTAGGCAGACCCACAGCTGCTCCTGGACCCACAGGTTCACACAGGTATGCAGGAGAAGCATTCTTAGACAGCCACATGCAGCTACCTGTCTCCATGAACCAGCCCAAGGCAGCCACGCTCAGGGATAGAGTCCTCCCCTCCCCCTGCGTGTGAGCGCGCGCACACACACACACAGACACACACGCACAGTTTGGAGGGCGCAAGCATGTGCTCAATGGTCTGCAAAGGCTGCATCAAATCCAGTGCCCGGGTCTCTCCAGACCTCCCTCCTCCCCCTGCAGCCCGTCCACAGACCAGGCTGCCCTGTCTGATTCGAACCCTCAGGGAGCATCCAGCTTTGGCCCCAGGTCTCCCAGGACTCCAAGCCCCAGCTCAACCCAGGCCCCAGGCAGAGCCCGGCAATCACAAAACCCCTAATCCCCCAAGCTCACCACCAGGCCATGAGCAGGTGGAAATGAGGAATTCTAGGCTGGCTATCTATCTCCTTCTGATCGCCCTCCAGGCTGCACAGGAAATGGACTCGACCTGACCGGAAGTGGGGCAGGCGATGGCCCAGCAGTGGTGAGGGAAGGCACTCGAGCCCGGGCTGGTCTGAGGCGAGGCTGCTCAGGAGAGCTGGTCCTGGGGAGGCTGGCCTGTCCCTCTGCCTGTCCTGCCCACCTCCTTGTGACCCAGCCTTCTCTGCTGGGGCCTTATGACGACTACTGCTGTGCTGACCACTCCCATCCATCCTACCTCTGCACATTGGAACGGGACTTGACCCTCGCGTGCGTGATTTGACTCGGGGGCACTGTGTGATAGCTTGCCGGGCGTCAATCACTGTTGATTCACATACAGCCCCAACGTCCGGACAGCTGAGCAACTTCTTCAATGTCGTAGAACTCACTGGCACTTGATGGTTGGGGATTTGATGTTTCCGGAACATCGGACTGAGATGGGACTGAAACTTGGTGGGGAGCTTGGACTACCAAATCCCACGCACAGGAGACTCGGGGCTGTGTGTGAAAAGAACAACAACAACAAAAAGATGGTGGAGAGAGACACCAAAATGTTAAAAAAGAAAAAAAAATTAGTGGGTGCCTTGGAGGTTGAAAGTCTGGGTAGAAAATGTTTTTATCCCCTTTGTATTTTCCAGATTTTCTACTGTAAGCATGCTTAAAATTTATAACAAAAATTCCTTTCAAGGGGGAGGAGACAAATACCCAAGAATACTATCTAATGATAGGACTTTAAACATTGTCAGGAAAGATATTTGGGAGGGGGAGAGGGAAGCATTCTGGATATCCTTCTATGGCACCCTTCCATCCACGTTTCTGGAGGAAGTGCCCCTGTTCTCTCTTGCGGAGCCCACTCCAGAGATGGCAGATCTCCCCCACCCATGGCTATTCCAGTTCAAGGTCTTCTTGCCTCGGTTCTTTTCTCCCTTCCTCACCTGAGTAAAGGCTGAATAAAGGCCTCCCTTGTCCCCTGCCCTCATGAGGCTCCTCTCCAGCCCTTGACACAGCGGCATCTTTGAACTTGGCCAAGGAAGACCGAATGCAGAGGGATGCCCCTTAGCACCCCTCCACCCGGCCACGCTTCCCTTGCCAAGGCCAGCAGGTTTCCCGCTGGGGGGCACCACCCCTCCTGGAAGCCTTGCCTGCCTTGACTGACCACCGTTGGCTCTGCTCGCTCACCACTTTGGACCTCGAGACTTGATTGGCACAACTTAATTTTATGCTAGCGATTATGTTAATGCACACTGTCTTTGAGTTCGGGGCATGTTAGGTACCCCGGCTATGTGTAGATTGCAGATTTCTCTCAAGGCCCAAGACCTTGACCCCTGCTTTTTTATATATACTGGGCTTCAGCCCACAGAAATCATTAAATATTTGAATTAATGAATAAATAAACACTGGACCGTGGATAGGCCGAAACTGACATACTGATGGCTACAAACTCTGCCCTTGATTTTGTAATCTTCGTGAAAGACAAGACGTTCAGCCCTCTCTACCAGCATGGTTAGCGCTGGACGGAGTGCTCTGATCAGTCCGGTTCTGTCTAGGGATCATGGATAGGTTTGTAGGTAGATGGGTAGGTAGGTAGTTAGATAGATAATAATCTGGATGGACGATCCCAATTTGAACAGCCTGCTCCATCGTCCGCACACGTAACTCATAAATGTTAGGTGACATACATGTCCAGACTCACCATCAATATACCCGCCCCCTGCGTCCCCACTTCCAGGAACATTCGAGTACAGCAAGATGACGGGCCATGCAGCTCTGGGCAGCATCCATTCTGTCTTTGACTACTGTGAATCCTGCACAGGGCTTTCCCGGGGCAAAGCACTAAGGAGAGACTCTACTTTGGGATGTCTTACTGCAAAAAGGTGTTCCATGCAAGGCACAGCTACTAATACAACTCAAAGAAGGAAAAAAGAAGGAAGGAAGAAAGGAAGGAGGAAGGCAAAACACAAACAAAAACAACTTTCTTAGCAAATAGAAATGAAGAACAATCCAGAATGTACCACAAATAACATTCTAAAGATTTGACTCTGAACAGTGGTAGGCTCAACATCTTCTTTGTAGTTGGTTTTCATCTGAGCACATTCTTGCTCTCTGGAAGGGGAGAGTGAGGGGAAAGGAGTCCCGTCTTGAAGTTCAGAATGCTGTCCCCTGCAGTTGTAGGAAAAACCATCAGAGCCGGCTTCCTCCAGGCCACAGTTTCACAACTACAGGTACAAATAAGCTTGCAGGGGGTGCTTGTTAGCAGAGTCCTCACCAGTAGACCAGCTGGACCGCAGGATGTCTCCCTAAATTCAGCGCAGGATTCCATTGTTCCAGCCCGAGGTCGTTCTTTAAACTGGGGAGAGACTCAAACCTTGACTTATATCTGGGAAACAGTAAGCTCAGACTTAATTCCTCAAAGAGAAAAAGGTGACTAACTCCATTTTACTGCAGAATTTGCATGCCATCTAAAGCGTGATTATATAACGTGCAATGTAACAAACTTCAATAGAACTTCTGGTATTAAGCCCTAGGAATAAGTGATGATTACTTGTCCTTAAAGAGCAGGCAGTTTGTTGGGAAAGATGCATAAATAAACACATAGAGTATTTTGACATTTCTCTATAAGTGTAAGCTAATTATTTAGCACTTACTATGTGCCAAGCATCGTTCTAAGTCCTATAGGAATATTACCTCATGTAATCCTCATGACATTTTACAGATGAAGAAACTGAGGCACAGTCAGGTTAAGCAGCTGGCCAACTAGTAAGCTTAGATCTGGTATTAGAACCTAGGGAGCTGGTCCCTGAGGCTATGTGTTTCATCACGGTGCTGCAGTAAACAGTAGAAAGTCCCAAATGAGAGGGAAACTGGCGAGAGGACAATCCACACATCGTTCCAGGGGAGGGGTGACTGGGACACTACCAGGGGGCAGCAGTATTTGAGCTGGATCTTGTAGTTTTTTCAGTCCATCTTCCTGCACTTTACCAAACAGACACAGTCCGTACTAATTTGCCACGTAAATGTTTGAGAAGGAGTCACGTTTTACCAGTGGTTGTCCTTATAATTCTAAGGGATGACCTTCCAGAACATTCCTTTGCTGTACTGAGTCCACCTTTGGAGTCAGAAGTAGGTTGAAAGGGTACCGGGGACTTGAGAATAGGAAATGTCTTTGAGACTTGATGAACCTTGCCACCTGTATTACCGACTCTGGAATCTCATTTTCACACAGATCCCTCCCCCACCCCCCAGCTTCAAAGTCAAGGTCTTTCTGGGCTTAACACCTGGGATGCGCCTACTGTTTTCCTGGCCCGCAGGACATTCAGTGTCTAGTATGACCTGGCTGTAATACCACCTGTCTTCAATAGGGGTCGCTGATTACTGAAAGGATGAGACACCTGCCCGCAGTTGAACGGAGAGAACCCTGGGTCCTAACTTAACCTTTCTCTGTGAACTCATTTCCTCGTGCATAAAATGGATATAACACTCGCTGTCTTCCTCACAGAACAGTGGCGAGAAACGTGAGGATGAATGTGGACACCTTCCAGTGTGATTCAGAAGAGGCAGCTCCTGTCCAGATGATTTCAAAAAAACCAGTCATTCCATAATTACCTTTCGAGCATCCCTCATCTTACCGGGTGCCATATGGAATCCAGAAATTATCTCTATCTTTGTATCAAAGGACTGAATAGAAGTTTTAAAGCAAACTAACACCGAATGGGGGCAGGGAAGAATTCTCCCCGAAGAGCAGTAAAAGCAGCAGCCCCGGTCCTGGGAACACGATGAGGCGTAAGCGGTAGGACATCTACCTCAGCCTCTGGCTGGAAATCTTTCCTACCCAATAACTCATCTCTTCCTCACATAACCCAGTTTGCACATGGGGAAACTGAGGCACGGAACAGGGAAGTGGCCTGCCCAAGAAGGAACGTGGATTCCAAGAACCTCCCAGCCAGCTAATTCCAGAACATGGGGTGGGAAGGGGGATAATGGAAAGGCAAGTGACCTGAGCAGGCCGGGCGGGACGGAGAAGGGAAGACCTTCGGGTCCGGACACCCTGGCCAGGCGGACGGAGCGGAGGGCGGCAGCGGCGGCCAGCCTTCTGCAGGAGCGCCCCCTGCTGGTCACCGGTGCTGCTGCTCAGAGCAGCCGCGGGTGGAGGAGGCTGTTCTCTAGAGGACCGGAGACCACCCCCTCTCCCCGGGCTAGAACGGGAAGGGCCCGGGGGGCGTCCCAACCTCTTCACTTTGCACATGGCAAACGCGAAGCTCAGAGGAGGAAGTGACTGTTCAAAGGCTCTCACCAAGCCAGCGGGATGCGGGTCTCTCAGTCGACCTGCTTCGCAGTGCAGAGCCCTCCATCTCCCCTCCCCTCCTACCCCGCATTCCTGAGCCCAGAGGGCCCCTTGCTCCCCGGCCTGCGCCCAGCCAGCCCTCATTCCTCCCCTCCTCTCCAGTCCCGCCCCACCCCACAAGCCCCTCCCCTCTGAGAACCTTCCGCCCTGCAGCTCCAGAGGTCCCCCAGCTCCGAAGCCCTATCGCCTCCAGGGGCTGCGAGTTCAAATGGCTTTCAATTTGGGGACGTGGTTTTGTCAGCCTCCTGGCACGATCTTGGGGGCCAGAGATGAGGCTTCTTTCTTTGGGATTCTCCACTCACCCATTCAGCCCTTCCCCACCCAGAGGTGCCTGGTACAGGGCCGAACTCAGAGTGGGTGATGAATATAGGCGCGTGTCCTTTTCTTCTTCTCGCTGCAAAGCAGCCCAGCAGTGTCTTTGGCCCTAACAGCCAAGATGTCTATGGGGCTTTCTTTCCTAGCCTGTGGCCTTGGGCAAGTCACTTTAAGCCTCTCAGAGCCTGCGTTTCCTGACAGCGAAGTAGGAATAAAGCTATTCGTTTGGGCTGGTTGTGAGGCTTGAATGAGCAAATGTGTAAAATGTGCCTGAACATAGTAGGTGCTCAATAATTGGCAAGGTTGATTAGTCAGATTTCCAAGGAGCCTTAGGCTGGTCTCCCTGGCCTCATCCGTATTTGGTACCCTCATTCTTGGATGTGAACCTGCCAGATGCAATCCTCCCCACCCCTGGCCTCCGTTTGCTAGCAACAGCAGCGTCCTGAAAGGGCCACCCAGTGAGTGTGGAAGGGACCTAGGAAAGGAAGGGCCCTGCTGTTAGAAGACTGGAAGGGCTGAACAATGGGGGGGGGGGGGATCAAGCCACAGAGAATGTGACTTTCAGGTACCTGGGTCTGCCTCCCTCGCTCCCCTTTCCCCCTCTAAATCACCACCTCTAAAATTTAAAAATAAATACATAAGTAAATAAATAAATCTTAAAAAAAAATCTGTAATGTGAAAAAAAGAAAAGCCAACTCCTGTTCTGTATCTTTCTTTGTATTTATCCACTGGGCTCCTGACTCTTCTCTCCCTCCTTCCCTCCCCTCCCTCATCCCCAATTATAAGGTTGCGCTCCAGCAAGGAGAGCAGAAGCCTGAATCTTCAGCCAGATTCTGAGAGGAAACAGCAGGACTGGAGGTACAGGGAAGAGTTTGCTTCCTGCTGTCCCTCTGATGACTGTTGGGGCAGAAAATGCACAAGGGTTCTCCACTTCTGGGCTATGGCCTGGAGTTGCCCCGACAACTGCTCACTCCCTAGCGTGCAGGTCTCCAGGAAGATGAGTGTGCCCACGGAAAAAGCTGGCAGGGCACTGCCCACCCACACAGCCCCTCTGAGTGATTTAGAAACAGATACGTCCTCCTCCAGAAAATGTCAAAAAATGGTCTGAGCAGATATGCTTGTGATGCCAATGGTGCATTCCTATGTGGGCTTCCCTTTCACAGTATCCAACCTGTGCCGCTGTGCATGGCAGCACCAAAGGCATACACCAGTTTGCTCCTCTGCCCCATGAGTGGGAAACTGAGTCTTGCTGACCGTAAGCTAGCCCACCAAACCTTCTTGCGTACCCAGCCTCAGCCCTTTGGAAGAGTCATCTCTCCCTCCCGGGCTCCAGAGTTCACATCTCAGGTCCAGCTCTTATTAGGACTGTGACCTCAGCTAGGTCTCACAGCCTTCCTGGGCCACGAGTCCCTTAGCTGGGAAGTGAGAACCATGCCAGCTCTGACATGGGACTTAAGTGATGAAGAGCTGGGGAGATAGACGCAGTGCTTCACAATCAGGGCATGATGCCACCGAGTTCCCCACATCGCCCCCCCATCCCCGTATTCTCCCATTTATACCCCAAACTCTGCCCCAGGAGCCTCGGCATGTGGCTACCTGGGTAGCTTCTAGCTCCAGCCCCGTCACTGCAGGTGGAGTCTGATCGTCCTTAAGCCCCTCAAGTAAATGACACATAAAACACTTGCAAGAGTCTTGTACTGAGTTCTTCCTGAAGTGAAGGATTATTTTACAAACTGAAATCCTCACCCCTGGATTTCTTTCTTCACGCGCCTGGCTTTTTATTTATTCCAGAGAATTGCTGAGCAGGACACCTGTGCGCTAGGACACTGTCAGCTGGTGGCTTCCAAGCAGGACCTCAGCCTTCAGCCCTGGGCAGGGCTCACCAGCCCGGCTTGCCACTGTGGCTTTCATTCTATCAACGGATTGCCCCCAACATGTTGAGCCTTGGCTGTGGGTCAGGCAACTGTGCTCATTCATTTCACTGTCTTATTTATTCCTGCCAATTTCCTCAGAAATTGACATTACAGCGATCACCTGGATTGTTTTTAATCATTGCCATTTACAGTATCACACACTTTTCTTCTGCTTCTCAATGCAATAAAACACAGAGGGTGTACTTGTTTCTTGGCCCTTAAAGCTCCATTTCACATATAAATGCAAAGAACAATCTCAGACTTCCTTCTGGGTACATCCCTAGAAACCAAACTCTGAAGATCAAAAAAACACCATCAGTTCTGAGCAATGCAGCTCATGTCCCTGGGGCCGGGGCTCTCCCTAGGAGCCCCAGTTGGAATTCCAATGGCCCAGTTCCCGCCACACCTTCTTGTGCTTCTCCCCTGGGAAAAGGGATAAGGGTTTAATATCTAAATATTTAAGGGGAATTTCAGGATCTGGGGTAAGGTGTTATTAATTGCCCTTACTCCACACCCCCCCACCCCTCTGCACCCATTGTCAACCTCTCTACAGCTGCTGTTCCTAGAAGTCCCAGCAGGTGTCACTGTGCCCCTGACCATCCTCACAGGTCCCTCCTCTGGGTCTGCGCACAACACACCTTTGAAGCCTGGGGGCCTAGCAGAGGTGGAAACTCATCTCTAAGGGGTCCCACAGGAAGAGTCCTGTCCCAAAGAGAAGGGTCACATCTCTGCTGCACTCTCTCCCGGGGCCATTTTAGGGAAGGACTGTGGTCCAGGGACGGTCCAACCTTATGGTCAAGGGGCTAGGTATAGAGTGGAGAGTGAAGGGGGAAGAGAGGACCTAGACCCTCCTCCCTTTCTTCCATCAGTCTCTTCTTACATTGCATCAGGAGAGTGTCCTCCCCAACCCACTCTCCCTCAATCCACCTAACCCCCAGGCCTGAGCTTTGGGGATAAATCTTGGTGACGGCTGAGGGCCCCTCAGGGTTAGGGTAGACTGATGAAGAACCAGAAGGCACAAAGGGGACTATAAATCAGGGAGGGCTTCCTGGAGGAAATGAATGTGGACTTAAGAGATTAACTCAGGGCCCTGCCTCACAAGAAGAACAAGGACGAAGGGGAGCCAACCTGGGGACTCAGTACTATCTGGGGGAGGAATGCTGAGAGGTGGGTCCATGGATGGCTGTTTTGGGGGAAGTTTCTGGAGTCTGGTGGGCTTCTAGGGACTCTCTCCCCACAAGTCAGGGAAGCTGGAGACACAGATTAAGTGTGTGTGAGTGTGTGTGTGTGTGTGTGTGTGTGTGTGTGTGTGTGTGTAGAGTAGGGAGAGAGCCTTGGGAGGGGCTGGCAAGGGATATGAGAGAATAACAGGATTCCGAGTGAGAGGGGAGAGGGAGACCTTCCTTCCAGGTTAAACTCGGGCTGTCTGATGGGGGAGGAGAGGGAGGGGGAGGGTCGGGGAGGAGGGGCTAAACCCGAGCCCAGCCTTAGGTCCGGGGCTGAGCCTGCCAGGCGTGGTTGCTTCCTTGAGCCCTTGGCCTTTCTGGGGCTGAAAAGTCGGTGACAAGCTAGAGAGCTGGGCTTTTGCACAAAAGGTGTGTCGAGCCTCCTGTTGTGAAGCCCAAGGAGACCTCAGAGGGGCCTGGCAGAACTCACCAGCTCCCTCCCGGCCAGTCCGTCCACCGTCCACCCCCTGCGGTCTTCCCCAGAGCCCCTCCGCCAGTGCCAGTCCCCGGCCACCCCTCCCCCTCCCCCCTCTGAGAGCTGGCCACCTGGCCCTGTCGGTTATCACCTCATGGAGATTTGGCCCTTCTGGAAGCGAGCCTTGACACCTGGCGTGGGGCCTGGCCCAGATGGGGACAGGAAAGACTTGAGAACTAGTAACTACACACGCACTGCGGCAGGGAGCATGTGCAAAACGGAAGCGGGAGGAAAAGCAAGGGTCTCCGGCAGGAGCCCGGGACGGACAGTGTCGTCTCGTGGGCAGTCTCACCTCCTCCCTCCTCAGGGGTCCCCGGCCTCCCGGAGCCCACCACGTGCGGAAACCACCGCAGGGCGCACGGGGAGGCGGGGCGGGAGATTTCCGAGAAGGCGCAGTGATGGGTCCGTCTTGTCCAGAGCCAGCCTCCGCCGAGCCGTGTGACACACGCCGCCCTGCCTCACGCCCCGGGGCCTGGCCCAGGTCAGCCAGCCTGGGAAAGCCGGCGGCCAGCTCGGAGGAGCCGCCAGCGCCGGCCCGCACGTGCCCACGGGAGCCCGCCGCCCAGCGGGGAAGCTGAGGCCAGTCGGCTGGCGGCTGCTTCCCAGCACAGACTCAGACACCTCCTCGCTCGGCGCTGGCAATGCTCCTGGGACTAGAACCCAGGCCCCGGTGGCATGCCAGAGGATCAGGAGAAATGTGCGCTCTCTCTCATTTGACCGCTACACGAAGCAACAGAAATCACAGCCTGTTTCTGGTTGGGGCAGAAACACGGGGGTGGAATGAGCACTTACACACCGGGGAGGTCACACGGGGTGGAATCAAATCCATCGAGGCCCCAGCCCAGCTTCCACACACAGGGGTGGCGGGTGCCAGAGCCCGGCTTACTGCCAGCCCGGGCACTGAGTGCACTGTCCCCCCCCACACACACACACCTACGGGGGCTGATGGCTCTCGATGGATGGACGGCCAGCGCCTGGGACACTGGGGTCCTGGTGTTGCCAACAGCCCTCACCTCCTGTTTCCTCCGCGGTCCTGTGGTGGGCTTCCAGTAAAAATAGATGCAGCCACCCCCTGGGCGGCTAGGACACCGTCCCCTGGGCGGTTAGGGCACACACGGCCTTGGGATCCCTGCGGATCCCTCATGGGGCCTGAGACAAGGGCCAGGGGTCCAGAGGGCAGGTGGGGGACTTGTTGACTCCCCAGTCTACCCACCTAAGTCCCCCGTTGAGGCTTCTTCGATGTCGAGATGCCCCAAGTCCCCATGGGCCACCCAGAGCCGACAGAGTACTCCTCCGTTGCATTCCCCTGGCCTCCCGCCCCTGCAGGCCCCTGCCAGCTTCCTGGCGCCCCTGGCTGGTGAGTTTCACCCCAGAGGTGGCTGTGGCCTTTTGGTGGCCAGGACCACCGCCTTCTCCAAGCCCTTTTCCACTGCTCTGCAGCCCAATCTCGCTCATCCATAACCCCCAGTAGCGGGGGCAGGGCTGGGGGCGAGAGGGGCTCTCTCCAGGCAGTGGCAGGGGGCGGGGGCCAGGGGCTCCCCTAACTGCAGAGGCTAGCCTTACACACCCAGCAACACATGTCCCGCTTTATGGCCGGGGCTTTCTCTCGGTGCTTAAAGGCAACTGTGAAAAGAGCAGGGCTGATTCTGGCTGCCTAGCCGTCTCCTGGCAACAGGCCTAGCAGGAGGTCTTTCTTTCCCCCCCACCCCACCTCCCTTCTCTCCTCCACCACCCCCCTTTTTCCTTTCCCCCCTGTGTCTTGTGTTGTGTATCATTAAAACTTCCCTCCCAGCCACTTCGCAGCCAACAACCAGGCCCTTCTGGGGCAGCTCAGCCAGCCGGGCCTGGGGGTGGGGGCTCCGAGGGGTCAAGCCCCCAGAGACGAGGCTTTGTGCTCTGGAACCAAGGCTTAAACTCAGTTTGGCAACCTTCGGCACGTTCACGGGGGGCAGCCACTAGAACCAGCCCTCCCTCGCCCCACACGCCCCTCTTCCTTCTCTCCCCCCTCCTCCGCTTCAGCTCCCAGGCTCTTCTGTTAGTGCCCTGCCAATAGTGCCACTGGGCACTGCCTGGCCTTGCTAGGGCCTCACAGGGCCGGACACCAGCAACCCCTCACCGAGCAGGACAAGCCTGCGCTGGAGGCTGGGATGGCCCCAGCCAGAGGCCGGCAGCCAGCTCTGGCCCAGCGTCCTGGTCTGCCCAGAAAGGAGCAGGAACACAAGGGGTCGTGGGCACGGGGGGCCTGGGGAGGCAGATCATTCACTGTGAGTGTCAGGACTAGGACTCCTCATTTGGCCACTCTAATCTAGAGGGACACGGAGACCCAGAGAGTGTAAGTGCTTTGCCTGAGAACACACAGGCAGCCGGAGGGAAAGGTGGGGCGGGAACCCCGGTTTCTGCTCTCCCTGTGCTGTGGCTCTTTATGCTTCTTACACTGGGGACACAGGTGGCCCTCTGAGGCCAGGGCACCTTCCCAGCTCTGACTTGCCTACCCCAAAGCTCTCTGCCTCCTCCACGCAAAAGGCTTCTGTCCGGCCGGGACTGGAGGGGAGACCCGGGACCTTCTTCCCCAGCCCCTCTGGACCAGGAGGAGACAGCTGAGTTTCCTCCTCCGCCCCTCCCCCAATCACACAAGTGTCTGTGTCACAGAGGCCTGGTTCTGAGCCACCCTGTCATCTAACACATTCACAAGGCCGGATGGGCGGCCCCACGTTTCCTATCTGATACCTCAAGGTAGGAACGATGCTGGGCGTGCATCTCAGCTCCTGGCCAGTGTGGCTCCAACTCCGAGGCTCCTCCACTCCTGCCAGCTCCAGCCCGGCTCACCCTCAGGGCCCCCGGCCGACCAGCAGGTGCAGGCCACCGAGAAGATGTCCTGACCGCACAGGCTGGCACGGGGATCCGGTGGGCGATTCCATGCCACGTTCGCCCCACAGCACCCGATCCACTACTTTCTGAACACTTGCCTTTAAATTGATTTGCTTTGGGGCGCCTGGGTGGCTCAGTGGGTTAAAGCCTCTGCCTTCTGCTCAGGTCATGATCTCAGGGTCCTGGGATCGAGCCCCGCATCGGGCTCTCTGCTCGGCAGGGAGCCTGCTTTCCCCCTCTCCCTCTGCCTACTTGTGATCTCTCTTTCTGTCGAATAAATAAATAAAATCTTTAAAATAAATAA
>CM052891.1:15088766-15123318 GCA_028534135.1 Potos flavus | reverse complement strand
TCTCCCGCCCTCTTCTCTCTGTATCTCTGTCTCTCGGTTTCTCTCCCTCTCTCTCCGTTCTTCACTCTGTTTCTCCCTGTTCCCCCCTTCCCTCCTCTCTTTCATCTCTCCCCCACCCCACCCCTCCAGCCGAGCACCCGGCTAGGAACGCGGCAGGAGCCATGACAAGCCCAGGCGGCGCTCCCGACCCTTGGTGCCCCGGGGCCAGTTCCCCGAGCTCCCCGCGCCTGCAGCAGCCGTGCGGGGAGAGGGCTCTCAGGATGGGCAGGGGCAGCAGGTTCGAGCTGTGGGCACGGGTGGCCCAGATCAAAGGCCAGGAATGTCTGGCCCCTGGCCCGGACTTCCTCTGGCCGTGCCCCCCACCTGGTGGAGAGACGGCCCCGCCATTCCAGGCCTCCGAGGGACTTGGGGGCGGCTCCTTTGCTGCTTCCACCCCCCCCCGTCCCCTGAGCAGCGGCCCTTGTCCCCCGTCACTGGCCTTGCATTCTTCGCCCCAGGCCCAGGGCTGCTCCAGGGTCCAGGCTGCCTCTGGGGCTGTGGGTGGCCCCGGAGAGGGGCTTGGGAAGCAGGTCGCCCAGGTGACAGGGGGCAAGTCCCCCAAGAGTGGCCTCCATCTCAGCACCACTCAGGGCTGAGACCTAATTCTTGGACTCTGGAGAGGGAGAGCTCAGAAAGACCCCAGGGGGCTGTGGCCGGACTTTTTTCCTATGGTGGGGGGTGGGGGTGTTAGATACATTTGGCTTCCACACAGGGAAAGGACCGGTTATCACCAAACCCCAGGTGGGAGCTCAGGCAGAGACCGGGGGAGGGTTCCCCTGGCCGGCATCGCGGTCTTCTGAGGACCCCAGCTGCTCCCTGCTGGGGCTGCTGCCTTTCACTGGCCCCAAACGGTTCATCCCTAAGATCTAAATGGGACTGCGGGCGCTGCTTCTGACCCGCGCTGGAGGCCGGGCCTGAACCCTTCGAGGAGGAGAAAGTGACCTGGCTCCGCGAGCAGGAAATGCAACTGGCCGCTGGTGTCAGTTGCAGGAAATGCAAAGGCAGCAGGAGGTCCCGATACCGATCTGATCCCTGACAAAAGACTCAAATGACACTCAGCTCCGTCCCCCGGCGCCGCCCGCAGCCAGACCTTCGAGCCTCCGCGGACCCTTCTGCGCGCCTCTCGGACACCCGGGAAGCGACCTCCCGCGGCCGGGGTCGAGTGGCCGGCAGGCTCGCCGGCTCCGGAGGCAGGAGGCTGGGAGGGGTTGTATTTCCCAACCCCCTCCGAGACCCTCAGATCCTGTCTTGCCCGAGCGAGGCTTCTGGAAACATCCGTGTGCTTTCTACTCTCGATTTCTCACGCGCCCAAGTCCAAAGGGGTCAGGGTCCCCCGAGAGAAAAAGAGCCACCCATCAATGCCCACGCCAACCCGGCACCACGTGAACGCCGCCCCCGCCAAAGCCCCAGCTTCTTCAACCTGGCTGGCGGGGGGCGGCGGGGGCGGTGGGGGTAGGGCGCCGCGGCGGTCCCGGGCCAGCAGAGGGTCCAACGTGCCGGCCCCCCCCTCCAAGTTCCCACTGTGTCCGGGGCGCGGCTTTGCCCAAGTTTGCTGGGCGATGCCCTTCCCCGAGCCCGACTCGTGGGCCGGGCGGGAGGGGCGCGTGATTGACAGGCTGAACTACAGACTCATCTCTTACCTTAGGCCGCGGGCGCTGATTGGCTGCTCGCTGACATCCTCAAACCCGGCTGCTCCGCGCTGGGCTCGGGAGGGGGGCGGCTGCGGGTGGAGGTGCGCTTCTGACAAGCCCGAAAGTCATTTCCAATCTCAAGTGGACTTTGTTCCAACTATTGGGGGCGTCGCTCCCCCTCTTCATGGTCGCGGGCAAACTTCCTCCTCGGCGCCGCTTCTAATGGAGCCCCACCTGCTCGGGCTGCTCCTCGGCCTCCTGCTCTGTGGCACCAGGGTCCTCGCCGGCTACCCAATTTGGTGGTAAGACTCGCCTCTTGTCTGCCCGCGGCCCGATTTCTCCGCCGAGTCCCGGGGAGGTGGGGGGCGCCGGCCGGGGGTGGGCTGCGGTTTCTTTCTCCTTGCCTCCCTCCAGCCCCCCACTCGCCCACCCCTCCTGGATTTTCTGCTGGTGTCGCCTTCAGAATCCAACTCCTGGCTTTTCTGATAATCACCATTTTCCCTGCTACTCGCTGCAGAGGCTGGAGGACTTTTCCCGGCTCCGATGGTCTCTGATTCTTAAATCCTCACCCTCCACCCGACCTCATCTGGGGGCCCTGAAGACCCTCCATTTGCTTGCAGTTGGGTTTCTGGAAATCCAGCGCTGTCCCTGGGGCCCAGCCACTCCTCTTCTCCATTTTGGGGTCTTCATGGGCTAAATCATCCTGTTCCTTCATTGCCACCCCGATCTCTGCCGGCGCCTCCATCAAGAGATTTCCCCCACAATAACCCCCTTTTGCCTTCATGTTTCAGACCCTGATGGCTTCAGGGATCCCTGGGGCAGGGGAGCAGGCAGGGGGGTGGATTTCATCAGATTCTCCCCACTCTGCTCTAGATTAATCTTGAGCCTCAGAAGTGAATATGGTATTTGCTGATCCGAGATGCCATTGAATTCGGATTTTATTCATTTCTTGTTTGTCCATCCTGGCAAAAGGGGGGCTCTTTGAAGATGTAGTTGTCTGGGAGGGGGTGGGTTTGTTCTTTGACCAAAAGCCCAATTCTCCATGTCAAATTCGTTCCTTTTGGAAAACCGAGGACCGAGGAGAAAGGGAGAGAGGGAAAGGAGAATTCTGTCCCCGAGAAATGCGGATACAAAAGACATTTTTAGTAAATAAGGCTGGGAAACCAGGCGCGGTATTTGGGGGGGGCTGCGCCTCTGGGGGGGGCTGATGGAGGAATAAACAGCCCTTTGGGAGCCCCAGTTCCAGGGAGTCCCCTTGTTTTCCAAGCAGCCCCACCGCCCCCCGGCAGGTCCCAGAGGCCAGAGGGGAAAGACACACTGAAACCAGTTTTCTAAATTATACCCCGCCTGTCCTCAGTCTCCAGCCCCCTGCATTCCGGAAAACTTTAATTAAAGAATCTTACCCTCCTGGACGGAGGAGAGCCTCGGCCCGGGGGGTGGGGGGGCGGGGGGGGTGAGAGGTGAGGAGGAAGAATTTGGGATCCGAGAGTAAGAAGAGGGCCTGTGGCCCCTGAGGTTAAAGTCAGAGGGGAAGGCCACCAGGGCACAGTGCCCCCTGTGCGCATCCCCCTCTCCCTGACTTGCCACCCCCTCCCCAGCCCCAGCTAGGGGGAGCAGAGCCGGCACGATTCCGGGGCCACACCCTGAGTCTGCCTCCAGTTGCTGGGAGGGCCGGGATGGGGGCAGGAGCAGGGCATGGCCAAGGGTCTGTGTGCAGAGGGTGCTGAGAGTTGCTCCCGGGACACACACCCAAGGGAAAGTCTTTCTTCTGCCCAGCCCTTCATTCCCGCGGCTTTGGGCTGGCCTGGGGCCTCCGGTACATAAAGAAGTCGGAGGGGTGGCTGGCGCAGCCAGGGATTCCATCAAGGTCGGGGCTCTGCCTGTTGGGGGAAGACCGCTGCCTAAACCCATCCCGCCTTTCCAGCCCTTTCTGACCCTCTTTGCCTCCCTGGGCCAAGGCCATGCTGTTCTTTGCCTTCATGGGGACTGGTGGGGGGAGGGTATGGAGAGAAGGCTTGGAGCCCCACGGGCTGCAGGGGTGAGGAAGAGGCTGAGTCCCCTACCCTGTTAACTGGAGGAGGGCACTTCCTGGGGCAGTGCCTATGGGGAAGGGTTGTGGGGAGGAGGGAGTCTGGTGTGTAATCGTGTGTTGGGAGCATCTAGATAGCAAGATGTTGGAAAAACCTGGAAAGCCAGGTCATCTTCCCTAACGTAATGTTGGACACAGGGCTTGTTTGGGGGGGGCTGGGGAGGCAGTGATACTGCTTTGTCTGAGTAGAGGAGAGGGGTGTGCATGCATGTGTGTGTCTGTGTGTGTGTTTTCTAGGGCTGTGATCGTAAGAGGTATCAACTGAGCGTGTCTCTGTGTGTGGAGGAGTCCATGCCCGCACCTGGGCCACCATGGATGTGAACTCATGTGAGATGGGGGATCCGTGGCCATGACCGGGTGTGCTGCACCTCTATTCACAAGTGTCAGCAAGTGGCTGATTCTAGGATGTGTGTGCGCGTGTGTGTGTGCGCGTGCGTGTGAGACAGAGGAGGTCTAGAAGTGTCTATATGCACGTACAGGTCAGCCCCCGTGTCTGCTTGTGACACTAGACATGACTGTGTTCATGACCGGGCATGTGAATGTTGTGTGTGTGTATGTGTGTGCGTGCGCGTGTGTGCGTGCGTGTGCGCGCATGCCTTCATGACGGTGTCAGGGGAAAGCCCCACAGCTGTCTTTGTGCATGGATATCAGTGCTCATGGCCATGACCTGATTGTGCTTGGAAGGAGGAGTAGGAGGCTGTGTCTGGGTCCGCCTGGGACCCTGTCCTCAAGTGCCTGTGACCGGTGGGGCCCCGGGCTTGTGGATCTGTTTGCAGACCTGTGACTTACGGGTATGAGTGACCTCCCGAGCTCGGGTGCTTGGTGGGCGGCTGTGGTCCTGGAGGGGCAGTCCGGCAGGAGACAAAGGTCTGACCAGGAAGCTGCAAGGGGCCCCACTGACCCAGGGGCCCAGGCTGGGCAGGGTCGGCACAGGGTACAGAGCCCTTCTCGGCACGGGCTCATCCGGTCTGCCTGAGGACGGCGGGCAGCAGCCCTCCCCTCTGGCCGTTTGTCTTTGAGCTGGGAACTGGGGTGGAGGGGAAGTCACCTCCTTAGAGCTGGGACCGGGCCTGGGACAGGGACCGCAGTGGACAGGCCTCAGATTCCTGTTCCCACTCTGCCTCCAGGGCAGCCCGTCCGATTCCTGTTCTTTCAGCGTCTGAGCCCAGCACAGGCTGCCCTCTTAAGCCCACCCAGCTCACCATTCGTCAGGAGGAGTTTACAGGGCAAATGGTTTAGCTAGGATTTCTGTCCCCGCCACCCCTCAAGAAGGCCCCTCCAGCCCCCAGGGGCCCGTGCCACTCGCGCCCCAGCCCCGAGAGAAGGCAGACCGGAAAGTAGAGCCATCGGGGCATCGGACAGAGGCTCGTGGAAGGCAGAGATGTGCTCCAGGCCTTCCCAGCCAGGTAGGGGTAGAGCGGGGACAGGAAGCGGTGACAGCCGCACTGATTTCTAGAATTCTTCTTGTCAGTCCCAGTTAGCGCCTGCTGGAGGAACTTGTCTTTCTTCTCCTTCTTGGGGGAAAAATGAACTGCCTTATTCGGGCCCATCCTAGGGCCTGCTACATTCCAGAGACGAGGCCCTGATGGAAGGGGCCTCCGCTGGGGGTCGGGAGCCCACCCTGCCTCTGCGCGACCCACCCACCTGGGCCGCCGTTTCCTCTCGTGCTCAAGCTTCACCAGCCCTTCCTGCCCCACAGCTTGGGGGAAGGTGCGCTGCAGAAAAGTCAAGGGCAGTGAGCTGGGAAATAAGACACCTGAGCTCTCTTTCCACCATCCTGGGACCCATTCATCCTACTCGGGCGGCTGCCCCAAGCCCTGCCTCAGTTTCCCTGTCAGATGTCCTGCTGCTTCCCCCACCCGCTCCCACCTCCACCCGCCTTTCAGAGGCTGTGAACATGTTCAGTCAAACCCCGTGGGGGTCAGTGGGCTGGGCCCAAGGAGGCACCTGGAGACTGCGGGGGAGGAAGGCCCCAGGCCAGGTGTTAACACTTGTAACAGGCAGGAATTACAGCTGGCTGGGGCTGGGGCTGGGGCTGGCGAGGAGCTGAGCTGGCTGGAGGCTGTTGATCCCACAGACAGACAGACAGACAGATGGGCAGATCGGATGGCCAGGCCTGAACCGGGTGGTCTCCCTTCCAGAGCAGGCCTTTCCCTGGGGGGATCTGGGGGGTGGTGGTGGAAATTAATCCAGGTCTCTTGGAAGTGAGTTAACCACCCTCCTGCCCACCCCACCCCCACTGTGGGCGTGGCTTGCTGTCCAAGGGGGAGGAAAATGGGTGGTGGATCAGTTTGTATTCTTCTGATGGGACCACGTTTGGTTTAAAGCAAAAACAAAATCATATTCTTGAAAGAATCATATTCTTGAAAGAACCTGCTTTAGCATAGGGGAAAAGGCAAGGGGGAAAGGGGCAGCGGTCAGGGAAAGTTCTCGCAGAATCTCAGAGCATTTTTCAACAGCTCTGGGGCCAGGAGGTGAGCGACCGGTGGAGTCTGGGCTCTCAGCATCACCCCCACCCCAGGGATCTTGAGGGTCCCGGGTCTGCGACAGCTGCCTAGTGGGAAGAGCTTTTGGAGGTGGGGCGGGGGTGGGGTCAGAAGAGTTAGGAGCTGGCCTGTGGCGCCAGGTTCTTTAGTGGACACTCTCCCTCCCTGAAGCTTTCCCAGTCACAGACCCAGCCAGCCGCCGCACTCTGGCCTCTGGGTGCGTGCTCACTAACTGATGAAGGTGGAGAAACTGAGGCAGATAGTGGGGGAGCGGGGGGAGGCTAGGTGGAAATCCCCGAAGAGTAGACTCAGCCAAGCAAGCGTCTCTAATCCGCCTCACTGCAGAACTGAATGTTAAAAAGACCCGAGTGGTACTTGGACAGATGAAGGATTGAGAAGACCGTGCGGGCAGCTGAGAAGATGATCTGGACCCGAGATGGGGGAAGGGAGCTCTGACCTTAGGGTTTTCTCGGGACTTTGCGTAGGTCTGGGCAGGACACAGGAGCTTGAGGTCAGGGCGGGAGAGGAGAGATTTCTCGGAGGAGGATGGGCTAACAGACTCTCCCAGGGGGAGAGGGGAGAAAGGAAGACCTTCCTGGCTTCAGAATGTGGTGAGCCCAGAAGTGGCGGAGGACCTGGTCTTCTAGCCTTTTCCACCCACCCTGCTGGGAGCCGTGGAATCCTTCTCAAGCCCCCAGGGAGGGAAAGACGTTCTCTACCTCTGGCCCTGGTTCGGAGAGGAGGTATGCCTCGCCCCTCCCTCAAAGGTTACAGCCAAGGACGTTCCTTCCGTCTATGCATTATGTAATCGTGAGTGCCAGGAGATGGGTAGAGCGGAGTGGGGAGACTCGGGTCTGAGATCTGGGGTCACTGCCCACTGGCTGGGCGACCTAGGATGAGTTCCTTTTCTTCTCTGTGCTTCAAGTCCCTGCCTTCTTCTGGGATTCCTTTTCCTTGACTCCCCTGAGGGATCCCTCCTGCCCCTTGGAGTTCCCAGGGCTGTGACAGGGACTGATACAGTGCTGCGAAGGGGCAGCCCCAATATCACTCTCCTCCCTCCCCACCCATTCGGCCGAAGGGTTGAACCCTGGGGCAGCCTAGCCCCTGACTTCCGCAGCCCCGCCTGCGCTCAGTCCCAGAGCTGGCTGCCCACTGCTGCCCGCCAGCCCGCGTGTGCCCCCTGACCACACTGCCCCCAAACCCAGCAGCCGGGCTCACACTCACATCTGGCTCCTTCACGTATTCCCTGGGTGACCTAGGGCAAGTTAACCTGAGAATCAGTTTCCTCGTTTCTAAAATGAGAATAGCAATTGCTTCTGCCTCATAGGGTTGTAGAGAAGGTTCAATGAGTGAATGTCTATAATGCTCCTAGAACAATGCCTGGCTTACAGAAAGTACTAGGTGAATGTGGCTACTCATACCTCCTGTCTGCAAGCTATTTGACCCCTTTAAGTCCTAGATCCAAACTTGCCTCTTCCAAGAAGCCCTCCTGAGTTGGCCTCACCTGACCCTGCTTTCTTATCTTTGGAGGTCAGCTTGCCCCATTATCCTTGGCACTGGTGACCATGAGCCTGTAGCTTTATTCTTTTTTTCTTTTATTTATTTATTTTTTTAGTAATTGCTACACCCAACACGGGGCTTGAACTCATATCCCCGAGATCAAGAGTCCAACACTCACTCTTCCTACTGAGTCAGCCAGGTGCCCTGACTGTAGTTTTATTCTTAACTTGATGGAGTTAGGCCAGGAGAACCTACCCTCAGCTCTCTGCTTGCCCAGGAAGGGTAGGGAGAGAGGGCACTGGAGCCTCCCCTGGCCCTCCTCCCACCCCACAGTTTGTGGGGCTCTTGCGGCCACTGCCATTTCCAGCTGGGACCTGGAGCCACCTGGGGCTGGGCCAGGGAGGGATGGGGGAGGCAGGCGCAGAGGGGGAGTGGCACTGGGGCCGCCTGGACCAGCCCGAGCACAGAAGTCGCTCCTCCAGGAGCCGAAAGATGATTCAGAAGGTGATTTATAGACGGAAGGCAGAAAGCTTGGCTCCTGGCAGAGGCCTGCTGCTTAATTACATTCTTGGGGGGGGAGGTATGAGTGGTGAGACAGGAGGGGATCGACTTTTACCCCCTCCCCCTCCAGGCCTGTCCCCATAGCTGCCCACGCTCCAAGCAGGGTCCCTCTTTCTCCTCCTGCCAGGGAAGGCATTCCCTCTTCTTGATGAGAGACTAGGCCGGGAGAGCAGGAAGAGCTTCTGGGGCTGGAGGAGGTGGAGAAAAAGGGAAGAGGCCAGAGTTCCATCTCCTGAAACGACTCCGGGGGAGTCTGGCATACAGATGGGGCTGGGATATAGGACAGTCTGGGGAGGAGGATCGGTTCCTCTCTTCCCTGCTTCTGGGCAGGTGAATCGACAACCCACCTGGGGGAGAAGGGTTTCTAGAATCTTCTTGAAGGTGCCAACTCCACACTTTCCCTCCAGTGGCCTATCCTACTGCTGCTTCTGGATCCTTCCTTCAAGTATGTTCCTTTTATGTTCGGTTCTCAGTGCACCACGGACGGGCTGGGGACTAGGGACCAGGTTCTGTGCTTGGAGGTTGAAACCCAGTCCTTTAGTGCCAGACAACCTGTGTTATGTGGGCGCAAGGGCTGCCTTAGATCCAGATGGTTCTCCAGGGGCAGGGGCAGGCTTGTATCAGAGGGAGAGGAACTTCCCTAGCCTCCCGTTAAACCAACGTCTCCGAGCGTTCCCATAATTCACCTGCTAAAGCTACGAAGTCCCTTTGGCACCGTTGATAAGCAACCCCCACTGGGTTCGGCTACCTGCTGTGGTGACATCTGGATGTCCCCTCTGTGAATGCTGCCCCATGGGGCAACCCGACATCTCTCATCTGCTGCTCGGTTCCCATGTAATCTCATCGCGGCTTTGAAACCCAAAGCCCCGCCACTAATTCTGGAGGCTAGAAAGGTGTGCGGCGGGCAGGAGGGAGGGCGGCCTCGGCCCACAGAGTCTATTTATCTGTTTGCAGCTTGGCGTGCACAGCCGGGAGGAGTTGGCAGGGGTCAGGATGGGGACACTAGACAGCTCTCTGGTTCCCCCCGAGGCGGGCCTTCTCAAGATGGCCTCATTATGTGTGTGGAGTGAAT
The DNA here is from genome assembly GCA_028534135.1 of Potos flavus. Lineage (NCBI taxonomy): Eukaryota > Metazoa > Chordata > Mammalia > Carnivora > Procyonidae > Potos > Potos flavus. The sequence goes on along the minus strand of CM052891.1, from coordinate 15,113,940 downwards.
TCCAGAAATGTCAGGCACACCCATACATCCAGGGGAAGGACGGAGACGCAGAGGTGCGCTGGGAGACGAGAGGGGGCAGTGTGGGGCGGCGGGAGGTTTCTGGTCAAGGCGCTAGGGGTCCTGAGCCCTGGCTCTGCCCCTAGTTGGGGTGTGACATTAGGCCAGTCCCTTAACTGTTCTGGCAAGCGGCCGGCCTTGACTTCCAGCTGTGAGATTTCAATCCCGGATTCTGGCCACCCAGTGATTTGGACTAGCTGCCCCGTGGGGGGAGGGGGCGGCAGGTCACGGAGAGCTGCCCTCGGGGCAGGGTGGGGAGTGCTGGCCACAAAGCTTTGTCCTCAAACAGATGTGAGGTCAGGGATGAGTCTCACCGCTTCCCAGGCCTCGGTTTTGTCATCTGCACCGTGGGTGATGCTAATAAGGCCATCCCTGGCGCTGCCCACCTGCAGGGCCGACCGGAGCTTCGGAGGCAGTCATCTTGATGAGGCCCGTTAAGAAGCGTCATGCTCTTTCCAGAGAAGTTGGCGTCGTTGCTGGTCCTACCAGAAAAGAGGAGTGAGAGTCGGTTCCTGGTCAGAGGGTGCCGAGCATGGACCCCGCAGGACCCTCTGGGCCCCTGAGCTGAAGGAGGTGGTATTTTCCGCAGAGGAGGAAGGAACGGGCTGATAGGGGCGTCATGCGGCTCTTGGAGAGCGCCCGAGGGAGGGGCAGAGGCGGAGGCCAAGTGGCCCCAGGACATGTGCACGGCCACGGCGCACAGCACGCAGCCTGGGAGCCCTCCCGAGAGGGACCTCTAGAGACCAGAGGCCTGACCTGCGCTCAGCCAGGCATGGAGCAGGATGTCTAAGGAGGGACACACAAGGGTGGCGATGTGGGTGGAGGTAGAGGTAAGGGTAGAGGGCGGGGAGCTGGGAGGGGCTTTCCTGAGGCCTGTGGTCATCAGAAAATCCGAATTGCCTGTACAAGGACTTGCAAACTGGCAGACCATTCCCTCAAGCTAGGCTGGAAAACCAGGGAGGACTGGGTATGCGCGCGTGTGTGTGTGTGCGTGTGCACACATGTGTTGGGGCGGTAAGGGGGATGGGAGCAACAAGACCAAGCACCCAGTCTGCTGAGAGGGTCCTTGTGTGAAACCCGCTCCTGGGCACAGGGTCCCACTTATCTGCCAGAGCCAGCGGGGCCAGCGAGATAGACCAGTCTGTCCTCGCAGGGCCATTGGGAATGCAAATATGGACTGTGGCAGTGCGCGACCAAGCATCCTGCCTCCTGTCCAGCTCCTCACCACTTATTTTCCTAACTGGGATTTCTGAGGACCTCTCCCTTGCTCTAAAGCCTCCCGTGGCTCCCCACTTCTTGTCTGGCACCGAGGCTCCCTAGGATTTGGCCTCTACCCACCTGCTCAGTAGTACTTTCATAAACCCCCAGGCACTTCCCAATTCCTCTGTGCCTGTCCACGGAAACCCTTGCCACCTCCTCTCTCCCTTCCCCACACTCAACTGTTGAAATTCCACTTTGCCTTGGACCCAGACCAAAACACTCCTCCTTTGGGAAGCCCACCTAGATTTCCAAACCCATGCCTCTCTTCCTCTCCTCCACGGGCAGACATGCCATACGTTCTCACTGCCTTCCACCACGGACTTTGGGTGTCTTATTTTCCTCCTGGACTATAGATGCTCCCCCAGGGGAGAACCAGAGTTTTAGTCCCTTGTAACTCTCCTCTGTATCCTGCCCCCAGTGCCCAGCATAGAGCAGGGGTCAGTAAACAAACATACAACGCTGTGCTGTATGTAACATGCTCTGTGGGGGCACAGGGACAAAAGACGTTTCTAAGAGTGCCAGTTGCACGCGTGTGTCGCTGTGGGGTCATGAGCAGACAGAATGGGCAGAACGGATCCAAACCCCACCCCACTCCCAGCGTCACCCAAGGCTCCAAGCACATTGCTTCTGCCGACTTTGAAAGGAGCCGGACCTGGGTCTCCTGGACCGGGGTCAGCCTGCCCGGCTCGGCTCGGTCTGCCTGCCGTCTGAGCCTCGTGCCCGGAGTCTCGGTTCCATCTCAGCTCCATTTGCAAACCTTTCCCGTCTCTATTCTATCCGCTACCCCCTCTCCTCGCCGTGCTCACCAGCCCTCACTATGCTTGGGAGCCTCAGTCTTTAGTTTTAAATTCCCGCTTAGTGGGACCTGTTTCCCCCCCGGGATTAGGTGAGTGTGTTAGTTGTACTGCTCCGTACACACACGTCGCGAGCTTCTGCACACGCCTCACCCCCTTCTGGCGACGAGGACTCGGGGCACACAGCCGGTACTCGGAAGCCCCATCCTGTTGGGCGCAAAGCTTTTTCTTTCCACCACCATTCAGGCTCAAAAGTGGACTTCTTATTTGGGCCAGAATGTACGTATTCACGTGCTACCTCATTCCCCAAAGGATGGCTCTGAGGCAAGATTACATGTGACCTTCAACTTGCAAGCTGCTGCTTTGGGTTTATTGATGCTACTTCTGAAACTCCGGGAGGTCCCTTATTTGGGGATACTTGCAAGTCCCTGGCGAACTTTCCATATGTCCTCAAGCTGGGCTCGTTGGAGGCTGGCAGTAGAGGCCACGTGGGGATTTTGTTGCCCCCTGGGACAGGTGCAGGGTGCTTGGGCAAATTGGTGTGTTCCCACCCGTGAAACGGGAAGGAAGTGGGCTAAGTGGCCTCTCGCATTACTTCCAGCCCCAAGTTTTATCCTTCTGTTTAGTCCCTTCTGCTCCTTCCCACCTGACCTCTATCAGACACGTGCCAGAGAGCAACCAACCAGACAGGAGCTTTCTCACCCAAACTGATTCTTGAGTTGGTGTATCTGAGACAGCTGATTTTTTTTTTTAAACCGGTTCTTTACAATTCAATATTCAGCTTTTTATTACTCCCTGGGGACGAGCATCTTTCCTTTTCAGATAAAGTATGTTCCCCTTTATGTCTTGGCTATTAGAAAACCCAGAGTCAAACTTGAAGTTCAATCCTGGCACCTCAATTGACCTTGGCTTGGCATATTTGTCTTCTCTTTTGCCTTGATCGTGATTTTCTGTTTTCATGTTATTATTTAATCCCATGTGTTTTGTATTATAAGCTCCTTGAGGGCAGGCACTGTCTTGCCCACTGCTGTATTCTCTGCGCCTGGCAAGTACAGAGTCAATACTCAATAAATATTTGTTGTCTTTGGAATAAATGTTGTTAGTCAAATCTGTTCTGGAAAGAGGCAAGGCACCCATAATTCTTTTTTTTTTTTCCCATCTTGCTCTATCAGGGAGTTGGGTTGCGAGAATTTCAATCAGTTTCTCTTTCTTTATCATCAGCTCCCCCTCCATCCCCAGTCTACTAAAGCCTTGTCTTCGGGTAAGCCACCATCTTTTCTCTTGTCCACGATCTGCTTCGTTCGAAACTTGACGTTGGTACACGATCTTCCTCTTGGGAAGCTCTCTTGTTTCCCGCCAATGATTGCGCTTTACCCTTTCCCTGGCTCCCTTTGTATTTGGTTCCTCCCACCTTCCCGTGAGCTGGAAGCCAGCCGGGGCTCTTTGCTGCCATCGTGCAGGTGACAGAATGCCCAGAGAGCACCCACCCTGTCTCTGCCGCTGGGAGGCTCCCACTGCCCAGCAGCCATTGTGAGCACTGGAAGGGAGAGCAGCCGGAGGCCAGGCCCAAGGTCATGTGGGCATGGGAGGAGCACCAGGGTCCCTCACGGCCAGCCAGGCCTCTCCCATTGGCAACACCTTGGGGGGGGGGGGCGCTGGCTTGCCTGGAAGGCACCAAGCCCCCAGCCATCAGTAGAGCTCCAAGGTAGGACAGAGAAGGGCGGCCCGCAGTGGAGGCCGGTGGGCCCCTCCCCCCACGTGCCTGCAGGACTTACTCAGCTCTGAGCACGTCCTCACCTCCTCTGCTTCTGCCCTGGAGCAGCATCTCTGGGGACCACCCCACTCAGCCCCTTGACTGTAGAGAAGAGAATGCCCGACCCCAGGCTGGGCGGTCCTCCGTCTTGACTGAAGCTTCTGCAGGGAGAGAGATTCTGGAGCCGACCTCAGCTGTGAGGAGGGACTCTGGGACGTCGGCATCGTCCTTGCAGCTACAGCGGCCCCATGAGACCAGCACCTTCATCCCTATTTTGTCCGTGAGAAAATCGAGGCTGCGGGAGCCTAAGGAACCGGGACGCGAGTGGGGGAGGCGGGCCCCAGCCGGCCGATACTTCGTGTGTGGTGTGTGCTGGGGAAACACGGCAGCACCTTAACTCGTCCCACCCGCCTGACGACCTCGGGACGCGGCTACTCCTGTTCTCCCCATTCTACAGTCGAGGAAACTGAGGCCCCGAGAGAGCCACGCCCTTGCCCCGGGCCCCACAGCTGACCAGCCCAGGAGCGGCCACCACGGCACAAAGCGCCCGCGGCCAGGCCCGCCAGGCCTTCCCGTGACACCGCAGCACACCCTCCAGTCAGGAAGTTCCTCCTTAGGGCTGACTGCAGTCTTTCCTGACTCAGTCCAGGAAAATCCAGGCACTGGAAATCCAGAGACTGTGGATTTCCAGTTCGCCTCCAGTTCAGGGCTACATTTCTCCCTGAGTCTTCCCTTCTCCAGAACCATCCTTCCCCGAGGACCCAGTCTCCTGCACACCTTCAACCACCTGGCTCTCCCCTTCTGATCTCTCTCCAGCTTCTCTACGTCCTTTTGCAAGTGCCGTGACCCACAGAACCGCCTTGAGACCAGGGAGGAGGGGTCCTGCCGGACCCTTCCATTTAGAGGGCTCCACTCTGTGGTCTTAAGGCCGTGCCCCTCCCCACAGGGCATGGGGTCTCGGGTCCAAGGGGTCGTACCCACCCAGAGCCCACATTCCCCAACCCCCAGCCTATGCTCTGGGTCCTCAAGGCCCTGGAGTTTCTTGCCCAAATGGCCGCGAGCCTGCTTCTAGACTGTACAGACCTCCGTCTGGGTTTTCTCCCGTCAGGGCGGCTGCGCTGCTGGTGTGGGTGCCCCTGGGCCCAAGCGGTAGTGAGGGGAGGCCATTCGCGGGGGCTGTGGGTAGAGCCTGGAGATTCCGTTGGGATGTCCGGGGTGGGAAGGGACAGGGCTGGGCAGACGGCAGGCTGGGGGCTGGCTCTCCCCATATCACTGTTCTTGTAAAAAAAAATTTTTTTTTATTTAAGTAATCGCTACACCCAACGTGGGGCTCGAACTCACAACCCCGAGATCAAGAGTCGCACGCTCTCCCACTGAGCCCGCAGGCACCCCGCCGCCCCCACCACCCTGATATCACTTTTCTAGCATAAGACTCTGTGGCAAACCCAGCCTTTTAGGTGGTGAAGGAGGATGAGAGAATGACTTTTTAACTTATTACTGAAGTCTACATACAAGGAGTGCGCACGGTCGAAGGGTCTAGCTCCTTGAGTGGAATGGGACGAAACCTGTTTAACAGTTTGTTGACCTGACCCGAAGTGTTTCCGCGTTGGGCAGTGGTAGGGGGACCTCCCTGTCCTCTCGCCCAGGCCCTGCGAGCGCCCCGGCCGGGCCCTTGGGCAGGAAACGGGGCTCCCCCACCCCGGGCCAGGCCGGCACAGAATCTGGAAGAAAACTTGCTTTCTCCCACTTTGCCGTGTCTTCCATTTCTCCCTTAGCAGGTTACCTGCCTTCCGTGTGGGCTGCACTCTAGCTCCTTCACGGGCTGGGGGGCTGGGGTCGCCTCACACCTTCACATCCCTGCCTGCTAAGCTGGACCGTTGTCTTCCCCAATCTCGGCCTCAGGGGCTTCCTTCCCGTGTGGTGGGATCTGTCGGTTTTCAGTGGCCCCATCAGAAGAGCAGGCAGCGCGGCCGCCCTGCTGTCGCCTGCTCCCCGGCGGGGCCCGTGGTGCCCCCGCGGGCCGGCCCTGCCCCAGCTCCCCACCCGAGCTCGTGCCCACTCCCACCTCCTCCCCGGGACCTACTTCTGCCTGCGTGGGGAACAGTGTGGGCTTGGGCAACAGCAGCCCTGGGCTCTAGACGGTTCTGCCATTAGTACCCAGATGGCCCGAAACTTTCCGAGGCTCCGTTTGCCCTGCAAGACGAGGGCCGCTATAAGGAGTAAAGGACATAACGCGTGTGCGACTTGCAGACGCTCTGCGTCCACACGTGTGGCTGTCCTTAACCTTGTTTCATTGTGTCGTTCTTCCACTACCTCCCGTCTCCAGGCCTCTGTGCGTTGGCCTTGCCTTCCCTTGGAATGACCTCTACGAACTTGCGTGTGGCCTTCGAGGCCCAGTTCTGGCATTTTCTCTGTGTAGTCTTCCCTGGGCACCGGCCCCAGCTCAGCCCTGTCTGGCGGGGGCGCTTTCAGGGATGAGACCGGGAGCCCCCTGCGGGCAGGACCAGCCCCTGGTCAGCTTCGTACTCACGTCTCCAAGCATAGCGGGGGCGGGGGGCGCACAGCGGGTCCTCTAAGATGAGTGGTGGGATAAAGGGACACTGCTGAGAGTCACGGGCCAGTCGCAGGCTCAGTCTTCTATCCCCGGCAGGATGCTCGTGGCCTCTGTCAAAGCCCTCCCGGGAAGACTGGCGCTTGTCCCATATCTTCTCAGTTAGCTTCTTAGTTAGCTCTTCCCGTGCGTCTGTCCAGCCTTCCCAACTAGAGAGCCAGCCCTCGGAGAGCAGGATTCCCCTTACGTGTCCTCATCTCTCCAGTGAGCCTTACACATCGCCCTGAATGATGCAGGAGTGCAGCCGGTCATTGCCTTGATGGCTTGCCTGGTGAACCAGGCTCCTTCCCAAGCAAGCTCACATCCAGGCTCAGCTGGCTCCCTCTCTCTGCGACGGTGTTTTCCCTCACTGCGGGGTGCCTCACGGGGCCGGCTCTGAGCTTCTAAGTCTCTGTGCCGAAAGGCAGCCTAGTGTTCCAGAAAGAGGGGTCAGATCTGCTGTGGTGTGAATCTCAGATGTGCTGTTTCGTAGCTCCGGAACTTTGAGTAGTTTCTTAAAAATCTCTGAATCTCAGTTGGTTCATCTGTAAAATGGGGGTAAAAGTCCTGATCTCAGGACAGTTTTTTTTAGAGATTTTGTTTATTTATTTGAGAGAGAGAGAGAGAGAGCCTGCACACAGGAGGAGGGGCAGAGGGAGAGGGAGAAACAGACTCCCCGCTGAGCAGGGAGCCCAGTGCGGGGCTGGATCCCAGGACCCCGGGTTATCATGACCTGAGCGGAAGCTTAACCAACTGACCCACCCAGGCGCTCCTTGAGGATGAAATGAAGCAACACACAAAGACTGAGTTCAAGGTGAATACTGAATAAATCAAGCATGTCCCGAAGGTCGTTCCAGTGTAGCAAGGGTTATACAAATATCCCAGGCCAGGATTTGTATAATGAAAAGATCTGAATTCCTTCCAAAACTGAAAAGGCCACACTCAGGGAAAACCATATGCTTTATGGTGTTTGATCCCAACTAATTAACCTGTTTGAAGAAAGAAGTGGGGTGATGGGCACACGGTAGAAGTCTGTGACTCAGTGGACCCAACGCAACGTGGACTCTGGCCTGACCCTGTGTCCTATTCAGCCAAAATACTCACAAAGGCCTCCAGCTCTTGGGAAGGGAAGGATAAATCGAATGTGGAAGCTGTCTGTTTTTACTGGGCTTCCAAGGACTGGTCTGTGTAGCTTTAATAGGGCCCTAGTTAATGGCTTACTTAGATGCTCGCCCTTTCCGTGTCTCTCAATCTCTCGCAAATAATCTAAATAAAATAATAGTTTTCCCAGTTAAGAATGCCTGGACGATCTATATTTCATTTTGCTTATTTTTTAACCATTATAAAAATGCTGCTATGCTGCATGCGGTCTTTGCTCCGTCTACCTTCTATTTCTAAATTTCAAACCATGTCGTTGGATGTTACTGGAGCTCTTTTATTTCCACAGCCGTGTAATAGCCTGTCGTGTGAATGCACACTTGCCGATGCCAGCTCCTGCCGATGGACGAGCGTCTCGGCGTGCACACGGGGGAACGGGAGCTCGTGGGGGTGCCTGTTGCCGGATGCGCGAATGTTCCCCTTTGCAGGTTGACACCAAGCTTTTCAAAGTTAGGCTGTGCCCATTCCACTCTCATCTTTACTCTACATTTTCACTGATGCTTGGAATCAACGGACTTCGTCTTTGTCGATCTGGCAGCTGCAAAATGGGATCTGTGGTCTTCATGGGCAGCGATCGGGCCGTTTTTAAGGTCCCAGAGCCGGGCGAAGTGGAGCCAGGGTGGGGACCCAGGCGTTCACGTCGACACAGAAGACGTGCATTTGGGAGAACATATGGCCCATGGCCGGTGTGTCTGGTGGAAATCCCCCACTTTGGCTTCCGGTCCTTCACGCTCCTCATGTTCTCTGCCGAAGGGCCGGGGGGCATCACTGGCATTTGGTGACGGGGGCAAATCGGCTGATGGAGCCTTCTCTTCTCTGCCTCACCTCTTCAGCTGCACCACCTCTCCTCCTTCCTGCTCCTCAAAAGCACCCTCCTGGGCTGTGGAAGCCCTGCCCGCTTTCCAGAAACAATGCCACTCCTGCCAGGGGGTCCCACCCCGGCAGCGCCCACCAGCCCAAGGGTACTGCCTGAGTGACAGCAGGAACATCTAGGTGCCACTTCAGGGAAGACCTAAATCTTGATCCAAATTCTTCCTTCTGGAAGAAAAGCTGTGAGTTCCTCAGCACACCTCAAAAACCAGATGGGGCAGCCATGTCCTGCTGGGATCTCTGTCCTCACGGGCTCGGCCTTGCCCGTCCTTCCCTCCCCCGCCCCGCCGCCCGCTTCCTCGGGCCTTTAAAGATAAAGGGGTCTTAGGATCCCTTCCCCGACTGGACGACTCTTTCCCATCACCCCTTCCCCTGACCATAACCTTCCCAGGAGTTTTCAAAATCCAGCTCGGAGCTGTCACCTTCCCGGGCACCTTCCCAGCCTACCTGCCGCCTCGCTCCCAGCTCTCCTGCGCGCTCCGGGGCCAGAGCAGGACTTGGTCTGTGCGTGGACGCGCTTCTTACACCGGTCCCAAATAACCCTGCTGAGTAGGGCTTCTGGGGTCAATCAAGTTTGAGAAGTGCCACCTGCTACTTCGAGCCTCCTGGTGTTAATGGTGCTCATTAGCATATTTGCATTCATTAGCATATTAGGAACACCAGCCCTGCAGGGATGACCCTGGTCTTCATTTGTTTGGTCTGTGCTCCAGAAGTATTTAACTTGGTAGCCTTGTTCTCCCCCAATAACCACCATTACCTATTTGGAAAATGTGACCTAGAAGATTCTCCTGCTCCTTTCATAGGTCAGTGTGTCCTCTGGGTCTTATTCTCAGCAGTCAGGCTGGGATTCCTCGGACTTTTTATTTTTTATTTTATTTCATTTTTAAGTTTTCCATTTAGTTATTTTAGTAATCTCTACACCCAACGTGGGGCTCGAACTCCCAACCCCAAGATTAAGTGTCCCACGTTCTTCCGACTGAGCCAGCCAGGCTCCCCGTCCTCTGACTTTTAAAAATCATCTTTTGTGAACTAGTTCAGTCCCAAGTACCCATGCCAGAGGGGCTTGCATTGAACGAATGCACGCTTTCATGAATGAATGAATGAGTGAAGCCATCAGTCATTCGGTTGGTTACCCAGCTAGATCCCTTCTCCTGGAGAGCAGTTGAAAACGGCCTGGCCATCGTACCCTGGGGGAGCGTCAGGCCCTCTCCACGGTGGAATGAATCGCTATCGCGCATTAGGCGCCAGTGATTTTCTTCTTAGGCATCTGTCTCGCAGGGACCGTGTCTCACTCGCCTCTCCGTATTCCCGTAAGTGGGTACACAGTCCCTGGTTGCTGAATGGCGACTCTCCTCTGATTCCTTCCAGCGGGATCTAGAACACTATGGCCCTTCAGGCTCCCTATCCAAATGGCGGTGATGATCACAGTAACTTCCTTACAAGACTGCTGGGGGACTAAATGAGTTAATAATACGTGGGAAACGCATGAGACATGCCTGGCACGGAGAATGGGTTGGCCACGGGCTGGCTCAGTCGGAAGAACGTGGGACACTTAATCTTGGGGTTGGGAGTTCGAGCCCCACATTGGGTGTAGAGATTACTAAAATAAATAAATAGAAAACTTAAAAATGAAATAACTTGTAACCACAGCGACTGCCATTCCTTGTACCAGGGATGGTCACGAGAGCTTTACCTACATTGTCTCAGACTCCGCCCTCCAGTCTCTTCGAAGGAGCGGACAGTTACAGTTTTCTAATCAGGGAGAGGAGTCCTCCCAGACAGACCTGGAGACGGGGCAGCTCCTCGCCTCCTTTACAGTGACCCCACTGAGCGCCTGACCAACTTGTTTATCCTCTGTCCTTCCCCCAAAGATGGAAATCCATGGCACCGCATGGGGGGGGGATTCTAAGCGCACGGTGTGCCTAAGACAGAGTATAAGTGGGCGAGAACGAGTTCGTGGAGAGGCCCGGGGGTTGCCATCGCCTTCGTGGTAGACCCAGGAACGCAAAGCTCTTGAGGCAGGACTTTGAGAATGCACAGGAGGAAAATCACCTGTGAATCAGGAAGGCTACAGACCTGGCGGAGAGATCCTGAAAGTCGGTTGGTATCGCCGCCCATGGCTCTGTGCCCAGGGCCCTGTGTGTGCCCAGGAAATGTTTGCAGGCGGGACATCTGTGGTTGCTTTTATCCGGGCAGGTTATCCAGGTGAAAGACAGATGGTTCTAGGAGGGCATCAGGCTTGGGGAGCTATCCCGGCCTTCTGAGGTGAACATGCTAGAATCCCTTTCCCCATGCACCAGCTGGCCTCCGACCCTGTAGGCGGACTCCATTCTTCCCCACTTAGGAGGAGGACCCCAGGCGTCATGGGGTTGACTGTCCTCTTTCTCCACAGTAGCCAGGGCTTTATTCCAGCACCGTCGCTGGTCTGGCCGTACAGCAGAAGTGAGGTGTGGGGTCTCGGGGGAAGGGCTAACCTGGTGACGTGACTGTAGGAGGTTTAAGAGGCACATGCCACAGGCTATTTATCTTGGAGCGGAGAAGGTTGGGGGGCTGCATTCCAGGCAGGGGAGCAGTTACTCCGTCAGCACCTGAGGAGAGGCCACAGAGGCCAAAATGGCGGCTCAGAGGGATGGGGGCTGAGGTAAACGGAGGAGATTTCTCATCAAATGTCATGAGGCAAACGCACCCATGAGTGGGAGCAGCTGGTGAGGCTGGCAGAGAGACTGAGAGAAGCGGGGCTGCAAACTTTGCCGTCTGGAAAGACGAGGGAATTCCCAGGAATCTATGGACCGGTCTATCAAAACTTGACTAGTGTGAGAATCGGGTAAGGTGTTAAATTTGGATTTTTCTCTTCTCCATGATGGTACAGTGTGTTCTGTGAACAGAAGAAAACCAGAATTCTGTGAAGACATGGAAGAACCCCTCAGCACGGTTGGCTGAGTTCTTTGACTCCTCAGCCCCGTGGGATCCCAACAGAACTTCAAACTCGGGCTACGGAGCCAGAGGACGTGAATACAGGGTCTTCCTGTCTCTGGGCCGTCCTGCTCACGTCCCCTGTCCTGACACACGTGACCTACTCACTAGATCATACCCTTCTCCAGGTTAGGGGCCATGACAGTGTCCTGTGCCCAGCCGAGCGCAGAGCTCACAGTGGGTGCCGAATAAATGCATTCTGCTCGAATGAACTGGTTGTCCCCAGACGGTGGGGTCTAGACAACGGCAGCAGAATAGCGAGAGCAGAGCCTTTGGTCAAACCCTCCCTTCACTTACTGGTCCCCTGTCTGGGGCTCAGCTTCCTTATTTGTCAAGTGGAGACAATGCGTTTCTCTCAGGACTCTTAAGAGAATTAACCAAGACGCTGTGTGGGGAAAAGGCTTTGCATGCCGGAAGGTGGTGGAACACGTGTCATCTACCCTGAGCCCTGTTGGATGCCTCCTGGGGGGGGGTCCCGAATTCACACGGCCCGTCCCACACGCACATCCCTCCAGCCCCCAGACAGAGGTCCCCTCCCCATAGCGTGGGGTGCTTTGAAGTGTGAGTCTAGCCCTTTCTGGGACACAGACACATAGACCTCGAGCATGGAAGGTCCATGCCAACATTCAGAAGAGAAAAGATCAATAGACAGGGGTCCCCTGTAAATCCCGAGAGCGGCCCGAGTGGCAGGATCGACTCGAGTGTTTCCTTCCCCCCTCTTTCAGCTCCCTACAGACTCTGTCCCGAGAAAAGTCTCCCCTCACTGCCTTATTTGGCACGATTTCCTTGCGGTGTGACCCCCAGACAAGCGTGCTCGGCCTCTCTGAACCCACGTTGTCACCCGTCGAAGGGGGATCATTATAACCTCTGGCAAATGAAAAGGTATATTCTACATGGAGTGTCTTCCATGGCTCCTGGCACTAGCCGGGTTCCATAAACGTTAGCTGTTGTTATTTGTCACAATCTCCACTCGGAGAGCCCCGGTAAAGGGGTTCCCTCACTACCTCACTTACGGAATTCAGTAAATTCTTTCCTCATGACCTCGTCAGGCATTCTCTACCCCAGCAAATGCACCCTGCGTTCTTTTTCCACCACTGGGTGTGCACCGGGATAAGGCATTCCCCTTTACTTCATCTCGGAGTGTCCCCATGAGCTCAGGTTCCCGGGCTCAGTTTCCCCCGGCTCCCGTCTGTGGTGATTTGGGCCTTCTCAGGCTGACGTGATCCCCGCGGGAAGCTTAACTGGACGGAATACGCTTTGACATTTTCCCCTCAGGCCGAAGGCACAGTACACACACACACATCCTATTTGTAGAGACATTTTGTTTTGTTTTACTTTATGTGTTTGTTATTTGTGCGTGTATGTGTGTGAGTGTGGTGTGGGATTTCATCTTTTCTGCCTTACGCGTGTTTCTTCCTGGAAGAAAGTCCTACTTTTGTCACAAATATGACTAGAACACCAGGCTGGGAATACTGAAATTTCCCGTGGCGCCGGCGCTTCTGTGGGGATGGGCCTGGTCGGGTGGGATGGCAGGACGTAGGCCGTGAGCAGAGGCGACACAGTAGAACGTGAGGACAGACCCAGAGGAGGTGACTGAGACCTCCGCCCATGAACTTGTGGAGAAAAAGCATTTCCAGGGAGAGATGAGTGCGGAACTCGAAGGCCTAGATAAAATAAATATATATATATATATATGGCCGTGGGCACGAACCAAGGAAGGCGTGGACCCCGCTGGGAGAAGGCTTTGGGACCTTGAACCCCAAGAGTGCTTGTTGGTGTCGTGCACCTGTGCAGAGAAGGTTCGGCCGGCTCACACCATTCACACCACGGCAAGGCTGAGAAGAGTAAGTTGAGAATGAGGAAGAAGGGGAAGTGAGGGCCGGAAAAGCCAGAAGACGGAGGGATTGAAAGCTTGGAAGATGAAGCATTAGGCTGTAGGGGGAAGTGATTCCTCTTGAAATAGCCTTCTTGTCTTGTCTTTTCACAGCGTACGTTAGTGTGTGTTTTGTAAGGCAGATAAAATCCGAGTGTGGTGGCTGGCCGGCCAGTGGTTTAGACGTGTGTGTGTGTGTGTGTGTGTGTGTGTGTGTGTGAGAATGGAGGGGCACGCCCACACACTTTTGACTGATGTGCTGCTGCTGGGTCAAAAATGGTTTGTCTTCCTCGCCGTGAAGAGGAGATTTGTCGAGAGCCCGGGAGAGGGAGACGGAGGGAGGGCTCCTTGCCCCAGAGGAAGGTAGACAACGCCGGTGGCTGGAAAGCATGGATTAATTCTGGGAGTCACAGAGTGGGGCCCCTGAGGATGGAGAGCAGGGAGTGAGGGGGCACCCCCTCCCCCCACCATCCTGGGCAGGTTCGGAGCCTCGCCTGTGACCTAGGACGGTCTCTACCCTGCCTCTTGCCTTAGCATGGAAGACAGCCGTAGAGCCGTGGCTGGTAAATGCTTGTCCCCCGTCCTCTGAAAGGTGTGTCAGGGAGTGTCTGTGGGATGATCGAGGTACGTGAGGTCCTCGGGACCCCGGCCTTCCCCAGTGTGGGAGCGGGGCAGTCTGGGGGTGAGGCAGGGTGGGCAGGCGTCTGGGCCCCAGCAGGGGAGGAGCGTGGGGTTTCCGGGGGCAGGTCCCCGGCTCAGCTGGAAGTTCTTGCAAGACCAGGGGTGCGCCCCCCACTTCTCTGTGCTCCCAGCGCCCAGCACAGGGCTTGGCCCGGCATCCGTGTTTGTTGAGTGAAGATACACACTGAACCCGTGGCTTGCAGAGGAGCCCAGGGCTGTGAGGAGGACTTCCCGGCCAAGCGTCTCTCCCTTCCGTGGTCCCTCCTGGGCTTCTTCCTAGGAGCCAAACAAAGGATTTCTGGGTGGAAGAGCCAGTAGGGCCATCCCCTGCCCTCAGCTGGGCCTGCCGGTGGCCTGTGGGACCCATGTTGATGAGGAGACTGTCTGGGCTAGTCGGGGGGGGGCGCTCCGTGTGCCTGGGGGGAGCCAGACACCCTGCCCATCGTACAAAATTGAGCGAAGTAATTCATCCTCTCAAAAACTTGGTTTTAGCGGAGAGAGTCAGTGGACGATTCAGTGGGATGTGTTTAAGGCTCCCCCCGGGAATGTGTAAGAACTGGGAACTATCCAGAGGGAGCGGTTCAAACCGGACCGTTAAGAGGGGGGTTTAAAATCAAACCCTGGTGGATGACTAGGAGCCCCAAGTGAACAAGAGGGCCAGGCAGGCTCTGTCTTGTCTTTTACTGGGACCGGCCTGAAGGGTAAAGGAGTGCGCGAGCCCAGAAAAATCCTGGCCTGGGGAACCAGCAGACGCGGCTTCTCCGAACAAGCGGCCTCACCGTGTGGGGCCTTCATTTCCCCACCTGCAAAATGGGAGACTGTCCTCTGCCTTCCGTAACTCGGGGGCTGGAGGAGCAGAGAAGGGAAGTGTCCCCAGCTGAAAGGCGCTAACGATGCAAACATACTTTAGGAAAGGTTTAAATCAGAATTCTGGTTGGTGGAAGGGGAGGTGGAAGAAACAAATGGCCAAGATCCGGGAGTCACAGGTGTCTAGGCTGAACTTGTCTGCACGGCCCAGCTCCAAGGTGACCCGTCTGAAGACGGACTCCTGGCTTTCAGCCCCTCTCCCTCGGCGTTCCCGCCCCTGTGGTTTCCATGCTCACGCTGGGCCATTTCCGTGGTCACCTGCGGGGACGTCTGTCCTGCTCCAGGGTGGGGGCCTCTGAGGAGGGTGGAGGCCATGTCTTACGCACGCTAGGCACGTGATGCTCGTGTACTGAACCAAGTCTCCGCCCCCGAACCGGGGGCTTCGAGAAGGAACCGCACAGCGTAAGGGAGACAGAGGTCTGGCTGGGGTCACAGGGCCTTGACTGACCCCTGCACGGCCTCCAAGCGGTGGAGGAACCCTGGACAAGTCACCCTGCCTCTCTGGGTCTTAGTTTCCCCTGAGGGAGTGGACTAATGAATTAGGCCAAGACCCCGCCCAACGTTGACGGTCTATGGCCTGGTACCATGAGAGAATAATGGACATGGGCAGCTGTTTACAGAAAGCTTCTGAAGCCTTCCTCGGGTGTCTTATGCCCCTCCCCGCCCCCGCCAACTAGCCCGGGACCCGCAGGAGAAGTTCCTCGGGCAGACAGTTTCATTCAGCAGGACTTCGTTAAGCATCTACCTTGTATCGGGGAGTACCCCAGAGATACCTGGTCCCACCTTGTTTCTAGAACGCTTTGTGTCTCTCAGGTGGGAAAGACAGGACCCACTGAGGGAACTTTCAGACGGTCGCCCAAAGCTGGTAGGCAGGAGTGTTGCGACCCTAGGCTGGTCGTTTAATGTCTTTGGGCCTCCGTCGCCTCATCTGTGGAGAGCGTGGCAACCCTTTGCCTGTCTGAGAGTGGAGGCTGGGCTGCAGCTTCCAACTGCGAGGGCGCAGGACCCCACCGAACAAGGATGAGGTCACTTGGGCTCAGCCATGAGCCCTGAGCTGCTCGGCAAAGGCAGCGGACCCGGGAGCAGTCACAGGTCCCCTGTGAGCATCGGCCTGTGGTCTTGGTGCCTCTTGGGAGACCCTCGGGGAGTCTGAGGGGCGAGGCCCTGGGCCTGGACCCCCTCTCACTGCTCAGGCACCTGGGCTCAGGCACTTCTGTGCCCCACGGTGAGTTTTCCTGGGCCAATCCCCGCCTGAAGGAGGGTACCCTCAGCTCACTGTCCTTTCGGGGTGCTGACGGGGGGCACAGCCCCACGGAGACCCGGGCCGGAGCCGCCGATAGGTCAGAGCCGCTCCCTCCCTCCCTCCATTCCCCTCACCTTCTCCCCCGCCATCCCCCAACTTCTGTCGGCCCCTTCCCCCTCTTCGTCTTCCCACTTCTCACCCTCCTCTCCTCCTCCCCAGGTCTGACCATCCTGCTCTGATCCCTGCCTCCCAATTTGGCTGAAGGACAATCGCTCTCTTCCACCCTCCTCCCCTTCTCCATTCCGATCAACTCCACTTTCCTATGAAATTGAGAAAAAAATAAAATAAAATCAAACCCTCATGCTCACAACACAACAAAAAACAGGTTTAAACATTTTACAGGTTTCAACATTTTTCAGGCCGCCCTGTCACATCTTATCAGATCAGCCGGGAGCCGCAGGCCAGGCGCTCTGGGAGCTGCTCTGGAGAACAGAAGCGGTGACATTCCAGCTGGGGCCGCCCGCCTTCCCCTCCCCCCCTTCTCCCCAGAGAAACATCCCACAGGGCTCCGGGACACACCTCCGCCTCCTCCCTTTGACTGGGACTCAGTCTTTGATCCCTTGGCTTGGAGCGTCCACCACCCACCCCTTCTCCTCCCACACTTGCCCGGAGCTGTGGCCCCTCTGGGCGCTCCGGTAGTCTCAGCGCATGCGCTTGGAGGGCCCCCCTTGGCCCTGCAAGGGGACCTCTAGAAGGCGGCAGGCAGAGGGCAGTGGTCCAAGTCACTCACCGAATGTAGACATGACCACTTGGCCAATAGGGCCAGTGAGTTGTGTTGGAGAGTTTAAGGGGAGAGAGGAAGGTAGGAAGACCCTTCTTGAGCTCTCATGGCGAGTCCTCAGTGCTGCCCAATGGGAGAGGAAATGGTTCTTTACTCTGGCTTCGTGTTTGGGGGATGTGTGGGTTTCCCGTCCGTGGTGGTGTAGACGGTTGGCCTGGAATACCCCCTTTCCCTCACGTTCCCCCCCCAACTCTCCCATCTTCCTGTTCCCGCCACACTCATGGCGACAGGGCACACGCTAGAGGGTGATAGGTCTAGAAAAGGCTGACCAGAGTCCAAAGGCCCAGATTTCAGCATAGCCAACCCAAATTAAAGGCCCACGAGCTGTGTCCCAGGGTGAGAGGGAAGCGCGACCCTTGTGGCTCCCAGGTAGGAGGAGAAGGGTCAGGCTGGGAGGTGCCACCCATGGGCACAGACGGGCCCCATAGGAGGGCGACGGTATGGGTTGATGGTTTAGTGCGTGTTCAGAGCTCTCACCCAGGGAGGAGGGCGGGGACAAGAGCAGAAGAGGGAAAGACAGAGCAAAGGAAGGGTGCGGTGACTCACTCTGTCCAAGTATGTTGGCCGCACCTCCGTGGGGACCTCAGCAGAAATACCGGGAAACAGAAGCCAGACGTGGGCGCTCGGTGCCACTGTTGACTGTGCGAGGCCCAGCCCGCCTGCCTCCTGCAGGGTTTTGGGAGAGCCCTCCCCATTTGCCCGCCTGAAGTGTGAGGTCCATCTGACATGATGTTCCCACCCCGTGCTGATCTCCTCCCTCCCAGGAGGGCCCCGCATTCCTGGGGCTCCTCCCTTGGCCCATGGAGTCCTGTGCCCACACCATGGGGCTCCCTGGTTGTCCCGCCCTCCGCCATGTGCCCACCAAGGAGGGACAAGCCCTCCAGTGTCATTCAACTCTTGGCTCCAGTGCACATTCCCAAATCTGAATCTCCAGGCTCTGTCTTTTCCCAGCACCGTCTGAACATGGGTGCCCGGAGGTCTCCTCGGCCCCACAAACTATCTTTGTCTTTGTTCCCAAACCCGCTTCATCTCTTAAGTTCCCTCTCTCTGTTGACATCCTATCCATCTTCCCGATCATCCCAGCTTCGAACTTTGGTCATGCTCTCCCCCTTCCTCTCGTGTCCCTGTGACCATCCTTACGCACCGCTTTCTCTCCGCTCCTAGGGCCTCTGTCCTGAGACCCGCAGCCTCAGGCCCCGCTGGCCCAGACGGGTGGTGCCCCGCCCCAGACGCACAGGGGCTTCACCCCAGACCCGTGAAACGTGCCCCCAGGGGTCGTAACGCACAGCCACGCCTGACACCCTCCTTAGCACCGACTGTCACACCAACCTCCCCTTCCCAGCCATGGGTCACTAGTGCCCACTCCCCGGGGCCCATTTTGCAGTCAGATTTTGTCTAATAGATTAATATTTCCAAAGCCCAGTTCAGGAGCCTCCAATGGCTGCCCAGGTTGCCTGGATAAAGCTTGGCACCGAGGGCCCCTTTCTCCTCCTTGCTCCCTTGTACAGCTTCTGGGCTCCAGCCAGGGTGGAATGGCTGCGGTTCTCTCTCCCACCTCGTGCCTGGGGCTTCCCGGCCACCCCAGCGACCCCCGAGGAGCCCCAGTCATGCCTTCGTGATCACCGCCGGCTGGGACCCTCTCACCTCCGCCCTCCTGGATGTCTCGGCCCCGACGGTGTGCTCTCTGGCGTGGGGGTAACTTGGGTTGTCGGTTACAAGGGCCTTGGGACGCTCTGTCCCTTGTTCACGGCGCCCCCGGCACCCACACTTAGCAGGTGCCGGGAAAATGCTGTTGCTCCGTAATTGACAGGTGCGTCCCCGTCTGGGCGCTCCGGGGGTGGGGCTTAAGGCCTCTCCAGGTCCCCAGCCCCTGGCACTCTGCCCGATTCCAAGTCATCCCTCAAATGCATGTTGAGTGACTCGGCGGGGAATGACTCAGTTTACCAAGGGAAGGCTTCAAGCCGCTCTCCCCGGGGTGGATACCTCCATCCGCTCTGCTTGCTTATTGCCCTCCCGGGGCCCTCGGCGGGCTGGCTGGCTGGCTGGGACTAAGTCAAGATGGGGAGCCCTGCAGGAGGCCTGGGCCTCCCTGGGCTCAGAAGCTCTTACAGTTGTTTCTTAATTGATTCCTCTCTGGTCTCGGGGTCCCAGCTCAGCACATGGACCCCTCCCACCCTCCCCATCCCGTTCCCTTCCTATACACAAGCGAGGGTGCTCCCTAGGCTGCTGGAGACACACGAGACCCAGACGGCCCTTCCTTGATGAAGGACGTCCGTCGCGGTGCCTCCAGGCCTGCTCTGTGGATGGGGGGAGCACAGGGTTCCCTCTGGATTCGGAAGCGACTCCCAAGCCTTGGCCTGCACTGAGTTGGGTGCGGGGTTGAACCCGTGCTCGGCACCCACGGGGCCCACACGAGCTCCAGGAGGATCAGCGGCGGGGCCAGGAGAGCTGTGAGTTGGGCACCTTGACTTCGGTGTGTCTTGCCCTGTCTCGAGCTCCCGGCCAGGGCACCGCGGTGACAGAGCGTCCCGACCGGGCCGCCCACGTCAGGAGCGGGGATGGCCTTGCCATTCTGGGTTATAGCTCACGTCGTTCCAGGACTTTGAGGCGTCAGGGCCCACCAGGCCCTGCCCCTGGCCTCCCCCGTCCGTACGTGCCCCTGAACTTGTCAGGCTGCCCTCCTGCCGTCCGCCAGCCCTGAAGGGCCTCTCGACCTCGACGGAGAGGTAGTAGCCCTGCGTTCCCAAACCGACACCCGGCTCTTGGGTTTCCCGTCCATTTTCAAGCCTTTTCTTCTCCTTCTGGAAGTTTTCATCTTGTCCCAGGCCGGGGGACGGGTGGGGGGCTGGGGAGCCCGCTGGACCCAGAAGCAGGGAGGGCACGTGCCCAGTGCCGTCCAGGAGCGAGCTGGTGGAGCGCCAAGCCCTGGGTTGTTGTAGGCCTTCCAGAAACATGGCGGCCACCCTGGAGAGAGGCCCAGATGACCGCAGAGGAAGTGCTTTCCGTCTCCCCGGCTCCCTCTCTGCGCCCATGACAGGTGCCCTGTCTGGGGCTGCCAGAGACTCGGTGGCTTGCTCTGGGGAAAGCTGAGGACCTTCCTGACTCCGAGAAAGGCACGACGGGGGGAGGCTTGGCCACGGAGCTCGGCCGAGACCGGAAGGAGGGGAAGGGGAGACTTTCCTTGGGCTGTGTGCCCGCCCATCTTCCTTATGTGACTGTGTGACTTGGGACCCTCTCCGGGCCTCAGTCTTCCCAACTAGAGAAGGAAGGGATTAGGCCAGACCTGTGGTTCTCAGGTTTCATCCTGCGGAGGGGCGGCTGGTGGGGGCAGACCCTACGCTCTAAGCGCCACCTTCCCTCCGACTCCCCCGCCCCTGGTAACCGCTACTCTACTTTCTGTCACGGGGAAATCGCCTCTTCCGGGGTCCCTCACATAAGTGGGATCCTACAGTATCTGTCCTTTTCTGACTGGCCTTTGTCCCTTGACATCACGTTGTCAGGGTTCATCCTCATTGTAGCAAGTGTCCAATCGTCATTCCTCTTTGGGGCTGGGTAACGGTCCCCGGAGTGGACAGGCCACGTTATGTTGTGCGTTCATCAGACGGACCCTTGGGGTGTCCACCTGTTGGCTCTGACACTGGCCATGACCCTGATGGATGTGCCTGCTTTCATTTCTCTCGGGCGTGTGAGAATTTCTGGATCCTGCGCTAATTCTACATGTAGCTTTGAAAGAGGAATGGGCCCCTCTTTTTATCGGTTTTATGTATCGGGGGGGGGGGGATTTTGTGTATGATTCCATCCAGAAAAAAAATAGCTACCAAATACAAACCACCCTGAACCAGATGCCTCCCGAGGCGCCCCCATCTCTAAAATCCTACTATGCTGGGGGGATGGCAGGATGTCGGGGTCGATAGTGCCAGTGTCCCCGGCCGGGACACCCGGAGCAGACGCGTTAGCGTCTGGCTGTGTGGTAGATGTGGAAGTCAGGTCAGCATCTAGGCTGACCCGCATCTGTGGTTAGAAGTTTCATCTGTGCCGCAGCTCGTGGCGCCGGCCCTCCCAGGCCCTCCGGAGACAGAGACAGGGGTGCTGTCGGGGAGGGGAGGCGAGGACCCCAGGCGGCCGCGGGAGTCCCGCAAGGCCATCGCGTGTTGAGTCCGGCCTCCTGGCAGAGGGAATTTCACTCTGAGAGGTCAACCTCCACCAGCAGCCCGCTGTCCCCCCGCCCGGCTGCCCGGGTCTGTCCTCAGCCCAGCTGGGTGGTGGGTGGTTGGGGTGGAGGGTGAGCTGTCCCCGGGGGAGGGCGGCAGGGCCCTCGGGCGGGGCCGGGCCAGGAGCTGGCTATGCATAGCCACTGGCCAGCTGGACAGGCCTGGCGGTGCCCTCCGCCCTCCCCCTCACCAGCTGCCGCTGCCGGGCGGGGTCCCTGCCTCCCTTGGGAGCCTCGCTCTAGTCTGAGGTCCTCACTGTAGGGACTTCCTCCGCGGAACCGAGGAGTCTTGTCCTGTGTGGGGGCGACAGCTCCGGATGCCTGCATTCCTGGGGAGTGAGGCGAAGGAGCTGCGAGGCAGGGGGCAGCGGGCTGGCCTTTTGGGAAAGGAGTGGTTCCTTCCTTCCTACCTGTCACGTGCCTGCCAAGCAGACCAAGTGTGCCCGCGCGTGTGTGTGTGTGTGCGCGCGTGTGTGCACATGTGCGTTGGGGCAGCAAAGTGTTGGGGAAAGGCACCCTCTAACCTCAGGGAGCTCCCACTGCCACAGCCAGATCGAACTGGGAACAAAGGAGTCCAGCACTTGGCGATAAGAGGGTGTGAATAGGGTCAGGAAAGAAACACAGGCAGGAGACGGTACTTCTGTCTGGGAGCCCATGAAAGTCTTTAGAAAGGAGGTGACCCAGGAGTCCTGTCTTTTTTTTTTTTTTAAGATTTTTTTTTTAATTCATTTGAGAGAGAGAATGAGCAGAGGGAGAGGTGGAGGGAGGGGCAGAGGGAGAAAGAGGGAGAAGCAAGGTCCTGTTGAGCAGGAAGCCCGATGCGGGGCTCAATCCCAGGACCCTGAAATGATGATCTGAGTCAAAGGCAAATGCTTAACCATCTGAGCCACCCAGGAGCCCTCCAGCAGTGCTGTCCTGAGGACGGGGAAGATGTTTGCCAGGGGCTGGCGGCGGACAGGCGCTGCGGGGTAGAGGGCTCACTGTGCACAGAGGCGGGGGGTGGGGGGGTGGGGGTGTGTGTGAGAGGCGGCAGGTGGGCGGAGCAGCCGGAGCCGGCACTCAGCAGAATGAAGGAGAACGAGGCCCAGTGTGGCTTCGCCCCGGGGAGCATGCACGTCTTGATGGGGACAAGGCGCGGTGGGTGACATTGATGCCTCTGTGGCGGTGGAGTTTCAGACCTGAGCACTGTGCGGGGAGTAGGCTCAGGGTTGGGGGTGCCAGGCCACGTGGGGGGGAGGGCAGCTATCCCACAGAAATCAATCCCACCGCCGAGGCCTCATCAGCCCCTTCCCCCGGGGGCCTTGCTCCTGACCAGCAGGATGTCCAGATCTGAGCTGAAAGCCTCGAATAGAGCCTTCTGGGACTGCCCCCCTGCCCTGGCCCTTTGGGTTACCTCTGACACCGAGCCAGGTCACAAATGTCGCGTCTAGCCACCCCAGTTAGGACTGAGCTTCCGGGGAAGGGGCCAACTTGGCATCCTTCCCAGTAACGGATGGGAAGGGGCTCTGGGAATTCTGGTGTGTTCTATCAGGTCAGCAATGGGAGGGCAGGAGGCAGAAGGCTGCTGACAGGACAGGGGACGAAGTGCTGCGGACAGCCCCTAAACATAGAGCTTCCTCTGTGCTCGGTGCGTTTTCTCATTCCTTCCTCTTATTAGGTCTCCTTTACTGGTGAGGAAACTGAGGCAGGGAAAGGTTGAATGAATTGTTTGAGATCAATGGTTAGGAAACAGCAGAGCTGAGTCTGGGCCGGGCAGCCTGGCTCCGGGCTGCACACTGGGTTGGTCCCCGGGCAGCAGGGAGAGCCCAGGTTTGGTGGGAGGGGAAAGAACTCATCATCTCTGGGGCACCTTGGTGGCTCGATCGGAGAAGTGTCTGCCTTCGGCTTCGGCTCAGGTCATGATCCCGGGGACCTGCGATCGAGCCCCGCGTTGTGCTCCCTGCTCAGCGGGGAGTCTGCTTCTCCCTCCACTCCTGTTCCTGCTCTCAATTTCTTAAATAAATAAATAAATAATGTTTAAAAGAAAAAAAAAAAAACCCACAAGAAATCTCTGAGACCCAGAGTTGTTTTCAGAGGGTGTCATACTCGGAGTCAGACAAACCCAGGGTTGAATCCTGGCTTAGCCACTGCCCTGTGTAAGGTGCTTAGCTTCTCTGTGCCTCAGTTTCCCCCTCTGTAAAATGGGGGCTGCAACGCCCCCAGTGGGAGCTGTTGTGAGGATCTAAGGAGATAGTAGATGTGACGTGTGAAGGAAACGCTTGCCGTTATGACTGCTGGCATTGCACGTGACCTTGGGAGGCCAAGAGGGAATCTGGGTTAGAGGAGAGACCACAGTCGTCCAGGAGGAAGGACTTGGTGTCCTTCAGAGGAGAGGCAGGGAACGAGGTATCTCCCTGTTGGGAGAAGTTTGGGGAGCAACTGTGGCCTTTGTGGCCAGCCAGTGCCCAGAGCTTGGGGCTTCTGCTGGGCTGGGGAGGCCCACCTTGGAGCCTGGGGGAGGGGGCTGGTGAAACCGGGAGCGGGAGCCCCTTCGGAGGGCTGGGATGAGAAGCGGCCTCGCCAGGTGGAAATGAAGAGCCAGCAGGGGCATCCCCACTCCTCGGTCTCCCATCTCTGCAGTGGCAAGCCGTGGGCAAGGTGCCTCTCTCCGTGAGCCTCTCACTTTTTCATCCTTAGAAATGTTCTTCGTGCTGTCGTAGGTTTTCATCTGTAGAAATGGGTTCCTCTCGTAGGTTCTGATTCTAGTCCGAGACTCGGCTTAGCTTGAGGGGGGCCGGCCCTGCCGAGGGGCTAGGAGAGACCTCGGAAGGAGGAGAGTCTTGGAGGATGCACATCTCTGGGCAAAAGGAGGCTGGAGCCTTGGGGCACTCGGGGCCTTGGCCGGTGAGCAGACCAATAATGGGGGGTGACATGGGACAGGGCCCCTGGTGCCAGAAGTGACTGTGCAGACTGACCCAGATCAGAGTGTATTTTGGGGGCCAGAGGCCAAGCTGAGGACAAGAGTGGCCACCACAGGGGCAGTCCACACCTCCAGACCCGGACGTGGACCGAGGTGCCTGTGGTGGGGACTCTGGGGAGACTGGCTCTGGCCAAAGGGGATGGACACAGGCTGGCAAGCGGGTGCCAGGTCTTCCCATGCTGCTATGGGGAGGGGGCCTCGAATCACCGCCCCTTCCAGGACCAAACCCAGGTGCGGTGACAGGGGTGGCAGAGTCCCCTATCGGGTCTCAGTTCCCCTCTCCGACTGTCCTCCTCCTCTGGGCTTCAGGTCCTAAATGTCAGAGGAGCGAATGGGGACGGCCTGGGCTTCTTCCCAGGGGAGCCTTGCCCCTGAGCAGCACGCTCCACGCTGTGTTGATTCTCCGGCCCGAACCCTGGGCCCGGTTCCTGCGGCGGTGACCGCAGAGCGGCAGGCACAGCCGGCGGGGCGGGGCTGGAGGGGCGTGTTATGAGCATGTGGGGCGGGGGCACCCGGGTGGCTCAGTCGGCTGAGCGTCTGCCTTCAGCTCAGATCATGATCTCGGGGTCTTGGGGTCGAGCCCCACATCAGGCTCCCTGCTCAGTGGGGAGTCTGCTTCTCCCTCTCCTCCCCACCTGAGCTCTCTGTCCTTCTCTCTCAAATAAATAATTAAAATCTTAAAAAAAAAAAAAGAGCACGTGGGGGGGCAGCCTGAAGGGGGAGGGAGGCTCGACTCTGACAGTGCACAGTCCTGCAGACCGGAGCAGGGTGCTTAGCTTCCTGGCCTCAGTCTCCTCGTCTAGGAAATGGGATAATAATGATGATGATGAAGTTCCTCATAGACTTGCTGTGGCGAGGATTACCTAAGGCGAGAGACATGAGCGCTTAGAACCGGCCCAGCGTGTAATCAGTGATAGCTATTGGGACATCACCGTTCTCGTGGTAAGCCGTTCATGAGGGCGAGCAGGGTGGGGGCAGCCCCTCGGGGGCTGTGTGCCCTGTGCCCATCAGGGGGCTCTGCTGACCCGCTCTAGCTCGCTCAGGC
>CM052891.1:14980766-15088666 GCA_028534135.1 Potos flavus | reverse complement strand
CGGGCACGGCGTCAGAGCCGATAAATGTCAGACGTTGAGTTCAGCCCTGTGTCTAGTCCAGGAAGCCGGTGTGCGTGTGTGTGTGTGTGTGTGTGTGTGTGTGTGTTTTCCTGATCTGCATTTGGGGTCTTCTGGCCCCTCCTCCCAAGGCTTCTGTCATCTCTTTGTGTGGGAGACTCGACCGAGGTCACTGCCAGACCGGAGGCTTGGGTCAGTGCTGGATGTGAAGGGGGAGGAGATGGGCCCCCTGCCACCCTTCTCCCAGCTCGCACTGTCCCTGATCACAGGGCTGATGGCAACTGGCCTTCAAGTCCACTGAGACCCACGGATCATTTTCTCAGTTTCTCCCGCAAAATGTCATTCCTGCTTTTCCAGTGCTGGGGGAGAGAGTGGGAAGAGCAGCACCTTGGTTTTCTAGTATTTTAAACTCTTGTTCCTTCTCCCCCGGCTCTCCACGAGACCTTCCCCTCCGTCGACTATAAAAGCTGAGAGGTTGGGGCGCCTGGGTGGCTCAGTCGGTTGGGCGTCTGCCTTCGGCTCAGGTCATGATCTCAGGGTCCTGGGATCGAGCCCCGCGTCGGGGGGAGGGGGGGGTCCCTGCTCAGCAGAGAGCCTGCTTCTCCCACTTGTGCTCTCTCTCTTTGACAAATAAATAAATAAAAATAAAACCTTTAAAAAGAATTAAAGTCCTGACGCCCAAGCAGTCTGTTTAAAACAACAACAACAACAACAAAAACCTGAGAGGTTGATGGGACACGGATTGAGAAATGAGGGTTAGAAGAGTAAGGTGACTTGACTAAGGTCGTGTGTGTTGGCGGGGAGAGTGTGATCTGGGATCTTATCCCTCCTGACACTGAGCTCCACTTGTCTTGAAACAAAGCCAAGCTCCAGTCTCTGGCGAGAGGGAAGATGGCACTCTAGAAACTTCTAGAAAGCTGCCAAGATGGTCATTGAGACCCCAGGGGACAATGGACAGAGGACCTAGTAGAAGCCACCGATTCCCTGGGGAGGTACTGGGGGCTTTTGGTTGGGCAGGCAGCGTCCTGAGGAGGAGGCTGAGGGACACTACCATGGGCAGTGTGTGTGTGTGTGTGTGTGTGTGTGTGTGTGTGTGTGTAAACCTCAGACACACGTGTACATACGAATTCCCTGCTGGGACTGGGCCTTCTGTGTGTGTGTGTGTGTGTGTGTGTGTGTGTGTAAACCTCAGACACACGTGTACATACAAATTCCCTGCTGGGACTGGGCCTTCTCTGCTTCTCTGCTTCAACTGAGATGGGACTGGGGTCAAGCCGGCTCCTGCCACCTCCCTCGCTTTAGGTTTGGGTTACTTGCCATGGGTCCCTGGAGTCTCTGTGTGGCCCCAGAAACTCAGACTCCCTGGAAGATTGTCCAGCCCAACCACTTCAAGGCCCATCAGGGCAACTGGCCCAGAGCCTAGGAGGGATTTAACCTGGGCCCCCAAATCCATCTTTCCAGTCCAGGGTTCTTTTCATGGTATTGCATGCCCCCCCAAGTGCCCCCATGAGAGGTTTCTGCGGGTCCCCATGCTCACGGCAGATATGCCCCCATCAGCGGGCTACTGGCGGGACCAGAGTTCCGCCCTGCAAGGGGCAGGGAGCACACTCAGGCGCCGGCTTGCTGGAGGCTCTGGGTTCGGGCTGACCCACGGGCCCTCCGTGGCTGCACCCACCCCAGAGGGCTCACGAGGAAGAAAAAAGCCCCTGATGGGCCATGTGCCACCACCCTGTGTCTGCCCGCAGGTCCCTGGCCCTGGGCCAGCAGTACACATCCCTGGGCTCGCAGCCCCTGCTCTGCGGCTCCATCCCAGGCCTGGTCCCCAAGCAACTGCGCTTCTGCCGTAATTACATCGAGATCATGCCCAGCGTGGCCGAGGGTGTGAAACTGGGCATCCAGGAGTGCCAGCACCAGTTCCGGGGCCGCCGCTGGAACTGCACCACCATAGACGACAGCCTGGCCATCTTCGGGCCCGTCCTGGACAAAGGTACTGTCTCTGGGCTGGCCAGCAGGTGGGGGAGGGGAGTGCCGGGGGGAGGACCCGGTGACTCTTCCCCCCCAGAGTGCCTCAGCTCCCAGCCCAGGGTCCCCAGGGGAGGGCCACAAAGCTGGTCAGGACCTGCAGCCTCCACAAAAGCGGGTCGGCTCCCTCTCTGGACCGACACAGACTGTCACCGTGTCCGCCACACCTTCCGGGGTGCTGCTGGGGGCTGAGCAGCCTTGAGATGCTCCGTATCCCGAGATCCTAGGGTGGGACAGGCGGCCATGGCCCTCCTCCCCACCCGGCTCCCGGCTTGCACAGTGAAGGGGGGCAGGCTTTGTCGGGGACAGTTGTGACATTTTCCCAACACTGTGTTAAGTGCTATGCAAATCTATCTTTTGGGTGGGTGGAGAGCATCACCACCTCTAGGTCCCGCACATATAGAAAATTCTGGAGCTGAGGAAACTGGTGCTGGGGGCACTGCATTGCCCCCAAGCGTTTAAGTGCGGAAGATTCTGCCGGCCCCCAGGGCCCTGCATGCTGCATCTGCCCACGGACTGTGGAGGGGCTAGAGGGCCGGCCCGGCTCTGGGGAACTTTCCCGCCCTCCTGCAACCTGGGAGTCTCACCGGCTGGTGCCTGAAACGAAAGGCATTCACACAACTTGACCTCAAGCATGACCAGGGGAGAGGGTTGAGGGGGGCAAGTGCTCCCAAGAAGGGGACTTTGGGGCTGGAGGGTTCTGGGCTGAAGATGGGCAACTCTGAGGACTGCCGAGTCCCGGAATTTAATGACCCCAACCACCGCTCCCTTTCAGCAGCAACTTGAACCCTCCCGACCACCCCCTCCTGGGGCTTTGCCACCCAAACTTGTGAGCTTGGCCCTCCCTTCTGTATTTACAGAATACAGAATACTGTATTCTGTATTTACAGCCGGAAGGAGAAGGGATCTGAGAGGCAGGTGGATCTGATGGGGGGAGTGGGGGTTGGGGGCCACTGACCCCCTACATTTTAGTATGGGGGGAGGGGATCCTCCTTGACCTGGGCCTCAGGTATGCTGGGTCTGTCTGACCTACAGGCCATTGTCAAGGGACAGAAGAGTAATTAGCGAATCAATGGATGATGATTCTGTTTACGCTTCTATTACCAAAGCTAATTATTCCTTGTTTACATAAAAGGTTTGGCCTCTAATTGGGGCCAAGTGGCGGCGGTTTGCATTTCAAACCTGATCTTGCCCGGTGTGTCAGTCTCACCGCCTTCCGGTGCCCCACCTCGGGCCAGGTAGCGCTTAATCAAACAGCCTGGCGTCTAGACGCGCTCTCCAAAAGCAAGGCTCGCCTTCTGATCGCTCTTACCCTCTTGGGACATTTGGCAATGAAAATCGGGCTTTGAGCTTGTTACCCATCCACGTCTGTGTTAAACGTTTTCCATCACCGTTGTAGGTTCTGGTACCCGCCTGATCTCTGAATTGCAAGAGGGCACTTCTGTGTCGGGCGGGGTTTGGGAGCTGGGTAATGTGTCAGAAACTAGGAATTTGATGAAGCCCAGGAAGGTCCGGGAAGAAGGCTCCAGGCCGGCACGCAGGCTTCGGGGAGTCCCCCACCCGCGCCCCGCGGGCCGCCACGCGTTCATCTCTGCACCCCACCCCGACACGCTTTGGGAGCCAGGGGGCGGGGTGGGGGTGGGGTGGGGGCGCGCACCGTCCGCCCAGCCCGGG
Organism: Potos flavus; assembly: GCA_028534135.1. Lineage (NCBI taxonomy): Eukaryota > Metazoa > Chordata > Mammalia > Carnivora > Procyonidae > Potos > Potos flavus. Next base: position 15,084,952 of record CM052891.1, on the reverse strand, counting down.
ACCGGCTCCCCACGGTGTGGCCGGCCCGGAGGCGGGGCCGCGGCCGGCCGGGGACTCGCGCGGCACCCGTGGGGCGGAGGCCGCGGGGGTCGGCGGCCGGAAGGCGACGGGCCGCGACGGCGGGGCGCAGGCGAGCCCGGGATCGCGTTCCGCGGGCGGGGCGGCGCGGGCGGCCCGGAGGGGCTTAGGCGGCTTGAAAGGCGCCCGAGCGCCGCCCCCCACCGCGCGGCCCGGCCCCGCGCCCGCTGCGGCCGCCGCGCCATTCACACGCCCTCTGGCCATTCGGCGCGGCGCGGGGGCGGGGGGCGCCGCTTCAATGGGGATTTCGCGGGCCGGCGCCGGGGCCGGGGGCGCGGCCCGGCCGCGGGAGCCGCCCGTTGCTACGTGGTGGCGGCCGGCCCGGCGGCCCGGGCCCGGCGGCCGCATTATGCGGGTAATGCGGTGTGACACCGCGCGAACAAAGGCGGATTGAGCGGCCCAGCGGGCCCCGCCGGACGGGGACCGGCACAGCGGGGCTGTCAGCGCCGCTCCCAGGCTAATCCCCGCCCCGCCCCCGCCGCCCCCGCGTCCCCGGTGCTGGGAACCGAGCGCGGCCCGGGGCCCGGGCGCCGCCGCCGCCGCGAGAGGCCGCGGGCCCGGCCGGAAGCGAGGCGCTGGCCGTCGGCGCCGCCACCGCCCCCTGGCGCCCCGGGGAGGGCGGGACTCGGGACGGGGGCAAGGAGAGCGGGGCGGTGTTGGGGTGGGGGGCGTGTACCGGGACCTCGGGCCTCGGCCGCGCCCTGGCCTCAGTCCGCCTGGGCGGAGCGGGCTCGCTGCGCCCGCAGGGCCGTCCGCGGAAGCGGGCCGGGCGGCCCCTCCGCAGGTGGCCCGCGAGGCTAGCAGGCTTCCCGCTTGTGTGCGGAGCCGCGATCTCCCTCAGCGCTCGGGATGGGAGCGCTGGCTTCCTGGCCGGCCTGCGTGGCCTTGGGCGGGTCACCTCCCAATCTGGGTTCCTCGCCTGTCCGGAGAGAGATGATTGGACTACAGGTCTCCCAGGCCTTGGCCCTCTAATCCTCAATGTCTGCATCTGTAAAATGGGCCTGCCGCCTAGTTTAGAGGATTAAATGAGATCAAGAACTTGAAGGGCAGAATATGGTGCGTATTGAGCGCTCAAAAGTGGTGATCAGGATCGTGAGGTTGGGTTCCCCCTTGGGAAGTTCTCCTTTTCCTTCGAGGGATCCTGCCCTGTGTTCTGATCCTCCCCGTGGTGGCAGGGAGGGGGCGTGGGATTCGGGCCACTGCCCTCCTGGTCAGGAACTCTGGTGGCAGAGGGAAGTTACAGCCGTTTTACAAAGAGGGTAACTGAGGCTCAGAAAAGGAAGGGGTCTGCCCGGGTGCATCTAGGTGGGGGATGGGGCGGACGTGGGTAGTTTAGGCAGTAGGTTCCCAGGCTTCCCTCCCGCAGGCCCCAGGCTCTCTCAGGAGTGGGAGGACTCACCCCTGTGCTGCAATCTCTGGAGTTTGGGCAAGTGGAGGGTAGGGGGCCCGGGGCCGGGACAGAGCAGTACCACCTCAGCTCTGACCTGTACCAGGTATCGAAGCCCTGGGTTAATCAGTTAGCTGCCTGTGGCCTCAGTTTGCTCTCTGTAAAGTGGGGATACCTCAGAGGCTGGGCCAGCCAAAGGGGGTTGGAAGGGCACCTCGGCTCCTCCCTCTTTCCTCGTGGCTGGCGAGCCCTTCTTCCCGGCTGGGGAGGTCGAGGCAGGGCGGCTGAGCCCCAGGACCCGGCCTGAGCCATGCCCTCCCCGCAGCCACCCGCGAGTCGGCCTTCGTGCACGCCATCGCCTCTGCCGGCGTGGCCTTCGCCGTCACGCGCTCCTGTGCCGAGGGCACCTCCACCATCTGCGGCTGCGACTCGCACCACAAGGGGCCGCCTGGCGAGGGCTGGAAGTGGGGCGGCTGCAGCGAGGACGCCGACTTCGGGGTGCTCGTGTCCCGGGAGTTCGCGGACGCGCGCGAGAACAGGCCGGACGCGCGCTCGGCCATGAACAAGCACAACAACGAGGCGGGCCGAACGGTGAGCTGCGGCCGCCCTCGCCCGACCCCGCTCGGTACCCCTTCGCGGAGCCTGTCCCTGTCCCTCCCGGCTGGCCTCGCCCCCGCCCCACCCTGCCTTTCCAGTGGCCCTTGGGCATCCCGGGGCTCCCTGCTCTCCTCTTTCCCCTTGGCGGAGCTTGGCCCCCACCCCCACCCCACAATCACCCCTTCTGTTCACCCTTTTTCTCTGGGCCGTTCCCCATCTGCGCTGGTGCGGACCCATGGAGCAGGTCCCTGACAGCCCATCCAGTGCACTTGGGCTGCCTAGGCAGGGCCGTGAAGATAGGTGGGCCTGACTTTGAATTCAGCCTCCACAGCTTCCTCTGGTTGTTTGACCTAGGGCGAGTCACTTAAGCTCCCGGCCTCAGTTTCCCCATCTGTTAAATGGGGATCACAATCCCTATCTCTACAGCTTTGAGAAATGGCTGCGATTTCTGCCAGTGCTTGGCTCTGAAGGGGAGGGAAACAATGGTCATCATTCTTAGGTCCGCACCTCGGCCCCCAATCCGTTTTCTTCCTGACCCCTAGTAGGAATAGAGAAGGTTCCAGGGATGGGGTGCATGGGGGCAGAGCAAGAGGCCCAGGTGCGCCCCCCGTGTGAGGTCTTGCCAGGGGCCAGCGGCTTCTCCTCTTCCCCAGACCATCCTGGACCACATGCACCTCAAGTGCAAGTGCCACGGGCTGTCCGGCAGCTGCGAGGTCAAGACCTGCTGGTGGGCCCAACCTGACTTCCGCGCTATCGGCGACTTCCTCAAGGACAAGTACGACAGTGCCTCGGAGATGGTGGTGGAGAAGCACCGTGAATCCCGAGGCTGGGTGGAGACCCTCCGCGCCAAGTACGCGCTGTTCAAGCCGCCCACCGAGAGGGACCTGGTCTACTACGAGAACTCCCCCAACTTCTGCGAGCCCAACCCTGAGACGGGCTCCTTTGGCACCAGGGACCGGACTTGCAATGTCACCTCCCACGGCATCGATGGCTGCGACCTGCTGTGCTGTGGCCGCGGCCACAACACGAGGACGGAGAAGCGGAAGGAGAAGTGCCACTGCATCTTCCACTGGTGCTGCTACGTGAGCTGCCAGGAGTGCGTCCGCATCTACGACGTGCACACCTGCAAGTAGGGAGCCAGGTAGGCGGCGGGCCAGGGCGGCGGCGGGGCCTTGGGACAGGGACCCAGGTTCGCCCGGCTCCTCTCCTTCACTAACCTACTTCTCTTTCTGAGCTGTCCAAGACACCCAGGTTTCCACGGCCAAATCAGGAAGCCAGGATCTCCCCGAGCATCAGTGGGGATGGTCCCTGGGCGGCTTTGGGTGGATTAGGCAAAGCACAGATACCAGCGTGGTGCGTGCACGTAAGACTGCACGCAACTGATTAACATTTGTATACAAGTTAGTAAATTATGAGCCAGGTCAGATGCGTGCACGTAAGACTGCACGCAACTGATTAACATTTGTATACAAGTTAGTAAATTATGAGCCAGGTCAGATGTTTGCATGGCCACTGGCTATCATTACTGAGCGTCTGGGGAGCCAGAGGAGAGACACTGTGGGGCTGGAAGCCAGGACACCTGACTTCTGGCCCCAGCTCTGCCGTGTTCCAGGAAGTCCCTAATTTCCTGTTATTCCGCTTCCGTGGGCCTCAGTTTTCTTACCCTAAAACAAGGGGGTTAAAATAGTTGAAATAATAGGTCAAAGATCCTCCCTCTTTTACCCCTGGGGCAGAGTCATTTTGCATCCACCTTGAACTTTGAGGGCAAGTTTTTGCACAAGCGTAAATCCCACTGACCTCGAGGAGGTGGGTGGGGGAAGCGGTGTATCAGCCCGTAGCCTGACAGATCTGAGGCTTGGGTGGAGCGGGGCCACTCTCACCGAGTTTATGGAAGGGGATGGGGAGGAGGAGGGATTCAAGTTCAGAGTGATGGTGGTGAGTAATCAAGGGATAAAAGGCTGGTGGATTATGTTCCCAAGCTTCCCAGAGGTGGCCTGCGTGGGAGACATGGTGCCTGGCCCTTGGAGCCACTGGTCCCCAGCACAGGTCAGGACTGATGTAAGGTGGTCCTAGAGTCTGGGAGCTGGGAGGTCCGAGGCCACTGTGCCCTCTCTCCCTTTTTCTCTGCCCTGAGAAGGAGCCTAGTATATAAAGGCGTGAGCCCTGGTCCAGCTGCCACCACCTGCCAGCCGGGGGACCCCGACAAGAGAGTTTTTGTAGATCTGCCTCCTTATCTATTATCCTCCCCGGAGGAGCCGTGGGGACAGTGCTTGGTTCATCGCAAAGAACTTCCTGTCTGGGTCATCCCTCCGGGACAGGGCAGGGGCGAGCACCCCACCGGGTGACGCAGCTCCACGGAGGGCACCTCAGAGCTGGTGGCTCCCGTCCACACTGCGTGGGCCTCTCTGCGGTGTGGAGGAACCCACATCCTGGGGAGGGCCCTGGGCGAGTCCCTCTGGGAGGCCCCTCGGTGCAGCTTGAGCTGGGACCTGGCACGGACCGGGTCCAGAAAGGCAGCCGGAGGCACCGCGTTGTTGGTGTCCGAGTGAGCGCGGTGTGGCGGGTGGAGAGAGGACGCGGGCGGCCCGGCTCCGCCACGTACCAGCCCTGGAAGCCCGGAGTCCAGTATCCTCACCCGTACGGGGCTGGTGGGAGCCTAACGGAAGTTTTATGAGGCCCAAGGGAGCTACCAGAGTGAGTGTTGTCTGAATCTGATACTAATCGGGAGTGATAACTGCCGTCAGAGAGCCGTGACGTGAGGGGACATCACGCAGTGAGACGGTGTCATCGCTTGGGCGAGTCTCATTCCCTGCTTCTCACAGTGAGAGAAAACGTCCGTGAATCCGAACGCGCTCACGGCTCGCCGTAGCGTGCCCACGGTGGCCGGCGCCAGCATGGGGTCCCCAAGCAGGACGGAGGGGGAGCGGAGGGGCAGTCGGGATTGCAGAACGCGAACGGCGGACCCCTTGCTGGGGTGGGGACCCTGAGCTTCCCGTGTGGGTCCTGCCGGGGCTCCGGAAGCAGCAGGTGTTCCGGCACCTCCCCTCCCCGGGGGTGCCGCCAAGAGAAGCCATCTGCCAACCAGGGGAGGAGGTGCTGGTTTGACCCTCAGTCTCTGGAAAAATCTCCTGCCTGCCACCCGTGTAATTAGTACTGATCCTAAGAGGAATTACTACATCCTCAGCCCTCTTTTCTCCCATTTCTGACGGAGAATGGCGTCTTCTCCAATCTTACAGACATGGTTTCAGATGCCATGTTTAGGCAGGTCGGGGGCCCCCGAGGCCCCTCCGCTCTGGGCGCTCTGGAGCCCTTGCTCTGGGACAAGGGGAGGACTCTCCCCATGTGGAGCCCTTTGGACAAATTTTCAACTTGTTGAGTGATTTGGGGCAGGCTGGGGAGCCTCTCTGCGCCCCGGTTCCCTCATCCGTGAACCGGGGGAGGCTGTTGTGCGGACCAGAGGCCGTATGCACCGAGAGCCCCAGGGCTGGGCCCGGCTCGGGGTCCAGGGCGGCAGCGAAGATTCCCCGGACCAGGCAGAGCTGACCTCCCCGAGCGATGTTCTCCAGGCGTGCTGCTGGGTCTCGAGCCACGGGCCCCAGATTGGCTGAGACCGGTTAGCTGTCCCCTCCCTTCATCCGCGCTGACACTGCAGGCAACATGGGAACCTCCGAGCCAGGCTGGCAGGGACATATGCCTTCCACACACTCGGCGGGAAGCCTCAGTCAAAATGGCTTTATGCCATGGGAAGGCCAGAGATTCCCGGCCCTTCCCTGGTGGGGAAACATCTTTTCCGTTGCCTGTGGCTTCTGTCCAGTGTCTCATGCTAACGACTGATCACCTGCCTTGCAAATCCCAGGTGTCTTCCTTGTTATTCAGATGTTGAGAGCGCAGGAAGCTGGAAAGGCTGTCTCTGGACAAGAGGCAGGGGGCCTGGCTGGCCCTAAGTGCTGGATCTGTCACTAACTTGCCGTAAAACCTTGGGACGCGTCCACTTAATCTTGCTGAGGCTCGGGTTCTACCCCAGTGTCATGGTCTTTCGCTGGCCCTGTCTGCCCCCCGGGAATGGAGCCCTCCCCACCCGGGTTGCAAATGCCCATGAAAGCGCTTTGGGCCTCAAATCCTTGGTGAGCTGTAAATACACGAATGAGTAAGAGGTGCACGTTGGTGCTCCCCTGAGAAGGAATAATTCATAGTTAATTAAAGAGCCATGCTCCTGTGTGGACAGCTCGTTGTCAAACCGTTGGTGGGAGAGAAAAGCCCAGAGCCCACGTCTACCCTAGTGGGGATGGGGCCCTGGACCGGAGGGCCCTACGGTCTGTCTACCGGGTGGACTCCCAGCTAGAAGGTGGGGTAGATAGGATTTGGACCCCAGTCTGTGGTTGCTCAAGCCCTCCTGTTCCTGTTTAAATCCCACACTCTTCCTCAGCGGCAGGCCACCAAGGCAGAGGAGGGGGTCCGGGAAAGCCCCTCTAGGTCCCCGCTGCCCCCGAGTACCCGAGAAACGTCGAGCTCTCCCATCCGCAGCCTCTGATCTCGGCACCCCGACGGCCGGGTCCTTCAAGAAAGGGATTACGTGTCTGATTCTTCCTTTTGTTTTCCAAAGGGCACTGGGAACGGGTGAAGTGAGTGGCTGGGCAGATTCACCGAAGTCCATTGGAAGAAGGACCTGGAGCCGGGCTCAGCCCTCAGCGCCAGGCAGCCAGGAACCCGGACTGATGCCAGACGCCCGTGCGGTAAATGACCTGGACCCGAGCCGCCCGCTGCCGGGGAGGCCTCCCTCGCCCTCTCTCTTACGTTTCTCACCCTGCTCTGGATGGTGTGTGGTTTTTAAAGAAGGGGCTTTCTTTTTAGTTCTCTAGGGTCTGATAGGAACAGACCCCAGGCTTATCTTTGCACATGTTAAAGAAAATAAAAATGGAAAAAAAAAAATTCTACTCCGACAGAACAGGCGGGGCCGCCGTGGGCGCTCTGCCTGGTGGCCAAGACCTCAGCACGGGCAAGATCCCGTTTCCGACGGCTTCTCCTGCTGCCGTGCAAGACGCCTGTGCGGTGGCAGCTAGGAAGTAGGACAGACCCCTGCAGTCTCCCTTTCTCCGTCTCCTCCTGCTCAGATCTGATAGACGTCCACGTTCTGACGAAAGCCATAGGTTGAGCTAGGATCCAGCGGGAGGGAGGCCCAAGGCAAGTGCGGGAGTGGGCTCGGGAGTTCTGAAGAACCAGGGGCGCTGGGTGCCCTGGCGGGCTGTTGGAAGAGCGGCTGTGTGTCCTCAGTCTCACTTCCGCGGCAGCCCTGTTGTGCGCGGGAGGCCCTTGTCAACCGCAGTCCCAGCTCCCGGCCTCCTGCTGCCCTTCCGAGCTGTCCGCCAGGAATGCAGGGCGGGGCTGGGGGGGGGCTTTTTTTTTTTCTTTTTTGTTTTAAGGACGAAATGATGTAAATAGGTTATGTTTAGGGGGTGGTGAGCCTTCGGCAGCTCCAATGGCTTCCTGAAGAAAGAAGTGGTATCTTTAGAAGGGGCCATTCAGTGCCCCCTGGCCCTGCTCATTGGCAGACTCCCCACGAAAACCACTCCAGGTAGAGCAGTTCGGAGTCCAGATCGGCTCGGCAGAAATCAGACAAAGGGTCAGAGAGAGAGAGAGAGTAGCGGCCAATGCCTGAGGTTCCAACTTGGTGACTTGTAGACAGGGGGGCAAAACGGCTCCTTCGTTTCCACTCCAAAAAAGACCTGTCTTCCAGCCTCCTTTCCCTCCTTTGGCCTGTGCGGGTAAAAGAGAAACGCAGAGTTCGTTAACACACACCTGCCAGCCTCGCCTGTGTGCAGAGAGCCCACCAGGCCACGCAGTTCCCAAGGATCAGTTGGAGGTGTTCGAAGGGGGCAAGCAGTCACTTGCTCCCTCGGGTAAAACCTCTCCCCGCTGAGCTCCCCTTGCTCCACACGGGTCCTCTCGAGGGTCCGGAACGGAGGCCAGTGGATCGGACGGCACGACCCAATGCCACAGCTCTTAGGGAGAATCAGGAAGAGGAGAGGCGGCGGGGGTAGAGACGGGAACAGAGTTGTTTTTTCCTTTACTCCCTTCTCTCTTTGGTCTGCCTAACACGGACCTCAGCTGCCGGGTCAAGTGATCTTCCTGCTTTGCTCAGGCAGGCTTGCCAAGACCATCTAGAAGCCATGCCCGCACTCTTGAATCTGGGGGCCATGAGCCCGGCTAAAGGTACACATCCCATCCCCTGTCCAGAGAGTCCGAAATGCCCCTCCCCATCTCACCTTAGACTGAAAAGTTTTCAATCATGTCAACCGGATAATGCTTGCTTTATGTGAGAATTATTTCAGCAGAACAGATACAAGTTTTCAGAACAGTCTTTTCATATCTATGTATTCTATATTAAAAGTGATAAAGTCATGTTTCTGGGGCGTATTCAAGTAGCTGACAAGTAATTATTTAATAATAGTACACTGAGCGCATTGTAATTATTCTCGCCGTAGTCAGGTAATAGTATTCAACCGAAATTTCCTACCGACCTGCTGTATCCAAAGTTTTGTAAAAAGTTGTAGAAGTTGTTGATCTTTTTGATTTTATATTCAAAAAGTCTCTTTTTATAAATATTATTTATTATACAATGTATATACCTTTGAGTTAACTAAGATTATATATTATATAAATATATATATATTTGGAGAAAATATATTTCATCATGCAGTTTTTTTCTGTTAAGTCATTAAAGAGAAGGTAAACTTAAAATGGATACATTGTACAATGTGTGGGGTTTCCAGATTAATGCTCAGGAGGTCAAGAATATCCGATTTCTGGACGTGGTGGCCTCAACTCGCACCCTGAAGTTAGTGGCCCAAAGTAAAGCCATTCCCTGTGTTCTCTAAGCAGGATCATCTCAGACATCGTGGACAGTGGGTCTCATCTACTATAGGACTTTCTTACAGGCTTACCTTGTTCTAAGTCAACATCTGACAAGTAATTCCTAGGTTTGGAAGTAAGCGGTTTGGGCGGTAATACCTTTCATAGACTAGCACTTCCACTGCACAAATGAATGTCACACACACTCAAAAGATGTGGCTCAAGGCCAGCAGCCCACAGGGTTGGTTAATCCTTTCCTCACCGATGTTTTCAACTCCATTTATTGGGAAAATAGGATTTGCTCTATTGAAAATGAAACCCGACTGGAAATGGCTTCCCCCCCTGCTAGCTCAGCTATAGAAAGGGTAGGTCGGTCGGGAAGAAGAAATGGTTTGCCCTGGCCCCTGGGTGGCCTGGAACAGGTGTCACCTCAGGTTGGAGGTTGGACAGAAAGGACCCGGCAGTGGGCACGCTCTGGGAAGGGCGTTCTCTCCTTGGACCGCGGCTTCAAAAGGACTCACCTGAAGCTTACAAGCGACGCTCTCTCGACGATGAGGGGCAGTAACTCGGTTTTATGACGATAGACAGCCCTTTGGTCTTCGCACCTACCCATAAAATGTCACCTTCAGTTGATGTGGCACAGCTGAAACGCTTTCCTTTTCTTTCTCTTGATTTACCTTTATTAGGAGGAAATCTCATTCATCTCACTGCAGAGACAAAAACAACATAAAAATAAAGCGGTCTGCCTTGTGCGCTGGCGATGGGCTGCCTTGTGCTCCATTCAGACCTCTAACCTTAATTAGGAACGGCGACTAGAAGTTCATGAACTTTATTGTGCCCACGATGTGTCTCTGTTTAGTCCCTGAAAATTTAAATCACAAAAATGGTTGTGCTGGCTGCATAAGTTATTGGACGTGGAGCGTAGACAGAAATCTCCGTATCTCACAGCCCTGCTCATCTCATACGTCACTCCGACATAAAACTAATACTCATCTCCCCCAGCTTCCTGAGTACTTTGCTTTTTTTTTTTTACCCTATAAGATTGCCAAACATTTAAATGGTCCCTGTTGGTACTTACTAAGGCCATTTGCAATCCTTTCTATGATTAATCATATTCTGTGATTAAAGAGAACAGTTTATTACAGTGCTTGAACATTCAATTTCTCCATAAGTATAAATACTAATAAACGTCTAAAAACAAGAGGAAGTTTAAAAAAAAAAAGAAGATACAAAAGAAAGAAAAGAGACAATATAGTGGGCAGATCTCTTTCCGAGCGGTAGTTTATGAAAAAAGCAGGGGAAAAAGTGTGTGAGTTCAAGGCAGAGGAAAGCAGGGGGAGGGATGATGGGGAGCAGAGGAAAGCAGGAGGAGGGATGATGGGGAGGTGATTCTAGGTGGATCCAGTGATGGGATCCAGTGATTCAGTGGTACATGCACGCCAGCTCTGGGTATATGGACGGACATGTAAGCTGTGGCTAATCGACACACAGACGAGGGAAGTTAATGCGGCAAAATGATGGTGGCCACGCCGTTGTTTCTCTTAGCTTGATACAGAGCTCTCAAGGCAAAGAATTACCTTACCATTAATCTGATACTCCCGAGAGAGTGTGACAAAGTTGGTTGTGTGGAGAGACATATGCTCTCTCACGTATGTATGGAGGGGAAATTTCAAACGCGAGTCCCCCTTGCAAATGCTGCCTTCGCGGCTTGGGATTCCTGCCCGTCACAGGCACTCCGTGGAGGCTCGTCATGCCCCGGTGTCCGCACAGCACACGCCCTCTGCGGGCTCGGCTCCAGGGCCCGGTCCTGGCACTGCTTGCCAGTGGAGGAGAAACTCTAGATCATTTTGCAATAACTTCTGAAATTTGCATGCTTTTTTGAACTTTCATCCACACCTTCCCCGGTGTCTTCTTTGAAGAGGCTTATGAATCAAGTGGCCAGGCAAGGAATGGGCAATCTTGCTTTTGCCTTCTGTGCTTGGGCTGGGTTGGTTGTTTATTGCTGAGTCAGTGATCCAACAAGTCTGTTTACCTGGATTTGATTATTACACACTCAAATCTACTCGGTGACTTGCTGCTGAAACTTAAAGCGGAGGTTGTTCACTGTAATTTTTAGGACATGAAAAGACAGCCTTAAAGCAAACCATGTTCGGAGTTTAGCCACTATTATAGTTTTTGTTATGTTTATTTATAAAGATTTTATTTATTTGCGGGAGAGAGAAAACAAGCAGGGGGAGGGGCAGAGAGGGGGAGAAGCAGGCTCCCCGCTGAGCAAGGAGCCCGATGTGGGAGTCGATCCCAGGACCCTGAGATCATGACCTGAGCCGAAGGCAGATGCTCAACCGACAGAGCCACCCAGGCGCCGCTCTGTTACAGTTTTGAAGGTATTTCAGTGAAGATGTACAAATACAGAAAGGATGAGATAACCTTCTTTTCTGAGGTTTTAATTATATCTTCTGACAAAAACTAGCCTGTTCACAGTGCATCCATGTAGGAAGAAATCTAAAGCAGTAGCTGCCGGTCTCCTTTGCTTTGTCACTAGGCCTGTGACGTCATACGCTCTCTCACCCTCTGCCCAGGGCAGCTTTGAAGAGCACTGGGGTAGCTTCAAGACCCTACCTTCCCAAGGTTATGCGGGGCCCAGGGTGGCCTCAGGGTCCTCCTAGGGGGTGTGGACAACTCCTGGGGAGCTGACCTCTTTGCACTGAGCCTTGCTGATTCTCTGAGCTGCCTTTCGTCCTAACTTCATCCAACTCTAAGCATTGGGCTTTTAGGCGGAGATCCGACAGCTCAGAAAAATGCAAAAAGGATTCCAAAAATGAAACATGTGAAGAAATCCCACTGAGAGTGTCTGAATTCCTTGGTTTGTACATTTCAAAGGAATAACTCTAATTGAGAAACAATTTTGCTTTCTGGATTATTACTAACCCAATTATGGCTTTGGTCTGCTTTAGTGTTTTAATAAGGTGGAAGTAAGTAAAATAAGTATGAAGGTTCTTGTTGTGCATCAACTCTTGAAAATATGCTATTGATGTATTTCTCTTTTCAACTGAGATTACTTCCTAAATAATGAAAACCAGAGATTTTTAAATAAAAATCCTCTATCTCCTAGGCTAGTTATAACAAAACAAGGAGGGGCTTTTCCTGAGCCCCCTCCTCTTCACACATTCTATCAGTTACGTGTCGTTTTGTACAAAACACGGTCCACAAAATGTTTTCGAGTATAGATACTCTTTATTGCATTCCTTCATTTGCATGAAACAATATATTTATATTTTTCAATATAGTTTTGGACAAAACACAAAGACATGAACCTCATTTAATGGGAGCCATAAGTTAATACAGTGTGTGTGGCTTCCTGGGAGGAGAAAAGAGGCAAGCACAACAGATCAGGGACCCGGGGTACTGGCTATCAGGGATCACAGAATTACACAATACAAAATCCACTTTTTAAAAAGCCACAAAATAAGCTAGGGATGAAAGCCCAAAATGAAGTAGATATGACACAGAAGTCAACCAAAAACATACAGATGGCAGGATCTGGAGATAATCTGCCTTCTACCATGGGGACAAATGACAACTACATCCAGGTGCCACTGTGGCCACAAGCCTCACGGGCGGCATGAAGCCCCTTCAGGTGGCTGCTGATAGCTCGTCCCTGCCTTCGAAGCCACGGTGGGGACAGTAGCTGCTTCCTAAGTCTCATCACAGAGATGGTGACCTGGTTCATTCCTTCTGACTCAGTTATAAGACAAACCACCAGTTCTCCTTCCCCTTGGAAGGAGCGTGTGGAGGGGAAAGGAAGTACGTTAAATGTACTGGAAGGGATGTTAAAAGTCTCAGGGTGAGGGCTAGAAGACGGTTTCTTCTGGAGAATAGTGTTTTATTTCAACGCTAGATAGCACAGAGGGTTTAAAATAAAGGAAGAATAAATTCTAAGTCATTAAGCTGAGGAAAAGGAAAAATGGTGATACTAGTTTTTCTTTAATATTATAAAGAATTGTCCCATTTAGACTTGGACACTAATTAGTGCTGAGAGGTTTATAAATGACTTTATTTTAATGACTCCTCTCTGTTTAGGGGTGTAGGCTTTCCCACACAGGTCTTTCCCAAGTCGTTAACAACAGCGACCATGTGGTCACGGCCGCCACGTCTCTTGCCACGGAGCAAATGAGTAACACTGGGGATGCCACGGCCAACATGGTAGTATTCGGATTTTCTGTGAAGATCTCCTGGCTGCAACTTGGAAACATCTCTGCAAATGACTGAGAACAGCATCTTAGAAATCCACGGTCCTGTTTCTTCAGGCAAAGATAACCACCAGTTTTCTGGGAGAACCTTTAACCGAATACCCAAGTAGCTTTAGTGTTAGCACAGGGGGGCTGTAAGATAACCCCCTGAGCCCATACCTCTAAGTCACTGCTCCTGGGTTACGTCTAGAAAGTCTTCCCTCTAATAGGCCAAGTGTTGTCTTGCGACATCATTACATTTACGGAGAGGTTTGGGGTGGTGATGGTGGTAGGGAGCTTGAAGTGTAGAGTGTGCACAACTGCAGCGTATCTCCCACACTTCAAGACCGAGGAAGAAGAAATCATCCTAGCTTGCACAGAGAGGTAAGCATAGCATTCTAGAGCAAATTTGTACCTTCCACAAACAGGAGTATCTGAGTAAGCACAAGGAAGGGAGTTTTATTGCACTAATCATGCAGAGTTGAGCACATGTCAAAGGCAGGAACATTTCACTTTGTCTAAGATCTTGAGAAAGTTGAGTGAAGATCCCAGGCCGTCTTCACCTTAGTCACTTCCCTTGGTCACTGTGTGTGTTCAAAGAGTCCATTTTCAAAGTCCAGGGGGCTACTGAAAAAGAAACACCCGAAACAAAAAAGCAGGTGAGGGTGTGCAAAAAACCATTTATCACAAAATCACTAAAAGCTTCTTAATGGTTTTTCTACATTTTTTACTATGCATTTGCTATTAGATAAGCATTTCACAAAAGAAAATGGTTGTAACCCCATGCATTTAAAAGCAGGTTCCAATAAATATGTACCATCGAGTTTTTTCCTGCATTGCGACAAGGCAGTTTTGCGAAGCAGGACAAGGAGAGCAAACCAACGGTACAACCAATTTCCTTGCTTGGTCTCTCAGACCTACAACACAGTGAAGAAGCTAATAAATGGAAACAAAGTTGTCCAAGAGAGGTTGAGAATTCAAATGTTTATGCACTATAGACCAACGCTTGGCACAGGCACCGGGACTGAAGAGAGTGCTAAGTCTGGCGGACGGTCCCAAGTGTTGTGTGTACTTACGCTCCTTCTTCTCTTAAGAGGGCCAAGAATTTTCTCACACGGTATTCAGGATCCATCTAAATACACCAGCAGAAATAAAGAACACGGGTTAATGGTACCTCCTAATAACTATGCACTTCAAGCCAAGGAAATGCTCGGTTTCACACTTCTACCAGCGCTGTGCCGAGTGACAGAAATGTGGTACCTGCTCCCTGACCAGTATTCCGATACCCAGCCAAGCCCATGACGTCATTCGGGAGGAGTGAACGGGGTTCCCTGGCACAGAGAATCACTGTGCACGAGGTTCCAAGTGACCCCGCTGCTCATTCCCAGGCACCTCGGCCCAGTGCCCCCTTAGCTAGCGCTGCGTGAGGAGGCAGCAAGTCTGAGAGGACACGTGTGCGGCCAGATGACGGCTGTTCTCGGGGGTCCGAAGGGCATCCAAGTCATAGGATTCATCCAACATTGAAAAGTGAGACCAAACTTAAACCAACTGAGGTTGATTAAATGACTAAAAAGTAGCTTACTAACTCCTTGTGATCGACACATTAGCTCCTAGCCTTGGTCTTCCATGCAGTTTTTTCTTTGCAATTAATGAAAAAAATGATGCTGAAAGTAAAAAAATGAAGAGTGGGGCTGACTCCCCTAACACCGGCCCTGGATAATCTGGGTCTCCCAGGACAGAAAAGCATCATGATAGCGGAGCCTGGCTGGCTCAGGTGGTGGAATGTGTGACTCTTGATCTCGGGGTTGCGGGTTTGAGCCCCATCTTGGGTGTAGAGATAACTTAAAAATAAAATCTTCAAAAAAAAGTATCCTGCATCTAGGAGAAGATAGGGGAATTTTGGTTCAGGAGCCAAGTGTAGGATATTACTAATTTTCTCTATTCATTTTCCTTTTATATACATGTTTATACTAATTTGTTTAATTATATTTTGTTCTCATTGGTCCATCAGAGATGTGAAGTTATCTAAAAAATGATCATTAAAAACATCTTTAATTCCTTAAGATGAATTTTTATTGTAAGAAACATACCTAACTTTTAAAAAATGTTCCAGGGCAGGAGTCTGTTTCCCAAGAGGGAACTCCCTGCCCTCCAGGGAGAGCTTTCAAATGTCGGTGCAGCTGTGGGTAAATGTGCAATTGGATTCCCCCCAACCACATTTTTTTTTTTTTTAAGATTTCTTCTCTTCTCTCCCAGAAAAACATTGAACAGAAGTTTCAAATGTAGCAAAGTTAAGAGGTCAGACTACAAAGGACTAAGAAAAAGTGTGAATAGCTAACAAAAGAAACATTTTCCCTCTTTGGGAATAGAATTACATATGAATCAATTGTCAAGTTCTTTAAAAAAAATGGAACTGGCTGGAGCTCAGCTGTAGTCAGTACTTGCAGGTCTTTGCCCATTAAATATATTTAATATGTGTGAGCAACGACTTACTGACTTGCCTGTAGCTATGGAATTAAAAGTCAAGAGAAAGGGAGGAAAAAAGTAATCTAGATAAATGACTTTATTCCCTCAGGTGACATCCAGTCAGAGCAGATCCTCGGCACTGTGCAAGTTTTAACAGAATCGGGTATAGTGAACAGAGGGGTAACATGACTTATGTTCTGCTCAACTACAGGCCTCTCCACTTAGGCTCAGTCTCAGGCAGATCTGAAGAGAATTCACTCAGCTGCACGAAATCCATTTGACAAGAAGGGGTTCAAACTCAGAGGCCTATGAAGTGTCAGTCGCTGCAGATCAGGCCTGAGCGCCCCACTCTCGCTTTCTACCTCACATACATGAGAGGCATTAAGGTGATCACTGACCTGCAGGCATCAAAGGAAGAAGGGGCAGGGGCTGGCGTGAAGAGCCCACATAGTTTCTCCTATGCAATTATTGAAAAAAAAATTATGCTGAAACCAAAAAAATGAAGAGAGGCGCTGACTATCTTGACAGATTTATCTTTTCCCAAGCAAAGAGCTAATACATCTGCATATGCACCTCTACCAAGGAGAATCCTAAGCGAAGTGATTAGTCTGCAACTTCAGTTTACCACTCGTCGTGGAAAATAAATTTCAGTCCGGCTGAATGTTCAATATGTTCAACTTTAGGTTTCTGAAAGCCACAATTTTGTTTTAAAAGAAATGTACCGGCAAAGATTAAGAAGCATTCACTTTGTGTTCTCCATTTGTTATTGGTCCAAGGGCCTATTTCAGGCGTAACTGTGAAAGCGAAACTTCACTTCTGCCCCCACTGCTCACACGGCCAAGACAGCAGGACTCAGCAGTGACACAAAATGCCAACAGTAGGGCCAGTCTGTCCACCAGTGACCTGGGATGGACCCATGTGAATACAGTTCACGAGCACCTACTGTGTGCCCAGCTCTGTTCTAGGGATTGCGGATTCAAACAGTGAGTAAAAGCCAAGGCCCCTGAACTCATGGAACTTGGCAGGAATACATTTATTATTTAGCCAGTGTGTCAGATGAGGATAGGAAGACATAGGATGGACACATGAAGGGGTGGAGTTCCCAAAAGAGGAAAGGTAAGTTGCCAGTAGATGTGAGAAAGTCCCAAAGAAATTTCATCGTCTTTGCCCAGGCACTGGCCTAGCGCTTGGTTTTCTATGTGATCCTGGATGCTTTAACCCTATAGTAGTTTGCATGAAATTTCTAGGAGCCCAGCCAGAGGAAAATACAGAGAGCCTAAGTCTACTCTGTACAATTCAATTAGCTTGTCTCTTAAAACAGTCTCCCAGGCCCCTTTTGGTGTAAGGCACAGTAGCTTCCAGACCTCTGATAAACAACGCCATCTTCCTTCCATTGATAATTGGCTGTGATTGTGGATAACCCACTGACCACCGGCGGGACACTCAGTACCCTCATCTCTAAAATGGGGGTGGGCGGTGACGACAGGAGAGCAATTGCCTCTTTGAAGCCCTTTCTAGTTCTAAGATCTAATGATTCCCTAAATTAAAATGGAAAGTAACTTTATAAGCTTTTCTTCTATTTTTGAATTTTAAGCAGTTAGAAAGAATTTTTTTAAAAATTTTTTATTTATTTATTTGACTCAGAGAGAGAGAGAGAGAGATCACAAGTAGGCAGAGAGGCAGGCAGAGGGAGGGGGGAAGCAGGCTCTCTGCTGAGCAGAGAGCCTGATGCGGGGCTCGATCCCAGGACCCTGAGATCATGACCTGACCCGAAGGCAGAGGCCTAACCCACTGAGCAACCCAGGTGCCCCAGGAAAAGTATTAGTAAGTTAACTGTTTGGTCTCAGAAGCAGGCTACTAATAGCAACTTGAGTTCAGAAATAAGAGAATTGTAACAAACTAATTAAAACCTTAGCAAAAGGGGTGCCTGGGTGGTTTAGTTGTTAAGCGTCTGCCTTCGGCTCAGGTCATGATCCCAGGGTCCTGGGACTGAGCCCCACATTGGGCTCCCTGCTCGGAGGGAAGCCTGCTTCTCCTTCTCCTATTCCCCCTGCTTGTGTTCCCTCTCTCGCTGTGTCTCTCTGTCAAATAAACAAATAAAATCTTTAATAAAAAAAACCAAACACCTTAGCAAAGGAGGGGCACCTGACTGGCTCAGTCAGTGGAGCGGGCGACTCTTGATCTTGGGGTTATGGGTTTGAGTCCCACATTGGGTGTAGAGATTATTTAAAATAAACTCTTTAAAACAAAACAAAACCTTAGCCAAGGAAATATAAAACCTCATGGTACGTTGTGAAGCTCCTGTGTCTGAATCCCATGGAGAATGCAGCATCTTACCTGGAGCGACATCTCGATCAACATTAGTAACTTCTTGATGCCTATCCAGACCTTCTTCCCTTTAACTTGCTGTGAAATTGTGGTACGTTCCTTATCTTTGAAGTTGCCCAAAAGCTACAAAAACAATAAAGAGGACAAAAGCAGTTTTGTAGCAAGTGCATCAACATTAGTTAATGCTCACATTTATCCTTAAAAGAACAGTAGTAAGAACTACTTGACTGGTTCGAACTGACAGGATTTTCTCCTATTTTAAAATCCAACCTGACCTTCTTGAACCCATTAGGTACAATTAATGAAAGTGAAAACTGGTATCCTAAATCCTGTTTTCCTAGAGACCTCCATTATAACTTAGAGATATGTTTGCTGGGGGCAGGGGAAAAAAAAAAGCTTCAACCCATAATAAATATCAGTTAAAAATTTTAACATGTGTCAAAGCAGAGACTAAATTTAAATCTTATTCAACCTCGGCACAAGAGCTGCTCACATAGGTAATCTGGAGATATTTATCATATAGATAATTTCTATTTTGTTGGGAGTATGCTCCAACTGCATGGGTCTTGAGGATTTTAAGAAGCTTTTACCACTGCTGAACAAATCACTACATATGACATTTTTTTCAGATCTCACCAAGTCATCTGTGTACATTGATATTAGTCAACAGTTTAATGAAGGTTATAGTTTTTAAAAATTTGAACTTTGTCATCCTCAAAAAATTTAAGAAAACATTTCCGTACTATGAACTTGTTAATAAAGCAGTTCCTTTTACTTCTATAGCTTTTTTGAAGTCTCTAAGGTTTTAATCACTGCTCCAATTTATTAAATGCAAGTAAATGAGCAGAAAGCTATTGCAAAGGACCAAATTTTCCACATGTTGATTACTCTACCACTCTACCCTCCCCTTCCCCCATTCCAAGTTTCTGGCCCGTGTAATTTGCATGCATCTCTCCTGGTGGGCACAGAGTAATTCATTCCTCGCAGGCTGAGTGCTGCCTACACCGAGGAATAGGAGATTCATTCACCTTCACTGACATTCATCTCTTCCTCGAATTACTGAAACGACTGAAGGTATATCCCAGGCGCCCTATTCCAGGTTAGCACAGAAACTAGGCACTGGGGGCAATGTCCGCCACACCCCCTTAGCATTAGTCCCAAACCCAACTCCTTTCTAACAGACACTTTGCAATCTGTTGACTCATTTTCACCTCCAGAGCCTCCAACAGCTGCTCCCCTGTGGCAATGTTGGGCACGTGGATGGTGGTGCTGAAAGCGTTCAGCATCTCCATCTCCTGAAGGACATCTTTGCGGCTAGTGGTCCCGATGATAAGAAGCTTGCGGCCCTGATCATAGAGAGAAAATGTGTTAAAATGCGGGATAAGATTGGTTAGGAAACTAGAGTAAGCCTGAACAATATCCATTTATTTAACTGCAGAAATGCAAGTGGTTAGGCAAAAAAAGAAATTCAGAATTTTCCTTGTGAAAATCTAAAGGAAAGTATCAAGAACAGGATTCAGAAAGGCAACAGCTTCTTCTTGTCATTCACGTCAATAAAATAATGGATGAGTAAGTCAGGGAGACATACAAACCAAATAAAAAGATACCGAAGTATATGCTGTAATCCATTTCTGACAGCCAACATGGTATGTATGGTAGGGACTGGAAAAAGGGAAATGAATGAACCAGACGTCTGTATTATCCACTTAGCAAAGATTTATAATGCTTTTAAGAAGGAGTAGGGTAGGGGCTCCTGGGGGGGCATAGTCAGTTAAGCGTCTGACTCTTGGTTTCGGCTCAGGTCATGATCTCAGGGTCCTGGCACCAAGCCTCACATCGAGCCCTGCATCAGGCTCTGCACTCGGCACGGAGTCTGCTTGAGATTCTCTCTCCCTCTGCTCCTCCCGTTTGCACCCTCTCTAAATCTTTTTTTTTTTTTAAAGGAGTAGGTTAACAATAATTGTTTACATTTATGCAATACTTACCTGTAAAAGGCATGTTACATACCTGTGTCACTTAATATTTTAAAATTTCGGTTTTATTTTTAACCCGAAAACATACAAAAAATGTTTAAAAACTATAGCAGACCTATGCCACCATTCCTGATTCCCTCTCTCCAAGGCAATCATTTTAAATTCTTAGCTTTTCTTCTTGTATTTACCTCTTTTTCTTTAAATAACAAGGTTACACCACGATTTTTAGATTTTTGTTTTCAGCTTTAAATATTATTTACTGATGACCTATTATTGAAGATAGGGATTTAATATTAATTTTTCACACACCTCCCCCCGCCATGTGCCCTTTTTCTTGTCCTTCCCTTCCAATGTGGTTATTTCACAGTCTTTGAATAAAGCTATATTCAGTATTTATCATGATTATATAAATATGATTGACAGCTAAGCCATGTAGTATACTATTACATTTCCTTTCCTAGGAAACATTTTATATTTATTAGAGTTAGTAACTGTCATTTTCACCCTCTGCTTCGTGTACCAAGTACCTATTACAAGTTCATCCCCAAACAAACACAACCGTGAATATCCTTTCAATACATTCAAACATGTCAGGGAATTTTAAAGTTTGTTTGTTTGTTTCTTTGTTTAAGGCATCCCCCTCCCGGAGCCCTCTATTCTCAGAGAGTCTGAATGAATTGCTGCTGCACAGCTGCAGTTCTAGAACTTTCCTCTCTTCTGTTAGATCCCCTACATCCTGGTCTGCATTTATCCCCTTTCCCATGGTGCACCTACTTCAATAACTTCCTGAGAGAGGGTGCACAGGAGGTAAAAATGCAAAGACTTTGAATGTCTGGAAATGCTTTTATTCCACCATTTATATTGTCCACTCTATACTTGAGAGTTCAGCGAGGCACAGAGAACAAGGCTAAAAATAATTTTCCCTCCAGAATTTTGAAGGCATTACTCTATTGCCTTTTAATTTTCAGTGTTGCTGGCTAGAAGACTGACATTATTCTGATTTTGGCTCTTTCCTTTTACTTGTTTTTTTTTGTTTGTTTGTTTGTTTTTTTGTTTTAATTTAAAAGACCTTCTCCTTACCTTTATATTCTATAGTTTTAGAATCACATACTTTGAAATAAGTCTTTCTTTACTCATTCTGCTGGTGCTAGATGGGTCCTTTCTAAACTGAAAAATGATTCCGTTTTAGGAAATATCTTGGATTATTTCTTTGATATTTCTTTTCATTCATTTTCTGTGTTTTTCTGTTTTGTTTTTGTTTTTTTGGGGATTTTTTTTATACTTCTCCACACCCCCGCCCCCAAACCTCCATTAGTTGCATACTGGTCTACTAAGACTAATTTTCTATTTTTCTTTTCTTTTCTCTTTTTTTTTTTTTTGCTCCTGGTTCTTACCTTTCTCTTTCAAATACTTTTTGGGTTAGTATCAACGTTATCTTCCAACCTTTATATTAAGTTCTTTCTATATTTTCATTTCTAAGAGCTCTTTCTTGTTTCCTGAATTTTTTTTACTGTCTTGTTGTATTTAATGGATATACCTTATTTTAGATTTGTTTGTGAATATTACAGATTTAGTAATGTTTTCTTCTGTTCTCTGCTTTGTCCTATCTCCCTGGAGTTCCTTTTTTCCTATTTGTTCATTGGAGCTTTCCCTCAAGTATCTGGTGATTGCTGGATGACTATTCAGATTTAAGAGCTAAACTAGTGATCAGAAGCTCCGAGTCTGAGGGCTTCTCTACAGGATGATCAGATAAGACTTGGCTGATGATTGAGGGTCCTTCAAAGGTCAGGATGTGTACATTTTTCCCAGGAAAGAATCTTCCAATCTTCTTCCTAAAGGCTATAAAGCCTAGTTTCCAGTATACTGAGAGTATATGGGGGAAGGGATCTGGGTCTTTCACCATTCAATATGGAGACTCCCATTTACTCCTATTTGCAGAATGGCATCTCTTGAGATCAACGTTTCATTTCATGTTCATATAATCTTGAGAATTAAGTACTTGTATTCTCTCTACTGATGAAGCTATTGAATCTCACAGATACAAGTAATTTGTTGAAGGCCAAATAACTAATACATGATGGATCCAGGAATGGAAGCCAGATCCGGAATCCAAAACTGTATACTGCTTTTCTTGATGAAGAAAAACACATTTTAAAAAATGTTTACTTGGAAAATAGAAAAGGAATGCATTTTAAACTATGTCACTAGATTTATGGTACATGCTTACTCCAAAGATAAGCCTTTAATACAATCATTGAACCTATTCATGGATCTTAGAAACTCAGGATATTAAAATGAGAAAATAGGGGTGCCTGGGTGGCTCAGTTAAGCATCTGCCTTCGGCTCAGGTCATGATCCCAGGGTCCTGGGATCGAGTCCCACATGAGCAGGGAGCCTGCTTCTCCTTCTCCCCTCTACTCGAGCTCTCTCTTACCACCTCTCAAATAAATGAACAAATAAAATCTTAAAAAAAATAAAAGAAAATCAATGAGAAAATAAATTATTATGTGAAAATTAAAACAAACGCAGGAAAAGATGTTAAGAAATTGAAGATCAGATGCCAAAACAATTTCAGTTTGGGTTTTGTAAACATTATACCACTACTATCAATAAGGCAGACCAACCATTCTCAGTCTTATTCACTGTTTTTGTCCACCTACTGTGCCAATAATAGAAAATGAACCAACATAAACAAAGGCATATCAGAGAAGCAAAGTCAAAACCTTCTGGCACAATTAGTGATTGGCATACAGATGACTGTGCAAAAACCATGGGATAGAAATATACCTGTGACGTATACAGATTGAAGGATAATCATTATTATCATTCAAGAACTAGCTAAAAATCAAACACAATATCAACAGACCTTTCTCAAGCTCCTAGATGAATCTGGAACAAACCCTGTACATGGAGAGAGATGGCTACAAAAGAGGTAATGAGGATAAATTATGGACAGGCTGTCACGGTAGAGGGAGGGAACATGTGGCAGAGAAACATCTGCTCTTTCTCTGGAACTGAGTCTTAAGGAAGGAGTGGGTTGACTAGAAAGATGAAGGGGAAGGATATTCCAAGCCAGAAGGAGCAGAAATACCTAAGTCTGAGGGTGAAATAATAAAAACAAAAACTGGGGAGTTGGGGTAAATTACAAACACACAAAGACACATTTCTACTATCACAGAAGAGTAGTGCTTTAACATTCAACGCTAAATTCCATCTCTAAACTTAGGAACACATCCCTGAAGGCTAATAGATGCTAAAGGCCACACAGGCTGGTACATCCTCATTACAATGAAAGGCAATTGTCATCTCTCCTTTTCCTGAGGTTTTTAATGTTCTATAGCCCGTAATTCAAACTCCCTCATCTTGTCTTTTCTCAAGGAGGGCCACACATTGGCCCTAGAAGAATGGCATTAAGGAAGAAGCTTCTTACTCACTCCAGAAAGCTGGAATTGCCATTTTCCAAGTGAAACTTTCTCTTATGTTAACCATGGCTATGCTCTTCAGAGTGCTGAAAGACTGGGAAATGTAGAGCAACTTATAATGGAAACACTAATTTATGTTCTGCTTTACTTCTTGTTTAACAAGACTGCAAACACTGCAGAGAGGTCATGACCCAGGCAAGTTCAGGCCTTGACTTGTAAAGCATCATCTTTAAGAAAACACCGAAAATCATTACCAAATAATTAAATTGTGCTAGATCATTTTGTCTATTAATTAGTGGTAATGCTCATGAGGAAGCTTTATCATGAAAAAACAACTCTGAGTGTGTTAATGTAGTAAATCATATTGGAGAACATTTTGGATGAAAAGCTGTCAGCAGCATGTAATAGGAAAGCCGCTTTAAAAATAAAAGTAGAGTTCAACCCAAGAGGGGAAATCCAACTCGTTAGTGTGTGGCTACTAGTCTTAGGTTGACAGCATGGAAACATGCCCCTTGATGGAAAGAAAAAAAGTAGAATGATAACTTGTTTGAAGGAGAAAAAAAAAATTGTTCCCAGCATACTCTCTACTGAGATTTGCTAGCTCCTGATACAATAAAGAAACGGGCCTAAATAAAATGACTATCTCCCAATCGGATTATGATAAACATTGTTCCAAGGTTAAGTAAGTATTAGTTAACTAATTCTTGGTACCATAAGAAGCAACTCAGGTGAAAACATTTCCATGAAAAAGGCAGGGCTCAGTCAGGTGTTGATCCTTCAAAAAAACATTTCTTTACATGATGAAGAATGAACAAAGTACTAAGCAGTATCTAAGCCTTTTGCCACACAAAGGACTAACCAGATAATCCACACCCTTTCATAGGTCCTGCCCATTGATTGGCCCCAATAAACTGATTTGTAACAAAAGTTCATGTGGAAGAAAGCTTTTTTTCTTAAATAAAAATGCCACCAATATAATACTGCAGTGGAATGGAAGGGCTGATTTTAACCTGGGAACAAAAGTAAAATCAGTTATGCAGTAAAGAAAGGCCATTCTTTCCATATCATTCAATGCTGAGCAAGTGTAATACACCCTTGGTAAGAAGAATTAACTGGGAACAATTGGGAACCCTGAAATGGATTAAGAAGCGAGTTTAAAAGTGCAACGCAAAACTGCTGTGTGCCCGGGCCTTAAACTTTATTTTCTGATTGTTGGAATCTCACGCTTTTTTGAGAGAGAAAGTTTTCAGAATATTAAGAATTTATAAACCCAGTAAGTAAAAGACTAGTTGATCAGGTCATTAACGAGAATTTATTCCGTTCAGGTATTTATGGAATTAAGAGATTTGGTTTGTGCCCTCAAAGTGAATTCTATTTTAGCTGGGAAGAGCAAGTACACATTCAGGGACCAGGACCAAGTAACACATCAGCAAACACAAACTACTAATGGCCGAGGGGACAGAGCATAAGAGGACGGTTTCGCTGGAGTCGGGGCATCTAGAAGACTGCTGTAGTACCGTAGAGTCACGGACACAGAGGAGGCCCTGGAGGAGAAGGGACAGGTCTCTAATGCTACTAAATCCTATGTGGGTGGTGGAGGCAGCTGAACCAGAGAGCTCAAGGTGGAAAACGAAGGCTTTTTTAGAGGGGAGTGGGCAGCCACTGAAAGCAAGACTCAGAATGCTTAACTAAGGAAGGAGATTTGATATAAAAAGCAACAGGAAACTAAAGAAGGTTCTTGAGGAGGCAGAGGAGTGGGGAAGAGAAAGAGGATCCTGGCAGCTTCAGGCAGGACCTTCTAGGGGCCGGTGGAAAGCAATGTGCCGGCTCTCCCAGTCAGCACGCCCAGGAGGGATCTGCGCCTCCACACCCCCTCCCCCCACCCCCGCCACACACACACACACAAACACACAAGATGTCCTTTTTAAGGCAAGCCCAGGGCTGGCAGACAGCTGGAGAGACAAGTCTCCTGATGGATAGGTGGCTTGGTGCGGTGGCAAAAGGACTGGCTTTGTCATTCACAGCTGTGTGATCTGGGGTAGACTATTTCACTTCTGAGTACCTGTCTCCTCCTCCATCATAAAAATGGGATAAAAATCCTTCCCACCTGTCAGAGTGGAGTGCTGTTGGGGGTGGGGGGGAGGGGCAGAAGGCTGGCGAAGGGGAGTCTTTCAGAGGAGGCGAGAATGAAAGGAGGTGTGAACTTGAATGAATGGTCTTGAAGGGAACCTGAAAAAGCATCCTCTGTGTAGGATGTCAGGACTCCCTAATGTTACGGCGAGGTCAGGGTTAGGCTGGGTGGGCGAGCAGTGGGGTGTCAGCAAATCTCTCACCTCCCAGCCCAGGGTACTGACAGCCAATGATGCACAGAGAGCGCATTCTCCAAGATTCACTCTCAGGGGAAGAGGAGAGCCCCAATCTTCAGTTGATTAGGGTTCCAGTGAGGCCCAGATGAGGTCTGAACTAAAGATCAACCATTGCCTTTGGGAGTCGGGGCAGAGGGTGAGAGTGAGTGGCCTTGGCAAGAGGCTTCTGAGGGAGAGGTCAGTTCAGGGCAGGGGTGTGAAGAAGCATTCCCAGTAAGCCACGCTTTACTCCCCGACTTATCTAGCTTCATTCACAAAATGGGAAGAATTCCACATATTTTTATTTCGTTTGTATTATTCAACAAAGAGACTTAAAAAAAAAAAATTCTACCCACCATAGTTCTTATACAACTCTATTGCTGCCCTTATTTGCAAGTCTGAATCTTGCTCCTAGCCTGTCAACTCCCTCGGGTAAGGAGTCATGTTTTATTCATCTCCGTCCTGGTGGCTGTTAGCACAGCATGCCGGGCACATAGAACATACTCCTGTGCTCCCTCCACCTGGAATGCTCTTCCCTTATACGACCACGTGATTCTCTCCCTGATGTCACGGCATTGCTGGAAGTCACCCCTTCCACGAGGCTCACATAGCCCCCCACGCTCCACCATTTAAAACTGCAGACTCCCCTTCTTCAGTTCCCTTTATCCTGCTCTCTTACCCCCAGTATGGATTACCTTTTAACATGCGAAATACTTCCCTCATTTATTGTCTTTACTTATTTATTGTGTTTATTGCTGGTCTTCCTTCAGGAGGACGGGATTTTTGTTTGGATCTGTTGATATTTCGGGGGCTAGCACCGTGCCTTGTACATCCTGGGAAGTGAATACATTTGTGTTGAATGAATGAATGGTGAAATGGTGATCTCGTTGTACGCTTCGAGGGTACAGATCACTCGTTCCTTGTTACAGTCTCTGTTCTGGCCCTGGAAAAACGCACGTTATACCAAGTGTTCAACAGGAAAATGACTACCATTTCAGAGTCTATGCCTTGGAGCCCCCAAAGGGGAATGCTATAACAAGTTTTCAAGAAAATAATCTAGAATGAATGGCATGTACACTTCATTTACAATGTCAGTAGATGCCATTAAGGCTGTCATCTCTTTGTTTTAGTTAATCAACTCATGGATGAATAGTTAAGCTACTGATTAGATAACACAGGCTTCTCTAACAGAGAGAAGAGGAGATTCATGAGAAGGCATTAATTCAAGCTAGTGAAACAAGTATTATTAAGCATCTCCTATAACTCTTGGTTTCCCCAAAACAAGGGAGAAAATTAACTACCATTCAAAACAGCCAGTAGTCAGGACAGTAAAAGGAGAGGTTGGGGCCTCTTTGCATATTCTGCATGCATTTCTGATTTCTCATGCTCAAATGTCTGGTAACTTTTTTTTTTTTTGTGGTTAAATATTTAAGTTGAATACCAAAGGAAGGATGTTTCAAATAAATCATGCTACAACCAGGCAGACAACTACACTTAAAGTCTCCATTAGATTCTCCCCTGAAGCAAATTCTTAGTCTACTGTCTTTGTAACCATCCTCATGGTGCTGTTAGCAGGGCAGAGGACAATAAGGAGGGGAAGTCACGATGCAGACTGAATATGAAATGAGAAACTTCACCCCAAATAATTTAAAATAATTACTATAGGCAAGAGCAGATCACTTTATGATATTACAGAACATTTTAGTATCAATTTGTGAAAAATACAGTGAATCATGAGATTTTACACTTGAGTAGCTCTTGAAGATTACCTCGTATAAAAATGACCTAGTCCTCCCCTGGTTATTTTGTGGATGAGAAACCTGGGATGAGAGGTAAAGTGACCTGTCTGCAGCTTTTATATTCAGGCAGGGAGCCGAAGCTAGAGTTCAGGCCTCTTAGATATTTCCATTATGCTTTGCTGTCCACTGTTCTCATCTGTGCAATTTTTAACTCATATCAGCAATGGCTGATCTCTTAATTATGAGTCAGGGAGACACATCACCTAGGAATTATGATCTCTGAGCTCTTAGGAGAAAAGTTTAAATTAAGAAAATAAAGCTGGACTGACCATGTGCCACAGTATTCTTAGTGCCAAAAGGAATAGTTCTCATTAGAAATTGAACTAAGATGACCACTGATTCATTAGCAGATCCAAACTCCTCAGTCTCGCACCCAAAGGAAGTTTCCCTCCCTTTCTTGACGTTTAGTTTGATGCTCCCTACAATGATCTCTGTGCTCTAATCAGGTCAATTTTCTTCTTACTTCTCATTTAATTTCTACCTCTGTGACTTTTAGACACAGCTTTCCTCTTTACTGAAATGCTTTCCAGAGTTTTCTACCAGTTTGCAATGATCTCTTATGTCCAAGATACTTCAGAACTTGCCTTCTCTCCACACTCTGCCCTCACTTAACCCAACACAACTCCATGGACTCCTGCAGGCCCTAACCTTTTCGAACACGGATCAACATGCCCTCACTTAAATGGAGGCCAGTCTGCTGAATAATTTCAGCTATCCAGAACACAGAGCCAAGAAATAAGCAAAAATCCTCTAACTTCTAGGACCAAAACAAAGTGAGATTCAAGTGATTTTACTCACTGCTAGTGTCACCTCATCCATTAGGCACAGTGGGCACAGTGGCCGGGGCATAAAATTTTTTTTTTTTTTTTAGTAGGCTCCATGCCCGGTGTGGAGCCCAATGTGGGGCTTGAACTCACAACTATGAGATCAAGACCTAAGCCATGATCAAGAGTTGGATGCTTAACTGACTGAGCCAACCAGGTGCCCCTCTATTTTCTTTTAAAATCAGAAGAAAACAAAGAACTTTCCGGTCAAAGAAAATATTTTGTTGTTATTGTTGTTTTTAAAGATTTTATTTTATTTCATTTTAATTAATTTTTTTAGGTGGGGGAGAGCCAGAGGAAGAGAGAGAGTTTTAAGCAGATTCCACACCCCGCACAGAGCCTGACTTGGGGCTCAATCTCATGACCCTGAGATCATGACCTGAGCCGAAATTAAGTCGGATGCTCAACTGACTGAACCACCCAGCCGCCCCTAAAGATTTTATTTTTAAGTAAACTCTACACCCAACATGGGGCTCAAACTTACAACCCTAAGATCAAGAGTCACATGCTCCACTGACTGAGCTAGTCAGGCACCCCAAGAAAATGTTTGAAATACCAAGAGCTGGAAAATAAAATTCTGAATTTTTTTATGGAGGAAAGGGCCCATGTAAATCATAATGTGGCCCTGTTCACAGGAAAACTCCTCCAGCTCTTGTGGCCTGGTTATTCCTACTTTACAAACAACTCATGAGTCCCAGTGGTTCCCTTTAATTCACAGCTGACCAGAGGCAGCAAATTAGAAAAGCGGAACCATCAGAGGTAGGTAGGCTAACACAATTCAACGGGATTTTGCAAGTCACAGCCAACAGCAAAACCATTAAAAACAAGAAAAGGCACAAAAAAACTAAAACAAAACAAAACAGGGCACACTGGGCCTATTTCATGACCACCTGGACAGAGTTGTACACATTCCAACAGTTTCTGCTGTCACTCATGATATTACTGACCCATGTGATTATGATTTGTAATGATGATCCTTATTCTTTAACACAGTTCAGACACCAAAAATGTATGTAGCAATTTTTTCCTCTTAAAAAAGGCAAAAGTATAACAACAATAGATATTTAAAGAGGTTAAGCTTTCATCATTTGAAAAAAATAAAGCTTTTGATTTGTTACAAATTCCTATTCTTGTCTCCAGGGAAACAGAATATGCCATAGGAAGCCTGAGATAAGTAACTGTACACAAAACATATTCTTACATTGCCAAGTATCAGTTAGTGTGTAAGTAATAAAAATTTGCTAATTCTGGCATAGATACATCTTTTAACATTTCTGCTCATTGCTTCCGAGCTGGAATTCCTTAGCGTGGCACAATGGCCCTGATAAATCCCCTTCTACTCATCTTTCAAGACCAAGATCAAGAACTCTTTATGGAACATTTGCAGATTTTCTCAGTAAAATGGACTGTGCCTTCCTTTATATTCCACTGGAACCCACGCAGCTTATAAAACTTAACTAGATACACCACGTCTACACATGTCTCTCCATCACTGGATTGTGACAGGGGTACTAGTTAGACTCAGTTAATTAAAAAGACAAAAAACAAAAAACAAAACCCTTCGTACGTGGATGAACTAGAACGAAGAAGTGAACAGCTATCCTGCCCCACCCCTCAAAACCCCAGCACCTTGTAGGAGTCACTCTCAGGGCTAAGGTAAAAGCCCCACGTATACCCCAAACACTGCATGAGATATACCAAAAATTATCTGATATCTTTCTGGAATTCAGATTTAATTGCGTGTCCTTTATTCGTATCTACCAAACGTAGCAACCCCACTGAGAGCAGATGCAGCCCCACACCACTGGGGTGCACGGCTTGGTGAGCAAAGTGTGGGCTGAATGTTAACTCTCAACTATCACTCCACCTTGTACACACCTTGTTTACCAATTGCACAACTGACCAGGTGGTTCTGGATTATAAGCTCTTTGAGGGGAGGTACAAGTGTCTCATTCATCCTTTATTCCTACAGTGTGGAACAAATGCTTATCAAGTGCACATCCTAGGGAAAGCATATATTCTGTAAAGTAACATTTCAAACTTGTATGTCAAAAGAAATATTTTGGGATGGGAAAAAAACCTTCCCATTGCCCTTCCGGAACTTAATACAATTGTCATCATCTATCTTCATCAACCTTGGTCACACTGGCATTCCAGCATCATAAGTTCCTTCTGGAAGCACAACACTGAGCTGAATGCCAGGTGGGTCTCCAAGGACAACTGTGAAAGGCATGAGACGCTTTTACAGTTTTCCTCTCAGGACCACAGGGCGTCTTACAGACCAGACCCTAAATTAAATCAGCCTTACAAAAAAAAAAAGGTTAAAAAAAAAAAATTACACATAGACAAGCTTAGAGACAAAGGTACATTCATTTAACCCTATCAGGCCAACAGCAAATCAGTTGGAAGGATTGGAATTAAATAATTTTGACAGTTATATGCTGCTAGTTAAAAATGAAAACAATGGCATACACATTAAGTTTTTCTTTTTTTCCTGATTATAAAGTAACAAATGCTTACTGTTGAAAATATATAAAATATAGGAAGCAATAAAGCAGAAAAAAAAAATCACCCATAATCCTACCATCTAGGGTACAGCAGGTGCCTTTAAGATGGGGAAATAACAGAACTTCCTTTTGTTTTTATTTTTGATTGCATTCTTCAAAAAATTTCCTTGTTTGGGTATGTTTTAAAATGAACATCATCTTATAGAATAAGAGCTGTATTAAAAGTCTGGGAGGATAAGTTAATATGCTTTTTTTAGTGGTAGAGGTATGCATTCAAAAAGTTGGAGGGCCGTTGACATGAAGCAACCGTAAGGAACGATTTTGGCATTACACCCCCTCACCTTCGATCCTTTTTTCTTTGGCTGAAATCACACTTGGAGAGTAATTCAGAATTAAGTGAAAGGTGACTTGACAGTTACGCGGGCAGTTTCTGACACAGGCCCAGTTTATAGAGACAATGGGTCACTAGCTGGGTGGCCAGAGTTTTCCATCTGACTGCGGTCACCTGGTTATTTCTCCCCGTCCTTCCTTTCCATTGTTGCCCCTCTGATTCTGGAAACTGGCTCCGGTCTTCTGCTTGCTCCAGGGCTGGCTAAGGCAGGCAGGGGCTGCAAGGAGCAAGATGGCTGGCAGAGAAAGCTGCGAGGCTCTTTCTTCCAGTTTCTAGGGCTGGTTTCTTCAGCAGCAGCCATGTGGTGCTGAGCTCCTGTGACATGGGTTGGTTGGTTTGTTGGTTTTATATATTTTTTGTGTGTGAGGAAAGACAGAGTCAAAGTTTTCTTTGAAATGAACAATAAAGTAATAACTGAGTTGTGCTTTGCGGTTTACAGAGAACTACAATCAACACTTACCTTATTTAATTCTCACATTCTTAACCTCAATAACACTATTGTTCTTATTCTAGAAAAGTAAAAATTGAGGCTCAGAAGTGACTGGATTCAAATTCAAGTATTTGGATTCTAATTCCTGTGCTCTTATTTACACTGCCAATGCTAGTTCTACGTGTAGTTAAGACCCACCATCTTCAAAATACCCATTTGTAGTAAATATTATCATCCACATAGCCTAAATCGTTTTTAAAAAAAAAAACGACAGTGAAGGCAGGGCCTCTCAGATTGTCTGGCGCCTGCTTGTGGAAGCCCTCTTTCCACTCCCCAACGTGAGGGGTACGGAAGGGCGTCAAGATGAAGACATGGTTACAGACCAAGTGGTGACTTAACAGGATCAAGACCTCACTCCGTCTCCTTCCCAATAACTATCAGGATTATTGACGGACTGTTCTGCACCTTTTGTAAGATTCCTCTTACTGGCTCTTCTTATCCAACAGTTGTTATGCCACACAGTATAAAGCCCTAGGAAATCTCCAAAGATCTGTGTACTTGTTTCAGGGACAAGAAGGAGAGAAGCTGTGAGACACTAACCTGGTCCACCCTAAGTTAGGAGAACAGGGGAACTTTAGTCCCAAGCAACAGGTGGCTGTAGGGGAAAAGCCAGTAGGTGGGTCAGTCCTTGGAAGCTGAGGATAAACATAATAGGTAGTGTCCTCAGGGATCTGACAATGGCCAGAAGCCCTGTTCCTCCCTTGACTCCTTATCCTGTTGGGCTGTGAACTTCTGTCTCTATTTCATTCTTCGTTTGTAACAGGGATCTCTAATTCTCAGACCAGAGTACTTAGGAAGCTTCTAAATTCCAGCACATGGGAGAGAGGGAAGCAGGGCATACTTATGTTTTCCCAGTACTGCGAATGAGGGAGTCTGTGCCTCGGCGTTCCAGGTTGGAACTTCAACTCACTTTCTGACGATCTGCTACATACAGCAGTTGCATTCTTTAGTTTTCCTATCTTACAGAATAAAAAGATTCTGTGGACTATCCAAAGGCACCTCTTTTCTTTAAACAAATAAACAGACTGGAAAATACATTTCTAGTTCCATGCAGTAGTCTTAATGAAATACTAGGCCCCCTAAGAACTTTGAAACAGCCACAAAACAGGAACAGAATCTGAGATGGTCAACCCTTGGCCCCAAGCAATGGGAATATTCCAATCAAGAGAACATCCATTCTCTTTCCGAAGATGTTGGGATAAGACTCTATAAATCAATCCTTTACAGACGCCATGCTCTGTGGACAATGGCAGAGTCCTACTTTTCAGTAACTCCATGCTCTTCACGATAAAGCATCAGTACCTTTTATCTTTGCAGGCCACAAGGTTTACAGAGGACCTCATGATACATTATCTTCATTGGCCCTCAATGGGGTAGGTACGGCAGGCAGAATTACCTCCATTTTACAGATGAAGAAATATTCAAAGATATTAAGGGACTAGTTCAAAGTTGACTGAGCTAAGACTCAAACTCAGGTTTTCTGGCTCCAATACACAGAGCAAGTTCTGCAGGGGGGGTCCTCACAAGATCCATGGCACTGCAGAATACTATGGTACTAAAATCAATACTTCTCTAACACTGACATCATGTCACAGTAATTTATTTATGGCAATGGGGCTCAGTGAAGACACTCTGGCAGGGACAGAATATTGTGCCTTAGCACCATCAGCAGTTCCCCGATGATTAAATTCAGATATTTAATTCTGACTTAGCTGAAAATGGTGTATGTGTGTCTTACAGTTTTTTGTACTCATTAATACCTATTATAGATGTGCTCTACCAAACAAAAACCCTATTTTGAAAACATGTTTCTTTTAATGGGTGTCTGTTTTGATTTATTTACTTGATTTATTTTTTAAGTAGCTTCCACACCCAATGTGGGGCTTGAACTCACGACCCTGAGATCAAGACTCACATGCTCTACTGACTGAACTAGCCCCTGAAAACATGGTTTTATTCAGCAGGTTATCTGTAGCATTGTTTTATAAAAGGATTCACCAAATTTCTTTTGCTAGTTTTTATGTAACTGAAATCATTCTACATATATATAACATATATATTCAATGGATATAGAACTTTCTGAGACAACCTACTATACTAGGCAAAGTGTAAAAAATTTTATAAAATATAGTAGCCATCTAATGTCACTGACTTAATAAATGGAAGAATTGGACCACTGAACTGTCAACCATTATACAGCTTTTCTTCAACAAAGCAGTCCAATGCACAAGTCATCACATCAATGATCACGATTAATATGTCTGGCAAAATGACTACCTCTTTCCTAAAGTGGTTGTACATCTTATTGAGTCATATTGTAGTCATTAGCCAGAGTTAATTTTGAACAGATAGATGGGGAGATACTCATGTTTAGGCCTGCATGATTTGGAGTCTCTTCCATTATCTGCTTATTTTGCTGAAGCAACCCAAAGGCTGAAGAGTTGCTTAATGTTACCAAGACTTCCTAATAACATCTCTGAAGTAAGACTGTACTCAGTTGTCGTGTCAGGATTACATGAAGAGCAACCCTGTCTAGAGACGGGTGAGGTTAAAACAAAATCTGTGGGACAAACAGACCCACCTGCCCGAGTTCCCACCAGCAGCTCACTACAGTTTTTTTATTGGTACCTGATGCCAGGCCCGGCTCTAAGGCCCAGGTGCCGGAGCAGTGAGGTAGTTGTTTTTTCCAACAACTTTTACTTTACCTAACTCTAACAACCGCTAGGTCTGAATCCTACTCCAGTAACACTGCCATGAATTGAGAGCGGTCTTCTCTTGTAAGAGTTTACAGGTTCTGCTGCAAAGGAGCTCTAGGTGGTCTAAGATCCCAGTTCTCTGACGAGAGCCCCAGGGAAGGCTGGGTGGCACGCGGTGGGGGCTGCACTGAGAGTGGCGACAGCCATTTCCCCGAGTCCCTCCATGGATGCTACGGTTTTCTATATCCTATCTCACTGAGTTCAGAGAGAAACGGTTCTCCGTAAATGACAAGGCCATTCTGGTAGCTCTGGACGCAGTCTTCCGGTCTGATTCCCCAAAGTGTCAAGTAAAGCTAGCGCTGAAGCAGGTTAATGGGCTTAACTAACTACTCCCGCACTTGAGGAAACTGGGGAGTCGTGTCATTTTAGAACCTGAGGAGTTCCTTTGTGGGCACTTTATTTTGTCTCCCAAAAAAGAAAAAAACAGGTGGCAGAAGAGCTCCGTGGGGAAAACAACAAAGCCGTCGGTGCTGCAGGTTGCGGGAAGATTCACCTGGCCTTAAGGCTTTCCTACTGCTTCTTCCTTGACGTTAAGACTAAGGCTTTCGTCCTCCTGGTGTCGAAAAGCACATTCCCCTCAACTTCCATAAATCTGCAAAACCTGAAAAGAGCCCCAGTGTCACTGAGTAAAAGAGGCGGCTTTAGGAATCTCACTGGAAGGAGGGGTGTCTTCGAGCCTCTCACTGCTAAGCCGGACATTTCCTAACACTGGACAAATTGTACATCCAGCTCAGGGAGGGTGAACTGCAGTGGTCTTTTACCCTCCGAGCCAATTGTTAGCTTTTCACAGGAATCAGCAGGGAAGCACATGTGAAACCTCTGTGGTGCCGGTGAGCACCCCCATGCCTTGTGTGACTCTGCATGTAGATGAAGCAGGCCGGGGGCTTTCTGAGCCTCGGCCGGGGAGTTCTCAGAGCAGCCCTTTTCTCCGGCGTGGCTCCCTGCTGGGACAGCCCTTTTCAGTGTTCTACCCCCCCTCGATCTCTTCTCCTGCACAACACAGGGCAACTTGATTGAAATAAAGACCTAGGGAACATGTTTTATTTTCTCCTGTTCAATCCATTTTAGAAAAGCTTTTAATTGGTTTTAAAAAGATGCTAAACAAAATGTGATGATGTTTTTCAGTCTTCATGAACTACAGATACCACTTTTTATACTTTCAAAGGGCTAATAAATCAATCATGAAATTAACTCTCCAGCTAAATTTAAAGCAAACCTACTGAATACCGGGTTCATTAAAAATCTATGCATTTACTTAGAAAAATTTAAAATTCAAAGAAAATTATCCTAGTAACTGAAATCTGACTTGAATTTTTAGTCCTACACTGAAAATCCAAGACCAAAGCAATCACAAAGGGAAAAAAAGAAGGCTTGTGAACCAGTTTTAATAAGCCAATTTACAACGAGGGAGGGGTGTGGGGGAGGGGAGGAGGAGAAAAGAGAATATCTAGATACATAACAACATGGTGCCCCTGAAGGGATTCTTTTATTTGAGCATGTGCACACATGCACACATAATTTTTCTGTGTGAAAGCTGGAATTACAACAAATGCAATATTAAGGATTCTGTGGCTGATATGATTACTATATTGTATACATGTACAGTTCCTCTTTTTAAAGAAAAATGCCTTCAACTTCTCTGTTTTCTTGATGGTGATAAAAATAATAGTTTTCTACCACCCTACATGACTCTACATCATTCAGGTTCACACACTTTTAATATTTAATTGAAAACATCTGAAAAACCTACATGGATAATGGTTTGGTGAAGTGAACGCTTCCACTTTAGAAAGACAAATATTCTCGACACTGGATCAGCCTGAAAATTCTCCCTTGTTCCCCTGAGAGAATACATACTAATTTCAAAAGCAAGGTGGTACAGAGAAAGCATATTTTTATTTCGTCAAATGTATGCCAACTAGAGATACTTGAAACACCAACTTCTCTGGCCACTGATGGACTTATACAGCAAGCCATCATCCAGCAGACCAGGTCAGAGTCACCAAATTCTGATTAATGACAGGCTAGTAATCCTTAAAAGGGAATCCCTGCCATTTCCAATCACTAAGGCAACCAGATCTATCTTTGACTTCTTACATATTCCTATACCCTTCCTTCTCAGTCCTTAGAGAAATTCATTCCACATCCCTTTTTAATGATCCAATCCCTGTTTCTAGGACTTCTCCCAAGCTGGGCCATGTACCTGGGATGCTCACTCCTTGCTTCTAGCTCTCCCTATAACCCTCCTTTCATCAATGAAGTAGCTTCTGCAATCACTTTCTTCTTTAAAGTATCTGTTTTATTGAGATACAAATCATAGAACACACAATTCACTGATTAAAAGTATACAATTCAATGGTTTTTAGTATATTCACAGAACGCGCAAGTATCACCATGATCAATTTCTGAACATGTGAAACACCCCAAAAAGAAACCCCACACCCGTTAGTCACCTTTCAGTCTCCCTATTCACCCCTTCCAGTCACTAGCCAATCATGAATCTACTAGATTCTGTCTCTGCAGATTTGCCAATTGTGGGCATTTCATACAAATGGAATCAATCTGTGGTCTTTTGCACTTGGCTTCTTTCACTTAGCATGTTTTCACGGTTCGTCCATGTTGCAGCATATACCAGGACTTCATTTCTTTTTATTGCTGAGTGATACTCCATTGTACCCTGGTTTATTTGTGAACATCTAGGTAGTGTCCACTTTCTGGCTATTATGAATAATGCTGCTTTGAACATATCTATAAGTTCTTGTGTGGACATATATTTTCATTTCTTTGGGGTATATACCTAAATTGTTGGGTTATATTGTAACTTTATCTCTAACCTTTTGAGGAACTGCTAGACTTTCCTAAAGGTTGCACAATTTTTATATTCCCACCAGCAGTGTATAAGGGTCCCAATTTCTCCATACACACAGTAACACTTATTATTATCTGACTTTTTGGTTATAGCCATCCTGGTGGGTGTGAAGCGGTATCTCACTGTGGCTTTGATGTGCGTTTTCCTGATGGCTAATGATGTTGAGCATCTTTTCATGTGCTCGTTGGCCATTTGAAATTTATTTTTGAATGTTTTCACTTTAATCATACCTTGCCAAATATAAATTACAACAATACAAAATAAGCCCACCAAAATGAGTGGACACTCAAAAAATATCTTTAGAAGCAAGTTATCTATATTTTTTGTTGAGTAAGTTATTCATGAAGTACATCTGTATAAACTTGTGTCAGATGCTGTGTGATTTAAAAACATTAGATAATGTTCCTTTCCTCAAGAATTTTACATTTATACAAAATGGAAAGTTATTCCTAAGTCTTTAATCAAAATGCTGCAAGTCTTTTTCAAATATGCTCTATTTATTTCTATCAGTATCTACTTTGGATTACAAATAATTCTCAACCAGGGAATGTCTCTCTGTTTAAATGAATGTATTTAACAATGTAAAGGACAAGCAGTTTAAAAAATATCATTGAAAAATTATTCTTCCTTCTCCCAAATGACTTTTAGCATAAATTATTTTTAGCTAAAGACTTAATTAGATATAATTTTTTTAAAGATTTAATTTATTTATTTGAGAGACAGAGAAAGAGAGCATGAGCAAGGGAGGAAGAGTAGAGGGAGAAGCAGGCTCCCTACTGAGCAAGGAGCCCAATGTGGGGACTCGATCCCAGGACCCTGGGATCATGACCTGCTTAACCAACTGAGCCACCCAAGTGCCCCTGAATAAAATATAAATTTAAATGCCTGGAGAAAGTCCCCCAAACTAATTATTTTTAAAGTGCTATTTCATAGGAAAGGATTCTTTTTGTATGTGATATATATGGATATTGGGGTTATTTACTTTTTCCAGCAACTTTATTTATTTATTTTTAAAAATTTTATTTATTTATTTGAGAGAGAGAGACACACAGAGAGAGTGTGTGTGCATGAGCAGAGGGAGAGGGAGACAAGCAGACTCCCCACTGAGCGGGGAGCCCAGCACAGGGCTTGATCCCAGGACCCTGAGATAATGACCTAAGCCAAAATCAAGAGTCCAATGTTTAACCGACTAAGCCAACCGGGTGTCCCTTTTCCAGCAATTTTAGATTTATCTATTTACATATTTATTGAAGGAATCAGAGAAGGGAAAAATAAACTCACTTCTCTAACTTCAGCCTTAGAATGAGCTAAAACTCCAATTACTGGGAATGATAGTTTATGGACAAATGATAACAAAATCCTTACAATGCATATATACAGTAAATTTTCAAGGTTGTTGTAACTTATGTTTCTTTTCACTATTCTATGATTACAAAAACAAAAACAAAAAAAATCCTAGAAAATCAAGGCGAGTTCATCACTTTTATTTAGTTCTAACACACGCGCGTGCGCACACACACACACACACACACACACAATTTTAACGGTTAAATTAAAAAACAGATTCACCAACTTAACATGAAATATTTTCCATACAGCCTAGTTAAAATCTCTAACTTCAAATATAAGATTCCCATACAGACATTAAGATGTTCTTCAAGTTAGTGCTTAACCCCTTTGCATCTGTCTTTGGCATTTCTCAAAGGTTACAGCACACAAAATCAGTCAAGAGAATTTGTGTCTTGTATCATAGCCAAACATGCTCCAGCAGCCTCCACATAATTAACATAGTTAACCAACCCTCATAGATGACTTTTAAATGTGTTAAGTTATCAAAATCACCAGTCTCCAGTAGCCACATCAATAAAAATGCAACCACATGAACAAAGATCCTGGCTATAAACTCCCTCCTCAAAAATGCCACATGACACAAGAGATATAATTCAAGCTTAACTGTAAATATTTTTTAAAAAGAAAAGAAAAAAGAAAAAATCTGCCTACAGGTAGTAAATATCCCCAAATACAATTTCTTAGGGAAATCTATCAAATGACAAATGAAGCAAGTGGGAATGTATATTCAACCCCTTTTACATGAATATCATGATCTCTCATGGGAGATGGAGGTGGCTAGGGATGTGTAATACCCTGGGGAATTTAGAGAACAACAAAAACAGAAGTCACTAATCGAAACTAGGATTTTGCGATCTTCAGAAAGGAAACTTCTCTGTTAAGAAAATCATTTACCTTAAAACAGAAGGCCAGACCAGATGACTTATCCAAAGCCCCCCAACAACAGAATTTTATGTTTATGATTGCTTGCTTATTTAGCAGCTTATTTGCACCATTATATGCAATATACTGGGAAAATTCTGTGAAAATGTTTCTTATATTATTTTTACCTGAGGAGGTGCCTTTTTGAGTAGCACGAGAAGAGCCTGTAATACCAGATTCGAAAACCGAGGGCCAATAGGAACGTAATCTGGAAGAGAAACATTGCTATGTTTTAGGGATTTGATACACATATGCACATATTCCAAACATTCAGATTTTTCTGCATCAAGAGTAAACATCGTCCTAAGTAGCTGTCGTGCAACTAATGATAATTAGAAAAATAGTATCTCCAATAACTTAAATGCTTAACACATTATGTAAGAACTCTCACCTGTAAATTTTTTGAAAAGGCTTCAAAATATCCATTTTGAGTTCAGGAAGACATCTTTGTCTAATATTCAGACAGTTGTTTTTGTTTTTGTTTTTTAAGGAAGAAAAAAACCCAGGTGTATCTGCTAAACATTTCCAAGAAATTACTGCAAACCATGGTAATACAGTAAGCTCATGGGCAACAAAACATACTGGAAAATGAGTAGAGGGGGAAATGGCAATTAATGATGTAAGTAAGGTACTTCGATATAACTGAAATGATGGTAGAGTCACTAAGCCTGGTCCTCAGATGGTGAAGAGCAGAGAATGTTCTAAAACTTTCTTTTTAACTTCTACTAAACCTTCAAGACTCAGCATAAATGCCCCCTCCTCAGCTTTCTCTGTGTACTGCATATATATGCACCCTGGCTTGTGCTTAGAACTACCTTCAGGCACCAGCCCTCTGAAGTCCAAAATGATCTTTCCCTTTTCTCAATATCCAGAACACACGGCACATTCTACTTTGCAACAATTTTTACCAATGTATGCTACAACAACAGCATGTTACTTATTTTTTCTGAGATCCTAATAATTCTAGCACAGTAGAAAGGGCTCAGCTTACTTGTCGAATAAATGAACAAACAAGTACAGATAATAACTATTCATACAAGTGAAAATATACTCAGAGGGCACACATTCCTGACATAGTAGTGTTGCTATGACCACACATCTCAATTGTGTTTAGATAAAGGAATTTACACAGGGCTATGAGTTTGTGCTTAAAAGCTTTTAAAGAAATAATCCTATAAACTGGGTGGAAATGTATCAAAAATAGCAGACCAAAAACCCCAGGTCACTAAATAAAACTATCACATTAAAAAGACCTTAGATTCACCTTATTATATATAGGTACGTCTTTGCTTTGTAACAAACATGGCCTTAAGAAACAAGAAAATAAATAATAGAGGACCTAAAGCAAGTCTGAAAATCATGAGGAAAATGTGGTAAGAACAGTTAACTTGAAATCATTACTACACCATTTTGGACAGCTTAAGAAGGGATTACTCAGGTGTTGGGTAGTATTTTCAGAAGTTTATGAAGTCACTATGTGGGTTCGATTTCAATACAGTTATCACAGCATCCTGAGTCACTATTATAATGCATTTATTCCAGATTTATCTAATTTTTGCAATGAAATAAAATGTAAGTAACAACACTTTTCTGGCATTTACTAGGAGATTACACCTTATGAGTTGCATGCAGGGACGATCTTATTATTCATCTTTGTATCCAGTAGCAGTGCATTTCAGCACAAGAGATGGTTAATCAATATTTTAAAAAAATTTTGTTTTAATTACTGTAGAGCACCTGTAACTTTCAGAATGTTTTCAACACTGTTATCTCATTTTTGTCTGCACAGTTACTCTATGGAGTAAATAAGGAAGGGAATGTAGTTTCTGTTCTTATAAAATAGGTACACTTGATTTCATTGCAAAAAGTAGATAAATCTGGAATAAATGCATTATAACAGGGACTTGTTCTCATAAAACAGAGACTGAGGTACGAGAGAACTTGAGGCTTCTCCCAAGTGTTATTTCACTCCATTCAAAAGCCCTTCTTCCCTTAGTTCTGTCAAAGTTCCTAAGTGGAAACTCTGGGGTACAGGCAGCTCAGAAGTACTAAATAGCAAATACATCCATCAATGGAAATTATTAATCATTTATTATGGGCAGAGAACTCTGTGGAAGAAAGAAAATAATATGAGGTGTGGGCCCGGACGGGAAAGCAGTTTATGATGGAGGTGCGGAGATACGGCATATTTAACATCAATACCATCACTGACTTCAGATAGAACGGATAACATAATTCGTTGTAAGACAAAGAAAAGTATTTCTATTGCCCTCTGCTTTATAAATACCTGCTATTTTTCTCTTGCAATTGGTGAGATATTAGTGTAATGTGGCAAAGATAGAACAATGGCAAAAGTTAAGACTCACCAAGCAGTCTCTCAATGTCATCCACAACCACACAACTAAGCTGGGATTTGTACGCATCATCGAAGATCTGGAAGAAAGTAAAACCATTTATTATCTCACTGCTCTCCATAATTATGACAATGTCCAAGAAGATAAAATTTAGTTAATTCTTGGGCAATGCCTAAACAAAGCACAGTATAAAACCAATATTTCAGACTCTACTACATTAGAATTTAGCAGATAATAGGATTTTAGAGCTAAGAGTTCTTACGACTTAAAAATGAGGAAATTGAGGCCCAAAGGAGTTAAATGACTTGTTCAAGAGGACACAACTGGATCTTGGCTGAGCCAGGAGAAGGGCGATGCTGTCTTCAGCCCCATGAGCTGGATGTGTCACATACACCTGGGCAGGCAGAGGAGCAGCTGGTCATGAACCAACTGCCAAGTCCCATCAAGTGTACCCCAGTGGTCTCGCCTATCCTGGGAGTGTGACTTCAGTGTTGTGACTCAAGAGCTAGATGGAGCCACAAGGGATGGGTAGAATAAAACTGAACGTCATTTTATTATCGATAAGAATTGTGGCCCTGGGCGCCTGGCTGGCTGAGTGGGTTAGGTGACTGCCTTCAGCTGGGGTCATGATCCTGGGGTCCTGGGATCGAGTCCTGCATTGGGCTCCCTGCTCGGCAGAGAGCCTGCTTCTCCCTCTCCCTCTGCCTGCTGCTCTGCCTAGTTCTGTTCTCTCTCTCTGTCAAATAAATAAAATCTTAAAAAAAAAAAAAAAAGAATTGTGGCCCTGTTAAGCAGGAACAACACTGAGAGAACAGAATCCTGTTCACTCAAAGTATTTGTAACAATTAAGAAAATTTACCGTATCAAGATTAATAGATTAGCCTTACTAGTTCAACTTAAAATATGCCATTGAATAATTCATTTTGATAAACTTTTATGTTGGAAGGTAAAAGATAAATAGCCTTACAAACGGTAAAGATAATCTAAGATTCACCGTATTTATGTTATTGGCTGTATTTTAATTTATTACTAAACAAATATAGTTACTTTGAAACTCAATCTTTTGTTAGACAAACAAATGAAGTACTTCAAAGAGAAAATAAAACATTTTAAATGTGTAAATATAGTTTAACATATTTAAAGAAATTTAATTAAGTTGTAAAAGTCCCCTTTTAAGGAACTTCTAAATTTCACTAGACCTACAAATAGAATAAGAGATGCTGGGGTGCCTGGGTGGCTCAGTTGTTAAGTGTCTGCCTTCGGCTCAGGTCAAGATCCCAGGGTCCTGGGACTGAGCCCCGCACCTAGCCCCAAACCTAGCCCCACCATCGAGCCCCTCATTGCATCAGGCTCCCTGCTCAGCAGGAAGCCTGCTTCTCCTTCTCCCACTCCCCCTGCTTGTATTTCCTCTCTTGCTGTCTCTCTGTCAAATACATAAATAAAACCTTTAAAAAGAGAGAGAGATGTAATTGGACTTTTTAAAAGTTTGTTTACTATTGTGTTAAAAAACTAGGTCTCGTTTCAAAATCTTAATATGTTGACTTTTCATTTTCTAAACCTTAAATTAGCTATGCATGGTCTTTTTTATGCTCAAAAGTCACCCTCAAAGATGCAAAACAAAAACATGGGAAAACAAATCAACTCATGTTGGCAATCCAATAGTAAGTTCCTCCCAACACACTATCTGTTCTTTAAGGTAGGCATTGTCTTCCTCAGTATTAGGTATTCAATATGTCTGACACCGCATTGGTGCTTAATAAATGTTCCCTAGATGCCTGAATGAAAGAAAGCCTCTGATGCTTCCCTTT
This sequence comes from Potos flavus, assembly GCA_028534135.1. NCBI lineage: Eukaryota > Metazoa > Chordata > Mammalia > Carnivora > Procyonidae > Potos > Potos flavus. The sequence continues at coordinate 15,041,209 of CM052891.1, read as the reverse complement.
GCACCATCCCCTTTACCCTCAGTCGCTCTCCCATACTATGTTAAAATCCCACTTACCGTTTCACCTCAGCTACCTGTCTCCCCCACTGGATTGTGAGGTGGATAAAAACTTGATTCATGTCATCTCAGGGACCCGGCACAGAACACTATTTATACTTGCCCAGTGAATTCGGTGGTTGAAACAACACAAGTTCTAATTCCATCTGGCCATAAACCACTTGTCTCTGTTCTGCTATGGTACAGCATTTTGTATACTCTGTACATATTAAGGATTCATTACATTCTTCCTTGCATTATACTAGAATATGAGCACTCTGAAGGCAAGTACTATCTAAATTATCTCTGTTTCCTCCTATCATTTAATATAATGCCTTACCAGAAAGTAATCAATAAATATTGACTGCAAGAATAAATATGCATTTTATTTTGTTTTTTAAAGATTTTATTTATTTGAGAGAAAAAGAGAGAGAGTGCACGAGCAGGGGAAGGGGTAGAGAGAGAGGGAGAAGCAGACTCCCCACTGAGCCGGGAGCCCACCGGCAGAGCTTGATCCCAGGACCCCGAGATCATGACCTGAGCCCAAGGCAGATACTTAACCAATGAAGCCACCCAGGTGCCCCATAACTATGCATTTTACATTCAAGCAGAAATATCAAGTGAGTAGTTAGAGACATGACTGAAGTCAGGGTATGGAGCCCTCAGGGCAGTAACTGCTGAAACCATGTGAGGGGATGAGATCTCAAGGAGAAATGGCAGAGGTTAAAGAGTAACAGGCTAAGAACCAAATCTTGGAGTGTTACTCTATGCGTTCATTTGACAAACATTTTCGAATTCCCATTATATGTCAAGCATCAATGAAGGCAATGGAGAGAGTAATGAATGAGACATTGATGATAGATCATACTTCCACAAAGACATGATCATACTTCCACAAAGCTTGGAGTGGGGGATGCAGGTCACAGGTAACCATAATGAAGCATGACACTACTATGCTGGAAGAAACATGAGATGAGTTGGCAGTACATACAAAAGAGCTGTGGTAGTCATTGGGGATACCCACACATGTGCTGGTTCTCTTTCTAGCATGTGGTAGGACTGTAGTTCCCCACCCCCTCTCAAGGCAGGGAAGACTATGGGGCTTGCTTCAGCTAATGAAATATGACTGAATAAGTATCACTTTCTAAAAGGAGCTTTAGAGCTACTGCATGATTCACCATATTCCCTTTATCCTGCCTTGGTATCGTGACCTCACATGTGAGAGGGAGCTTCTATTATGTGTTAGTGCGAGTTTCTGAGAAGCTACAATGAGCAGAGTTCCTCCTCCGGGCCATGATGGACATGTAGTATAAGCAAGAAATAAACTTTGTTATGTTAAGCCACTGAGATTTCGGGTTGCTCATTACTGCAGCATAACTTAGCCTATCCTAACCGACATGGAGGATTATGGAGTCAATGACGGTATCCTAAATTTAGGAAGTGGCATTTAAGCTGAGATCCGAAGGATAAACATTAGTGGAAAATGGGGAAGAAAGTGTTCCAAGAGGAGTGAACTGAATATTAGGAGGCTCAGAGTGAGAAAATTCAGGAGCACTGCAGGAACTGACATAGAGTCAATAAGAATTAAAATGAAGAGGAGTGTGGTATGTGTAGGGAACGGCAGGTGAGAGATGAAGCAGAAGAGGGGACAGAAGAGCCTGGACATGGAGGGTCTTACAAATTTCATACCAGTTGAAATTTTATTTTAAGGCAATAAAAAGCCACTAAAGGATTTTAAACAATGGATCACCATGTCAGGTTTATGATTTAGAAACATTTTTCTGGCTGATACAGAGAAAAGCATCAGAGGGGAGTAATCATTGTTTAATACTGTAGAACTCCAGGTGAAAGATAATGGTGGTCTGGAAGTGGGAAGGGGAGTGGGTGTTCTCATAAATGGATGGATTTTAGAGATATTTAGGACGTAGAACTGAAAGGACTTGGTGATGAATGGGTGTGATAATGAGAAAGAAACTAGAGTTGAGGGTTCCTTCTGGTTTGGCTACTGAAATAGAGGACAGGAGAGAAGCTGGTTTGGGGATGGATCATGAGTACATGTAAAGAACAAGGAAAGAGGAGCCCTTTACCTCTCTCTGAACCACCCCCCCCCCAAATAGGAAAGAAAAACAGGACATTTATTTCAGCCTCTTGATACATAATGATCAAGCTTTGAGTTGGTGAATCCAAGACAGCAGAAAAGTGTAGAAACAGTTTCACAGTGGTCCTTGGCTCTATTTTTTTTGAAGAATGGACCAAGATATCAGTCAACGTGGTATCCTATAAACTCTGGTGATGTCAAGGAGTCACTTTTCAGAATGCTTGCTCTTCAAATCATTTTTCAGAATTCTACTAAAGGCTCTGCTGCAAGCATATGATTCTGTGTGTCAGGCTGTACTAGGGGCCCGGGACATGGGGGACAGGCTATTGGCAGTATTCCATTTTTCCTGAGTCAGCCCTTCTCCCTTCCCAAGAACAGTATAGAGCTTACACGGCTACAGAAACTCAGGACATTGCTGGGGTCAAAGCTGATGATAAACTGTCTGCCGTCTCACCAATTTATCTCAGACACTGTGTTCACGAAGCATTACAAATCACTTCATAGCTGACTGCATGATTTACCTGTAAGATTTGGGAAGAAAAGTACCTACGGCAGTCATTTAATGTAGGTTGTTTTTTTTTTTACAGCTCTTAATGTACTAATTACTATCATGAAGAGAGGAACACTCAGGGCTAACTCTCTTAACGACCTGCTAACCATGACAAAGGCTGTGCAATTCCAGTTGTAACTTGACCAGTTTCAGTTGACACAGGTCAACTGAAACTCCTTTGGGTAGCAACTCTGCTCTAATTTAAATACACACACCCCTTTCACTTCTTACACACATAATTCTTTACCTCACCTAATCACTAGTGTAATATAAGGTCACCACTCTTCCTCTGAATCCTTGTTTTCGGCCTGCTCCTCAGCCCCTTCCGCTCCTCGCCCCCCGGCCCCGGCCCCAGCACAGTGTTCAGTAAGGAGACACTTGGACTTGATGGCCAAGTACATGCGATTAGCTGCCAGGTGAAAGTCTAAGTGAGAGATTTACATAGTGAGCTGGGAAGTTCTACCGCAACTCTAGGTAGCTAAACCCAAAAAGGAGGAGAGGTACCAGAAAGAAAGATGCAGAAAAAACGCAATTGTACAAACTGCCCGCTCTAACCGCCGTGCCAAACCTGCCCCTCCTGAGAGCACCGGGCACAGACAGAGCCGGCTCCGGATCGAACACGACGAAGGACAGTTAGGCAGGCGGGCTGCAGCGGGAGCTAGGGGTTGGAAAACCAAAGACTCTTTAAAAATTAATTTAAATTCAGATCCTCTCATTTAGTAAGATAAAGTATGCCACTTAAGCCTTTTCTTGTTGGAGAGGTTATCAGTTGGGGAGCAGATAAATAGTTATCATGCAAACCGAGCCACCTGAAAGGGGGGCGCTATTAATAATCATGCTGGGACAACAGTAAAAGCTAGGACGGCTCAAAGCAAATTGGAATGTCTGGTCATCCAAGTTTTATCAGGCAGTTTCCTGCAGGGCAGGTAAAAATTATCAGTATATATAGTCTTAGAGCCTGGTGAGAAGTCTGAAAGAGAAGGCTAAAGAAAAAGAATCTGAAGAACTAAAGAAAGAAAAAGTGTATGAAAGAGTGGCCTCAGTCAATGTGGACATAATGAGAGGTCTATTCTAGAAGATGAATAGTATCTCTAGAAAACACAGAATCCCACAGTCTATTTCTGCTCTCTGGTACCACCTCTCGTGTGCAAAGGTAGGTACTAGGTCATAAGAGACAAACTGAAACGCGAGGAACCCGAGCTGAAGGCCAGAACATGCTGGCTGCACTGCGCACACGGAGGAAAGGCAGGCGCGGGGCCCCTGGCACACAGGGGTTGGGGCAGGTCTGAGTATGGCCCGCAAGGACCCTGCAAGCTCTCCAGGCGCAGAGCCCGCTCCTGGAATCCTCAGACAAGCTCGGAGCCACCTGTGTGCAGAGGCGGGGCCGCAGCTGCCGATCCTGGAGTCTACATGAATGCGAACGGGAACACGCCAGCATTGGCCCCATGCTAATCCCAGCCTCTCAGGATCACAAACCACAGCAAAGCGTGTTCTAAGTGGATCCCGTCCTCCATTTTCTATAACCTCATTAGCGCTCTGAGGTAAGTGAAGCCAAATTCTCTGGTTCTTCTGGGGCTGAAAGAGTTCATCTCAATTCTGAAGTGGCTGGCGTGAAGTACCTAGTTAGCAGGAATCTGATGACTTAGAAAATCCCTAATGCAGTAAATCTGTCAGCAATTAGTTGAAAGCATACCCTAATCATATTTGGTAGCATATAAAAACATAAATGAGCAAATTGAAATCGGTGCTATCAGCAATAATCTCTAGTTTCTAAATATAACTTGGGAGTAGACCAAGCAAACATTAGCTGTCTTCTAATGAAACTGCCTCAGGAAGTGGACCTAAACTTTTGGCAAAGCACTAAAGCTTTCTGGAATGACCTTAAAATCCTTCATTTGTTCTCCCTGCTTTTCAGGAAAAATTCTTACATTTTTCACATAACACAAACCACAGAGTAGGGTATTCTTAATAATATAAAGTGTCACAAAGTCTGAAAGTTCTACTGAAGGTTGCACCATCCTCCTTTGTGTGCCAAAGAGAAACAAATGCCAAAAGACAAAGTGTATTAAACAAAACAACACACGCCCACCCCCCAGCCGTACGGGGACCAGCAGTCACTTCCGGAGTGTCCACCTCTCTGTTAATACATGCACAAACTTCGACAAATCAGCTACATGATATATTAGGATGTTAACCAAAAACATCCAAATTCTGTTGCTTAGTAACTGCTGTCAAAAGATCCAATTTCCAGCTCTGCTCTTTGTATGGACCAAACCATGAAAAGAGGAGGATTAGGCACCATGATTCTGCTCTGTACAGACTACAATTTGCAGTGGGATTTACAGGAGGATATTCAAAGAAGATTATTTCCTTCTTGCAAAGCTAGTGGAAAGGAAAATTTCTTCCATTAATTTTCAGTCCTTTAAAAACAAGACCATATTATGTTATTAATGGGTATAGTTTTATAAACCACTGATATTCCTACTTAATTTTGTTCAAACAGTTTAGTCACATCGGATTGTTCTATTTCATCTCTGTACTGATTGTGTACTCGGAAAGCATCAAGATTAGGTAATTAGTTAAAATCAAACTCTACTGTTTTGTCCTTTTGTTCATTTAATGGCACTGATAGAACTAGTAAAATAGATTTTTTAAAAAAAATACACATGTGAATATGGATAAAGGAACTAAAATTTAAAAACAGAATGGAGCTGGGAAACAACATAAAACGGGGGAGAAGAAGATCTGTAAACACTTCAAACATCTTAATGGAACATATGGTATCTCCGCCCACCCCACCCCCCAATGTGAGGATAATGACAGTGTTGAGGAGTTTATCCAAGGATAAAGGATTTGTTAAGCAAATTAAGAGAAATAGAAGGTAAAATTTAAATTAATTGAAAATAAACTACTTTCATGTATTTTCGCACCATCCATATGTGAACAAGAAGCAATAGCTTAATTACGATTAAATCTAAGATACTCATTAAAGCCGAATGACCCTCTCTACTAACAAAAACTCTTACCTCTTGGTTTAAGTAATAAAATGGTATATAAAGATGTTCGTTCTATGAAGCAACAAATCAGACCACCTCTCTTTAACAAAAATTAATGTGCTAAATTATATGAAATTATAATATTTCTGAGTTTCACAAACTATTGCCATTAGAAAACACTTAAAAAGTCTTAACTTGAGTACTTAGTCATTAAAATGCAGCTGAAGAAATAATTTTAAATGCTAATTTATTACCTCTCAAATTGGCAAGAAATATTTTAATTAATTAATTGTTAAGGATTTTATTTTTAAGTAATCTCTACACCCAACATGGGGCTTGAACTCACAACCCCGAGATCAAGAGGCACATGCTCCATTGACTGACCCAGCCAGGTGCCCTGGCAAAAAAAATATTTTAATAACATCAAGTGTGAGTGAGAGTCCAAGGCAATGGACACTCACATGATGGGTCTGTGAGTGTAAACTGGTACACCTTTTTGAAGATGTGGACTTTATAAATCAGCCGTATTTTTACATAAGAGTTTTGATACCAATATTTATCAAAAATCTTCAAAATATTAATGTTTTTACTTTAGCAATCCTAATTCTGAGAATTTATCCTAAGGAAATAACCGGACATGTATATACAGTTATAATGATATGTAAAAATAACCACTACATTTTATTGAGCACATATGATATCCCAAGGCACTGCATGATACTTTACATAGATTATCATCTCACTTAATTCTGAATATTATCTTCATTTCATAGGCAACAAAACAGAGGCTTATAGGTTAAGTGACTGCAAGACCTGGTAAGTGTGGTGGAGCTGGGATTCAAAGACAGATCTATTTGAAACCTAAGACCAAGTTCTCAGCCATTAAAATATGATGCTACTCTTAGAAAATCTAGTAAGAAAATGGGGAGTAGTGATTTCCCTAGTTTGGTGGTTCTACAGAATATTATATTTAATTATGAGAAAACCTGGAAATAAACTAAATGTTCAGCAAAAGGGGAATGTTTAAATGAATATTATACAGCTATTAACATAATACTGAGATACATTTTAATGACACTGAAAAAAAAGCCATAATATATTACGTGAAAAAAGCAGGTTTAAAACAGTATGTCCAATGTGATCCCCAATAAACAATGCGTGTGTGTGTGTGTGTGTGTCTGAGTATAGAAGAAAATGAAGGACAAATACGGACTCTTTTTTTTTTTTCCTTTTGTGAGCTTTCTTTTTTTGTGATTAGAAACGCTGTATCCTTGGGGAGGAGCAGCGCTTGAAAGAAATGTCTTTCCAGAATTGATTAAAAAAAAGTATAAATTACTTGTGCTCTGAAAAAAAAAGAAAGAAAGAAAATATCTTCCCATCCTAACACTAAAAATGAAGGGAAGAGAACAGCAGTGGGAGGTAGACTAGAAGTACTGAGGAATGGCATTTATATTTCATTTTCAAAAGCAGCCTGGAAGACTTAGCACCTTCAGACTGGTTTGAGCCCGCAGGCTTTTGTCAACCTATCATTAGGCAACAATGTGAAAACTATTTGCAGGGAAAGATTTTGCAATATTTCTAATATATTTCTAAGACACCTATGTTTCATTCTTTTCTCTGTTCCTGTACTTTAGTTACAGGGAATGACATTTTTTTTTTTTTTTGCCAGAGAAAACCAAAAAGTCTAATACGAATTTATTATACTGATGACATGGAAATAATTTTTGTAACTTTAAGGATGCATGGAGGATCCAGACAGTGAATCATGAATCAAAACAATTTTGAATAAGCTTGTATAGACACTTATTTTTCTATTCCTTAGCCTTCCACTCATCTAAAACTCTACCTTGAAAGGCTTTAACAATTTAAAGATTAAATCATAAGTTATTAAGCCATTAATTTAACCATTTAAGCCTCTAAACCCAGCACATATTACCTTCCCCCCTCAAGTCAATTTGCAAGAGATTAAAATAATAAAAATGATAATATCTCACACTTACAAAGCAGCTTTGATCTGTAGGAGCCTAAAGTGCTTTTTTAAAACTTTATAGAAAAACTAGGACCATTCCACCCACATCTCAGAGTACATCTGAGGTTAGCAGCTGGCAGCTGGTGAAAAGCAATGGAGTAATTTACCATCTGCAAAAGAGACTACTACTTTTGAACAAGTACAAGGAATAGATGGGGTTAGGGAAATGCGAACAGAATTAGCTGTTCAATTAAATGCTACATTCAATGGCCACAGATTCCAAGGGCTATTACTTAAAGTTTCACCATAAAAAGTTGTTTAGGTTCCCTTTAGAGGGGGAAAAAAACCCCAAAAAACAAAGAAAAGCCATCCCTACCTACATCAGGGAAGTTACTGGTTCTAGTGATCCTGTCTGGATTTTCCCCAGAAGGAGAGTTACTACTGGTTTCACCTCAGACACAGAATAAACGCACTATGATATTTAAGTTCTTTTTCTGTCTGGCAACATTTCCCTCTCTTTCACACTAACTTCAAAGACTTTTATACAGAATATTTACCTTTTTTTAAGATTTTATTTTATTTTGAGGGAGAGCGAGTAAGAGAGAGAGAGCACAAGCAGGAGGAAGGGGCAGAGGGAGAGAGAGAGGGATAAGCAGACTCCCCACTGGGCAGGGAGCCCCACGCAGGACCCTGAGATCATGACCCGAGCCAAAGGCAGATGCTTAACCAACTGAGCCACCCGGGAGCCCCACAGAGTATTTATCTTGATGGTACACTGTACAGGACAAGAATCCTGGTTCAAGCTCCGCCCCCCTCCATCCATTTCAAGTATGCTACTTGAACAATCTTCTGCCATCTGCACAAACAAGAAGCTAACTTCTCAAAATTACATTTTTTTGGAAATTGCTTCTTTTAAAATATGATCTTTCCTCTTCAGTCTCTTACCTTAAAAAAAAAAACTAAAGTAACTGTACCCTCCATCTTTATAAAGTGGGAGGCCTAGAAGCAAGGCTAAAGAGCTCCGGAGTTGTCTTTATTGGGCAGCACCCCAATTCTCAAAGCTCTTTTCTCGGATTCTGATTTTCCCGAATCTCTTTAACTAACAGTCAGTTCGTATCTATGAAAGGCCAAGCATGAAAAATCGGATTTAAGTAAAAGAAATACTCCAACTAGATACAAAAAATAACTTCTTTACTGCCTGGGAGTATACCAAATCAGAGTCTCAGTGGGAACCCAAGCTACTGAGTGACATGAAACAGTCATTACATTTTCATCAGTGACTTTTGTTGTTTTTAAAGAGTAGCCACTTACTATCCTAGAAGCCATACATGGCACTTGCTTGAATGTAAGAGAGATGAACCAGATGGTCTTAAGAGTCCTTTCAGCTCTAGGATTCTATTCTCTATTGCTCTAACTTTCACTGACGGTTCAAAGTAGCTGCATTAAGAAGGTGACAAATGGCACTTAGAGAAAGGAAGAAGGATGGGGACTGCATTAAGTTGCCAAGCAGACTCTGATTGTCCTAATAGATCACCATCCCTTTGTAGGGGTTTTGAGAATATCTTTCCAATGATGTACCTCTATTCTTTTTTTTTTTTTTTAAAGATTTTATTTATTTATTTGACAGAGAGAGGGAGATCACAAGTAGGCAGAGAGGTGGGCAGAGACAGCGGGGAAGCAGGCTCCCTGCTGAGCAGAGAGCCCGATGCGGGGCTCGATCTCAGTACCCTGAGATCCTGACCTGAGCCAAAGGCAGAGGCTTTAACCCACTGAGACACCCAGGCGCCCCAGATGTACCTCTAATCTTTCTGAAACTACGGAGTCAACCTAATTGATCCCAAACTGTGATTTTTGTACACTGATTTAAAAAAAAATCATAAATGAATTTGTTTCAAATACTTTTTAAAAAAGATTTTATTTATTTGAGAGAGAGAGAGTGAACAAGGGGAGGAGCAAAGGGATAGGTACAAGCAGACTCTGCACTGAGAGCAGAGCCCAACATAGGGCTCAATCCCAGGACCCTGAGATCATGACCTGAGCAGAAATCAAGAGTGGGATGCTTAACCAACTGAGCCATGCAAGGGCCCCTCTACTCAAATACTTTTAACTTGATCTTTCTTTCAATCAAGTCAATACAAACTTAAGAAATGAAAATTAACTGTAATATGTATTAAACAAAACATAATTTGGGGGCGCCTGGGTAGCTCATTTAGTTAAGCATCTGCCTTCGGTTCAGGTTATGATCTCAGCGTCCCGGGATTGAGCCCCATATCAGGCTCCCTATTCCGCGGGGAGTCTGATTCTCCCTCTCCCTCTGCCCCTCCCCACACTCATCCTCTCTCTTGCTCTCTCTCTCTCTCTCTCTCTCAAATAAGTAAAATCTTTTAAAAAATCCATAATTTGGAAGATAAAGAAATGCTAATAAGAATGCATTATAAACTGATGAATCACAGACCTGTACCCCTGAAACAAATAAAACATTCTATATTAAAAAAAAAAAAAAAAGAATGTATTACAAAGTTAAATCTACCTAAAACACAGTCACTGTTTCCCCCCAAATTTTGCTGATAATCTAGCTCCACTTGAGAACATAGTTGCTACGGTTCTTGCATCTATACATGTACAAAGATCGATATACAGGTACATGTGTACACACACCTATCTAAGAGATTGGAGATTAAAATGAAAGTAAAAATCTTGATACCTTTTTCATGGCCTGACACTTGGCTGTCTCAGAAAAGCCAATCATCTTATCAGGAGAACAGATCTTGATGAAGGGGAAGTTGGATTCCTCTGCAATCTTCGCTGCTAAAGCCGTCTTCCCACTATGAGGAGGGCCTGTGTAAAGATAGGAGCAAGTCAGGGGAAAAAAGCCAACCTAAGCAAAAGGGAATAAAACAAGTTTAAACGTTTATCCACAATGTACTGAGGTCTCAACTAGTAGCTCATTAACATTTCCTGACACAATTTTAGAGCAGACATGTTTTCTCTTATTTATTAGCAACTAAACTTAATGAACTGATTAGCATTTCTCAAAGGTATGATGAAATACATTCCTTCTTTCTTTCTCACAGTCATAATCTTTCAAACTTCTGGCTAAATATATAAAACGCAAGAGTTTTGTTTAAAAAAAAGAAAGAATCCATCCAAATGCATATCCATACTCATGTTATTAGTTCAATCAAATCATATGTCTAACAAAAAAAATATGATCTTCTTAGAAGATGACATTGGGGACAGGGCAAAACTGCCTTATAGAAGCAAATGTGACTTAAAAACTAAAATTTTAAAGATCTAGTTAGGCCTTCTCATAAAGGCAACCAAATCTGTAAACTTAACTGTATTTGGACATTTCCTCTTTCCCTTCTGTGAGATGGAAAATGTGTCCCTCTTTCATCCATAAACTAACCAATTCTTACTTCCTGTCTTCTTAGGAACTTGACACTGTCTATATTCCTTTCCCCATTTGTTCCATCTCTTCCTCTTCCCTACAGTCTGTCCAACAGCATTGCAGCATGCCTTAGACTACCTAACAGTTTAATAAAGCAAAAAACTCTTTCTGGACTCACACCCCTCAACACCACTCCTTCTTCTCCCTTCAAAATGGAACTACTTTAAATAATTATCTATGCTGGCCACCTTCACTTTTCATTTTCCCTCCATCCTCAAACAAACCCTCTGGCTTCCATTGCCATTACATGGAACAGGCTCCCATCTGGGTCACCAATGACTTCCATGTCACCAAATCCAACAGACACTTTATTTGTTGGCTTCTTAGGAATATTTGATACAATGGATAACTCCTCTTTTTAAAAATACTTTTCTTGATTTCTGTGATAGCTCCTTCTCTTTCTCTCCCTCTTACCTCTTCTTTTTTTTTTTTTTAAAGATTTTATTTATTTATTTGACAGAGAGAGAGAGATCACAAGTAGGCAGAGAGGCAGGCAGAGAGAGAGGGGGAAGCAGGCTCCCCCCTGAGCAGAGAGCCCGATGCGGGGCTCGATTCCAGGATCCTGAGATCATGACCTGAGCCGAAGGCAGAGGCTTTAACCCACTGAGACACCTAGGCGCCCCCCCCTCCCTCTTACCTCTTGCTCAGTCTCCTTTGTCAACTCTTCCTGCTCTACTTGGTTTTTAAATGTTGACATACCTCAGAGATTAGTTCTAGGCCCCCTTTTCTTTTCAACTCACACCCCTTCTGTAAGTAACCTCACCCAACTCCCACGCATTCAACAACAGTCTATATATACAGACAACTCATGAATGTTATTGCCAGCCAGACCTCTCTTCTGAGCCCACATACCCAATGGGCTGCTACCATTTCCAATTCAATTATCCTATAGGAACCTCAAACTCAACATATCCAAAACTGAACTCATAATCTTTCTTTCTGAAATCTGCTTCTCCACTAGCGTTCCCAATATTAGTAAACAGCACCATTTACCAGGCTGTGTATACTAGAAACCTCGCGATTATATTTGATAACTCTTCCCCATATTCAATCTAGTTACTTAATATTTCTAAGTTCAGCTTCCCCATCTACCAAATAGGCCTAACATAAGCATATGCCCTAAGAGGACTGAAGTGGGGTTTGAATAAGATAATAAGTGTAACGTGCCAGTAGAGTGACTAGCAAATAACAGTTCAAAGAATGTTGCCTTAATTATGATTAATAACTAATAATAATAATGAAGTCTCTTTTATTCTCTCTCTACATATTTCTCAAAATGGTCTAGTTATCGCCATCCTCACTACCCTATGTTAAGATTTTATTTATTTATTTGAGAGAGAGAACAAGCAGGGTGAGGGGTAGAGGGAGAAGCAGGCTCCCCGCTGAGCAGGGAGCCCAACGCTGGGCTCCCTCCCCGGGACTCTGGGATCATGACCAGAGCCAAAGGCAGATGCTTAACCAACTGAACCACCCAGGCCCCTACCCTATGTTACTTTAAACCACAGTCAGCTTTCATTAAGATGCATTAATGCAACTGCTTCTAACCATTGGTTTCTCCTGTATCTTTTCTGACCCTCAATCTATTCTCTACCACAAAGCACTCATGATGTTTTGAAAATACAAATCTTATCATGTCACTTCATTGCTTAAAACCCTACAAATGGCTTTTATTGCCCCTCAGATAGAGACTGAATCTGTAATACGGTCCTCAAGGCTGTGTACCAACTGGCTCCTGTCTACTTCTTCAGTTTCATGTCTAGCCAATGTCCCTTTCTATTTCAATCCCCTTCCTGCCTGGGCCTTTTTCACATGCTGGTCCCTCTACCAAGAACATCTTCCCCAATTACTCTGCTGGGCCAGCTTCTCCTCATCCTTCAGGTCTTGGCTTAATGTGTTTTAGGAGGCCCTCACTCCCAGACTTTGGAAGGAGTTAGATTCCTCTGTCATGTGGACTCACCAAACATTTCTGTTGTACTAATCATAACTGTAAACAGTAACTAGTGACTAGAATGTCCCTGCCTTTCTACTTGGTAAAAATCCTACAAATCCTTCAAAGCCTAAATTAAACACCATCTTTAGCTTTCTTTGATCATCCCTGGGCAAAATGACTTGCATTCACACACACATTTACACATATATACTGTATTTAAGAATTTGTTTACATGTCTTTTTTTCATGACCAGACTGAACTCTGTGTCTTTGTATCTCCAGCAACCGGTTCAATGCCTATAACATTTTACTCAACGAATACTTATTTGATTGAATCGAGTACTATGTGCTATCATACGGTCTATTACATAACATAGCACTCAGCGGATATTTATTTAATGGACTCAAGTAATCTGTAGTAGCATACAGTCTATTAAGTAACAGAAATTTAGATGCAATCCCACAAGAAAACTAGTTGCTATCATTCATAAGTGACATTGTACCCCAAGAAAATTTTAATTTATGCACAATATTGTTACATAGTCTGGATCACTATTTTTAGATCACGAATAGATATAAAACGGAAAATAATTCATTTTTCTGGAATGTGCTAAATAACTTCATAAAAGTGTTTTTTGTTTTGTTTTTGTTTTTTTTTTACTTTTAATGCCATCTCCTCATTCTTTCTCACCTTCCAAAAGGACGCTAACCAGGGGTGTGCGGTCACTGTTTTTAGTCTGCTGAACCAGCAGCTCCCCATCTTCTAGAACTCGTGTAACTGGATCACCCCATTTGATAATACCATTCATAATGTAACTTGCATAATCCTCTTGGTTTGTGCCAAATGCCTATGGAGGAAAAGGATAATTTAAAGCATTTTGGGTGTTAGTATAAAAACTAAAATACTTAAAGGTACAAAAGATGAGTAGTAATTCCTACACACTAAAAGTGTTGAGCAATATCCCATATTAATGTAAAAAGCTTAAAAAGCCAATAAAAGCAAAAACAAAAAACCCATTATTTTATGATTTCTCATTTATCCTCTTACCCACTGGTGGGGGAGTTACTTTGGGTGACCTAATGGAATAAAACATAGATTCTAGGGTCGGATTCTGCAAGAGCCCAAACCCTCATAATCCCTGAGAAAGGGTAGTTTCAATGTGCTTGTTTCTGTAAGGAGTACATTGGTTGTAGCCTGCTGTTAAGAACAAAGAGAAAAAGAGGTCATGGACTTAGAAATCAGAAGCAGTTGGCTCAGCAGACAGAGATACTATCCTCACACTGACTGTAGGTGTCTCGGATTAAAATGGGAAATGAAATGGTAATGAGAAGATCTTGACCACATCAGCTAGGTAGCAGGGGACATAAGTTAAATGGCACCAAGGTAAACCTCGGTTTGTAAATATAAGATTTAGGTGATAGAGAGGAGCAGCTATACAGAAAGACTGAAGTATGAGAAAAAGGAAATAAAAGCAATTACTATATATAAAAATCTTATGTGTGCTTGCTACATTTTAGAGCTTAAATCACATCCCTCTTCATTTTCAACTTCTACTTTCACATTGTAACTCCCATCAAACCAGCTACCAAGAGGAGTCAGTAACAAGTAGTGACTTAATTGAATTTTGTTTTCATAAGGTTAACAAGTGAAGAAATGAGTAGGAAAACATAACCCAACATAATCTAAGGGTCACATATCTTGAGATTTTCAAATTTTAAAAAATTATCACATCCCTCAAAAAGTCAATTTTTCATTACCCAACATATGGAATGATGTTAGCATTAGAACTTACGCCTCACAGAAAGTCATTCTCTGTAATACTGTCTCTTAACAATACACTGTGGTTTCATTACTCTGTTACTTTGCCACCAAATCACTTTGCAGATCACCCTCTTGTCCCTGCACACACTAGTCTTTTCATTCCTGAATACAGAAGAAAGTTATCATTCCCTGTTTTGGATACAGGAAACTGAATGGCCCTATAAGAAGTTATAAAGGAGGAGCCTAGGAAGTACTGGTTGGATGGCTACTGTAGGAAATAGGTAGACAATACAAATACAAGTACATAGTCCAAGCCTCACAACAGCACAGCAAGATACCTGAACCAGGAAAGTGACCCCCCCCTCCAGTCTAACCATAGGTAGGAGTCTTCCTTACTTATCTTGTCATTTTATTTTCTGTTTTATCCCCCAGATCCATTCAATAAATAAAAGTAAGTTATTAATTACTTATTTAAGTAAGTTATCTTAGTTTCCCCTTCCTGGTAGCCAAATTATTTTCACTGAAAAAATCTTGGGATAAATCAGTTAGGCTGGGCTCTAATATTTTCGCTATTACGAATGACAGCAGCAAAAGATTAAATCATTTCCATTGCTCGATAACTTTTGAAAGTAATTATTTTATATTTAAAAGACACAATAATCATTAAGTAGACAGGGCTAAAACAGATTGATTTTTGTCTTTAAAGGAGATACTTGCAAATAATTATTGTTAAGACTATATAAGGAACTTATACAGACCAAATAAAAATAAAGAATAAGCAATCTAGCACAAAAATAGGCAAAAGACATGAATAGCATTTCCCAGAAGACACTCATATGACCAATAAACATATAGAAAGATGCTTAATTTCATAAGTAATCGGTGAGGTACAAATCAAGACCAAAATGAGATCTCATTTTACATCCAACTGAATGGCAAAAATTACGTTTGACAATACCCAGTGTTATGAGAGGGCGATCTCCCTATCGTGAGAAATAATTTCAATTAAGTGCCGATTAATTACCCAGTCGCCAGCATTGATGTGCAAATGTTTCTCATACTGGACACTTCCAATATTGATATTTCCTGATTTTTAAAAGTACATATGATATAACCTTACAGAATATTGAGTAAAATGGCATTTACTTTTCTCTTGAATTATGATTATTTTTTGGTTTATCCATCACTCAGTATCCATACTCACTGGTTTGATATCATTCTCCAAAGAAGCAAGGAAGTCTCCTCTTGTCACCTGCAGGCTCTCTGCTTTCTCCATGTCCACTTCCACCTTAGTACTGGCCTAATTAGGAATGAAAACAAAATGTAAGGACTTCCAAGATGTTAAGAATATTTTCCGTCTAAGAATGTAATGCCTGAGGACTTAAAAGGTGTCTTTTCACAGACAAAAAACGTCGCTCTCAAATTCACAAACATACATAACCTTTGCCTGAACAATTCCACTTTTAGGGATTTATCTCATGAATACATCCACACATGAGTGCAAAGTTATATATATCAGGATATCTATTAGAGTAGTTTGTCATAACAGAAGATTTGAAGCAAATTAAATGTCTAGCAAGAGAAAACCAGTTAAGTAAATTATGACATATCTGACCAATGGATAGCTTTTTTTTTTCCCCCAAAAAATACGGCACAAGGAGGAGAAAATACATACTGACGGTCTCTAAGAACAGTGGTTCTCATCCTTGGCTGCATACCAGCATAACCTCTAGAGCCTTTAAAGATATACAGAAGCCCAGCCCCGGTCCCTTCAGGATTTTCATCTAACCGGTCCAACAGGGTCCATACATTTATATTTTCATAAAGTACCACAGGTGATTCTGATGCTCAGGTAGGTTTATAAACCATCATTCTAAAAGACCAAGGTCCTACAACTTTGATTTGTAGTTATACTTTGTGGTTGGGAATCCATGTGCCAGCTCCAAATATTCTGCTTACTGCACCTGGAGCTAACACTTAGAACAGACATCTGGAGAAGCATCAAGGCCTTTATCAGCACTTGGAGCTGCCTGGACCTGATGAGTGATTGAGATACCAACACATTTTTTAATGCGACTGGGCTCACTCCCAATAGCACAAGGCAAGTGCGTCTAATTTTTAAATGGCACTACGTTTTTTAAAGAAGGTATCTTCCAAAAAATAAAAGGATGTTAAGCAATATCAACCTTTCATTGATTACTATAAAATATGACTCATGTTCCTTTAGGAACAGATTGTTGAGACAAATGAAATGACAGACATTTTGTAAAAAAGTCAGCCTTATGGGATAAAAGGAACTATGTCAGGAAACTGGATCAAGATGGCAAACAGAACGTAATTTATTTATCTCCCTTCCTGCCCCAAATCCCATGAAATGACAAAGTGAAAGAGAAAGGCTAAAAAGCATGGAAGATATATCCAGAAATGTAACACTGACCCAAGAGGAGTCTCAGAAGGAGAGAAGAGAGAGGATGATAGAGAAAAAACAATAAGACAGAAGGAAAAATGTTTTCTGCAGCTAAAAAAAGGGATTGTCTTTGCAGTTTAAAAGATTCAACGAGTGCTGATCAGGATGGGTGAAACCCCCGCCCCCCATTTGTCTAGACACACTGTTGTAAACTATCAGAATATTAAAGGTGAAGAGGAAGTCCCTGAATCTTTTTGGGAGACAAAAACAGGTTACTTGCACAGAAACCAGAATAAAACTGGCGTATCTCTCACCAGCAACACCAGAAACTAGAAGACAATGTAACTAAATGTGGTTTTCAGAAATACATCCAGCTATCTCCCTTAGAGAAGGATTCTCACATGCACTTGGGGAGGTAAGGGCAAGCACTTTCACAACAGTATTACTTTCAGTTCCAGGCACCAGAGACATCAGAATATAAAACTGATAGGGTTCCTGCTCTCATGGAGCTTACATTTTAAAGTATGTTATAATATTCTAGAATACTGTGCATTTGTCCAAAATAATGAAGACATATATACTGACATGGAAAGCTATCCAAGATACACTGTCAAGTGAAAAATACAAACTGCAGTATAATTCCATTGGTTTTTTTTTTTTAAAGTATATATATATGAGTGTAAAGGTAAGGAAAACAGACTACACAGATATAACCCAAATGTTGGCTACCTCTGGAAACGGAAAGAGAAAGGGTATTGGAGACAGGCTTTCTCACTTTTCCCTCTATCACCTGGCATCCCTGAGTCTTCTACAAAGAGAATGTATTCATACATGACTTCTATATTTTTAAAAAGAAAATAACAAATAATATTTGAATAGATATAATAATAGATTCTACTTAAGTACAGAGAACAATTAGAATTTAAATTATTAATACGGTTTTCATCGGCACATATTAGGCATTTGATAAATATTAACCACATTTGGGGCACCCGGGTGGCTCAGTCTGTTGAGCATCCAATTCTTGGTTTCAGCTTGGGTCATGACCTGCGCATCACGGAATCGAGCCCCACGTCAGGCTCCACGCTTGGTGTGGGTTCTGCTTGAGAGATTCTTTCTCCCTCTTCTTCCCCTTCTGTTCCTTCCCCTACTCGTGCTCTCTCAAACAAATAAATAAAACCTTTAAAAAATATTAACCACATTTATTTGCTATTTCTAAGTTAAAGAAAGGAAATGGTGTTACAAGAAACATGAACCTCTACGAAAAAATTATAGTGCCCAGTTCATAATATATATATAAATCTCTATAGTGCTTTATAGTTTATTTTCATTTATTTATTTTTTAAAAGATTTTATTTATCTTATTCGAGCACAAGAGAGAGCAAGCCCAAGCTAGGTGGGGGTTGGTGGAGAGACAGAGGGAGAGGGAGAAACAGGCTGCCCTCTGAGGAGGGAGCCCAACGTGGGGCTCAATCCCAGGACCCTGGGATCATGACCTGAGCCGAAGGCAGACGCTTAACTGACTGAGCCACCCAAGTGCTTTATAGTTTATAAAGTATGTTCATATACATTATCTTATTTCATCATACCCTGCATCTCATTTTATCCTTATACAAGCCTCGAAGTTTTCTTAAATTAAGGGTAGGATAATTTAACTAAGGGTAGATACAAGATTTCCTTCCTAAGTAATCTTATATAAAGGTTTTAACTCTAATTAAAACTTTCTGACACATCTTAAAGGATTCTACAAGGTGTCAACTCTCAGGTTAAAGTGAAGAAGGAGCTCTGATAGAATCATGTTAAAACCCCAATGAAGCCTCCAGTCTCCAGTCTCATTCCCAATGTATATAGCCCTGAGTTTCTACTATGATGTTTTGTGTTTTGATTTCCTCTGCTGGTGAAAGTGAACTCAAATGATGAAACATATAGCAATATGAGGGGAAAATCTTAATTTTTGACATTTGCCAAAAAATATGACAGGTTTCAGGACTGAAACTGTGTGAAACTTGTCTTTTTACTATTAAGCAAGGACTCACCCAATGAATTAAAAGTGAATTTAGATGGCTGGGGGAGAGTTATTTTAGAGCAAGTTGTTAGGCACGCCAGGGATTTTAGAAGTTACCTAATTGTAAATAATCAATATTATAATTATAAATTATTCCTGCCTACTCATTAAGTTTTCTAAGGACTTCTCTTAGCTAACTTTTACTATTTTATCCAAATTAGTAAAATCTAATTTTAAAATATTCTGTAATTCTGAATTTTTACTCATTCAGAAAACCTTTTCTCATTTGTCTGAATTACTGTGATTTTTTTCCTTGCATTTTATTTATAACAGCTAATCAATATAGAAGAGGCAACATCTTTCAGCTTATACTTGCAAAAACTAATAAACTTGTATTTCAACACTAGCAAATATCAAGTGGTCACCCTTAAATTTCATAACCTTTTAAATCTGACCTTTCAAAGTTCTTATCATTCCTCTTAAATTAAGGGTAGAATGACCTTAATCAATCAAAATTCTACAGAAAACAAGAAATAATTTTATTGAAATTCTGCAAGCATAAATCAGAGCTTTGATTCAAGTAGAGTGTTGTGTGCTGTGTGTGAGTGCATGTCCTCAATTTACCTCCTTACAACCGATTAGAGCAGAAGAAATTTGGATTATGAATCTTTTCTACCTGAAGCAGGAATTCCTTTCGAGAAAAAAACAACCAAATGTCACATGAATTTCAGTTGACCACAAACATGGGTTCAAATACAAATGACATGAACATCAGGTGTTTATGACCGGATTTTCTCCTCGTTTCAGAAAACTTGGGAAAAAAAACAAAAAACAGTCTAACAGGGAAGACTTGTTTAGTTGAGTGTACCTGACTTTATTTAAGCCTAAATCTTTTGAAAAGGATGCAAAATAAAACTAATTATGGCTTTTTATAATACAAAGACAGGACGGTAGAACAAACAATTGAATGCTGTGGATGTTTTAAAATTGTATATCAACTTCAGATCATAAGCTTCAAATTAAATACTTACTCATCACTCACTACCAGTAAAGCTATGAACATCTACAACAATGGAAATATTACAACTGTATGCCTTTTGTTCAGCTGAGGAGTCTTGTTGGGAAAACAGTGTTTCAAGACCTTTGACAACACAGATTTTTAAAAACATAGAAAGGAAAAGAAAAGAAATGTTCACATTATTTCTTCTTGGGAGCTAGGGTTAGTGTCCTTTAAATCCTTCTCTTCCCTGAAGTGCCTAAACAGTCCCTTGTGTTAGATATTCCACTGATACTGAAAAAAAATCAAAAGCTCTTTGGTATAAAAGACACTGATCACAAGTCAATATACATTACCTTAAGTTTAAAAGTAACCACATGAGAAAAGTGTAGGCAAGAATATCAACTATTTGCACTACTTCTTACTTGCAAATCTGAAGGATATATATTCTGTACAGTTGTAACTAACACAATGGAAAAAATTATAACTGCAAATAGTCAACAAATTCAGAAACTCAGGCATTGGAAAGGATATATATGGTTCTCAAATTAGCCAATAATAACAAAAATGGAAATAATTAACATTTATATGGTTTGTACGGCACTTCCATATATAGTATTTGATTTGATTGTCACAAAAACCTGATGAGGTAAGTAGTTATTTCCCCTTGACAGAAATAAAAAAGTCAGGGGCGCCGGGGTGGCTCAGTTGGCTAAGCGTCTACCTTCAGCTCAGGTCATGATCCCAGGGTTCTGGGATTGAGTCCCGTGTCGGGCTCCCTGTTCACAAGGAGCCTGCTTCTCCCCCCCATTCCCCGGCTTGTGCTCTCTAATAACTACATTTTTAAAATCTTAAAAAAAAAAAAGATAAAAAAAGTGAAAGAAGTGTAATACATAGCCACACCTTCTGACTATAAAATCTGTGATCTTTCCACCACTACTAATTGCTTTGTGTGTAGGTAAACCCAATATATACTTGAAGAAAGCATGTTTCTTAGCGAGAGAATGGTTTAGAATGACATTCTGAGATAGGACTATTGTGGTAAAAATGACAAGTGACTAAGAGAAAAATCTAATGGCCATTGGCTATGAAAGCTTTGATAATACACCAGTCACTGTGCATTATACCAAGATGCACTGATGCGGCCTGAGATAAAAGATCAGTATGGTGGGGAACAATCCTCACATCATTTACACAATTTCTCTTGAAGTCCCCATCACTTCTAAGATATTTCTTATGGCAAGGAAAGAGGATGGAAGAATGAATAGATGGATGGATGGACCCATTCTATAAAGGACCCAATACTGGATTTCCACACTATCCTGACCTTTGGCAGTCCTGAGCTAGAACAAAGTCACTTCTATTATGTAGGGAAATTATGACTTATGGGTAGAGCTTGATTCAGAATACATACCTAAGTTTGCTAATTTTAGAAACCCTTACCAAACACCTGCTATGTTCTCAGTATTTAGACCTATTTGGGGCACTGTGGGATATTCAGACACGAATAAGATATGGACTTAAAGTCTAGAACAGGGGTTGACAAACTTTTTCCGTAAAGAATGAGACAGTAAATATTTTAGGCTTTGTGGGCTACACAATCCTTGTTGCAAATACTCAACTCTACCACTGTAGCATGAAAGCAGCATTGACAACACACACATAAATGGGTGTGTTCCCCCAAAACTTTATTTATAAAAATTGGTGGGGAACTGGATATGGCCCATGGGCCACAGTCCTCGGGTTAGAACCAGTGATAGGATATTCCCAACCCAACTCCACTCCCATCAAGACTCCACTCGGCACAGCTGCCAGAGTGAGCTTATGTTTTAACACTATGTCGCTGCTATTCTTAAAACTCTTCAATGGCTTAGCACTACTCACAGGAAAAAAGTCTTTACTTCTTAGCACAATACAAAAGGCTCTTTGTGCTCCACTCCCTGCTTTAGTCTCCTAGACTTATTCCCCACAATGTCTTTCTCTACCTCCCCTCCCCTACCTTTTATGCTGAAGCGATGCTGAATTACCCTAACACACCACGCTATTTTGTGTCTCTGTTCCTTTGCCTTCTACCTAAAATGTCCAACTCCACCACGAGACTCATTCACCCAGAAATGTCTCTGTGAAGCATCCTCTCACACACGAGTTGACCACGTCTAATATCCTTTCACTTCTTTACGTCTCCTGTCCTTGCTGTTACTGAAGGTGGAGATTAAACCGTGGGCTGCGCTGGGTAGGCGGTTTACTTATTTCAGGTGTAGCGTTCGCTGCCAGCACAGCGTCTGGCATACAGTAGGTGCTGGATAAATCTACTGGGAACCAAAGTGAACCGAAAGTACCTTAAGTGATACATTACTATTTCAAGAAGGAAGACAATACATTCGTCTTAAAGGAGACAATCAGAAAAGGTTTAAAGAAAGTGGTGGCATATGAACTAGGTATTAAAAAGATAAGTAAACATAGAGGGTAAAGACTTCCACAAAAGCAGAGAAGTGAAAAAATAAATTAATGTCTGAAGGCCAATGAGTATTTCAGTTTGGCTAAAGTATGGAGAATAACTGGGAACACATCTGAAAAGGCCAGTTTAGGGTCAGATCTAGAGGACCTAAAGGATCAGGCTAAGAAGTCTATACTTTGTTCTAAAAGTTTCTTTAGGGTAGAATAGTACGAAACAGGAAAACTAATCAAACAGAAGGTGGGTACAAACTGAAGGATGCTGCCAAGATAGAAGTGACAAAACTTGGCAAACGACTTGGTGTAGGACACACTAGAGTGGCAGGAATTAAAGATATCCCTGAAGTTTTAAACCTAGGAAATTGGGATAAACAGGAAAATAGGAACAGGAAGGAAAGCAGTAAAACAAAACAAAACAAAACAAAAAAAAAACAGTGAATTTGGTTTTGGCATATTAAATTTGAGACCTGATAAAACATTGAGGTAGAGGTATTTTGTGTAAATCGGAAAGCGGGAGAAAGCAGCTTTCAAGAGATGAAGACATACATCTGGGAGTCATCCATCTATCCCTAAAGAGAAGGGATGGTAAAGACTCAAAAGCACTTTCTCAACATCAAAGTATCCTGGTATGTCTTCCTACTGAAGTATCGATAACATTACTGTACTAATTTACAAACATGTCCATCCGCCTGCCTCTGAATCCTTGAGGGGAGAGGTCATGGTTTATCATCTTTGCATCTCCAGTTTAATACTCAGAAAACATCAGGTATTTCAGTGCATGTGCTGAACGGAAGCAGCCCCCATAATTCTAGCATCGCAGAAAACCCAACTTCCTATGACATGTTATAACTCAACACAGTGCAAAGATTAAAAATTGAATTCTTCCAACTCCTCATCGTCACATGTTTGTAGCAGAGGCGGCAACCTGAGGCCGATGTGTCAGCGGTTACCGCGGGGCAGGGGCCGCCATCATCTGCTTCCTGCCGCTCTGAAGCTTTGGCAGCCGACAATTCCTACTTCTTTTACCATGTCTCTTTTCTGTCAAAAGTCAGCACTACCACAGCCCTTGGCACGTTTGAAAGGCCAGAGAAAGAACACTGCGGGACTGAGAGAGCTGCAGACTCCTAAGGTGTTAGCGTGTTTCCTGACCTTGATGTGTCGGTTCATAGCAGTGGACTGAGCCGCCCGCACCAGCCCCTCTAGTTCAGCACCGCTGAAATTCTTGGTCTCCACGGCCAGCTCTTTAATGTCCACGTCGGCGGAGAGCAACTGATGCCCTCTCATCCTCGCGGTGTGGATGTGAAGGATCTGTAGTCGACCTTTCTCATCTGGCAAGCCTGGTAAAATTGAAAATAAAATAGAAATTCTTATAATCCTAATGCTTTTCTTATAGGTACTTAAGCAGGGAAACACGTGCTCCTCACGGTACACAACTTTTCTAACCAACGTTAAGTCACAGGACTCTGCTCTTACTGATGAACTCTAAACACACCCCCAACCAGGGACAGATCTGCTTACCTATCTCCATTTTAACTTCCAGTCTTCCAGGTCGAAGGAGAGCCTCATCTATCAGATCTGGTCTGTTGGTCATTCCTGAGCACAGATTTCAAAACAAAACAACGAAAGTTCAAAAATAAGATAAAATGTCCCTTCAGTATATGTAGGAATAGGAATTTCTCTAACAAGCTAAGGTATTTTATAAAAGTCAAATGGAAAACCAATTACTCTAAAATAAAAATATCATTTGTTCTTGATCTGTTCTAATAGCAACACCTGAAGACTCTGCTTTAGTATTTCACTACACTGCCAAGGGAATATAAATAATGCAAACCTCAAATATTTAAAAAGAGAAAGTAGGGGTGCCTGGGTGGCTCAGTGGGTTAAAGCCTCTGCCTTCAGCTCAGGTCATGATCTCAGGGTCCTGGGATCGAGCCCCGTATCGGGCTCTCTGCTTAGCGGGGAGCCTGCTTCCTCCTCTCTCTCCTCCTGCCTCTCTGCTTACTTGTGGTCTCTCTCTCTCTCTCTGCCAAATAAATAAATAAATAAAATTAAAAATAAATAAATAAATAAAAATAAAAAAATAAAAAGAGAAAGTAAGGTTCAGAGAGGCTAAGTAGTTAAAGTGAGTTAAAGTGAGAGAGGGACAATGTCAACATGATCTGCCCTCTCCTTTTCTGTAGGCAAATGGTTTTCAATCTTCATAAAGCGCAGAAGTTTTGTTTTGTTTTTTAAAGTCATCTTAAGAGAACCTCAGTACATGAAACAGTTAAAAGAAGAAGTTATAATTGGGATGCATGATCTGAAGCTCACTCACAGACCCTGAGGCACCTCTGAGGGCCCCTGGAGGCCTACAGGACGCAATGTGAAAACCACTGCATTACTCTGTGCGGCCTTTTTCATCTTTGAGCTATGAGCATACACCTATGAGTCACTGAAACCCATCTTTTATTTGTCCTATTAAGGCCAGACATTAAAATAGGTACTTAAGATTCTTCAATATCACCTGATTCTAATTTGGAAACATGGGCAACACAGTATTAACTACAACCTACACAGACCTTAATTCAGAACCTATGTGTCTAATGTTTTTGAAATCACAGAACTTTTATTTTTTTTAAGGCAAACATACCAATGACTAGGATGTTGTTCAGCTGCTCCACCCCATCAATTTTGGACAGCAATTGGTTGACAACAGTGTCATGAACTCCTGTGCTCCCAGCCATGCTCCCCCTCTGCTTGCAGATGGCATCAATCTCATCAAAGATGATGATGTGCAAACCGCTGTTAGCACCAAGCTAGTGAGGTAAGAAATTAGAGTAAAGGTCATAATTTGAATATATTACTAAACAAACTAGTCAAAGAAAGCAAAAGAAAGCTATCACAGATTGATTTTGCTCCATTTTGACTAATAAATACAGCAGGTGTACTCATGGCTTCTACCCTCCCAAAGGTATTGGAAGTGCATTCTCAGAATTCTGCAAACTGAAAAGGCATTCCGGAACCTCATATTTAATAGCCATTAAACAAAAACACATTATATACTAATGAATGTGAATAGTCCATCAAATAACAATCTGTTCATTGACACGCATTTCTTATCTCACTATTGGATTGGAGAACTCATAATTATCAGATGCCTGTCTTAGATCAGTGAATGGCAACTCCCTCCCATTTTCCCTGAGTTTTGGTGAGAGAACTGTCCCAGTTGCAGCAGGCTTAACGTTTGTCATATTATATAACTAAATAGTAACTCTACCCAGAGGTCAACCGGGAAGTGGGCAGATGATGGAAGGAGGTGAACATGATTCACATTTGATTACATCACATGAAAACAAAGTACTTCTTCCTAACAGTAAAGTGAGAACAGAGACATAGTTTATAGAAAGAATAGTCAAGAGGGTGCTATTTCTTCTGCATAGTGATTTGTTTGAGTTTACTGAATACAGAGGCATCATTACAAGAAAATAGTTTATATATTGTAAACTTGTAATAGATGCAAATACTTTCAAATGCTAATAATTCATTAGGCTAACATGGACCTTCTAAAAATTTATATTCAAGTATTTAAGTCTCTTATTATAGGAACCAAAGAATGAAGTGTACTCCATAAATTTTCTTTTTTTTAAAAAAACAAACAAAAAATTAGGGATTAACAAAACAGGTGAAAATGAATATAACTTATATGGATAATATAAATGGTGGGCATAATGAGATTCGGCATTAGATATGGTTGGTATTCATTAAATCTCTGGTAAGGATAGAATATTTTTTTTCAAGAGTTGGGGTTTTTTTACTTCATTATAAAAGCATCAGATGTTAACTGAGCAAAAGTTGTAAAACAAATGGAAATAAGTTAAAAATAAGCTATGTCATATCATACCTATGATATATACAATACCTAAATATAAATGCTGTTAATATTCTGTGGATTTATTTCTATATTTTAAATTTATTTTAATTTAAAAATTGGGAACTCACTGCACCTTGTATTCTCCTGAACATTAACTATTCTTTGAAAACTATTTAAAATTGTTATTTTTGTTTCTGTTCGCAAAATACATGATTATAAAAATGTAGAAAAATACTAAAAAATGTAAAATCACAATCATCCAAAATTCAACCAGCTACAAATAACTCATATTATTAATTAGGTGCTGTGTAGGTAGTTTGTATCCCTTTTTTCAGTACAGATATTATCTTCAGCCCTTTCACGTGGCTATAAATACAACTATATAATTTTTAATGGCTCCGTAATATTTCACTGTACGACTGGCCATACAGAGAACTGCCCTAACTTCACATTAATTCCTTCCTGTCAGATATTTAATAATTTTTAATTTTTTAATATTATATATGTTGCTACAATAAACTTTTTTTTAAGATTTTATTTTTAAGTAATCTCTATACCCAACATGGGGCTCAAACTCATGATCCAGAGATCAAGAGTCACATGCTCTATTGACTGAGCCAGCCAGGCACCCCATAATAAACATTTTTGTACTTAACTCCTTGACAATAGACATGATTACTTCCCGAATGCAAATTGTTACTTTAAAAGGTGTGTTGAGTATTTTAAGGCCCTTGAAATAGGTTGCCAAATACTTTTCCAGAAAGATTTTATCACTTTATAATCCCACCAAGGTATATTACAGTGCCTATCTTGGTATATCCTCACAAGTAATGAATATTAGAAAATCTAAAAAGTAATTCCAAACTTGATAACTTAACAATGGTGTTTTTCAATTGTTTTTAACAGGCATTTGTCTGATTACTGAAGAGGCTGGCACTTTTTAAAATCATGTTTTTACCATTTATAATTTTTCTTTTATTAATTATTTCTACATATCCTTTGTACATTTTTCTGTTGGGATTTAACAGTGTTTCTTATTGATGCATAGAAAAATTCTTTATATATTAAGGGTATTATTTATTTGTTATGAATATTTTATCCCAGCTTGCCACTTATCTTTTATTTACGGTACATTTTTGAATATAGAAGGACTTTTACTTTTTTTTTTACTATGTAAGTAGCCAAAATTACCCATTTTTAATTTTATGGTTTTTAAAACTACTCTTACCCTTAAAATCCTCCCCCATTACAGACCCTTATGGTCACCTA
Source organism: Potos flavus (assembly GCA_028534135.1). Classification (NCBI taxonomy): domain Eukaryota; kingdom Metazoa; phylum Chordata; class Mammalia; order Carnivora; family Procyonidae; genus Potos; species Potos flavus. The sequence continues at coordinate 15,013,437 of CM052891.1, read as the reverse complement.
TATTTTTTTCTCTTTCAAATTTTTACTTTATGTATAATTTTTCAATCTATCTGGAGTTTTCATTTTTGTAAATGGTACATGTGAAGTAAGAATCCAAGTAATTCTTATTCAAACAATTAACTAACTAATCTAATACTGTAGACTAAATAATCTTTTCTTCATTGAGATGTCATTTCTATTGGGCTTTATATTTTTATATTATTACCAGCCTATTCTATTACATAGCAATAGGTTGGGCAAGCTTGCTCTTATTCTTTGTCATAACAATTTTGACTACTTTACGGGGCGCCTGAGTGGCTCAGTTGGTTAAGTAATCTGCCTTTGGCTCAGATCATGATCTCCAGGTCCTGGAATCAAGTCCCATGTCAGGCTTTCTACTCAGCGGGGAGTCTGCTTCTTTCTCTCTCTCCCTCTGCCCCTCCTTCCCACCGTTCGTTCTCTGTCTCAAATTAATAAATAAAATCTTTAAAAAAATTATGTAGAATCTGTTTTTCAGTCACAAAATTTCCAAGAATTAATACCCTACCATACAGAAGTGTTTGGCAAAGCTGAGGGTATAGCTCCAATTCCTTATTCTCAGTCTTTTCTACAGTTGGAAAGATAGCTTTTGGTGTTGAAATTTTTTTTAAGAAACTAAGCTACCATTTATCATCAGACATCTGTTCAATAAATATGACTATATTGAGAAAATTAATTCTTTTCAGATTTGAATTTAGTTTTTAAAACTGGTGGAAGGAGAACAATCTGGAAGTAGTGTTCAGGGAAAAAAAAAACCTCGTTAAATTTTGGAAACCTTGATGAACACATGACTATCATCTTGCAGAGAATTGCATTAAAGAGTGAACAATAATCTGTGAATAATAGAATGTAAGTATTATAAGATATTTTATCTGTTTTTAAAAATTCATTATGAAGTAAAGCTGACTTTTCTGGTATGCAGTTTTGGGAGTTTTAACATGTGTATAGTTTTTTTTTTAAGATTTTATTTATTTGAGAGAGAGACAGAGAGAGCTAGCTCATGAGCAGGGGGAGGGGAAGAAGCAGACTTCTGCCCAGCAGGGAGCTGGATGTGGTGCTTGATCCCAAAACCTTGAGATCATGACCTGAGTGGAAGGCAGATACTTAACCAACTGAGCCACCCAGGCGCCCTGAGATTCTACATTACTTTATAAGACACTTTTATTCAAGGTTGTCTGCCAATTTAGCATGAAACAAAGAGCTCCTAAAATGTATGAATTTTACTGTTCAATGTGCCTTATGTTGCCACTGGAATCATGACTCCCTTCTCAGTCCGACCTCGAAAATCGTCTGTGTGGACAGGAAGCCAAAGACAATAGGAATACTGTAGGCCCACAGGAACAATCTGTCTTAAACATAATTCAGTACCATTCTGACCTTTCCAGAACCTTACTAATCTTGTGACCTGTCCTCAGGTGCCTTCCCCCAACCGAGTCAGTACAACCACACCAATTTTTACAGGTGTGCTACTTAAATGAAGATAAGTTCTTGCAATAAATTAGAAGTCAGGTAAGGAAGATGTCAAGATTAATGTGCACAGATTAATATAGCCAACTCATCAATACACCCTTTATCCAGTTTCAATTTCCACAATGCAATCCTCTTTAATTCACTGGCCTCTAGCCCTGTTCTTACCCTCTGCAAAGTCTTCCCCCACAGAAACAGAGCTGATGCTGTTGAGCCCCTGGCAACTGCCTTCGATAATAACGGCTGTTCTATATTTAACTAGTTTGACCTATATGCAAGTGTTCATCTCTGGCAGCCTGGACTGTCCAGAATCACAGAGGTGATGCTTTTCTTTATTATGTAACACACATCTCCCCTCCATGGGGTCATTAGCTGAGTATACCAAGCCATTCCTGGTTGTAAGAATTGAGAAAAGGTATAACTGAAAAGGCTGGCTAGATTAACAACTACCCATCAGGGTCCACTAGACACAATTTCAGTTTTTAACTTTTCTGTTGAACAGTTTTAACTGTTCAGTATACTGTTAACAGTATAAATACTGACATTTCATGACTTTTTAAATTAGAAGGCTTCCACAGAAGAAAATGGAAAATATATTTTAAAAAATAGAATACGCAGAATAAAACTCATTCTATCTTGCAATTACCATGTGAGTCCACTGGACCTTTTTATAAATCTAAGATATATTATGCTATTCCAACATTCTAGAAATAACATCCTTATTACTCATCAATTATTCCTAATTATCCTAAAAAATATTAAAATATTAAGAAAATGTAAAAAGGATGGAATTGCTCACAGGGATAATGCAATAGTGAAATCAAGACTGCTATGACATCACCCTTCAGTTTTCTTACTGTGTTGTCCAAAAAATTTGTTGTAATTTACCATCTTTGTTGCGTGATTTTAGCTTTAACTGAACACAGTAGAGAATTCAGAGTTCCCCCTTCTCTGGCCATAATGGCAAAGAAAAGAAAACCAACAGAGCAAAATATTTCACACTTGTTACATCTAATCCAAAGATTCATCCAGAGTGATATAGCAGCACTTGAGACTCTAATGAAGACGGTGAAATTGATGATTATAAGTAAAATCTCAGACTATGTGCCCTCAGATGATGTTATCCTGCATAAATTTTCTCAAGCTCAAGAATGAGTGAGAGGTGCCTAGGTGGCGCAGTCAGTTGAGTGCTGACTTGGTTTCAGCTCAGGTCTAATCTCAGGGAGAGACTGAGCCTTGCAGTGGGTTCTGAGCTCAGTAAGGAGTCTGCTTGAGTTTCTCCCTCTCCCTCCATCCCTACCTTGCCCCTCTGCCCTCTCTCAAGTTAAATATAAAGAATGAGTGAATAATAGAGTTCTAGGACTAAAAAATGGCATTTTCATCTAGTTACTTATTCAACAAAAATCTTCATTGTGCAATATTTTGTGACAAGAAACTAGACCATCTCATTTTTCTGTTAAGGACACATGACAGTATTCTTTCATCTTTTATTTCATCCATACATCAAAATTTCCTTGATATGGTTTCTAAGTAGACAGATGCTGAAGGCAGGTACTATAGAGAGATGACGAGAAGAAACAGGTGATATAGATATTAAAAAATCTGACCATTCTAAAAGGTGTATACAGATCTTAGATATCAGTCTTTTGTTTGTAGTGTCACTTGCAAATATCTTCTCCCATTCTGTGGGTTGCCTCTTTGTTTTGCTGTTTCCTTTGCTGTGCAGAAGCTTCTTATCTTGATGAAGTCCCAAAAGTTCACTTTCGCTTTTGTTTCCTTTGCCTTTAGAGACGTGTCTTGAAAGAAGTTGCTGTGGCCGATGTCAAAGAGGTTACTGCCTATGCTCTCCTCCAGGATTTTGATGGATTCCTGTCTCACGTTGAGGTCTTTCATCCATTTCGAGTTTATCTTTGTGTATGGTGTAAGAGAATGGTCGAGTTTCATTCTTCTATACATAGCTGTCCAATTTTCCTAGCACCATTTATTGAAGAGACTGTCTTTTTTCCACTGCATATTTTTTCCCACTTTGTCAAAGATTATTTGACCATAGAGTTGAAGGTCCATATCTGGGCTCTCTACTCTGTTCCATTGGTCTATGTGTCTGTTTTTGTGCCAGTACCATGCTGTCTTGGTGATCAAAGCTTTGTAATAAAGCTTGAAATCAGGCAACGTGATGCCCCCAGCTCTGTTTTTCTTTTTCAACATTTCCTTAGCAATTCGGGGTCTTTTCTGGTTCCATAGACATTTTAGGATTGTTTGTTCCAGCACTTTGAAAAATGCCACTGGTATTTTGATCAGGATGGCATTGAAAGTAGAGATTGCTCTGGGCAGCATAGACATTTTAACAATGTTTATTCTTTCGATCCATGAGCATGCAATGTTTTTCCATCTTTTTGTGTCTTCTTCAATTTCTTTCATGAGTGTTCTGTAGTTCCTTGAGTATAGATGGTTTACCTCTTTGGTTAGGTTTATTCCAAGGTATCTTATGGTTTCTGGTGCTATTGTAAATGGAATCGATTCTCTAATTGCCCTTTCTACAGTTTCATTGTTAGCGTATAAGAAAGCAACTAATTTCTGTGCATTGATTTTGTATCCTGCCACATTACTGAATTGCTGTATGAGTTCTAGTAATTTGGGGGTGGAGTCTTTTGGGTTTTCTACATAAAGTATCATGTCATCTGCGAAGAGAGAGTTTGTTCAGCCATTGGAAAGGATGAATACCCAACTTTTGCATCAACATGGATGGGACTGGAGGAGATTATGCTGAGTGAAATAAGTCAAGCATAGAAAAGTCAATTATCATATAGTTTCACTTACTTGTAGAACATAAGGAAAAACATGGAGGACATTAGGAGAAGGAAAGGAAAAGTGAATTGGGGGAAATCGGAGGGTGAGATGAACCATGAGAGACTATGGACTGAGAAACAAACTGAGAGTTTTAGAGGGGAGGGGGGCTGGGGGATGGGTGAACCTGGTGGTAGGTATTAAGGAGGGCACATATTGCATGGAGCACTGCATGCTATACATATACAATGAATCTTGGAACACTGATAAAAAACTAATGATGTATTTTATGGTGACTAACATAACACAATAAAAGAAATAAATAAAAGGTGTATACAAATCTAAAAATGAAAATGTTTTGCAATTATGGAGTATCTGGTGGCCATCCTCTCTTCAACAAAATAATGATTTAAAAAAAAAATTCAAGTATTGTGTCTTGACAATGCAAGTACAAAAAGAACCAGAAGTAATGACAAGCTAGATTCCATTAGAGGTGTATTTAAAACTTAGAATCAGGGACACCTTGGTGGCTCAGTCAGTCAAGCATCTGCCTTCAGGTCAGGTCATGATCCCAGAGTCCTGGGACAGAGTCCTTGTTGACCAAGGAGCCTGCTTCTCCCTCTGCCTGCCACTCTCCCTGCTTGTGCGTGCTCTCTCTCTGGGTCTCTGACGAATAAAAAATAAAATCTTAAAAAAAAAATAAATAAAACTTAGAATCAGTATATAGAAGTTCATGCATGAACCTTTAGTTACATTCAGAGCCTCCTGGCCATTTGAATGAAGACAGATATATAGATACCTACATAGATAAAGATATCTACATAGATATAGATACCTATATCCATATCTTCAAAACCAAGAAAATATGGAATAAAAATTTAGTTTGCTATATTTAAGTTCTTATTAAATATGTAGTAGTCTTTTACTCCCTTTTATTCTTACATTTGTAAATTATTTATAAAATAACTTAAAAATAATTTTTAAAAAGGAGTTCTTTCAATGCAGATAGTAAATGGTGGTGACAATTTTTCTTGCTACACTGTTTAAAAGATTTCTGGAGCAGAAAATATTGTAGTATTAGGGATGAATGGTAAAACTGAACTAGTCCTGGGACTGTCTGAAGAGTTACCAGACTTGTGAGTTACTGGACTTGTACCAATCCACTAGGACCCATGCCTTCTAGAACCAATGCGGCTGAGGCCAGAGACCTGAGATTGTTACCTGAGCCAAAACCGAGTCAGACACTCAACTGCCTGAGCCACCCGGGTGCCCCTGCTAGTTTCTTTTTTCTTTTTTTAATTGTGGTATTTGTCTTTTTCATACTTATTATAAAGGAGTTATTACAGATAATTTTTAAAACACCAATTCTTTGTGGATTATATGCACTGCAAATATCCTCTCCAGTCTGATACATCTCTATTTAGTGTAATTTTCTTCTTATTATCTTATTATCTTCTTCTTCTTTAGAGGGAATTTTCTTCATATTATATTAATGTAACCAAATTAACATTTTTTAAATGGATTTGATTTCCGTATCTTAATAAAGAAATTCTTCTTGGGGTGCCTGGGTGGCTCTAAATAAATAAAATAAATAAATAAATAGCCTTCTTTTTTTTTTCTTTTTAAGAAATTCTTCTCTAGCCTCAATTCTTAAAGCTTTTTGCCTATATTTCTTCTAAAAATGTTTCCTCTGGTAAGTTTTAGTTTATTTTTTGCAAATCCGTTTTGCAGTTCTGTATGATATGATAAGGACTGTATTTTATCTTTATCGAAACAGAAAGCCGATGATCTCATCCTGATTCATGGAATATTCTTTCCCCTTTGATTTGTACTGTCACTTTTCATATAGAAGTACTTCCTGTGTTCTATTCTGTTTCCTTGGTCTGTTTATGCAAGAATATATAACTGTCTCAATTACTACAGCTTTCCAGTATGATATGAAATAAGTCTTCATAATTTTCGAAAATTTGCATGGCTCTTCAAGTATCCAAAAAAAAAAAAAAATCAAGTTGTCAAATTCTAAAAAATTCCCATTAGACTTGATTGGAAAAGCATAAATTTATAAACTAATATGGGCCGATCTGTTATTTTATGATATTGTCAGTATTCCCACATAAACATCGTTTATCATTTATTAGCTCTTGAAAAAAGATTCTCAAAAATGTTTATAATTTTCTCCTTTAATTTTCCTGTTAAGATTTAGTTCTAGTACTTATCATTTTGACTGTTGATGTAAATGAAAATTTTTTTAAAGTTACATTTTCAATATCTTCACATTTTCTTTGAGTTGTGCCTTCTAAAGAATTCGAGTTTTCTTTATTCCTTTGCCAGCTCCTCCTCAGGCTTTGGAAAATTGTGAAAGTTACACACAATTTTCACATACGCACTAACTTAAAGTTTGATGTTATTAACAGTACTATCTTCTTCCCAAATAATACAAAGATCTTACATAGACTTAATCCACTTCCCATGTTTTGTTCTATACTTTAGTTCTAACCTTAAAAAAAAAAAACCTGTATTGATGACTATTATTGTTGTCTCATGCAGTGATTATTAAGTTTACCTCTTTTAAACTTTTTTATGGTGAACTAAGGTATACGGAGAGAGAGAGTTCACAAAATATGAATGCATGTTTTAAGAAACTGTCACAAAATGAATATCCATACAACGTAACAAGAAATAGAACAACGCCAGCATTGTGGGCGCATGTCCTCACAACTCTTCCCTAGTATCCCTCCCCATTATTTTCCATACACAACCCCAAACTGATTTTTATGGAAATTACTTCTCACTCTTCTTTATAGTTTACCACCTAAGCATGTATTATTAAACATTATATTTTCGTTGAACCTTATATAAATGGAATCATACAGTATGTATTCTTTCTTGTCTGGTTTCTTTTGCTCAACGTTTATTTATGAGACTCACAACTATGTATAACCACAGTCTATTTATTACTGTGTAATACTTCATTGTATATTTACATGACAATTTATCCATTTACTGGATACAAAGTTGTAAGTTAACAGTTTTCTTTCAGCTTCTTAAAAATAGCATTCAACTGATTTCTGGTTTCCATCATTTGTGTTGGTATTTTCTATCACCTTTTTTTTTTCCCCTATCACTTTTCATTGCTTTCATCCCTTCTCTGGTTATTTTTGTCTAACATCTTTCAGTGTACCAATTCTCTCTTCAGATGTGTCTAATCTGCTGTTTATACCCATCTACTTGAGTTAATTTCAGTTGCTGAATTTCTCATTCTCAGAATTTCCGTTTGATTTTTTTTTTTTTCCCCACAAATCACCACTCGGCCAAAATTCTCAATCTTGTTTCCCTTTGAACGTGATAAGTGAAGTTATTTTAAAAGTCTTTATCTGAGAATTCCAATATGTGGAGGCCCAATTTCTATCACCTTTTGTTCCTCTTTCTTCAAGTTGTCTTGTCTTTGTATACCTGACTGCTTTTGATTATAACCAGGCATCTCATTTGTAAACTAATAATCTGTGGCCTTGCATGATACTACCTTACTCCAGGAAAGATCTACAATTCTGCTGGATGCCGAGGGGCACTAGTGATTAGGAACCTTCGATTTAATTTTACAGAAATGAGATGCAATTCAAAGCTGGCCTCTGTGAGAGAATGTCTACTTCGGGTTAACCCCTGCTTCTATTGTGCAGCCTTCCGGAGTCTCAACTCAAACTGATGCATGTTCATCAGGTGCCTTTTCTTTGTGAGCTGTGCATTTTAACCTCTGGCCCATTACTCCCACTGGCCTGTCAAAAGAGCTGCACAGCGGTTTAGCAGCTCCCTCCAGAGATGGCTAATATCTCCAAAGGAATGGTGACCCTACCCCCCAGGACCTTTTTTTCTGAGCCTCCATTCTCCTCTTTCCCAGAGGTTTGTTAATATCTATCAACCCCATGCTATCATTAGTTCAGGATTCATCTTTAAATCAATTTCTCAGCACAGGAGCCCCAGATCACATAGGTAGTGGTGGTGGTGGTGGTGGTGGTGGCGGTGGTGTGTGTGTATTTGTGTGTGTTTTCAAATCCTAAGCATGAGGTAAGAATCTACAGTTCAGAATTCCCATGAGAGATTCTTTAGCTCCCATTGAAGACCTCAGACAGATGGTTAAATGTCTTTGTTATTTCTTTGTGCTAGTGAGCAATTTCTAGTCCATTTTTTTCATTGAGGACACAACCCCTTTGAAGGTTCCAGTTCCTAGTCCACATCTTAAGTGGGTTCAAGGACTCATTTTCTGCCAGCTAGAGGGTACTAAAACCCAAATTCATACATTACCAAAACAAAAAGCTGGAGCTCTTATCTTTACCACTCTAATTTTCAGAGTTTTCTTTTCATTTCTGGAGATCTCCTTTTCTTTCTTGAGAACTAAATTATGCATTTAAAAAGATTTTAGTTATATTCTACCCAGCATTTGAAGGTGTTTCCGGAAGACAGGTTTTCGGGTTACTTAGTCTACTGTATTGCTAGAAGCAGAAATATGATGGCATTGTTTTTAAACTTTTGTCAATGAAATAAGTATGTTAGTGTTGGTGTATGAGGGTTTTCCAGAGAAATGTAATCAATAAGATGGATCTATAGATCCATCCCTATTGGTCATCTGAAAACACACACACATAGAGAGATCTACATAAATCTAAATATAGATCTACATCTATCTACAGAAAGATGAGTTATAAGGAATTGGGTAATCCAATTATGGGGCTTGACAAGTCCCCATGTCTGCAGTTGGCAAGCTGGAGACACAAGAGAACCAATGGTATACTTCTAGCCCAAAGGCCTGCAAGCTGGAGACTGAGCTTGGAAGGGCTGTAGTTTCAGTCTGAGTATAAAGGCAGGGAAGAACTGATGGCCCAGATAAAAGCAGTCAGGCAGTAGGAAATTCCCTTAGTCAGAGGAGAGCAGCCCTTTGTTCTAGTCAGGCTTTCCACTGATTGAATGGGGCCCACCCATATTAGGGAGGGCAATTCCTTTACTCAGTCTACCAGTGCAAATGGTAATCTCATCCAGAAATATCTTCACGAACACACCCAGAGTAATATTTAACCATATGTGTGGTCACCCTGAGGCCCAATCAAACTGACACATAAAATTAACCATAACAATTAGTAAACTCTGGTTTGACTTTTAATTAATTTTTTTCTAAGACCCACATCAAACCTTCCTTTGAGACCTAACGACTCATACCTGTCACTCTACAACTGAGGAGACTCAGTGGTAAGTAAACTAGTTTTCAGCTCATGAACCTTACCTATAGATAATTCTACAAGTCATTTTATGAATTTAATTTCCCCCTTTTCCAAAGGATAAATGAGATAAGCTCTCTGAAAGTAATGTGGAATAAAAGTGACACCTGAAAATAAATTCATGATCTGTTTTTGCAAAACCTTTGGCTTATACAATCATCTATCTTTGTATTATGTACATGTGGGTAATGGCATCTGTTCACATCATGTAAATTCCCCATAATCTCTGGTTCAGTGATATAATTCAGTACTAAATAAATTTTGCCTGCATGTTTTTCAAAATATGGATCACAGTAACAAGTTTTCCACCATAGCTTTGGGTTTCATTCATCATATAAGTGATAACAAACTTTTACTAAATTATACTTATATTAACATTACCCTCCTTTGTTCCTCTTCAGCATCAGCAAAGAGTTTACGAATGTTAGCCTCTGATTCTCCCACATATTTGTTAAGGATTTCTGGCCCATTGACCACTTTGGGCTCTCTTGCATTCAACATCTTGCCAATCTGTCGAGCCAAGAGAGTCTTACCACAACCTGGGGGCCCATATAACAGGATGCCTTTAACGTGTTTGCAACCTAAAGAGGAAAAGAAAACAGTCTTATATCAACTAACTAAAATCCAAGTAAGACATCTAAAGGAAAGTTTTCTTTCTTCTTCATATGCAGGTTAGGAAAACTTTAGTCATGTCATTAACATATAATATCCAAGTGCCTGAGCAGAACAAGAATGAACAACTAAAGCTCTTTTTTTTTTTATTAAGTAGTCTCCACACCCAACTTGGGGTTTGAACGCATGACCTGGAGATCAAGGGTCGCATGTTCTACTGATTGAGCCAGCCAGGTGCCCCTAAAACTCTTTCTTTAAATAGAAAATCCAGAAAAAATTCTTACACAAGTACCAATATTTGAGGGTGAAAGCTGCCAATTAAAGGTCTTTGGAAAAGTATATTTGAACTATCATTTAGAACGAATACTTTTAACTCTGAAAATGTCTCTTTGACCTAAATACCTAATTAGGAAATATTACTTATTTTCCACTATCTTTTGCTTTAAAGTCAAAGAATAAAAGAGATCTGCTTTTAAGCAAATTTAACCCAACACAAATCTATTATGATATGGTAGGCTATGGAAACCGTATCTTAGTCATAGAAATTACAAGTCTACCTGTCAATACAAGCCCTTGAAGAACAGGCAAACATGTTTTGAGTTGGCTGGTATAGAGCAATCCATAGGATCCAGATGGATGTTACGACCTAGTGGATAAAACTGAATGTCCTACTTCATGTGCCTAATGCCAAGGGAGGCACACGCTTTTCTCAGCACCACCCAGATGAAGTTTCAAGAAAATAGTACTCAATTCTTTTCTAGGCAAGCATTGCTAAATGCCTTAAAAGGTATCCATAACAACAGCAAGACAGGTGATTTAGATTACCCAGGATTTCTTTAGCCAACTCTTCCTGAGCATTTACTCCATTTCTAAGATTCCGATGACCTGTGGTTTGAGTTTACTAACTCTAGGAATTCTCACCTTTCTTGTAGTTTCACACTTAGGATGCAGGACTCTTTTCTTATGAGTTTTTTCCTTATACTATACCAAAAAAGCATTCTGTGAAATGATTTATTAGATTTCGGTGTTACACTCAAAAGTACAGTGAAAAAGAAAATTTCTGGAAGTGAAATATAGTGTGTTTCCATGTATGATAGTTTGTCCTCATTTGGAATGAAAGCCTTAAAAACTGTTTCTTTAAAAAAAAATTATGACAATACACTTAATAACTCACATAAAAGAATCACAAGGTACAACCAACTCTACTAGATATTTTAGATTCTGAGTAGGAAGACCCTTTGGGTTGCCAGTACGGCCATTGCTTCTGTATGTCAAAAAAAGACTCCCTTTTAAATCTTTGAAAGTAATGAGATGTGTGCTTATGGTTAGATTTGTAAAGACAAGGGGAACTTAGTGGAAACCCTTGAAAGCTTAAAGTCTTAACTCTTCTCATCAGAGTAAATTCCTGTCCTGAGAACCATGGACAATGAAATGTCTTTGCCCTCGATCCACTCTTGGAGCACAAGTAGTAGTGGGATGAGGGGGTAAGGCGTGAGCTTCTCCTAGAGGCCAACCTCATGAGCCACAGCCAGCATCCAAACCACTGGGGCCCTTCTGATGAAGATTTTGGAACCTGGCTGCTAATCTTACCCTCCAAGCCAACTGCTACCATCATGACTTGAAACTATTCATATAAACCACAGCAGAGGCAGGTGGTCATGGTGGTGGTAAAACAAGGCACAGGAAAGGGGAGCCAGAAAAGAGAAAATGAAGACTTGGTGAGGACCTACAAAGTACCAGGCCTTATCTTCCTCCTCTAATTTCTTAACTTTCTCCAAGTTTATCAACTTCCTCATAATGGTACTTCCTTCCACATTAAGCTATACTTTCTTTCAACTTCCTGGCCTTCTTACACTTCTGTTCTACTCATCCCACAGACCTGAACACAATATGACCTTACTGCACCTACATGTTGGTCACAGAGCACAGCCAGAGAAAATTATACCATTGTCCTGACTGATATTCTCACAATTTCCTGTTACCCAATTTCATTTCCATGCTCACTACTTCTCAATACTGCATGCCACCCTTTACTGGTTTCTGTTAGTCCACCTCCCATTCTCTGCATTAATTATCCAGATCTTCACTGTTCTTCTCAAGTGCTACCCTATGTGTTTAATTCATAGAAAAGACCTAGATTAACTTCATATAAAAAAAAAAAAAGACTATCAGGTATGAACTCCCTTCAGCTCATTGTTTCTCTAACCACAAATTCATCTGCAGATACTTCCAGTCTTAATCTCATCATGGCTTCTCAAGGAGTTTCCTTCCTCTTCTCCAAGGTTTAAGTTGCAATTATTTGTTTATATACCTTCTCCATTAGACCATGAACTACTCAAGGGCAGGTGCTATCTTGTCAATCAGGAATTGCAAACATCCACCATAATGTCTAGCATATAATATGTACTCAGTAAATGGGTGAATAAGTAAATTGTTGTTGACTACTTTCCTACAAAACTCAAAGAAAATGAAGGAGAGACGACCATTTTAAAAAATTATTTGAGGGATGCCTGGGTGGCTCGGTCAGTTAAGCATCTGCCTTTGGCTCAGGTCATGATCCCAGGTCCTGGGATCAAGTGCCACACTGGGCTCCTTGCTTAGCGGGGAGCCCACTTCTCCCTCTGCCTCTGCCTGCTGCTCCCCCTGCTTCTGCTCCCTCTGACAAATAAATACAATCTTAAAAAAAATAAGATTTAAAAAAAATTATTTGAAGCTCTTCATTTATGGAAGTGTTTACTTTCATAACTGAACTAATTTAAATACCAAAAAACGTATTTATAGTGACTGGGACTTTGCAAATTTAGCAGGACAAACTATATAATATACAACATAGACCGTCCTCAACTTATGATGAGGCTTCCTCCTGATAAACCCATTGTAAGTTGAAGACAACCCTTGTGATGATGGCACAGCCACCAGGGAGCTGTGGGTGCCGCAGCCCAGAATCATGAGAGAATATTGTGTTGCTTATCTCGAGCCCAGGTAGACCAAAATTCAAAATTTGAAATATGGTTTCCACTGAATGCATATTGCTTTCACACCATCATAAAGTCAGAAAATCATTAAGTCAAACTATCATAGGTTGGGGACTGTCTGTACTAGACTCTTAACTCCGTAACTCTTTTTTCATATGTGGAAAATGCTCAATTTAATGTGGTTTGATTTAAATGGACTCAGACTTTATAAGCGATTCACACAATATCACCATGAAGTCTGAAAGAGATAAAATGCATATCCATGGAACTTACTGTATCTCATACAGATCTCTGAAATGACCGAATCTACTCAATATGACAAAAATAGGCATGTCACAGAAGCTCTAGTCTGCAGTAGAACTATAATTCTTTTGGGATCTCAAGAAAACACATCAAAAATATACATTGACATGTGAAGATTTTCAAAATCCACTTCCACAAAGAAAGCAGTTACTTGAATAAGCAGTGGAAATGGGACTTTGTTATTACTACTATTATTATAGCCTATTCTGACTTATTAAATAAGCATTGGTCTCTAATTTTAAATGAGTCATAAAAACTCTTCGTAAGTAATTCCATTCAACAAAAGTGTATTAAGCTCCTGTTTGGACTAGGCATGAAACTAGGTGTTAGGGATACAAACATGAAAAAGGCAGTCCCTACCTGCAGGGCATTTCTGGCTTAGTAGGAAAGACAGAAATAAAAATAGGTTATCTACAATATAATACGACATTATCAGAAATATGTATGAAATGTTTTTGGAACCTGGCCAAGAGAGACTGACTTCGCCAGGGTGATGGCAGAAAATTAGGGATGGACACAGGAAGAAATAATATTTAGTGCAAGCCTTGAAGGACAGCAGGAGGTCCATGATTGAGCACAGGAGAGGAAATGGCACCTGACAAGGGAAACTAGCATGATCAAACATAGGGATGGAGGTATGAACATAGAAGCTGTCCTTTCAAAACAGCCAGTAGTAACCTGTTGTGACTACGGCCTTGGAGGGGAAAGGGGTAGTGCCTAGAGACAAGGCTGACAGGCTCCCAACTATGGAAGGCCTTGACACCATGCCCAGTAGTTTTTATTTTGTTTTGTAAAAACCCTGAGGTTTTTAATCAGGGCGAGTACACAATGAGATATATGTTTAAAAACTAACTCTGGTGGTAGAGTGGAGGAAGGACTAAAGAACAAAGATGAGAGGGTAAAAGTGTAGTTGGAGGAATATTTTTAACCTTTTTCTGGGGACACTGCCTCACTGGCCAGCTCTGGATTTTTGCCAGTTAAACTTTCATTTTCCTCCAAGTCCTTTGGAAGCATTTGAACAAATGGGTCCAGAGGCCTTAGGAGGACAGCTCCCTACGATGCCCCAGCTTTCTCCTGAGCTTCTGCAGTGCATTAAGATGTGGCTCTGATGCTGGAAAGCCTCTGACCTGTGGCCACTGGACTGTCCTGACTGCCAAGCTGAACTCACTGCTGTCACTTGTTCTTTCCCAATGTCTTAACCTGCCTCGCTGCTCAGAGATCAGTGCCCTGGGCTGGTGAACTAAATAGCAAAGAGCAGGCATGGAAAGAAGAGAAATCAGTGGAACCGACTCATTTAAATTGTCATATTGTCTCATTCTCTTACTTTCTTTCCCACAGAATAGTCTAATGGACCTGTCCTGAAAAATGCACATGTACAAAAAATTTGCATGCAATTTTGAGGATATTCTTAGATCCTCTGAGGTCTATTCATGGAATCCAAATTTAAAACCCTTGAATGCACACTGAAATAATCCAGATAAGAGACCAGAAATGGAAAGAGGAAATAGTCATAAGAAATTATATTAGGAAAGGAAAGGAAAGGAAAGGAAGATTTGGAAGATATTCATCAGAGCTCAGAAGCCAAAGGAAAATAAGAGAAAGAGGAGTAGTCAAGGTTGACCCAAAAGTATGTAGCCTGGGCACATGGTAAAATGATGAAACTCTAGAACATAACTAAGAAGTTAGCAAGAGGAGATACAGGAAATCATAACTTTGTTTTTGGCTATAAGGCATTTAAGATTCAGGTAGTAACATCCCTTAAAAAATACAGGTTGAGAGGCCCCTGGGTGGCTCAGTCAGTTAAGCGTCTGCCTTCAGCTCAGGTCATGATCTAAGGTCCTGGGATCGAGTCCTGAGTCAGGCTCCTTGCGCAGTGGGGAGTCTGCTTCTCCCTTCCCCAGCTTGTGCTCTGTCTGTCTCAAACAAATAAATAAAATCTTAAAAAAAAAAAAAAAATACAGGTTGAAAGCTCAAAAAAGATATGAGAACTACTGGTTCCATGTTTTTAAATGCCTGCTCTGGGCACATGAAAAGCCACAAGAAATTTTAAGCAGAAGAGTGTGACAATGGGGACAAATGCTGCAGAAATAGAGGCTGGGGCCTGGAAAGAGAATGCTAGATGTAAAAACCAAGAAATTCATGCTGATCTGGGCCATAAGGTCTTGAGTCAGGGTCAGATCATTTCGGGTTGAGGTAGGAGAAGGAAACTAAGTAATATAAGCAGGAACAAACAGAGATCACAATTTGGGGAACTCTGGCGATACAAACGAGGGATTTTGAGAGATACCTTGCAAGGAAACCTTTTCTTCCGAGATTAGAGATTAGTTAAGTAAAGGGGGATGAGGAAGTGAGCTGAGGTTATGCCTGTTGGGTTCTATTTACTATATGAAGCAGGAGCTAGGTCATCTACAAAATGAGGGATGAGGAGATAATCCTGGGAAGCATGGTAAAGGTTTGGAAAGAACATAGGAAACTGGGAAAATGTGTGCCTGAGCAGACAGGTGCCATTAAGTGAACTCAGCATACGGAACTCAGGTCACGGAGGGACTCTCCTCTTTGCTGTGATTATCTAAGCTACTTACAGTGTTTGGTAAAGTGTAGACTTTTTTTTTTAGGATTTTATTTATTTATTTGAGAGACAGAACGAGCAGGGGAAGGAGCAGGGGGAGAGGAGAGGGACAAGCAGACTCCCCACTGAGCAGGGAGCCCAATGTGGAGTTTGATCCCAGGACCCTGAGATCATGACCCGAGCTGAAGATGGATGTTTAACCAACTGAGCCACCCAGGCACCCCTGTAAGGTGCAGACTCTTACTCAACTCCATAAATAGAAATTTCATTAAACCTGGCATAAGGATCTTGATTTTTTTCTGGTTTCAACCCCTTTATTTTTTTTTCAAAACTGAATTTTTAAGTTGAGCAACATGAGGTAAGTAGCAGCATAAATTTAAAGCCAATATATTTATAACTAAATTCTATTATTTAATTTTCCTAAAGGGTGAGGGTGAAACTATCACACGACTTGTTCTCATCCACAAAGTTTGAGGCTTTATTTTCATTTCTATGTCATTTGCATCTTTTCTTCTTCTTCTATCACTTATACAAGTTAGAGCTATTGTGGGCTAACAGCATAATCAAACAAAGCTCCAAAGGATTTCTTCTCTTAATTTCCTGTATTCAATTACTTAAGTGCTTATTTTACTAATTGCTCCTGTTAATAATCAACTTCTTAAAAATACCTAGTTTTTATTTGGTTAAGGCACAAACATATTAACAACTCTTGGTTATAGTAACATAAAGGATGGTGGTTGTGAAAAGCATAATCTAAAATGGCCAAACCCAGATTTATATACGGTTTTGGAATGTAAGTTGTTAATTATATTTGAATACAGGAATAAGCAAAGTTCTGGGATAGTATATTCTTTCACTCATTCAACAAATTCAACTTTTGGTGGTGGGGAAGAGGAGGCAGATCTCTTCCGACTACTTCTATTTTCTCAATGAAATCATGATTTCCAGGGGACCAGCGGCTGGTGAGGGACTGGAATACGTGGTGCTGGAGGTCTGAGGAGAACAGAAAAGAGGAACGAGTCCTCTTCGAGAGAAGGCGAATACAGTGGCTAGACTAGGGAAATACAGAAGGAATAGCAGGAAATACTAATTCCAAGAAACACTGAGGGCCCACTTGAGATGTGCTTCTTAAATTTAAATTGAGATCAGACATCATGCTTTGTGCTCTTCTTAAGCCAGAGTGAGTGGTCTGGGTCCTGATCCAGAGCAGGCAGGAAGCTGAGACACATCCAGGGCTTTGACACACATAGAAGATAAGCAGCAAGGCCATTAGGGCTGTATTTGAGGAGGATAAACATGATAGACCACAGAATCAAAGCTGGGTAAAGAGGGGAGAGAGAATAAAAAGGTTGGGAAGTGAAAGAATAAATTAACTGGAGGGTCCTGTGGGATCCAAGCTGCTAGAGCTGGGGTGAGGGCAGTGCTAGCACGGGACAAATGGGAGGCGGCCGGAGAGCAGGATGCTTAACACTGAGATCCCTGAAGTGCTGGTTCCTGCTAACAGTGGAGCCGGGGGTATGACCAAAGAGGGGGTGGCTGAGACGGAATGAAGGCAAGTTTACTGGAAATGAGAAAGCCAAAGAACTGTGAAGATAGATTGCTGAACAAATCACCAGCAAGGATAGCAAAGTCCAGAATAACAGAGAGAGAAATAAAACACACTGAAGATTACAGTCGGGAAGAGTGAGGAAGTCAGGCAGCATCTTCTCTGGCTCCCGTGTTCGTTGTTCCCGAGCGGGGCTACTCTTGCTCTCTCATTTTGTTCTCCAAATGTTACTGGCAAGGAAAAGTGTTCGTGTTTATTAACCTTAAAATTATTATATAATAGCTACTACTAAAGGTATGAACAATACAAAATGCCCAAGAAATAAACATAGCCAATGATAATGCCATTGTTTACTAAGGATTTAAGTTAATGAGACACTGGAACCTCATTAGTATAAGGCTTGTTTGTACTTCATTCTAGATCACTTGTCATAGTTTTTTTTTTAAGATTTTATTTATTTATTTGACAGAGAGACAGAGAGAGACAAGTAAGCGGAGTGGCAGGCAGAGGGAAAGAGAGAAGCAGGCTCTCTGCTCAGCAGAGAGCCTGATGCGGGGCTCGATCCCAGGACCCTGGAATCATGACCTGAGCCGAAGGCAGATGCTTAACCAACTGAGCCACCCAGGCGCCCCTGTCATAAAGAGTTTTTAATGACTCCCTCGAATATGAACCACAAACTGCATTTTAATTATGTTTCACAATAGGTATCTGTCCACCAGATGAACATACGATTTGTGGTCAGGTGCCAGATGATGAGGATTGATCAGATTAAATACATTAGGAAATAATGTGAGTGAAAAATCTCTAGAGAACATTAAAAATGGCTAACAATCTCACCTTTTTGAGCAGTGGTTTTCAGATTTTGACTTCACAAACTAGGAAAAGAACTTTTTTTTTAACAGGGGAGAAGTGCTGTCATAGGGTTGCTTAGTTTTTATTTTTCAGGGTAAAGATTTCTTAAACAATAACAACAAAATCAAACCTGACATCTAATGCCACCATTTCACAAAAAGATATATTTTCATATCAAAAGGTAGGGTGGATGTAATTTCAGAATAAAAGACAGTCTTTATGTTAAATGAATTCCATTTTATTTTTTAAAGATTATTTATTTATTTATTTATTAGACAGAGAGAGAGAGACAGAGAGAGAGGAAACACAAGCAAGGGGAGCAGCAGGCAGAGGCAGAGGGAGAAGCAGGCTCCCTGCTGAGCAAGGAGCCCAACGCAGGGCTTGATCCCAGGACCCTGGGATCAGGACCTAAGCCAAAGGCAGACGATTAACAACTGAGCCACTAAGGCGCCCCACGAATTCCATCTTATATACATTGTCAAAAGTGTGAGCTCTGCTGAGTGATGGACATTGGGGAGGGTATGTGCTATGGTGAGTGCTATGAATTATGTAAGACTGATGATTCACACACCTGTACCCCTGAAACAAATAATACATTATATGTTAAAAAAAAAAAAAAGTGTGAGCTCTGGACTCAGCTCGCCTGGTTTCAAATCCTGGTTCTTCAGTTTGCTAGCTAGAGATAATAACAGCAACTATCTCAGAAGGTTAGAATGAGAATTAAATATAAGGCACCCAAAGCACTTAGCATACTTGCTGGCATATAGTAAGAGCTCATAAATATTGGCTATTAATTAATATTAGCTTATACTTTACATCTTGCTGGAGATGAGCAATGAAATGCAACCAGACTTCTAACTGTTCTGTTAGAATTACATCACTGCTAGGTGATGGTAAAGCTTGAAAATAAGTGACTATTTTGCTTATGAAATTCTTTCTGAGACTAGTAACTGTGGCCCCTTATCAGACACTACTGTCGCTTGAAGGTTGCAAGTGCTTGTACACATTCTGCTGATGGACCTCAAGCTCCAAATGAGCACAGTAGTAAATGACGTGGACCACAGCAGTTTCACAAAGATTTCACGAGAGTTTCAGTAAGTCAGGATTCTCCCTGGCTTCAGCCTCTGTCTTCCAGGTAGACCAGATTACTATCAGAGTCAGTCCCACCTGCTTCTCTTATGCCTCAGGCAGAGGCCGTTCATCCCTACGCCTCAAGTTTTCCAAGCTCATTTAGGGTTAACACAGAGCTCATTGCCGTAAACCCGGCTGCTATGATTATCGGTTACATGCGTCCTGCTGTCTCTGTCACCCCTTGTTCTACGGTATGTTTCCTCTCCGAAGCCCCCTGGGTCTCCCCAGGGCAACCACTGTCATAGCCCCTAGCGGCCACTTCCCTCTCAGGGAGCACACACCCCACTCTGCCGGCATCACCTGGAATGAGCTGGTGCTACTGGGAGGAAGGGAGGCTGTTCCTGGGTACTTCCTCCACGAGCGCGTCCGCCAGGCTCGACGACCAAGGCCTACCCTTTGCCTCTTCATTTGAGGCAGATGAGCACGATAGGCCTTCCCACCTCACTTCTTACTCTCTCCATTGAGTTAGCAATTAATTCTCCAGCAATGCATAAAACTCAGAATATTGTTTGAGCCCCAGGTATCCACACCCAGTGATTATAATTATACAAATTTTGGTGGGGACAATTGAAGAGGCTTTAAGGGGTGTGCTACGAATAACCTGAAGTGATTTCTGATCTGAAAGTCTAAACTGAAGAGGACCTTATCCACTATAATAAGGCTTATCCAGTCCTCTGATGAAAATGATACGTGAAAATATAAGATATCTACTATGCTAATTGTAATCTCTTCTTAAAATAGCTCAATGAGAAATATACAGCCTTATCACTACACTAAAAAGAATAAACAGTAATGTTTTCTGTTTATAATCTGACAAAACATTATCCCAAAACAGTGACAAGTATGTTTGCTAGGCTCTTTATTTTAAAAAGCAGTAAATTTTTATTGTTTTCCTAAGATGATATCAGAGGCAAGCTGCACTGGGGAAAAACTGTCAGTCAACTTTTAGGTATCTGAAAGAGGAAAAATTATATATATTAAAAACAACAACAACAACCCATTGATTTTACACAAAAGTGAACAGAATGATAATATATTAGAAGCGATCTCTGTCAAATTAGTGTCAGGGTAAGGAGTGTTTCGCTCATTTTGTAGGCAACATGATCTGTAAAGAGAGAAAGTGTGAAGTGGGTTTTGAACGACAGCTGATGTTTAAAGGGGAAGTCCAAGTAGCTTCCAGTTCAAATGCAGACAGATTTGCCATGTTTGCCTAAGAGGGAGACTATCAACAGACTAGTGGCAAGTCAGGACATATTCACAAGTCTTGCAAGCTTCTCTCTGCAGTTGTGCAAACCAGATTTGAATGCTTATTTTTAAACAGTGCATGCACTTGCAGAAATACAATCACAAGTCGATATGAATATACGATATTTTGTTTTAAAGTTTGTGTAATTCCAACTTCTCCTAGAATCATAAGTATGTTCTTACTTCCATCCAACTCATCGTTTCAGTAGTATGATATGATTAACTTACTTTAAGAAATAGTTTTGAATTTTCCAGCCATGCAGTGAGGACTTGGAGCATCACTTCCATCAATGCATCGTAATACAGGGGGCCCTTTTTGTTTGTTTGTTAATTTCAAAGACTGTCAATCAGCATCTAACACAGGCTATCATCTGCATTTGCTGACCTGTGCACTTATCAAATATTTAAGGCAAGGACACATTCAAGACTAAAAACTCACTCCTGACCCCATTTGGGCAGTCAGATCATCCACAGGTATCATTCTGTCTAGCAGAGACTTGTTGTGCCCTGCCAACTTTCAAATATTCTCAAGAACGCTCTGAGTGAGTTCCGTTACGATAAAGTGAAAAAGGCCTCCGCCCTGAGCACCAAGCAGCTGTGTGATGTCTACCACCTGACTGGTCTATATCCAAATTAGTCAACTGAGATTTAATATAGATCTTCTCATTAGATAGCCTAGAACTAAAGATGGGGTATGTGTAGCAACTCTCCGAACTAATCTCTGCTGACACTCCCACCCTTCTACACTCCCTCCTAGGGTGTGGCCCGGTATTTCATGAATTCTTGATGACAAAGATCATGCTTCTACTACGGCAGGTCCTGCCTTGCTGCCATCTGGCAGCATGTGTTCTCATTGGTTTCAGAGTTTTACAGCTTTCCCTTTTTCTTTTTCCCTCTGTCCCTTAGCTTTCTATTTATTTTATTTGTTGCTCTACAAGGCGTCTGCTGCAGACTAGCAAATATCTTGTCTTCTGTGGCAGGCAACTTATTCTTTCTTTTCCGACACCTGGAACTTCTACTCACTCTATCAAGTTCGTGGTCTTCTGCTCCTCAGAAATCACCTCCTTAAGTAATGCCACCTAACCCTGTCACATCTGACTGCGTCAATGACTCCTCTCTTGCATCACATCTTTGGCTCTCTTCTCCAACACTTACAGCAGCAGTAGTCAAACTTTAACACGCATGTTCAATGGACCCTGTTAAAATGCAGATTTTCAGGCATCACTCCTAGAAACCTGAATTCATTAAGTCGGGAGTGGAGCTGAAGAAGGTGACCAGTTCATAAGCTCCCCGCCCCCTTTCCCTGGACCCAGGTGAGCATAATGCAGGCCAGAGGACACTGAGAACCATTCACACTTACAACTGACACTATGTTAAGTCATTTTCTAAGAGTGCTGACGTTTTTATTTTATTTAGCGTATATGTTCTATGGTCTTAATTAAATTGTAAGTTGAGAAGCACACATTTTTTTTATTCCATGACAAGTTGTAGCTGTAGAACAGCAAAGAACTGTTCTAAGAAGATAAGTTATCAAGAATAAATGTAAGATTTCTGTAGTTAAGTACAGGTAGGGGAGGTACGGTTTTGTGAGAGATGATTTTGGGGGTTTTACTCAATAGTAATTCAATGTGAGATAAAATCCAAGATGGAATGTGGATGTCAAAAATGTTCATGCAATTCCAGCATGCATTAAAAGAAAACTGAGGTTCTGAACAAAGGATGGAGAGTTCTGGTCTATTTTATTTTATTTTATTTATTTTTCTGGTCTATTTTTTTTTTCTGTTTTTTTTTTTTTTTTTTTTTTCTGGTCTATTTTAGAACAGGGGAGACACTTGAGGACATCACTGATTTCTGGGTTTTACAACTTAAGGAGAATATAAACAAATGTTAAAGTTCAGAGAACTGTGAATAGGATGGTAACAGGCTTAAAAAAAAAGGTTATAAAAATATTGGCTGGAGGAACCAACCAAGCTGGGAGATTTAACTCAGGAAAAAGACGAATCCTGCAGGACTTCAGGTCTGGACAGAACAGCTCTCCTCATATGCCTAAAGGGCTTGCACAGCGAAGGAGAAGCATTCTGGTTCTGCATAGTCTTAGTGGGGAGAACTAGAGCTTGTAGAAGCTACAAGGATATACATCTCACCTTAACATAAGGAAGACTAACATGTATGGATGTCCAGAAAATGGAATGCAACATTCAAAGGAATGATTCCCCTGTCACTGCAGGAATCTAAGCTTAGACTAAGGAACTCGACAGAAGTTATTTAGCAAAAATGGAGAGAAAATTCAAACAAAAGCGTATAAACTAAATGACATTTTAGATCCCTTGCAATGCTGAGATCCTATAATTCCCTTGATATTCTCTGACAGAACTAGCTAGTTTTGCAAAGAGAATGAGCTTTGAAATAAATATTCCAGGATAGGAAGGAAAAAAGAGACTGAAGGCTAGGAAGATAATAAGGAGGCTATTGCTTATGGTTCAAATATAATTTACTGAAGCTATAAAAAAATAAAAAAAGGAATGATCCAAAATATGAAGCAGAAAAAAATTAGGAGTATTCAATAACGGATTTGAAAAATGCATGCACACACATACAGCCAACTGATTTTTGACAAAAGAGCAAAAGCAATACAACGAAGCAAAGATCGTCTTTTCAATAAATGGGGCTGGAACAACTGGACATCCACCTGCCAAAAAAAAAAAAAAAAAAAAAAAAGGAATCCAGACACAGACCTCACACCCTTCACAAAAAACTAATGCAAAATGGATCCCAGAGTTATATGTAAAACGCAAAACTGTACACTCCTAAAAGATAATGTAGGGAAAAAACCTAGATGACGCTGGGTATGACAATGGTTTTTTAGATACAACACCAAAGGCATGATCCGTGAGAGAAATAACTGATCAGCTGGACTTTGTTAAAATTAAAAACTGCTCTGTGAAAGACTATGTCAAGAGAGTGGGAAGACAAGCCCCAGACTGGGAGAAAATATTTGCAACAGACACATGTGATAAAGCACCAAAATATACCAGGAACTCTTAAAACTCAAAAATAAGAAAACAACCCAATTTAAAAGTGGGCCAAAGACCTTAACAGACACTTCTCCAAACAGGATATACAGATGGCAAATAAGCATATGAAAAGATGCCCTACATCATATGTCATCAGGGAAATGCAAATTAAAGCAACAAAATACCACTGCACACCTATTAAAATGGCCCAAATCCATAAGATTGACAACACCAAATGCTGATGAGGATATGGAACACAGGAACTCTCATTTGTTGCTAGTGGAAATACAGTACGCACAGCCATTTTGGAAGACAGCTTCTTACAATACTAAACATACTCTCTTTTTTTTTTTAAGATTTTTTTTTTAATTTATTTATTTGACAGAGAGAGATCACAAGTAGGCAGAGAGGCAGGCAGAGAGAAAGGGGGAACCAGGCTCCCTGCTGAGCAGAGAACCCCATGAGGGGCTCGATCCCAGGACCCTGAGATCATGACCTGAGTCGAAGGCAGAGGCTTTAACCCACTGAGCCACCCAGGGGCCCCTAAACATACTCTTTCTATATGATCCAGCAATTACACTCCTTGGTACTTAGCCAAATAGTTGAAAACTTATTGTCCACACTAAAACCTGTACACAGAGGTTTATAGGAGCTTTATTCATAATTACTCATAAATGCCCAAACTTGGAAGCAAATGTTCCAGAAACATTTCTGTATCTAGTCGATTTCCCCCTTTTTACTAATGAGGGAACTACACTAACGAGTCACACAGTCAATCACAAATCTAAGACTAGGCTTCAAAACTCTTGACACCTTGTCCATTAGTTTCCCAGTAAACCATTAGAGTTCTTACATTTCTCTCTCTCTTCCAGAGAACCTATTTAGTGATTGATTTAATCTATAACATTTCAACTTTTTAAGAAGAAGTCTAAATTTAGCAGTGCATGAAAAAAGGGCTTACACTTGGGCATGCTCTTTGATTCAGCAATTCCACTTCCTGGAATTTATCCCCAATAAATACGGACATGCAAAAAACATTTAGCTCCAAGGCTCATTGTCAAACATAGTGTATAATAGTGAAAAAGTAAATACAATTGATATGTCTAACTGTAGTGGACTGATTAAATTGGCTATGGCATTTTCATTCTATAAAGTATAGAATATTTAAGAAAAACTTTACATTACTGAATGGAGGAAAAGAGGTTTAAAACAGTAAAACACATTTTTGTCCCCCTCCATACATACATATATACATATGTGTGTATACATATGCAAAGCAAAAATTAGTAAAATAATATACTCCAGATATTAATAACAGTTTTCAGGTGTTTTTTTTTTCTTTTACACTGAGTGATTATCTTTTTACTCGTGTGTATTTTTGAAGTAATAAACACGTATTTCTATAATTAAAAGAACTAATAAAAGTATTTTTATAAATAGAAATCTTAGATCTGAGAGACTTAAAAGACCCTATCAAAGCTGGGAAGGGCGCCTGGGTGGCTCAGTGGGTTAAAGCCTCTGCCTTCGGCTCAGGTCATGATCTCAGAGTCCTGGGATCGAGCCCCACATCAGGCTCTCTGCTCAGCAGGGAGCCTGCTCCCCCCTCTCTGTCTGCCTCTCTGCCTACCTGTGATCTCTCTCTCTCTGTCAAATAAATAAAATCTTAAAAAAAAAAAAAGAGTTATTTCTGTAAAAAAAAAAAGCTGGGAAGATGATGAGCAGATTAAAAAAAAAAAAAAAAAAAAGTACTATCTCTGGAATCTCCAGGCCCACCAGAAAACCTGAAGTAATCTAAAGGCAGGATGGAGCTTTCTGAATCAAATTCAGACTCCAAAAAATAATGAAGCTTATTCTAGAGAATAGGAAGTATGGCTTCACATCCAAGTTGTGAAATCTGGAATAAAAAAACCCAAAAATAAATCAAATCATTTTCAGTGGCTGAATCAAGAAGCCGAAAGGGTACCATGCTGGGAGTAAGGGAACTTGGATTCTAGCCCCCCTTCCTGTGACTTAGCTTAAATAAGCTGCTTACTCTTCTGGGGCCCCAAAGTCCTCTACAAATCTACAAGATAAGAATGACATGAACGGAAATCAGTGTTTCTCAAAATTAGTGTTTCCTTGCAACATTATCTTCATGTACGTATGCTTAAGTAAGTTTAAGTAAATTTGGAAAATTTTAGACTAGATAATTTCTAAGGTCTCCTACTCTAACCTGGTCTAATTCTGATTCAAATATATAGCTACCTTAATGTACTTAAATCTACTATATTTACCAATATACTGTCTACTTGTGGTTATCTCATAGAGAGGAGTATTAGATAATGCAAAACAGGTGACAATCCTTTTGAGCAAATGTCATACCTTGACAGCAGCAATTGAGTACAGAAAGCAAAGGGGCTACAAGCAAATGGGCAAAGTAGTGTCTGAGAATGGACTGGATAATTAAGGTAGTAAGTGTAAACAAAGTCTTTTATTCTGTTTCTAGCTATCCTTCTAAATGATCTTCTCCTTCAAATTTTTATATGAGTTGTAAAAAACAGAATTATTCAACTACAAGTTCAACCCACTCAACTTTTTAAAAATTCACTTAAAAAAATAAATAAATAAATAAAAATTCACTTTTAGATAAAATGAAGAAAAGGATTCAATCTTTTGTCTATGGTAAAAAACTATCATCTTTCTCTCCTCGTGTGGACACAGTGTCCCACCTGGAGCCATTACTACTTACAAGACAAATCTGAATTTTGAACAGCTGCCTTCTGTCATTTAGTATCACATCTGGGCAGCCTTCTCCATCCAGAGAAAGAAGAGATTACAGAGAATCTATTACTCAAGTAAAGTGCGTCTTCTCTATCCCCGTTGGTCTAACTAAGCTCTTCACAGCCACAACTGGTTGCCTAAATGAGTTACAGAAGAAGCCAAGTAATCAGGTGGCCGACAGAAAAGCAAAAAGAATCGATCAAGAGAAGTTTTGTAGAAAAAGTTCAGTAACACAGGAGAAGGGTCAGGCAAAAAAGTAGTTGTGGATCAGCATAGAAATGTCCCTGGAATGTGCTAATAGTCAGCAGTCTGGATAATTCTCCTACGTATATCTGAGATTTGACTGAATATATCTAATGTGTGGCTTGGCAGCATTCTAATTATAGGTTTATCCTGTAGTAACCATTCATTATCAAAAGGCTCTTAAGTCTTGCTAAGTTTTCTCCTTCATGACAGGATTCTAGGTAAATTTTTTAAAAATCAAAGCACTTCCAAAAAAATTATATCACTGTGGATAAGTTCGAGTAAATACATGTATAAACGGTAGAGAAGTTCAAGCTACAGATGTTTGTATCTTTATATATCAGTTTTCAGTCACTCTGGAATAGAAACAGAACTCAAACTATCACTTGCCCAGAGAAAAGATACCATGTGAGACCCTGAGGTGTTAGTGAAGAACTTAAAGCCACAAGTATAGGAAATCTTTGAGTACTGAATACATTACCTACGGTAACTTTCAATGTCAAATTTTACACAATTAGGAAAATGGTATATGGCAGGGATTTACTGCTGTCCACTCTAACTTCTTTGAAAAACTGAAAGAACATTGTGTTATTTAAAAAACAAAAAGCAAAACCCACATTTCTTGCAGGTTTTTTTAAAAATTATAAACCTATTATCAAAGGTATATTGCTCCAAGTAACAAGTCATATGGAACTCTAAGAAAAGTCTCTTTAAAAAACAAAAAAAAGAAAGAAAAGTCTCTTTAGAATCACGGTAAAAGTACTCTCCTAAGTAATTCTGTATTAAGTTCTGTGCAGCTTTTTGCTAACATTATCGCTAATTCTTTCTTCCATCTCCCTTCCTCCAGTATCCTATCAAGACAGTCTTTTTTCCTAAGTCAGTATTCACATATAAGAAACTGACAAGATTTATAGAAGTGGTAGAGCATTTATCACCTCCTCTCTGATGGAATGTGATAAAAAGTAAATATAAATCAGCCAAAGTATGAATTCACAAATAAAGAAAAAATATTTCCAAGTGTCCCCTTGACTACCTTATCAACAAACACTGTTCAAAATGGGCAATTACCAAACATTATAGGAGGATAATCTAAGGCGTTAACTATCTTCAGCAGCAACAAAAGTTTAAGATAAGGAAACAGATCTATAAACATTTGACTAAAGGCAATAGATTAAAGATTTTGCCTCTTACAGAGCTATCAAGAGTACTTTAGGCAACAGAATCATACCAACCAACTGCCTCTATAGAGTGTTTGATAGTGAGAATGAACAGGGCCAAGATAAAAAGATGGTGAAACGCACCCGGGGGTATAGGGGTAAGGGACAGTAGCATGACCCATCAGAGGAACTGAAATAGGACAGGTTGGCTGGAACCCAGAGTGTGGGGGAGGGGCACAGGCTGCAGGAAGAGGGGAAGTTTGGCAGGGGCCAGAACACATAGGGCTTATAAACCAAGCAGGGAGTTAAGGAGAGCTACTAGAGAGTTTTAACCAGTGGAGTGACAGGATCAGACTTGCCTTTTCATAAAAATCGCTCCAGTTACAGTGTGAAGAATGGACTGGAGAATGGCAAGACCGAAGGCCTGGGGAGCAATGCAGGCAAGGCATCCTGACAAAGGCAGTGGCAGGGGCGGGGGGAGATGTAGAGACTGGACAGCTCTAAGATAGTGAGGAGACTGTAGCCGTGACTGGGAAGTGGAGGGGAGGAAGAGGAAGAGAGGAGAGTTAAAGAAGGTGCCCACTTTTTTGGCTAGAGCGCTGCCTGAGACAGAAAACAGGAGCAGGAGCATGTTTAGGGAGGATGGAGCAGGCAGTTGAATGAATTTAATTTCGAACTTATCTGCGTGATCATGAGATCGACAACAGGTTATGCTGATAAAAATCCGGAGCTTTAAACTGAGACAGAGATAAAATATGCATATTTGAGAGTTGATGGCATAAAGATACTAACTGCAGCTATGGAAATGGATGTGAGCAATTTTAGGGAGAACAATCTCAGAATGAGGAAAAGAGGAGATCTAAGACAGACTCCTGAAGAATGCCAGCATTTTAAAGGACACACACGCACCCCCCCCCCCAAAATGGACAGCCAGAGGCAGAAGGAAAATCAGAAACCCTTGGAGTGAGAGAAACCAAGTAAAAAGGATATTTCAAGAAAGAGTGGTCAACAGAGTGCTTTTCAAACATACAGAGATGGAAGCTAGCCTTCACTACATACAAGTATCGGTAATTCTTCCTATCTTCAGTTCAGGTTCTAGTTTTTCCTCGTGGTAATGAAAAGATATGCAATGATATTCTCTACTCCCCCCAAACTAGGTCCTCCTGGTTTTCTCAAACTATCTATGCTAAGGCCCAGGTTTTTTTCTTCAAAGTTTCTAATCAATATTTCTGTAAAATACAACGAAAAACATTGTGCTAATGTTAAATTGTTAAAAAAGTTTCCAAATTCTTACTCTCGGTTTCAACATTTATCTCATCGTGGACTGGTTAACAATGGTTCATGATCCAGCAGTGGTCTGTAGACCACGTTCCAAACAGCCCTGATGCTGATAACACGTGGATAAAAAGACACTATGATTGTGCCTTCAAAGTCTTAGAGCAGTGGTTCTCAATGCAGGGCAATTCTGCCATTCAGGTGAAATACTTTTGATCACTACACAGGGGGAAGGAGGCAGGGAACTAACTACTGGCATTGAGTGGATAGAGGCCAGAGGTGGTGCTAAACAGCGTACAACAAACAGGACCAGGCCTTTCTCCCAACAAAGAATTATCCACCCTAAAATGTCAAAAATGCTGAAGTTGAGAAACTACCCCTTATGAGTGTAATGCAAATAAATAATTACAGTATATTAAGAAGACAGCTACATTCTAAGTATATACAAGGTACAGAGGAAGCATAGAAGAAGCACCTGAGTCTTGAAGGTCAAACAGGTTTAGTATTTACAAAAAAAAAGAAGTCCTCATCTCCCAATTCATCACTTTCCACATACACCCCAACCTAACTTGTAAATCTAATTTCCTGCTTCTTCCAACAACAGCTCTGCTAGACTGGTCTGAGCTGTGAATTCTATACCTTGCTGAGTCTGTCACTCTTCCCAGGGCATGGACAGCCATCCTTTCTCCTCCTATCCCAAACCATTCTGCTTTCAAGGCCTCATTCAAGGTCCACCTCCTTCATGAAGTCTTCAGGGATTCTCTCTCCTTAAAATTGCTATAGGACTTTTCATCTATACCACTCATTTGGCATTTTTATCATATACTGACTTCTGATATCCCTTGTTAGGTTATGGTGTTTAACTTCTAAATGATTATTTAATTTTAACATTTATGTACCATCCCTAAATTGACAGTTCACTTAAGACAAAGCTTCCGGATACACCCATAGCAATCACTTCCTTCCTGTATTAATGATACCACAGGTACTGAAAAACACAGGAAGAAAGTGGACTAGACTTATTAATAAGTATTAGACAGACATTACAGTCCTACAACCAATACTTAATGTCTTTGAGCTCATGACAATTCGAGTAGATCTGGTTACTAGAAAGATAGTTTATTTATAAAACCTCAGTGTTATAGAGAGTTCATTCACTCTCATACACTGAGCACTTCTACTTCTTCTCCAGGCCAAGAGAAATCCACTGATTTTTGTCCCTTTTAAGTCCCAGAAAATCTGCCAGAAATAAGAAAATTTAAAAATCTCAATTGGGGCAGTTTCTCTGCTCAAATTTTAAAACCCAAACAGATAAAGAGATCTTTCATTTCTAGTCAATACTCTCCTGCCATGACAAAAATCTGAGATTTTGGAAAATGCCACTAATCTCAAAAAGAACAAGGGGAAGAGGAAGGGGGTGGGGGAGGAGATGGAAGAGAAGCAGGAGAAGCAGGGAGAAAGAAGAGGAGGATGACAAAGAGGAAGATGAAGAAGAAGGTGGTTTAACTCGTTAGCAGAGACAGAGAGGTTGGAAAATTTTAATCAGTTTACATAGTTGTCTTATTTGATATCTAAATGCAGAAGTCTGACCTCCACAGTATATTTTCTGAATGCTTACTTATACTTGTATGTGGGCAATGGTGGGGGGATGAGGCCAGAGGCCAGACCTACAGACCTCCAGGGTTTCAGTTAACTCCTCTCTTCCATCCCATCCTCCTAACCTGTCATGTCTAAGTTCTCAGAATCTTTCTATATGGAAAACTTTGTAAATTTCTTTGAGAATTAATTAAGGGAGAAGGGCAAAAGCGGCACTTATTTACTCATCATAAATATTCTTTGACCTAAATAAACTTCAGGGCTTCCTTGACTCCTTGAATCTTGGCTCCATCTCTCCAGTATCTGGAGAGGCAGCTGAGAAATCAGAATCTGGAACCAGACATCCTACTTCCAACTCCAGCTCAGCCACTTACTAGCTGGACAAACTAAGTCACTTCCTTCTCCTCCTTCAAGGGTCCCTGAATCAGGAGAACCAAGTTCTAGTCTTAGTTCTGCCTGTGACTTGCTTTGTGACCTTGGGCCATAGCTTCTGCATCTGTAAAGGGAAGCCAGGGGCTTGCACTAGATCACCAAGGGTGATTTTGCTCCCCAAGGGCCATTTTGGCAATATCTGGAGATATTTTTGATTCTCACCACTAGCAGTGGGGAGGGAGTGCCACTGGCATCTAGTAGGTAGAGGCCAGAGATGCTGCTAAACATCCTACAATGCACAGGACAGCCAGCGTCTCACACCAAATAATGATCAGGCCCAAAAATGTCTATGATGACACAGTTGAAAAACGCTCAGCTCTAGCTCCCTCAAAGACCACCTCAGAAGCCCCAAGAAGTGGGGCTGAGAAGGCCCACTTCGACGGTTTTATAGAACAGGCTTTCATGACAGAAGAATGATGTAAGTGTTAAGGGTATGGCCTCTGAGGCCAGACTGCCTGGGTTCAAATCTGACTCTGCCACTTACTAGTTATAGGTCTTGGACTAGTTACTCGACCTTTCGAGATTCAGTTTCCTTCTCCATAATATGGGGATGATACAGTACCTACCTGATAAGGTTGTTGTGAGAATTAAGTAAGTCAATATACGTAAAGCATTTAGAACAGCACCTGGCACTACAGGAGTATTAGCTACCATTGTCATCGACATCATTATCACCAATCTAAACATGGGAGCAAAAGGGGAAGAAACACCACCCACCAC
This sequence comes from Potos flavus, assembly GCA_028534135.1. Lineage (NCBI taxonomy): Eukaryota > Metazoa > Chordata > Mammalia > Carnivora > Procyonidae > Potos > Potos flavus. Next base: position 14,981,471 of record CM052891.1, on the reverse strand, counting down.
TTTACGTCAGGAGTCACAGGAGCTGGATTCCTTGGCGGAAAGGTGTGAGGACTGAGCAAATTCAAGCACAGGTCCTCACACATCAGAATCTCTGCTCTCCCTTAAATCTCTGTGTCCCACTCTCTCCCGTCTCAGGCTTTCACAGCGGCGTAAAGGTCCGGATGCAAATGCAGGGAGGACAAACTACCTATACCCATTAATATAAGGCAAAAGAGTAATAGGAGGAAGTAGTTTGTTACATATCAGGAAATTGGTTTTCTATTTGCAGTGGAAAAGGACAGGTGCTTCTGACTCCCCTCTGTCAAGGGCTACCATCAAAACCCTTGGGGGTCCCCTTACCCCCACACTCTTCTCCTCCATAGAAACCTCATGAAGGACATGGGACACACCTGTTCTCGCGTTCCCTTGCTTTGCTGACAGTGAAGCCACCACAAAAAAGAGCCTGTGAGTTTACCTTTTGGTTGTTTTCTTAACTACACAAGTAGAAATATAAGATCACAGTAAAACATTCAGATGCAGAAGTACAGAGAGTAAAAGAACAAAAATCTCCCTGTATTTCCCATCCTCACTTCCCTTTTGCATAAGTAAACGTTTTTTTTCAATTTAATGTGTGTTCATAGAGACTTTTGTAATGCATTTTACTTTCAGTTTTATGTATATATTTCTTATTAAGACATCTCTATGGGGCGCCTGGGTGGCTCAGTG